>OZ010583.1:20411099-20511099 GCA_963932145.1 Acanthosepion lycidas | reverse complement strand
CATGGTAGTACATTAGTTTATAATAATTGGTTAGGTTTCTTGGTTTGATGGAAAATTTGAAAGTGAAATTCTATTAGAGTTATTCTAAAAGCAACTCATTTCTTGAAATAAAAACAGTAGTAAATTCTAACTTCTCACCAATGCCATTGAGTTTTTAATAAATGGAGTAAGCATACATACAAATAAAAATGTAAGAAAATAAACAAAACTTATGCACTTCTTATTAAACTGATGAATTAAAAATAAAGGTTGAATGACCTAAATTTACATATTTGTATTATTTATCCATAAATGTGAAAAATGTAAATTAAGAACTAATTTTGCTTGAATAAATGAAACAAGATAATATTTTTCTGCCAATTTTTATTTAAACAAATCTTGAATAAACAATTGACAAATAACATTTATGTATTATTTTTTCTGTTTGTCATAAAATAAATTGAAAAATACAAGAGAATTTAAAAATGATCAACATAAAAAATTTAGTCACAATGAGAGGCAGGTAATTGTAAATTAAAACTTTGAATAATTAGTTGGAATCTGCTAATATTTTTTCTATAGAAAATTAATGCCTAGAGCACAATTGCATGAAATATAATTGATAAGAACTTTTCCAAGTAAAAGTATTCAAGCTGATTTAACTGAAATGGTTAAATAAAACTAAAATTATAATAAAATTTAACTAATTTGTTTTCTTAATTCATTTTTAAAATGTTTAATATTTTATTTTAAATTTTTTTTAAATCTATACACTACAAGCAAGGCAATAAAGCCACAAAGATGCAAGGTGTTACTAAGTGTGAAAGAATATGAGAAAAAAAAAACTATTAAGGAGAGAGAACAATAAAAGAATAAAAGAAATTGCATTTAAAAACAAAATTCAGAATTGTGGCTGCAGGGATGAAAGATCACGGTTTAAAGATTGAATGGATCAGAATTAATATTTATTTCCTAAACAGTTTAATGGTGTTTTTATTATGCTACTAACAACTATAAAGAATAACAAAGTTAAAAAGAAAAAAAAAATTATATTTTTTACATTGGTATGATTTAAAAATAATTTTATGGATGGTTAAATTTTTTATTTTTTATTTATTTTTATTTTTTTTTTTTTTTTTTTTTTTTTTAAATTTAAATTAATCTGGAATGTTTGTTAAAGATATTCTTTTGAACTATAATGGTAATATTAGCTGTTTTCTTATAAGGAAACATTTGGCTTTCATTGACCAACAGCAGGTTATTCTTTTTAGCATAGGTTATTCTATATTATTCAGTTTCCTTATTCTCTATTCTAAATTTGTTATAAGCAATCCACGCACAAAGGTATTTGAAGAGCATCCTTAACAGAATTTGATGCAAGTGATTTGGCAAAGTTTTGGGAGAAGCAAAGTGTACAACATATTTTCAGAAGCCTCTTTCTGCTTTAAAATAAAGTTGGATTTTGTGAAGGCTTCTGGTGGGAAAAATTAAAAATATTGATAATATATTGATCTTGTGTTGCTTACAAAGTAAAGTTGATGTTATACACCTTTTAACAAAATGGCAAAGAACTTGGTTGAATCATTATAACTGTCATCTGAATCCATATTTATTTGGCAGAGTTGTCTACAGAGAACCAACAAGTTAGTCTTTCACACCTTCCCATATATCTATGAATTACTGTATAATGTCAAGTTTTCATTAGTATAATAGGAAATATTTTTGCTGCCTTCAACATGACTATACTTTCACAGCTTTCACTTTACAGCTTGTACTGTTGTCATTTTCACAATTTTCTCTGCCATTTTCTATATATCAAATCAACTGTAGTTTTCTTTAATAGATTATATAAGAAACTGACAGGTACTTTATCTCTTTTGTTTTATAGCTGTTCTCTTGTGTTAGCTTAAGTCAGTACCAATTAATATCACAAATGGAAAGAGGATTATCTTGATGGTTTTATATGTGCAGTTTTTTATTTGCTTTATTTCTAGTGATTTTTTTTTTATTTATTTTGCGTCTATTAAAAACAATCTGTCATTATTGTCTTAAAGTATTATGAATTTTTTTTTTAATAAGGTAGTCTCTTTTACTAATCTTAATTTTTCTTAATGTCACTGAATCTGTTGCTCATGATGATGTTAAGTCTAAAATGTAGCTGTATTTCATGTTAAAAAAAAATAGGAGAGGTTTTCTAGAAAACCTGAGCTTAGGAGAGAAAGGAAGTGAGTAACACTCAGCACTTGACCTGTCCTAAATAAACAGTTTTTATAAAGATCTGTCAAACTGTACTTGAGTTACATTCTAAATGCACACACAAGGAAAAAAATGTGCAAACCTTTTATTAAATGAGATTATCGTTCTTTGTTGAAGTGTCTGGCCTGAAATAAGATGCAACATATGTTGGGAGTTTTAATGTGCAGATAGTTGAGATTATAAATTGAGTGGCAATACTGAATAGTTCCGGAATCAGCAGATTGTCCAACAAAACACAATGCTTTAACACCATGGCAATTAATCCTTCAAACAAGAGAATCAATTGTTTATCTTTTTGCAGTATTTGGTAAGCAGGTCAAAAGTCACTGCAAAGAGGATTTAGAAATGATTCCAGTGCACCAAGGAAATGAAAAAAAAAAAAAAAGTTTTATCTTTTATTTATTCAATTGTTTAATTTTTTTTATAACTTTGTGCTTTTTATCAAAGCCTATTTACTATTTATGGATGTGCCCATAATATATTGGTTATTGGTGCAGAAAGGGGTATTCATGTGTTGAATTTTAAAGTCAGCCAAGGTATTTGCTTTTGCACAAATACCCTTGGAAGGGTATGAATCTCTCTCTCTCTCTTTCTCCCCTCAGCTAGGGGTTAGTAACAAGGTAGACTGGGCTCTTTAGTCTTGGTTAGCATCTCGTTGAGAAGGACCATTCTGAATTCAAAACTGGTTGGACATATGGCACCTTGTGAAATTCTACTTACTGCAGAAACTGCAGCATGTATGTACACACACGCACACAGATATATGCATGCACATACATGGGTATATGCACATGTGTGTGTGCACATACACAGATATATGCACATGTACACATGCACATACACATATATAAATACATGTGCATGGACATACACGGATATACACACATACATGGATATATATACATGCACGGTTATACATATTTTGTCTGCAGTATGGTAAAGGTTAATATCTCACAACTTATTCAATAACCCTCTATTTTGTATAGTTCTTAAGACTTGTATTGGGTAAAATTCTTTTACTGAATTGTGTGAAATTTTCAATTTTTTTTCATTTAAGACTAATGATGCCAGTGGATATCACCATGGAGTCCCCTTCTCAAGGAAATGTGATTTGGGGATATAATGAGAAAACAAAACATCAAATTTATCAAATATAACATTGGCTTTTCTGTGATGTTGGCTACTATGAAACACACACACACACACACATTTGTATCATTATTTACAGTTGGAATAATGTCTGTCTTTGTTAAAATCATAATTTTTTTTGTCCATTGTGTCCTCTGGTCTTCTTCTGATGTCTGTCAATCCATTAGGTAATTTCAAATTAAATACTTTATTCAATTTATGGAGCAGGTGTTCTCATTCCACTATGTTTAGAGATACTTTCATCTTTGTTAGTTGTTAAATTATTGCTCATCTTGTTTCATCTCTGAATGTATCCATAATACTCTCATTCTAGTAGTTCAGACAGAAACAAACATTTGTAATTGATTTTATTATTATGATAGCTGATAGACTAGAAAATTTTTCTTTTGATCCTTCTTTTGGTTTATAACAAAAGCCATTCTATTTGCACAGGGAATCCAACTCCGAGAAAAGATGCCACTTACGAAAGGAAAATAAAAGACTATTGAATATTATCATAAGCAAAAACTTAGTTTTCATTGCCCCTTTTAAGGATTGCTACTTTTAGTTTCCCTTTAACTTTGTGTCAGAAAGGATGTCTAATTGTCAGTAATAAAGTTAGCATTTTTTTTTTTTTCTCACCAGGTATAATTTAAGTGTTATGTATTTCTATAAGAAAATTAGTTCAGATATTTAGAATTTGATATTGTTGCAAGATTCCCAAGTAGAATAATAGTTTTTTTTCAGATTTTGGATGAAATGTACTTTTGTTTTGTTTTTTAATTATTTACAAAATTAATGTGATTTTTTTTTCTTCTACACTTTATTTTTCATTGAAAAAAATGTCTTTAGATGTTAAACAAAACATAAAACTGTAATAAAAATGATGTGTAAATGTACATTTTGAAATATTTAAAATGTATATTAAAATAATTTCTCCATTTTTCAAATATTTTAATCCTGTCTGATTACCATTTATTGCAGAGGAATACAGGAACCTAACAGGTGAAGATATTCTTTATCAAAAATTTGGCTTCAAGACCTTGGAAGAATTTATGAAAGGCATTCCTGACACAGTAGAACGGATTCAGTAAGTTTTTGAGACTTTTTAAATTTTTTTATTTTAAGTAGACCTGAATAAGGAGCAAAAGAAATTAATGTCTGCTTAAAAAAAAATGTCTCAA
This sequence comes from Acanthosepion lycidas, assembly GCA_963932145.1. Lineage (NCBI taxonomy): Eukaryota > Metazoa > Mollusca > Cephalopoda > Sepiida > Sepiidae > Acanthosepion > Acanthosepion lycidas. The sequence goes on along the minus strand of OZ010583.1, from coordinate 20,506,552 downwards.
GTTAGGTTCTTTGACGTTTCAGAAAAGGAAGGTGTACTCCTGCCACAGACCTGTACACACTTTTGTGCGTGCATGAAGCTTTATTTGATTTCTTAATTAGTTGCCAATAAAGTTGATTATAATAAACGTTCACGTCCATTAAAGTCATTTGATTAAAAAAATACCAGGGTCAGGGTGTTACGGGTGGTGATTAACATGCCTTCTGATACTTACATTTGAAATGTTTAGTTGCACCCCCACCCCATCTTTTTTTTTTTTTTTCTGCTTTCTACAATTTGAGACCAACATGAAAGTTCTTATCAGTAAAAACCCAGACTGTCTGTAGAGCAATAATGGAGAAGGGACAAGGATGAGATGTTATATAATGGTGAGTGAAGAAAAATCTGCCTCTAAAAAAAAAAAAAAAAAAAAACAATTTGAAGAAAAAATAAATCTCTTATCAAAACACATCATAAAGTAGCTGAAAGTACGAGACTTCCACTTCCATGCACTATTATTGCAAGAGTCAGATCAGACCAACAAAAAAAAAAAAAAAAAAAGAGTATTGCTGCCATATCTTGGCTGGAGTTGCACAATCCTCACTTTCTTTTGTGATGTTAGATTCTCACTCATTTTAACCTTCATGAGGTCAACGAATGCTCGTTATCTCTTCCAAAACGCTTGTTGTAGACGAGGCTTTGTAAATGCAGATACTAGCAGTAGTAACACCTTCAAATAATAATTGCACTAATAGTAATTGCCAAATAGTAATTCATATAATGATCAATACAGTGGATAGTATAGAGAATAGAGATCACTTAGATGTCACACTAATTCCCATTTATACGTTTCCTTTACGATCACATGATCTACTTATTTAATAATGGAATCATCACGTTTGCTCACTAGTGATCTGGGTTCAAACTACAGTGTCAGCAACAACACTTTATTCCTATATCAAAAGTGTTTACACAGCCTTGTGGGTAATGAAATGTTTTCAACATTTCAGCCCCTTTCCCACGGATAAAATATTACAAGCCTATTACTATTGCTTTTTCCATGACGCATGTTCAGACGAGCTACATTTTCACTAGTTTCTACATTTACTACTAAGACCCACCATGCCACTACACAGACAGTATTGAATCATCCTCATACCTTTTTATATTCCTTTAGTAAGAAGGAAGTTCCACTCAGAGTGCTTCTTCTGAGAATATCTACTTTGTGGAACAGACTCCTGAGAAGATACTTCCTTGATCACTACAATTTTAACTTCAAGCCTTGGGTCAGCCATTATCTATCCTACATATCCTCATAATCTTCACTTGTTACTTCCTCCTCTTATGTCCATACAACAATTTAATTCAGTAATCCTCTACCTTCAGTGGCTCTTGGGTTTTGTATTGGGTGAACATTAAGTAAAAGAAAAAAAAATGTCTGATTTCTATTTTAATTTCATATTTGACTTGCAGATCAATTTGCATTGGCCTTTGTTTTGTTTTTTATTGTTACAAATATGTTACTTGCATTTTCCTGAAATTGTTCTCTTCTAAAATAATGTTTACAGTTAACAAAGTTCTTCCCTTGAGTAGATGTTTTGTAGAGCTCCACTTGTTCCCACAAGGAGCGAGAAATCTTGGATCAAGCTGCCAGAACAGGCCACATGTCTTCAGCAGCAAGTGTTGTGAGTAGTCCTTCAAGTTAGTGGCCACTGAAAAAGAAGCTGAATAAGGATTGGCCAGCATTTTTATGAGTTCTGGGACTTCCTGTTTTTCCATGCTGATTACTTCTGTTGCTGCTACTGCTGAATTGAGCAAAGTAAGGAATGAACAGTGTGTGCAGCAGAATCAGCCCAGAGATAGGATGAGAACAGTGTGGGTTCATTAAAGACATTGGAACAAGGAACACAATATTCATGCTCTGAATGTTAGTAGAAAGAATGATACAGATGCAGAAGGATGTGTACGTATGTTTCATAGACTACGTAAAGGCCTTCGACAAAGTATGCCACAAGGATCTGTTGGAACTGCTAAGCAGCCTTGATATATTCGGGAAAGATATCAGAATAATCATGACCCTATACTGGCAGCAAACAGCATGCTTGCGCATAGGGAACGAGTTCAGTGAATATACAAAAATAGAAGGGCGTAAGGCAAGGATGTATCTTCTCACCCAACCTGTTCAAACTATACAGCAAGGCAATCCTGAAAGAATTGGAAACCCTACTGGGATTTAGCATTGTCGGACACAATGATAATGACATAAGTTACACAGTAACACAGTACTGATAGCAGACACAGAAATAAAATTACAAAATCTCCTACAGAAGGTAGCGACGGAGAGTGAGAAGAAAGGACTAAACATAAACTACAAGACTGAGTGCATGGTCATAAGTAAAATGATGAGTCTGAAATGTGATTTGAAGGTCAGGAACACTAGAATCAAGCAAACATGGAAGTTTAAATACCTGGGAAGTGTCTTGACAGAGGATGGTAAGTGTGACACTGAGATCCGTAAGCGTATTGGGATGGGCAAGGACATATTCCAAAAGCTGGGCAGAGTACTGCAAGACGGGAGGATATCTTTAGTAACAAAGAAAAGAATACTGAACTGTTACATGACATCTGTCCTCCTTTACAGCAGCAAATGTTGGACAATTTCCTTGAAGATGAAAAAGACTCGTCGACAGAGATGTGGTTCTACAGAAGGATGCTAAGGATATCATGGACTGAGCGTGTGAAGCAAAGATGAGATCTTAGAGAGGTTGCAAACAAGGAGGAGGCTTATACTTAATATCAGGAAGAGGCAGCTGAAGTTTCCGAGACACATAATGAGGAAGGAGGGCCTGGAGAATCTGATACTCCCAGGTCAAATAGGAAAGAGAGACAAGGGAAAACAACGCATGACATACTTGGCAGACAGTGGATGACAGAATGTGGTCTGGGGGAGGAAGCAGAGGGAAGGAACTTTTTGAGAGCTGCAAGGGATAGAGGGAGGTGGAGAGCCATGGATTGACAATGTCCTAGAAAGGAAGCCCTCCTCATGCCACAATATCCAACAAGTGAGATAGTTTTTATAATATTGCCATCTCTTTAACAGTAATGACAGAATGCTTTGTGATTCTAAGAGGGATAAGAATATTACTTGTTCTGGTTTCTCTCTGGCATCTCAGCTTACATATCTATATGTAGACTGGGTTAAATTTTAGGGTAGTAGTAATTTAGAGGTGTATAAATTTATATTGAGATGTGCAAGTTGTATAAGGGTTAGTAGCTTGGAATGAGAAATTGGTGAGCCAAGTTCAAATTCTAATTGAGTTTGTTGCATTCACTTTCAAGCAAAAAGCCTTGGGAAAGATAAGAATCCATCCCTTCTCTTCTCCCTCAGCTACACAGCTGTGAGTTAAATAGAAGGGCAAACTAGGCCCTTCAGCCTTGGTTGATAACCAGTTAGGCATGGGGGCAGAAACTCCATCCTGTAAGAACCTACTTGCTACAGAAACCACAGTAGCAATGCTTTGTGTATTGAGGATGTGGCCTGGGACTGCTCAGTGAAGTCAATGGCACTTAAGTGAGTAAATTTTTTAAAAAAATATTTAATTGTTGATTGAGAGCACAACCTTCTAGTTAGATTCGGTGGAAAGCTACATTTTATAAAGTTGAATGAGAATGTGACAAAATGGTGAATATAGCAGGCAGGTTGGAAATACTTTATGCTTCTGATGAACTCAGGTGATCAGAAAAAGAATTTTATTTCACAAGGAACAAATCTACATCAGCAAGACAAAACATGATTCATGTTAATCATCTGAATGCTTGATTTTGACTTTAATTCTATCATGAGGGAAGATTTTAACTAATTTCAACCTTTTTTTTCTTTTTATTTTCATGTTTGTTTTATTTTTTTTTTTATTTTATTCTTTTTTTTGTTTATTTCTTATTTGTTTTAATTTTTTGTTTATTTTCACTTTGTTTATTTTCTGTTTATTTGTTTTCACTTTGTTTGTTTTCACTTTGTTTGTTTGTTTGTTTTCACTTTGTTTGTTTGTTTTCACTTTGTTTGTTTTCACTTTGTTTGTTTGTTTGTTTTCATTTTGTTTGTTTGTTTGTTTTCACTTTGTTTGTTTGTTTGTTTTCACTTTGTTTGTTTGTTTGTTTTCACTTTGTTTGTTTGTTTGTTTTCACTTGGTTTGTTTGTTTGTTTTCACTTGGTTTGTTTGTTTGTTTTCACTTGGTTTGTTTGTTTGTTTTCACTTTGTTTGTTTGTTTGTTTTCACTTTGTTTGTTTGTTTGTTTTCACTTTGTTTGTTTGTTTGTTTTCACTTTGTTTGTTTGTTTGTTTTCACTTTGTTTGTTTGTTTGTTTTCACTTTGTTTGTTTGTTTGTTTTCACTTTGTTTGTTTGTTTGTTTTCACTTTGTTTGTTTGTTTTCACTTTGTTTGTTTGTTTGTTTTCACTTTGTTTGTTTGTTTGTTTTCACTTTGTTTGTTTGTTTGTTTTCACTTTGTTTGTTTTCACTTGGTTTGTTTGTTTGTTTTCACTTGGTTTGTTTGTTTGTTTTCACTTGGTTTGTTTGTTTGTTTTCACTTGGTTTGTTTGTTTGTTTTCACTTGGTTTGTTTGTTTGTTTTCACTTGGTTTGTTTGTTTGTTTTCACTTGGTTTGTTTGTTTGTTTTCACTTGGTTTGTTTGTTTGTTTTCACTTGGTTTGTTTGTTTTCACTTGGTTTGTTTGTTTGTTTTCACTTGGTTTGTTTGTTTGTTTTCACTTGGTTGGTTTGTTTGTTTTCACTTGGTTGGTTTGTTTGTTTTCACTTGGTTGGTTTGTTTGTTTTCACTTGGTTGGTTTGTTTGTTTTCACTTGGTTGGTTTGTTTGTTTTCACTTGGTTTGTTTGTTTGTTTTCACTTGGTTTGTTTGTTTGTTTTCACTTGGTTTGTTTGTTTGTTTTCACTTGGTTTGTTTGTTTGTTTTCACTTGGTTTGTTTGTTTGTTTTCACTTGGTTTGTTTGTTTGTTTTCACTTGGTTTGTTTGTTTGTTTTCACTTGGTTTGTTTGTTTGTTTTCACTTGGTTTGTTTGTTTGTTTTCACTTGGTTTGTTTGTTTGTTTTCACTTGGTTTGTTTGTTTGTTTTCACTTGGTTTGTTTGTTTGTTTTCACTTTGTTTGTTTGTTTTCACTTTGTTTGTTTGTTTTCACTTTGTTTGTTTGTTTTCACTTTGTTTGTTTGTTTTCACTTTGTTTGTTTGTTTTCACTTTGTTTGTTTGTTTTCACTTTGTTTGTTTGTTTTCACTTTGTTTGTTTGTTTTCACTTTGTTTGTTTGTTTTCACTTTGTTTGTTTGTTTTCACTTTGTTTGTTTGTTTTCACTTTGTTTGTTTGTTTTCACTTTGTTTGTTTGTTTTCACTTTGTTTGTTTTCACTTTGTTTGTTTTCACTTTGTTTGTTTGTTTTCACTTTGTTTGTTTGTTTTCACTTTGTTTGTTTGTTTTCACTTTGTTTGTTTGTTTTCACTTTGTTTGTTTGTTTGTTTTCACTTTGTTTGTTTGTTTGTTTTCACTTTGTTTGTTTGTTTGTTTTCACTTTGTTTGTTTGTTTTCACTTTGTTTGTTTGTTTTCACTTTGTTTGTTTGTTTTCACTTTGTTTGTTTGTTTTCACTTTGTTTGTTTGTTTTCACTTTGTTTGTTTGTTTTCACTTTGTTTGTTTGTTTTCACTTTGTTTGTTTGTTTGTTTGTTTTCACTTTGTTTGTTTGTTTGTTTGTTTTCACTTTGTTTGTTTGTTTGTTTGTTTTCACTTTGTTTGTTTGTTTTCACTTTGTTTTCACTTTGTTTGTTTGTTTTCACTTTGTTTTCACTTTGTTTGTTTGTTTTCACTTTGTTTTCACTTTGTCCCATCAGTTCACTAATTTACTAAAAGATGATGATAAATTGAAATACCCTTATCATTGATTAATTGTAGGGGACTCTTTGATTATCACACATTTAAATACATTTTCATCCAAGTCAATTTTTTTTATTCAAACCTTGTGATCGTAAATATTTGGTTGTATTGATTTTCAGAATTGAGTGTTTTGCTTAATTATCAGTTGTTTTTTTTATGTTCAGATATTCTTTTCTTGAAATCTCAAGATGTTTTGCCAGTATACTTTGCAGGTCTCTGTTTACTTTCTATTTGGCAAACACTTCTGATCTAAAAATGCATTGTAAATGTCATTATCTACCTATGATTAATATACAATCAAGTTATTTATTTATAGTCTGTTGATACTAAATTAGTTAAAATCTAATTTCTGCAACAACAGTAAAATAAAAATCAAGCATTTATCTATTTACCATTTGAAAGTTTTTTTTTTTTTTTTTTTTTTTTTTTTTTTTCTGGTTTACTGTTGAAATGGCTGTAAGTTCAATGCTAATAGTTTCTTCTATCATACTTCTTGCTTGTGGAGCTCTTTTGGTCTCTTGATTGCCAGTCAACATTGATCCAAAAAAATTTAAATGCAATGTCAATCATTATCTTCTGTTTTGTTCTTTTTTGTTTTCTCTCCTTAGTAATGTTTTTTCTTCTTATATTCTATAACTCAGTTAACTCACTGCATCTTAGTGACTTTATTGCCTTGCTCAATACTTTCAATTTCCCTCTCTTCTTAAAACTATTTGTCGCTCATCTTTCACTCAGTTTTCTTTATCTGTAACAATTGTTAATATTCTAAGATTTTGTATGTCCAAACCAGTGGACAGAGAACAATGTCCCCTCTTAAATCTCGTCCAGTAATTTTACTAAATTGTTTGGCTAATATTTCAAATTAAGCTATTAACTAAAGATCAGAAGTACAATTTGAAGTGTAAGTGATAAACTATGTTAATTTTATGTGAACTCTTTTCAAGCTTAAAGCTTCAAATCTATAGTTTTGAGTGTATATTTTGAATTCAGTTAAATTTAAGTGCCTCATCAGAGGTTTTAAGAAAAATCACGAGTCATCAGTTTAATTCTTTTTTTCCGTGTATGGAAGACTTAATGAGATTAGTCAAGATCTTCATTGCAGCAATTGACTCTCGAGATAAAACTTATACGATTATGAAATAAATCCTCTTTTATAAAATGTAAGCCTTTCAATTGGGAAACAGTTTTTATGTGTACTTCTTAAATGATGATTCACAAATTTAGTTTTGATCTTTTTTTTTTCTTTTTCATTTTTTAATTTTAAAAAGATTTTAAAATGATTTTTGGACATTCAAATGTTTCTCAAGTGAGTGGCTATGGTAAATGGAAACAAATGTCAGAACTGTCCAATAAAAAGAATTGACAAAGTTCGCAATAGCAAGAAAAGAACAGAACAACAATAATATAAATGCAAGCAAACAATATATGCAATGCAAATTAACAGTAATAAGGCAGAAAGTTCACAAACTAAGAATTGGGGTTGAAACACGAGCAAATTCAGATAAGCAAATGTAACATTCTGAACTCAAGACAGGCCAGGACTGAATTGGGTGAAACCAAGAACTGGTCTATTTTATTGGCTTGGAAGAAATCCCAGCATGCAGTTGTGTGCTTCTGCATATAAATTGGGGAGGGGAAAGTGTTTTGCACATGTTCCCACTGTGGACTGGAATCAACAATGTTGAAAGTTATTTTTCTTTCCACAAATAAAATGTTTGTAATTAGCATTTTTTAAAATATATAATGGAAGCAAAAAAAAAAAAATAAACCAGTGTTCCATTGACCTGTGGGATGTCATGGGTGTCCTTTTAGCTTGTTGAGAAATCTGGTTTCCTGTTGGATAAAAAAAAAATTAGTTTAAATGATTTGGTCTGTTTCAGCTTAGTTTTACTAATATGGACTAATGAGTTGTAGTATTTTGATATTTAAATCTCTATGCAATTATTTTCCATCAGAATTTTTAAATGTATGCACTATATTTACCAGGTTATGAAAGGCACATTTGTGCAGGAAAAAAAAATAAGACAACTATTACATTGCATCCAGTCTACTAATATGACAAAGGAGTCTTCTCCCCAATGGCAAAAAGGACAGCAATGAGGCTTAGATGAGTTGCACCAAGCAGTGATCTCTCAGATAACCCTTGTATCCCATTTATCTTATAGGCTGGAAAATACAGGCATGTTTGCATTTACCCAAGCAATTCGGTTATTGGTAACAAGAAATAAAAGAACAACGAATGGGGATGAATGGAAAGTGTATTTTTCCTATTATGAAATAAAAATAAAAAAAATTAATAAATTTCAATATTCAAAATTATTTTTGTTAGGTATGCAGGCCCTACACCTATAACTATAGTTTCAGTTGTTTTGGTAATGATACACTTTGTTTCTGTAGGTGTACAATCATCTTTGATGAGATCAAAATAAAAGCTCAATAGTTCATCTAATTCAGACCTGAACTGCTAGATTATCCACACACAAGATTTGATTCTAGTACTGAAGGCATGTCACACTTTTTGAGGGAAAAGAAATTGTACATGGTGTGCTATGAAGTCTATAAAAAAACCCTCTTCTGGTTTGAATCCAATTTTCCTTTTTGTAGATTGGCTACCACCCAAGGCAAGAGAATGAAGTTTACCTTACCATTTAACCCATAGCCAGAGAAAGACAGATTTGTATTTTAAACATCATTAGTGCAAAATTTAAAAAAAAAAAAAACTCAGGACCCATGGGAATTTGAACTTGGCTTCACTTTCTTACTGCTTGCATTTTGCTATTTATTGTCTGTGGATCACAAACTGGTATTTAAGTTCTTGTCAGGGCTGTGGAGTCCGAACACAAAACCTCTTACTTCCAACTCCTTTATTTTTGGCTCCTCTGATTCTGACCTCGACTCCTCTTTATGTAATTAAGTGATTATGGCCTACAAATCTCATCAAGCCTATGCATATGCTCTTAACTTGAGTAGGCCTATATCATTATAACTGGTTTATATCAAAGAATAAAAGATATTGTGGCTTTTATATCGTATCTGTTTATCCTTCCATATTTTCTAACAAAATTAGACACAAAATCTTCAAAGGATATAGAAGAAATAACAATAAAAGTAATAATGCTATACTGTAAGATTTATATTTGCAAATAAGAAATAAGTACAGAGCAAAAATAAAACTTTTATAATAGAAATTGAAATGTAATCTTTTACAGGATGTAAAAGACAGCAAAAATAAAAATTCTATAATGTAAAATTTTTTACATATAGTTTTGCAAAACCAAATTAACTAAAAAAAAAAAAAAAATAAATAAAATAAAGTGACTTTAAAAAAGAAGTTGAGATGAATTTTCTTTAAAGAAAATAGTAAATATACAGTAGAAGAAATAAAAATAAAAAAATTCTATAATGTAAAACTTTATACATAAAGTATAAATTTGACTTGAGTTGGTATAGTTTTTCTGACTCCAGTCACTTCTTAATTATTTTCGATTCCACAGCCTTGATTCTGGTTATAACAATTTCATTTCAGTATTGTTAAAATTATGCCTTATTTATTATAAACTTGCAGACATAAGTTTTATTAAATCCAAAATATCATTAGCAGATTTGTAGGAAGGAAGCAATTTGTGATAGAAGAATTGATCTCATTTGTTTAACAAGTTCAAAGAAATGAATATACATCCTTTTAATTATTTAGAATACAGTGTAATGTATTACTGACCTAACAGATTAGTGTTTTGTTTTGGTCTTTAAATGTTCAATATGCTAATAGTTTTTCTTATTTTTTGATTTAAAGATTTTGTTTTATGTCTAAAGTGCTAAATGCATCTCAGTAAATGCTATTTTCTTTTTCTTCTAGTGTACGTGGAGGTGAAGTCTACCGTGCTGTGTCCAATGACAAAACAGCCCATCTACAAAAACTCATTGCTAAGCAGAAATCAGCACCTGCTCGAAAGTCCAAACCTCCCGTATGTACTTAGGTTTTTTTGTTTTTTTTTCTTGCTAAAAAGACATTTTTAGCATTAATATTTTATTGTCTGGACTGCATGAAAAAAATTTTAATTTGGCCAACTTCTTTTTCATTCTCTCCCCACCCCCATTCTCTCTTTTCTTTTTCTTTTTTTTTTCATTCTTTTTCTTTTTTTTTTCATTCTTTTTTTTTTTCATTCTTTTTCTTTTTTTTTTCATTCTTTTTCTTTTTTTTTTTCATTCTTCCTCTTTTTTTCATTCTTCCTCTTTTTTTCATTCGTCCTCTTTTTTTCATTCGTCCTCTTTTTTTTTTTTTTTTTTTTTCATTCGTCCTCTTAACAGAAATGTACTTTCAAATTTGAATGAAACTTTTCAGTTGTTTTATTTAATGAAATTTGGATTTGATCTATTGTATAATTCTGTAATATATTAGGGAAAATGAGTGGTAAATATGTCATTAAATTTATTTTTTAATTTAAAAACCCTATATTTTAGCCTGCCTTCCTTCCTGCCCCACCCTTTGTTCATTATTTAAAATATTTGACCATTCTTGTTTGTTTTGTTTTTTTTCAGCTCAAAAATTGCAATCGTCTCTTTGTTTTTCTAATCTTAAGCGTTTTTAATTTGATTTTTAAAAAAGCTTTCAAAATCTCAACACAAATAGACTATTTTAAAGCTTTTTATTTTTATTAACATTAGAATTTTTCTCAAAATTGTTGACGCTTGGTTATTGAAATTGTTTTTGTTAAACAAAAAATTCCAATCTTCAAACTTTTTCAGTACTATTTTTGTTTTGTATTAAAATTCAACCCATAAAAGGCTCAGGAGTCACTCAAAGTAGAGAGTTACTGTTAAAATAATGATAATAAATGAGGTGTTTGATATGAATGAAAGAGGTGGTGGTGGGAGATTAAAGATCATGAAAATAAGGACACACAACAATTGACTTAAAGAGGATACGGTTGTAGTAATCAAGAAAGCACCCATGTTCCCCAATGTAGCAGTTCTTGTGGGGGTAGGAAGCAGTGTTAGCGAAAATCTTATATTTTGAACATGGTGGAAATGAGGATGATTCAACCTTTTGGAAGAAGCATGGTGTAATGATCTGAAGTGGAAATAAAGAAAGGAGCTCATCAGAGCATTTGCAATGGAAATAATGATAGATATATTTTACATCTGTTCTTCAGTTTGAAGAAGAAAAAAAATAGTTTTCTAAATGGAGAAATAAGTTTCATGTAACCACTACAAAGAAGCATATTTTTGAGGGAGGAGGTCTACTTATATGTGGTCTGTAGGCTTTAGTTTTGGTGACCTCACTCTGGTTAAAGGTAACCTTAACTAAATTAGTAAATTACAGATTGTGAACAGAAGATATTATTTATGGAGAAACTGACTGCCAAAATACAAATATATATATATATATATATATATCATACTTTCTTTTTTCTTTTTTTTTTTTTTTTTTTTTTTTTTTTTTTTTTTTTTTAAATCAATGTCAATTTCTGATAGTTTTGTATTTTAATTACATCAACTCTTAGAATTTTTTCAATTTATCCTTTGTTTGGTGTTGCTTATAAAACCACAAATCAGTTGCATTAATCAAATTTTTATACATCTGTTTTTGTAGTTTGATATCACAGGTAGGATATATTAGACAAATTTTGAACCTGGTATAGTGTGACAATATTACAACTGTTAATACCTATGGATAGTCACCACATTTTATCATATTCTGAATTTAGAAATTTTTTTTTCTTTTAATCAATTCACCCCAAGCAAGGTGATAATGCTATTAAGACACAAGAGGCTACTAGAAGTGAAAGAGAATGAGATTTTAGAAGGAATCAAAAACAAAGGATAAACCTCTACTCCTGTTCAAAAGCCTTGAGCAGTGTGTGCATGAACCAGACAATAGGCAAACACACACACAGATATATAAACACACACACATATATATATATATATATATATATATATATATATATATATATATATATTTCTATATCTAAAAAGTGTTAGAAATTATTAGGAGGATTTGAGATAAGTAATTCATCGAGTCTAGAAGAAAGATCAACAGAATGCAGAAAGCAGTGGATGGCCGTTTTGTCCTATATTTGGGAATCAGCAGCAGTGTGCATCCACTACCAAGAATCGAACCCAGACTTAAGATACGGTGCAAGTGTCAAACCAACTGTCCAAATGGGCCTCAGTGACATAGAGACTACTAATTAGACTCTATATAGTGCCACTCTTCCCAAATTCTGAGGTGTAACTCTTCAGAGTTTCCCTAACCCAACAGACTGTGCCACATCTATCTCCAAGCTTATCCATCCAGTGCATTAGAAGCCGGTTCAATCAAGAATATACAAATATAGAAATTATTAGGATTTGAAATAATCATAATTAAGTAATTCATTGAGTCTAGAAGAATCCTTAACAGAATGCAGAAAGCACTGGACAGCTGTTTTGTCCTATATTTTGGACTCATCAGCAGTGTGCATCCACTACCAAGAATTGAACCTGGACCGCTACGATACAACGCATCATACTGACTATACCAAATGGGCCTTGGTGATGAAGAGGTAACAAATTACTTGATATAGCATCACTCTTCACAAATATATATATGTTACTGGTGGTATGACAAATAAAATTAACCCCTACATATTATTTTTTGTATGCTATAAAGTCATTATTGAAAAGTTTTTCTACATTTCTATACTGCATAAATATGAATGAACTTTTGCACACATGATACATTTCATTATTTGGTAATGCTATGTCAACTAAATGAACAGTTTCAGATTGAAGTCTTAGTTTTCTCGCATTTCATCAAATGTTTGTCTCTTAGTAACAGTTGTATTATCTCATATTGCCTGAAATTCCATGATTGAAACATTGGCATTATTATGTGAAATATTTTAATTAGTATCTTCGTCTTTGTTGTTTTTATCACATTTCAGCCAGTGTAATCTCTGGCTTTGCTGCAGCTGTATATTACATGAAATAATCATAATCAAAAATATTTTTCTAAAAACTCTTGCTAAATTTTACAGTACATTTATTCTTTTTTTTTTTTTTCCAGACTCAATATTTTTTCTAGTTTTTGCATGAAGCTTTGACATTTACATTTATGAATTGTTTTAGTCAAGAACAAGATAAGGTCCATTAAAACAAGTTCATTAAAAACAAAAAAAATTTTATATCAATTGTTCATAATGATGAATGGATGAAGAAAAAAAATTTCAAGTCTTTGTTTTTAACCTTGACATTTTAACATCAAAAAAGAAATACAAACCAAGTTAAAAATAATAATGAGAAAGCCTTATTTCATTTTTGCTAACATCTTAAAAGATATTTTCAAAAATGGCGAGACAAAGTGGTTCAGTAGTATATAATTTATGAAACAAAAATCACTTCAGAGATAATGATGCTGAATTTACTAGATGTGCTGGTGTTGTAATGTAGGTATCTCCAAAAATTTGCTAAAAAAGAGCATACCATGATAAAAAGAAAAAGGGGGCCCCAAACTTGATAAAAAAAAACAAAAAAAAAAAAAACAGTTTTATTGTCAAAATGTTTATTATTAAGAAGAAAAGACCAATGTATTTTTTATTATTTTATTAAATTTTTTAACGTTTTCTTGTGTGTTCAAAATGTTGACTAAAAAATCTTTTTTTTTTTTCTTTTTTTTTTTTTTGTGTCATTAGATGGGCCAAAGATTACTATGGGAAATTTTAGAATCTTTTTTGATGTTAAATACACATTCTTGCAAAAATCAAAATCATTGTTGGATTTTTAGTAAATTTTAAGAACTTATTAAGAAATGAATTAAATTATATTTTTAGAAAATCTTGGTAAAAATTTTTCTTTTTATATTTGTTACCCCCAATTAATTTTCTGAAATTTTTTTTGAAATTAAAATTCCACCCTCTTCATATTTATATTGGTTAAAATTAGAACTTGGAGAATTTAAATCATTAATTTGTTTTTGTCAAACAAAAACTCCATTTTATGAAAATCTGCTCTGAATCGTAAAATAAAAAAATAGAATAAAACTATGACATTATGTAATTAGAAAAATTTTTAATTGCTTTTATGAATAAGATATATTAAGGCCACTATTGTTTTAAGAAATTTTTTTTTTTTTTTTTATGAAAATTTTACAATTGTTTCCATTTTTTAAAATTAAAATAATTAAATTTTTAATCTTTTAAAATTCTGTATTAATTCCACCCTTTTAGATGATATTATTATTGAGTAAAAACTAGATTTACTAATCATAAATGGAAAAGCTTAGTAAAAATGATCAAACACCAATATTTTTAAAATCATTTTTTTTTTTTTTATGTGTATAAAACATGCCAATTTTTATAGATACAGTGGCCCATACATGTCCTAGTCTGCTGCATTTACTTTCTCATTAATACTCTTGGAGAAGGTATAACTCAATCTTTTCTCTATGGGTTGAATAGCAGGATAGACTGGGCTCTCTAATTCTGGATGTGAGCCATTTGAAAAGGGCTGCTCTGAACTCAAAATTGAACAAGGTAATAAGAAACTCCTCTATTATTATGCACTTAGCCTTTTTCAAAGCTCATACCATTTTGAGATTTGTGAATCTTTATCAAAAACTTTTTGATTTATGGCTAAAACATAAAATTTAAAAAAGTTAAAATTAGCTAATTTAATATTAAAAATTCTGTGAAACTGGGAAAAATTCACAAGATGTCAAAATTAAGTTTGTATCAATATGTTTGTTAATAAAGCTATTTAATACAATGTCTGCTATACATACACATACACACACACACACACACATATATATATATATATATATATATATATATATATATATATATATATATATATATATATTCCACTTTGAAATCCATGGTAACTTGGTGTTGAAAATGATGCCATGAATTTTCTCTTTATTAGAAATAAAGAGGAAAATGTTCCCTGTGGGATAGTGGTCACAGCTCTCAAATCCCGTAAACTCCCTACAGAGTAAGGGGCTACAGCTCTCAGAACTTCAAAACCACTTTTTTTTTTTTTTTTTTTTTTGTTTTTTAATCTGGAAATATTTGGATCTGTAATTCCCCAATTTTTTTTCTAGTGATTTCATTTACACCAATCTATTTGCCAATAATTATTTTTTAAAATCTATAAAACAAGTTTGTTCACACCTGTTCTTTCACTCCCACTAAATTGCATTCCACACTACTTGGGTGGTTGTGCATCCTATGTTAAGAAGCACTGAAATAAAGACAACAGGCAATAAGATTTGATTTCTCGTTTATTTTCTTTCTTTTTTTTTCTCTTTTCCCTTAAATTTTAAAATACAGTTTCATTTACTCATTAAAGTTTTTTACGTGAGTCTGTTATAGCTTACATTGTTCTAAAGAAAAAAAATGATGTAAATCATCCAATATTTTATTTTTATTACTTTTTACTGACCATAATGATATGTAGATTATATGGCTATGTTTATCTCTTCATTAACATTTTAATATTATTTATTTTGTTTAATATTGATTCATTAAAATTATGTGACAATGTCTGTAATAATCTAGTGAACAAGTGTGTAGACTATTCATGTTCAAATTTATTTTCAGACGGAATTATTTCCATTGTCCTAAGATCATTACTTTCATGAGATGATTTTCAGGTGTTTTATTTATTCAGTTGATGAATAATCTTAATATTTTTAAGCAGATGATTCACTAAACACACTTACAGGTGGGGGAGAACGGAACATCATGAAAATTATGATGAATACACTAAAGCAGATCATTAATGGTTAACTAGGTTAACCATTCTCTCAAAAATGATGCCATATGTTTTAATTCCTCCTGATTATTTGGGTTTTGCATGTAAGTCTTTAAATACACTTTTAAATATATTGTTTCCAGTCATTGTTGTATGCTACTCTATCACAGAATCAGTTTTTCATCTGTTGGCTTTGTAAACATGTTTGAATGGTCCACCATTGTCATAACAGACACTGTCACCTGCCATTGCCAGTTTAAAGGAGATAATTATAGTATAACAAGATTCAGACAAAAAAAACAAAAAACTTATAAATACATTTGGTATATTATATTAATACCTAACTTCAGAATTTCGGACAAAAAAGCAAATTTTAATATTTTTTTTTTTCTTTTAATATTAGATATATGTGAAATTTCTCAACATGTTTAGAAATTGGTTCCACTCCTGAAACTCAGATTTTCTGACAGTCATCAATATATCATGTTTTTTTTTTTGTTTTTTTTTCCAGATTGGTTCTCTCTAAACAAGTGTTATCTCATCTTTAATTTACTTCTCTTCCAGATTCTTGTTCATTCACTGTAAAAAAGATACTGTTCACCTGACAGTTTATATCATTGACTCTCACTCTCTCTTTTGACTTTTCTCTGCTCTCCTTCATTGACATTTTATTTGGATGAATACTGCCAATCTCTACATTTTCCAGTTATGGCTAAATTGATTTAAGGCCAAAGAAGAAATTGAATTCCTGTGTAAAGATGTTCAGTTTTACTTTTACTCTGGACAATGTAAGAGCTTTGTACTGCAGTCATTGATCAGCTAAATACACAGCAAATAACTGGAATGACATTTTGTTCAATTGGCATTGAATTCCATTCTTTCTGCTTATCTGTACCAGTTACTGACTGGTGTCTGCTACAGTTCACTTCAAATTGGAGAACAGTGTCTTGCAGTCAATCCCATTCTTTTGCTTTCTATATTTATCATTTCCACAGACTTGTTTCTGAGCAAGAAACTATACTTGAACCAGGTTTCTGTAAAAATTACTTTCCTTGTACCATTTTGGCTAACAGCTCTGACACTTAATTTAAAAATAAGTTATCTCTAAAAGATGAAAAATACTTATTTTCCTTCAATTAAGAACTTTAAAAGGTATCACTTTTTCAATATAATAATTTTATGACCTTCAATTTCTTTTATTGTTCAGTGAAGGGATATGCTTGAAGCATTTTCAAATAATTTAAAGAGTCAAGTTCTTTTGGAATTGAAACTATTTGTAAAAGTATAATTGTTTCTAATGAGTTTTCTTAATATTTAGACAAGAAAATGAACTTTTGTAGATAAAATAGAATAACTATTCAAGGTTACCAAAAAATTACATATCACTTTTAAAGGCAACTCGATAACTGAAAACTGATAAGCACCCGCACACATTGATTTTAAAAGCTTAAAATCATCAATTTAAAGTTTCTATAAACCAGAAAAGAATAAGTTGATGTACCTTAGTATTGTTGCAGACCCTCAACCATAAGCAACATAAGAGAAAGGTTAGCAAAAGATAAGGCTAGGATTTTTTTATATCTTCAATGATCTATGGTTATTTCAACCAATTAAATCTAACTGCAGCCACTTTATAAAATGTGGCCATAATTTTAATAAATTAGATATTTTGTTGGGAAAGCTATCAGAATAACCAAGTACCTATACTGGCAGCCAACCACTGGCATAAAGACAGAAAATGTGTTCAGTAAATATATAAAAATAGAAACAGGTGTAAGACAAGGATGTGTTGTCTCACTGGACATTCAATCTATGAGAGAATTAGATGTTCTATCAGGATTTGTTACTGGCAACCACACTCTTCACAACATAAAATATGCAGATGACACAGTGTTGATAGCAGACAAAACCATTAGGTTGGTGCAAAAATGATGACGTAATAATGTTGTTTTTTGACGTATTTTTTAATGTCAAAAAACGACATTATTACATCATTATTTTTGCACCAACCTAGTACAAAAGCTTTGACAGAAGTTGGTGAAGGAAAGTGAGAAGAAAGGGAGTAAACATCAAAACTGCAAGCAGACAAAATGAATGGTTGTTAGCAAAAGGGACAACTCAACATGTAAATTACAAATTAGGGATACCAAAATCAAACCAGTACAACAATTTAAATATCTGGGAAGTTTTTTTTTTTTTTTTAAACACAGGACGGAAAGTGTGATGCTGAAATCCGAAGGCACATTGTGATAGCCAAAAATGCTTGCCCGAAAGCTAAGCAGAGTATTAAGAAACAGAAAAATTTTGTTAGAAACAAAGTAAAGAGCACTGAACTGCTACGTGATATCAGTCCTCCTATATGGCAGTAAATTCTTGAGGCTTGAAGCAAACAGAAATGTGGTTCTACAGAATGATGCTGAGGATATCATGGACTAAACATGTGAGCAACAACAAAGTTTTAAAGAAAAATGGAAACAAAAAGGAAACTTATACATGAGGAAGAGATAGTTGAAATTTCTAGTTTACATAATTAGGAAAGAGTGTTTGAAAAATCTGATAGTCACAGGACAGATTGAAGGCAAGAGGGACATAGGAAAACAACACATAACCTACATAGTGAGTGTAAATAAATGGATAGCAGAACAAGAGGAGAAATAATGAAAAGACAAAATTTATTAAGCGCTAGGAAGAACAGAAAATTTTGTAAAGCCATGATTGCCTATGTTCTGAAGGGACACAGAACATAAAAGTAGTTAGGTATATGTATGATTGATAGAACCTTTCACCATTTGTAATCTCTATCTATAAAGGGCAGGATATATGTGTGTGTGTGTGTGTAATGAATGCACGGCTGCAATTTTCGATGGATTTGCACCAAGATTTACATGCACAGGCTCTAAGTTAGTGCAAAGGCCAAGACCAACTTTGCATTTCCCAACTCCCGTCGATAGTGGAAATAATAAATTTTTTCATGCTTCTACAGCAGTTTTCATGTAGTTTGCGGCCATTTTCTACTGGCCAGAGTGAGAGCCTATAGCTGGCTGCCACGAATAGGCAGGAAGATTCTATTGGCCAGCGTGAGAGCCAACAGCTGACTGACACGAATGCTAACTAGCATGCAAAAAAAAAATCGATAGCTGCATTCGTCACAAGTGGGAAAAATTTAAATCTGCATGGCACTTTACTCCGATTGATTCATTTGCTTGCTTAAACTCAACGTTGATTCCGATTCCACAGAACTGGGTTGGGTATGAAAAAGTATTTGTTGTTAACATTCTTTTTTTCATTCGGTTTTTACAGTTATGAGTCCTTTTTTAAAGCTGATGGTTTTGTGTTCATTTTGTTTAGTTCTTTTTTCGTAACAGTTCTTTTTTAGTATAGAGCTTAGAAAAAATTTACAGTGTGAGATAGGCAAGAAGTAAGGCATGTAACAATATCAGCATGGCAAAGGGCACTCCTTTAAAGGCAAGGAAGGGCAAAAATATTTTAAGTCAAGTGATAGCGATTGCTGTATGAGTCGTACGATTTTTGAATCGAGCACGGGCAACGCCGGGTCATGCTGCTAGTTTAATTATAGAACTGACATGAGTGAAATTCTTCTAATCTGCTGTTACTGGATTAATGTCATTTTACATTTTATATATATATATATATATATATATATTAAAAATATGAAAGCGAGTAGTCAAGATTAAGCTCTGCACGGCAATATACCAAAAAATATACTTATTCATAATATACCGGGTCACTTTTATCCAAGTATGCCTCTCTGTTAAGGTGGTTAACTAATCCCTGTTGCAAAGATCTGCCCAGTCACATTTGTGTTTGTTCAATACCCACAAGACTAACCTGTAGTTTAGACCATATGCTGAGCAAACAAGTTTCTGGGAGTGAGCAGATAATCTGTCATGATCAGCATTTTGAATGAGGCCAGTATGCTCGAATCCTCGGATACAATGACTTGTGACTTCATGATAACACAATCATTGACTTTTTTCCTGACCTGGTGTCTCAGCTTCAGTCGTTTTCCCACTGCCGTAATGTAGCTTCCCTGTGCCTTTTTCTATAAATACTTTCATAGTAATTGTTCAAATGATCTCTCCGTTATGGTACCTAGATTTATGCATTTAAGCATTGTACTAGATTGGCAACAAGGTCTTATCAGTTTGAAGTTGAATTGGCTAGATGCAACCTCAAGTTCTATGCTAACAGTTTCTTTTCTCACACTTGTCACTTGTGGAAATCTATTCTGGCTGTATGCTTTCCAGCCAACTCTGATCTTCAAAAATTTAAATATAATGTCAATTGTTATCTACTGTATTCTTGATTACTCTTATATTTTTCTCATTTCTTAATGTTTTCTTATTCTTTCATATTCAGTAACTCCTTGTGCCTTAGTGGCTTTACTGTTTTGTATGGGATGAAGTGATTAAAAAAAAAAAAAGTTATTTCTAACCAATTTCACTCACAAGGCATAGTTTTCCGGCCTTTTCCAATAGCTCTGCATGCTGTGCTGGTCTCCCCAGTCTGATATTATCAAGAAATCACCACTGACAAATTGACTTTGGTGAGCTTTGATACTGGGTCTCATAGTTGAAATGCTAGTATTCTTACCACTTAGCTATACACCCACTCATATTTAACTGTAAAATACAATACTTCTTGATAGAAGTGAATGTTACTTTTTTTTCTAACTTCTTTCCAAAATTTGCAGTCGGATTTACTTGAGAATTACTGCTGGTTGATTATTGGTTGTTTTGTCAATAGAAATAGGCATTGATTCTTAGAATTGTGAGGAAAATCTCTGTTAAAACTGACAACAATTCCTTTTCTATAGACTTTATAATTGATTGATTCAACCCATGTCATGGTTGCTTTCAGATAAAGTGTTTATGGATGAGTGTTTTACGAGAGTGTTTACTTGCTCTCTCTATGAACCTTATGGCATACTTCTATATGCCATGTCTCTTCAGGTTCATGGCTCTCTACAACTTTCTATCCTTTGTAGCTCTTAGTAAGGTTTGTCTTTTTGCTATCTATCCTAATTTCTATTCTACCAACTATTTGCACAAGCTTGTTCAATAGGTTATGTGCTGATCTCTGTCCTATGTCCTGTGAGTGTCAGATTCTCCAAGTGCTCTTTTCTCATTATGCATCTTAGAAATTCCAACTGTCTCTGGTTCTAAGAATAAATGTCCTTGTTTGCATTTTCTCTGAAACTTTATTGTTGCCCACTTGTTCAGTCCATAGTATTCTCAGCATTCTTCTGGAGAACCACATTTCTGTTCAGGTCTCTTCTGTGAAGAATTCAATGACCAATATTAAATCAAAGTTCAGTACTCTTTTAGTAATGAGTTTTTTTTTTTTTTTTTATCCAGTGATCTGATGTTGAGACAGATCTGAGAGAAATGTAATTCATGCTTTTTTCACAAAGGCATCTCAGCTGAAAATTTGTTTCCCAATTTCATTTTCTGTTTTTTGTTAAACCAGCACCCCCAGAAATTTTAATAGATTTTTTGTTTTATTAAAAAATCACTAATTTGCTTGCCAAGTTTTTCTTTATTTTCCTTTTTCTTTGCTTTTTCTTTTTTTGTTTTATATTTTTTGATTTTTCTTTGCTTTTTATTTTTTCTTTGCTTTTTATTTTTTCTTTGCTTTTTATTTTTTCTTTGCTTTTTATTTTTTCTTTGCTTTTTTTTCTTTTTTTCTTTGCTTTTTTTTCTTTTTTTCTTTGCTTTTTTTTCTTTTTTTCTTTGCTTTTTTTTCTTTTTTTCTTTGCTTTTTTTTCTTTTTTTCTTTGCTTTTTTTTTCCTTTTTCTTTGCTTTTTTTTTCCTTTTTCTTTGCTTTTTTTTCCTTTTTCTTTGCTTTTTTTTTCCTTTTTCTTTGCCTTTTTTTTCCTTTTTCTTTGCTTTTTCTTTTCCTTTTTCTTTGCTTTTTCTTTTCCTTTTTCTTTGCTTTTTCTTTTCCTTTTTCTTTGCTTTTTCTTTTCCTTTTTCTTTGCTTTTTCTTTGCTTTTTTTGCTTTTCCTTTGCCTCTTCTTTTCCTTTGCCTCTTCTTTTCCTTTGCCTCTTCTTTTCCTTTGCCTCTTCTTTTCCTTTGCCTCTTCTTTTCCTTTGCCTCTTCTTTTCCTTTGCCTCTTCTTTTCCTTTGCCTCTTCTTTTCCTTTGCCTCTTCTTTTCCTTTGCCTCTTCTTTTCCTTTGCCTCTTCTTTTCCTTTGCCTCTTCTTTTCCTTTGCCTCTTCTTTTCCTTTGCCTCTTCTTTTCCTTTGCCTCTTCTTTTCCTTTGCCTCTTCTTTTCCTTTGCCTCTTCTTTTCCTTTGCCTCTTCTTTTTTTCCCCATTATTGTATTTTTCTTGTATGTGAACAAGAAATTTATTTTTTGGACTTAGTGTATTAGGTGAAATCATTTGTACAGTTTTTACACATGCTGAGTCCACAAACCTCTTGTTCATATACAAGACAAATAATAAAAATACTTAGTCAGTTTTAATGAAACATGTATTAAAGAGGGATTGCTGCCATATATATATATATATATATATATAAATCTGAGAAAGTGGAAAAATTTTTGTAACTTATTTCATCCTTAATTTAAGAGCACACAGAATTTGTATCCTTGCAATGTTTACATGAAGAGGAGACAGACATTGAAAATACTTTTAAACTCCTCTAATTCTCTAGTTATTTTATATTCAGCACAAGAAAGGCTGATAAAATATTTTAAAATAGAAAAGTGGATCATTCTAACTAAACAAATCAAAATATCTGCCCACCAACTCTATCACAAATACAATTGAAAAGACTTTAAGCTTAGCATAAAATTTATTTTAACTACTTCTGAATCAATGACTTAATACAAAACAAAATAATAAACTCAAAATTGAAGGAATTTACTCTATCAGCTGTAAGGATATGAAGGATATATTGAAGAAACATCAAGGAATTTAAATAAATGATTTCAATGAACACAAAAAGGAAAACAAAACAATGAACTCAGTGCATTAGTTGCACACCATAATCAGTCTGACCATAATTTTGATTAAAAAAAAATGCTACTTTAATTAAAAGAGAAAGCAATTTACTAAGAAAGTGTATAGAAATTGCTTTAATTGCTAGATCATTCACAGTAAATTTACATCCAGATTTTTACATTTCACATTTCTTGGCAGATCTATTATCAGAAAGTGGGATATTTAATAACAAAATGATAAAAACAGATGGAAACTAAATGGAATCGCCTATACCCAAAACAAATTTAAAAAAAAAAAAAATCCAAATTTTTACATTTTCAGCATTCCCTATCCTTTGTTTGCATGTGTGGTTGCAGCAACATTAACATCACCTTTGTTTGAAGTCCTAAAGGATAAAATGTGCCACACAAAAAATTTGTTTTTCACATTCATAGATTTTTCTAATATTTATCTATCTCCCTCTATCTCTCTCTCAATATATATATATATATATATATATATATATATATATTCACATAACTTATCCAGAAAATTTCATAGACACTTATATATCTAATCTCCAGTGGATTTCTGAGTAAATTAAAGTTATATATCTACAGATTACCTAAATTTTGAATTTGTTCTGTTATATCTAACTCATGTAAAATATAGATAGATATTAAATATTAATATTAGGTTGGTGCAAAAATAATGACTTAATAATGTCGTTTTTTGATGTTAAAAAATGTCAAAAAAACGACATTATTACGTCATTATTTTTGCACCAACCTAATAGAACGGGTATTTTATTTATTTATTTTTTTTTTATTTTTTTTGTTTTAGTTTATCATATTTTATTAAATTTTAATATTACACACACAAACACACATTTAAAAGAACAATAAAAGCAACTCTGCTACCTGATATAGATTTATTTAAGATTTTAGTCTTAAACTTTTCTGTTGTAATTTTTATGTTCTTGACTTTGCTTCTCTGCCAAAGTGTTGAATGAATTTTTTTCTTGTTTTGGTCAATTTGGTTAAAGACATCTCCTTTTCTTTTTTCTGCTCACTATAATCCATCTGCACAACAAAAATCATCTACTGATACAATTTGTTCAAGGGAAACTTCTTGCGTTTTATTTTTTAGTCTGCCTTGAGACACTCAAATGTCACTTATAAGTGTGCTTGGGATTAATATTTTATTTTTATTTTTAATCATTTCACCTCAAGCAAGGCAATAAAGCCGCTAAGATGCCGAGAAAGAAACAGCGAAAACATTGAGGAGAAAGGACAATAAAAGAATCTGGATTCAAAATGACAGAAGATGATTTGTCACTTTTAAAATTTTGAAGAGTAGTCTACTGGAAAGCAAGAATCTGGGAGAGTTTCATGTGAGAGAAGAAAATAGAATATATTATGTTTACAAAACATCTACAAAGTTGACCTTGGAATTTACATTCACACAGTTGTAAAAGTGAAGAAAAAATTATTAAAAGAAAATTAGTATTTTGGCATAATTTAAGTAAATACTATTACATGTGGTACGCTGTTTATATGGTGGATGCTGAGATGGATATGTAACATATCATAGCAGTGTTGTCGTTGCTAACCTCCAAACATTTACAATGTGAGAATCAATGAAACTTTGTTTACAGTGTAAGACTAAGTATCGTCATTAGTAGCACTAATAATTTTTTTTATTTCCTTTTTGTGAGAATCAAATCTCAAAAGATGTTACAAAATGTCTGTGTAATAAATTGGAGAGAACTTTGATTGACAATATTATGTTGTTTCATTTACTGTACTCACTACTTGAGGCGTATTAGAGCCACAGTTCTCTCACCCCTGTAGACTTCTATGAGAAGTATGGGGCTCACAGCTCTCAGCACACCAAGCATTGTTGTTTCTATAGCATATAGTAGGTTTTACGATACTGAGTTGCTAGACCGATACTGAACTGGTTTTGAATTCACTTGTCCTCCTAGATTGGTTACCAGCCACAGCTAAAGAGCTCTGTTTGCTATTTAACCCATATCTATGGAAAGAAGAGATGGATTTATACCTTTTCCAAGGGTATTTACATGTAAGTGAATACAGTGAACTTGATTGGAATTTAAACTTGGCTATGCATTATATGCCCCACAAATTCATTTACTATAGACAGAAAACAAGAAAGCTCTATCAAGCTTGAAATGAATCTGTTTGGATAAAACTAAAATTTAATAAGTGTTGGGTGGCAGTTAAATATGAATAGATAGATTATCTACCTTGTTTTTAATTCTTTATCTTTTTTTTTTTTTTTTTTTTTTTTTTCTAATTTTCCCACTTCTGTACTGGCAGTGGAAGGTGGGGATGTTGTGTGACATTTTGGATGATTTTCATTGAGAACCAGGAAAAAAACAAACAAAAAAGAAAAAAACAAACAAAAAAAAACAAAACAAAAGTTAATCCTGTTTGCAGTAACTGCTTGCTTCTCTGTAATTTATTGGTCAGCCATCTTGTTACCGCCATGTTGTCTGTCTGATTTGTTATTCAATAAGAATTCAGAAATACTGGAGAAGAATTTTTAAACTGCTCACTTATCTGAAATTTGAGGTTTCAATTCGTAATCCTGTTTTTTTCAAATAGAATTGGTTTAAAAACAAAACTAACACTGGATTACTGGATTATCTGGTAAGTGATAATATTCTAATAAATTTTTGTCCATTGACTGATCATCTATGATTTGTATTTTTTTTTTCACCTGATGTGGTTCACATAAATAAAAATTTAACTTTGAAATGCAAATGAGTATTTAATGAAAGCATTTTCCTCATTGTTATAAATTCTGCGAATGCTTTTTCAACAATGTCTTGCATAAAATTATTTTTGTTCTTGTCAGCATGCATTATACATTGAGCAAATGTTGAGCAGTTGTCACAATCCAAGCTTACCTCTAGATTATATTCAGGTATTTTCTTTGATAGCTTGGATTATTTTTATTTTTTTAACAAGAAGTTTGGTTATTTAAAATGGCAATGTATTTGAACAATTCGATGTTGTGTTTTTTTGTTAATATGTTAGTTCTTCACAAATGTATGTATGTATGTATGAGCTAAACTTAACTATAGCAGTTCATTGACTAATTCAATTTTAGCTTTTTGGTTCATCAGACTGTGAGTGCCAGAATAATATAGTGCCGAAAGATAAAGGGGAATTAGCTGATGAGTTGCTATAATTAATTTTACCTGTGTTTTTGATTACTGTTTTTTGGGGTTTTTTTTTTTTAAAGCTTTGAGCACTTTCATGTGTTTGTTTGTTTTTTTTGTTTTGTTTTTTTTTGTTTGTTTTTTTTTTTTTTGTTTGTTTTTTTCCATTGTGTATTATGCATTTAATGTGTAAAATTTTCTTTTTATGTACCTTTTCATTGCTTTTTTTATGCTTAAGTTCTTTCCATACAATGCTCAAAAGCCTCTCAAGATATAGGGTTATTGTTAAAATAGTAAAGATGAATGAATTGAGATATGAGTGAAGGAAAATGTTTTAGAAAGTGAAGATTATGAAGTAATATATATATATATATATATATATATGTTTCATTAAAAACGACAGACAAGGTACTATGGTTAAGCTTTTTATTTAATTTTTCTTGTGTTCGCACAAGAGCTTTCTTTTTTGGAGGCAGAGTATAGAAACTGTCCAAATGTTCTATAGTTCTGAGCGTTTTCAGCTATACTTTTAGCCATTATCAAGGATTTTTTTTTTTTTTTTTTTTTCAGTTTACTTGAGTGTGTGCGTTGTGTATGTTTTTAGTGTGTTATAGAGATGTTTTATTTGTGGCCTAGTTCATGGTTAATAATGTTAAGAGTTGGCTTTTTCTTTTTTATTATTAAGTCTTCCATTATTTTAATCTTTTTTTACATGTGGATGAGGTTATTATGCTTGTTTTCTTCTAGTATGTTTTGGATGGAGTCTGGTAAATTTGTGTGTGTGTTTAAATGGGTTCTAATAGAGCTGTATTAAGATAGGTGTAACATAAGGTGTCTGGATAGCCATGTAGTCGTGTGGCTGGTGTAATTATTTATAAGTTTGGTTTGATCAGGAACACAGTTCCTTAAAGGGTGTTTGAACTCATAGAACTAGGCCACAATGTGCTAACTGTGTTCAGGAAATAAAACATCTCTATAACACACTAAAAACATACATATAATGCACACACTCAATTAAACTGAAAAAATAAAATCATCCTTGATAATGGCTAAAAGTATAGCCAAAAGTGCTCAGAACTATAGAACACTTAGACAGTTTCTATATACTCTGTGTCCAAAAAAGAGAGCTCTTGTGAGAACACAAGAAAAATTAAATAAAAAGCTTAACTGTAGTACCTTCTCTGTTGTTAATGAAACATGCATAAATGAACAGTTGCTGCCTAAATACACTATATATATATATATATATATATATATGCACGCACACACACACAGAGAGTAAAAGCTAAAGTTTAAAATATAAAATAAACCAAGGGCACAATATATTCTGGTATTTATTTGAAGGTGGTTACAGGTAAAATCTGATACCTGATAAATTACATAAATATTTCTACTAATCTTCAATTTATGAATATTTTGCAAACCTAACCCATGTATATTTCACTCTTGGATATGAGCTATTGCCAGGAAACTTTGCTTATAAGATGATCAAATCAGGTGCTACAGATCTCTATTCTTAGTGTTTGAAATAAATGCGAATTGGAAAAGTTAATTATCTTTGATCTCACTTGGGTGAGGATAGGATCCTGTAGTATACAGCAATTGCCCTATAAATAAATAACCTAAAATCAATTTACTATGGCTGTTAGATGAGCTGATAGGGGGTTTCTATTTTTTGTTTTGAATTGTATTGGTAACTCATTAATAAGAACCTTGAAGTGAAAGCAAGCAAAAGATCTTTAAACTTTTACTATGCAATTAAGAGCTCTGGTATGCACGCAGATTTTTGTTCTTTCTAACCATAAAAGATGGCATTTATTAAGATAGACGAAGTTGGCTTAAATAAAATGCTTAAAAAAAAAAAAAAAAGGAAATGAATTTTTGAATAACACTACTGTGTATATTGCTTTTTAAAATTCTTTACTAAATTGTGTAATTTTTGTTTTTGTAAATTTCTTGCTTTAGATGAAGACAAAGGAGTAAAAAAAAGATCACAAAAATTTAGCATCTGTTTTTAACTGAAGGGAGAAAATTGCAGAGACTAAATTAGCAAAAATGATGTAAAATTTTATGATATTAATGTAATTTTGTTTCATTAATTAAGCATTTATTTTTCCTTTCCTCAATTTTCTGTTATATTTGTAAAATCCATTTACCTACTTATTTGGGTTCAAATGGAATTGAGTTTATGGCCATATCACATTGAAACACCGGTTCTTGTACGAGCACCAAAGTTAAGCAACATCAAGCTTAGTCAGTACCTAGGTGAGTGACTGCTTGGGAATATCAGGTGCAGTAAGCTTGGATATGTGGGTAATGGAATGGGCTTATGGTCATATCATGTTGAAATGCAGGTTCTCATAGGATCACCAAAGTTAAGCAATGTGAGCCTGGTCAGTACCTAGATGGGTGACCACTTGGGAATACCAGGTGCTGTACCAGTGGGGTAAACAATAATGGCTCGGAATTGGAAATCAGAGAGCCGAGTTCCAATTCCAGTCAGGTTTGTTATATTCACTTACTCAATGTTATGAATCTACTTCTACTCTGCCTAGCCATGGATTAATTAGTAGGACTTGTCCATAAATCATTATATCCATAAAATTCTTACAATCAAAAAATATTTAATGGCTTTTGATAACCTGCAAAAGGTTGATAAGCCATAAAATAAAAAGTCAATCATTCAACCTGAATAATTATGAATAATGAAAAAAAAATTTTTTTTTTCATACTTGAAAAGTCATTGTGATTTAACAATATTAGCAGTGTTGTTTGCCTAAATTTTATTTTTTTTTATTTTCACTTTTTTGTTTTATAAATTACAGATTGATCTTGTTTATTTACAGTCATTAATTTAGAAAAAAAAAACTTTAGTGCAAAACAAATAAGGATGATCTCCTCTTTATATAGAATTGATGCATATGGAGATTTTTTTTTTTTTTTTTTTTTTTTTTTTTTTTTTATATATAATGATGTTCATCAAGAGCTTCTCAAAAATGAAATAGCAGACCATAAAAATACTTTTCATCTGTTTTATTATAGTGAAGAGTAAAAGTAGTTGACTATTGATGACTTCTTTCTTTTTTTTTTTTTTTTTTTTTTTGTTATGAAACTGACATTTTGTTATTGTTTGGCTTGCATCTGATTTAAAGCATTAGCAAGAAGTTCATTCATTACTCACAATTTCTACAAGCTCATTATCAACCTGCTGTAAGCACCAGGAAGTGTGGTGTGTGGTTGAATTGAGGGAGACACGACTAAGCCAAGGATTATATCTACAAAGTCTGTTTAATTAGTTGAGCAAGATAAGAGAATTGATGTAATTGAGAGGAGGTCTATCCATGTCCCTGTTGTAGACACATGTCACTTAAAAGGCAGTCTTCATATTGGATGGTAGGGCTGGAGAGCATTTCTTTTTTACAGATAGCTGTGTGCACAGATTGCTAATTTGTGTGCTGAAACAATTCAGCTTTAATCAAATTGAAACTGACTATTGTCAAGGGGAAGAGGAGGACATGATTATACCAGTTATTTGATAAAATGGACAAAAGATAGTTAAAAGTGGATACAGCAGGTAGATCGAGATTCTGTTTGGATATTTGAAAATTGGTTCTTTTATATTTATAACTAGCACATGCAAGTAAAGAAAAAAAAAATGGGAGGGAGAGAAACATTTACTGGGCTGATATGTAATGGTTTGTAAATAATTTTAATTAAATGTGGGGAAAATTTCTTTAGTGTACACATGCCGAAATCATTGTCAGTGTGACAATGAAGACACAGAAAAAAACAGGAAATATACAAAGTAACATTGAAGTGAATATATTTTCAACAAAGTTGGTAAAGGAATGTCAAAATACCAAAGCAATCCATGGCTGCCAAAACTCTGCTTTCAAATTATTTAAAACCAGTGATAACAAACTTCATAGTACCTTTACCAAAAGACTTCAGGTTTGTAGGAAGGAAAATGTTCATGTTGTAGTTTTTTTTGTTTTTTGTGTTTTTTTGTTTTTTTTTTTGTTTTTTTTTTTTAACTGAAAGCCAGAATGAAATTGAAATGGCTAGCAATTATCTGAAAATCTAAGCTGAATTAGTTTAATTCTGTCACTTCTATTTCTGACAACTAAGTCTTTGTTGTTTTATCTCAATATTTCTACTGGGATGTTCTTCAGCCTTTTGCATTTGGTTTCCAATAAATTTCTTGCTTTTCTTTCTTTTTCTTTTTTTAAAATTCTTTTTGTTAAGGAAGATTTAAAAAAATAGATGAAGAAATTGATTCAGTAGAAATTGATTAATTTTGAATTAATCCTTATCTGAATATTATTATTGTTAATATTGAATTCAGTATTTGTTATTATTGCTTTGTATACTTTAAAATTGTTTTCATTTATTTTCTAATATTTTGCTTTCATAAATGGTCAGATATATGCAAGTAAATGTTTT
Organism: Acanthosepion lycidas; assembly: GCA_963932145.1. NCBI lineage: Eukaryota > Metazoa > Mollusca > Cephalopoda > Sepiida > Sepiidae > Acanthosepion > Acanthosepion lycidas. Next base: position 20,476,312 of record OZ010583.1, on the reverse strand, counting down.
CACAATCAAATTGCTTGTATTGGTAAGATTTTCAGCATATACTGGTATTTACATCAGCAGTACATTGTATGTTTCAGCTTAGAATATCTGTCCCTATTAAAAATAACTTGATTTGGTAATGTCATGTTTTTATTATGCAAACTATTATGCCAAATAAATGTTTCTTTATAAATAAACCCAAGAGAGATTTGCCATAGGAACATAGATTTGATTAACACAATATCCCAAAATACATGAATAAATTATTTTATTATTTGACAAGTAAATCTGGGATCCTTAACATTTTTGTACTTTCATCAGTGTTTTTCATTCATTAATTTTGTTAATTTTTTTTCTTTTTCTTTTGTCTTTAGCATGACTTTCAAAGTCAAATATTGTTTTCCATTTTCATATACATTTCTTTTAATGATTGGCTACAACTTTACTATTGGATTAATATCTGGTGAGGTTTGGTCCGTTCCATTGAATTAGTATCTTTGAAGCCTTTTTGCCATACTCAACTTTACAGAATATGATGGAGCATTGTCTTATACAACTCTCTAGCTGAAATTTCCTTGGTTATGACCTGAATCACTCCATAAAATGTCTTGACCAAGAATTTCTAATAATTCTCTACATTTATCTTAAGCTTTCATCAATTTGAAAGGATCTATAATTTTACTGCCATCAATACTAGACCAACACATTACTCCACTTCTGCCCGTTATCTTTTATGTTGGTTGACTCTTTCTGTGAAGTGCAATATAAATTTTTATTTATAAATAAATCCAAAAGATACAGGCCTTTGAAACATATATTTAACACAATATCCCAAAATACATGAATAAATTATGTTATTATTTGACATGTTAATATGGGATCCTTGAAATTCTCCTCTTTTCATCAATTTTTCTTTCATTCTCATGTACATGTCTTTTAATGATGAGCCATGACTTTTCTATTTGATTAATATCTGGAGTGGTTTGGCGACAGTCTATTAATATCTTTGCAACCTTTTTGGCAAAATGGGTAACTGTCAGCTTTGCTGAATGTGGAAAGAGCATAAGCTTTATCTTGTGACTTGTACCAATTCAGAAACGTCTTTTCCATGAACTTATAATAATTCTCAGCATTTTTCTTGGTACCATCAACTTTAAAGGTAGATATAAATTTTAGTGTTCACAATACGAGCCCAAAACATTGATCTAGCCTGCTCTATTGTCATCTAAGGCATGCTAGTTGACTATTTCCATTAAAAAAGAAAATGATCCATCATGTCTCTTCAATATAACTCTACATTAATCATTAAAAAATTACTGTTGAAAAACTAGTTTTCATACACTTTTTAATATTCTGCATCTTTTCTCTTTGTTTATATTTACAATACAAACATTTTCAAATATTTTCTTGCTGGTTAATTCACTTTTCTTGCCTATTATACTTCTTAATTTTAACCTTGACTTGCATAATAAAATCTGACATTTTAAACATAACCCAGACTAATAAATAACAAACATTGAATATCAGTGTTTGATGAGGAGCTGATTCACTCTCCCCTACACATTTTGAATTATGTTTGTGAATTTTATTTGTTTTCCATAACTATTACAATGTTTTCTTTTGTCATTTAAGCTTAATATTAAGTCATTTATGAAATGTAATTAATACAAGAGATAATTAACTGGAACATTTGTATTTTGAAAAATACTATCTTCTAAAATGCATTTATAAATCTTTTGAAATATTATACCATGTTTGAAATCTTTAACAATTCATTAGTATTTTAAATCATTTTAGGTGAAAAAAGTTAGGAATTGAAATGGACCACAAAGTGTTTGACATGGTTATCTTTCCTGAATATAAGCTGAAGGCCAGCTTAAATATTGGGCTGTTTTTAACGATATTTTAAAAGATTTGAATTTACTTTGTTTTGACTTTTTTCTTTACTTTTTTTTTTTTTTTTTTTTTTTATTTTCTTCTGTTATAGTGAATGCATTTTCAATGTCAATGTTTCAAATTTTATGCATTTCCCAGGAGAATTGTTTTAAAAAGAAAAGGAATAACAGCCTCTTTTTCCAAACTACTTGAGCATATTCACTCCTTTTAAAAACTTTAATTTAAAAAAATTCACTAATTGGAGACTTGTATAATTATTGTTAATGATAGTGTACATTACTCTGCTTTTACTAACATTGAAATCCCCATTCAGAAAATAGATAAGCTGCTTAAATGCCCAATTTGTGGCTTAAAACTGCTTAGCTTTATGTCATTAATCTATCTATTTAACCAAATTCTTTTCTCCACTTCTTTGTGATTATCTTGACACCAGAACTTACTGACAAATGTAAGAAATTATATACTGACTGATTCTTATTGATGAAAAGTCAATCTGCTGTATCAGAATTAAACTGTGTTATTAGACTGTGATGAAAATATTGAGTCTTTGTTTTGATTCTGTGTGCTTTTTAAATATTGAAAAAGTGTTTCATATGTACAAAGAATTGTGATTAAAAACAACAAAAGATGAAACTAAGAGTGAAAAAGTGTGGGATGACATTAATCTCTGAACTTCAGGCAACTTAGTAATCAATTAAAAGTGATATGAATTAAATATGGGGCTTACAACTGTCAGCCTCTTGTATAAATAAGCATGGTGTAGCAAGCATCCATGGAGTTCAAATGTTGTCTGAAACTCCCTTGCCCATATTCTCTCAAATTAATTTGAAGGCTGAAGAAAATACTAACTGAATGCACTTTTTTTCTTTTTTTATCTGAGTAAAAGAATGTGTGTAATAGGAATATCATTTCTTAGAACTTTGGATAACTTAAATTCATATGAAGTTAGTCATTTCTAATATTAACAAGATTTAAATATTTCTCATGATCATGATTTTAATGGCATTAAATTTAGATATTCAATATTTAATAGTTAGGATATAAAGTACTTAATGGTGTTAAACTCAGATGTCAAATATTTAATGATGTTAATATTTACCTTGTTATAAAAATATAATAATTATTTCTGATTTAAGTTTCGCTAAAATGAATGTCTTAGTAAAAAAAAAAAAAAAAAAAAAAAAAAAAATCAGATAATTCTATAAAATTGTGAATGTGTTGTGATAGTTGAAATTGTCTTTCATATTTTTTTTTTTCTACTGAAATAAAAATTTCTGGAGTGGGGGAAAAAAACTCGATCATAATTTTATTTTTTTCTCACATTTTAGCCAAAAGTATGCATTTTTGTTTCTATTAATTTATAACACAAAATCTTTTTTCTTTTTCTTTTTTTTTTCCTTTATAATATTTTCAATAGAAGAACATTTGCCTGGAAAACAATATTTGGTTTTACACGACTCCTGTTTGTCCACCAGATATAGTCAGTTTTGGCAGAAATACTTTCTGCTTAAGTTTAAATAATTCCAAAGAATTGCAGTTGGGTTTATCTGTCCATAAAAGTGTTTTCTTTTATTGGTGTTTATCTTGGCACCTAAAACTGGTTCTTAAGAATCTCCCATAACCTTTCTCTAAATTGTCAGTCTTCATGGATAAATAATATAGAAAAAAAAATTTACAAAAAACTGTAAAAAAAAAAAAAAACAAAAAAAAAACACCATTTGTAAGAGAAAATTGAAAAAATTTTTAAAGAAAAATGAGTGAAAACTTAGAATATTACTACCACTGTCCCATAATATTAGGTTGGTGCAAAAATAAGGATGGTTTTTGACGTTAAAAAATACGCCAAAAACCGTCATTGTTTTTGCACCAGCCTAATAGTTGTAACATTTGCATACATTTTTTGTGCACTGTAACAACTATTATGGGACAGATGTTGTTTAATTTATTGCAGTTAGTTACAATAGCTCTTATTTTGTTAATTTTTACTTGTAAGGAAATGAATCATTAAATTGTTTTCTTTGTTATTTAAGGCACAAAAAAAAACATTAATAAACTGCAGACAAGTTGTAGGGTCTTAATAGTTTTTGTGCATGGATGCATGCATGCATAGCTGTGTTTTTTGTTGAGGCAAGACTCGGATTAATTTTGCACAAAGCAAGGCGGGTACTGCATGACAAATGATTAATCATAATGATTTGAAGCAATGTTTTATAAGACCAGATGCTCTTCCTGACATCCAACTTGATACGGTCACAGTAGCCCAAGTATGCCAATTGTTTTTAACAAGACACCATGTCTAGGAAAGTTACCATTCAACGATAGAGACCCCCATCCCAATATATATATATATATATATATATATATATATATATAATAGGTTGGTGCAACAATACTTGCTCTACTTCATGTATTGAGCACTCTTCGTAGATGCTTTTACTTGTTTTGGAGGTTTTTTTTCTTTGGACTCTGAGCTTGAACGCTGGGCGATTGTTTTCGCCTCAGTTTCATGTTCTTAGTTTTTTCTTTTTTTATTCCTCATTTTTTCTTGGGTACTGGTTTGTTCTACTACAAGCTTCCAAGCGAGTACCACTATTTTATATATATATATATATATATATATATATATATATATATAGTAAAGGTAATAAATCCATTGGTATATAATACAAGTGGGTCCTAATAATAAAAAATATTAAAACTGATCCACAAAAAGAGCTCATTGTATTTATTATACAAGACAAATAAAATGTAGTAAACCAATAAATTAAAGATTACCTTATATGGAGAGCATTTTTATACAATTCTTTATTTTTATTAAAGCTGTTTATGTTGGACAATAATCAGCTAATCCTAGTGGTGGCTATCAGTCTCACAATGTCATTAGGGTGATTAGAGTTAACTGACCACTGGCTCATGCCTTTCGTATGACTGGTATCAATTTTTTGAATGCTGTCACTGTTAAATTTTTAATCCTGACACGAACTCTGTCTGTATACCTGGGTTGAATAAGACTAATGAAGTTTCTGTTGGTTGAAATAGGTCTATACCCCCATATAAGGTAATTTTGAATTTTCTGATTTACTACTACTACTACTTATATATACACACACACACACACTGACTACTATAAGGTCTTTTTTTTTTGTCCTGTGGGGTGACATGCCACCCATTCTCACCAGGAGAAAAGCTAGTGATTTAGGCATCATCTACCTGTCCATGCAGCAGATTGTACTGGGTTACACATTACCAGTAGCAGGCCTAAACCTGACCTGACGTGCACAGATATTAAAAAATAAACAAAAAAGGTGGAGCGGGGAGCTATATTTTTGTTCAGCACAAAGCAGACTTGTGACATTTACTTTTTTTGTGATGTTTAAAAAAGAAAACTTTCTTTTTATTAGGGAACTATTCAAAACAAAAGGATTTGTGTAAGGCTTGATGGTCATTTGTACAGAAAATGGAATCAGCAGGCTGATTTAGCAGCTGTTACATTCACTAATGTTCTTGAGAAAAGCATGAATCTATCTTTTAGCTATGAGTAAAATAATAGAGTAGATTTAGGCTTTCTGGCTTTGGTTATCAACCAGTCAAGAACAACAACTTTGACCTCAAAATGATGCAGAAAGCAACAGGTAATCATTATATTCCCTTTTCCTAAGAACACTCATGGCAAATCAAGTATTTTAAAAAGAAAAGTTGTGGAAAGCCATGATCACCCACATACAAAGGGATATGGCATTTGAAGAAAATAAAAAGCTTATTTTTGCTAAAATTGTTTTAAAGGTCAATAGGTGATTCCCTTTAAAATGCTGCAAAGATAACATTTCTAATACCATTTTCCTATTTTAACCAGCACAGCATGTAAGATACTAAAATAAGGTTAAAATTTTGGATTATGTCAGAGTGTGACGTCATTGATGGTCCATAAAAGTGTTTGTAATCTTACCAGAGAAAACAGTTTTAATTTTCTTTTCCAGGCTTATTTTTTCTTTTTTTCTTTTTAAAGCCTAGTCGCCGCCGTCCTCTGCATGCCAACGAGAACCTTCCTTATGCCGCCCATACGCTGTCCTCAATGCGGAGAAGCCAAGCGTTCCGACATGAGGATTACCACAGAAAGCCCAAGTATGAACAGGATATTTCAAAACGATTTGAGAATTTCCGTGTGACTGTGGACAGTGCAAGTGGTGGGCAGAGGACCACCAGCAGGAGTGACGTGAAGAGGTCCGTGGAGATTAGGGATACCGATGCCAATGCCAATAAACTCGATCTGAAGCCTGTGTCAGTTTCCCTCTCCAAGAACAACCGCATGTTTCAAAAGGCTATGAAAGAGGCCATTTCAAGCAATGAGGTATTATTTCTCTCCTTTTACTATTTTGCATTACAACATAAATATTTGTGTTGAGCTAAGAAATAGCTTGATATAGATCAGGAAAAATATCTTTTAGTGCTAAAAAGAATGAATTTTCCTTTTAAACATACCCCACCACCACCAAAAAAAAAAATCAGGATATTTGATGATATTTTTAATTCAAAATTAATAACAGGGATTTAAGCTTTCTAATTCATTCTCAAACATACTTTTTCTTTTTCTCTCTAAGCAGAATTGAAAGTCTTATCAACTTTTTATAAACTGTTCTTTCATCTTCAATTTTAACATCTTTACCTCATAACTTATCCTGAACCTTACTCAAAAGAGGTCATTGGTCAACAGTACGGATTGGAAACAAACTGATCATTTTTGATTTTCAGTCTGCTCTTTATTCACTTTAGGTGATTGACAGTTGTGAGGAAAATTAAATTTAAAAAAATATAATAAAAAATATTAATTAACCCATGTACTTTGGTTAAGCAGCTAAACTCACCATGAATAATGATTTCAGCTCTTAATGACAATTAGAGAATTTAAACTTATATCCATCTTAATTCAACAAATACTGGAAAGTAATTTTTAAGCAATTGATGGATTTTTGAAAATTTTCCTTTTTTTTTATTTATTTATTTTTTTTTTTTTTTTTTGCTATAAATATTATATTTAGCAAGTACACATGCTTGAACAGAGATGACTATTTTTTTAAAAGGTGAAATTAATATCTACCAGCCTAGAGATTAAAAGTCTTATTAAAATGAGTGTACCTCTTGACAGGAATTGAATTGGTATTCTCTTTTTTAAAAAATCCAGAAAACTACCAAGCCAGATGTATTTTATCATTAAGCTACCAGAAGCTATCACAGCAAAGCAAGGCTCAATTACCCTATTTAAGAAATGCACTTCTTTCATTGAGAACTTTTCTCTGCATACATCAAATCAAGTACACATCCACTTATATTCCAAAAGGAATTAGAAACAAAATCAATTATCACACACACTCATACATCTTAACACATAGATCAGAATACAAAAATAAAACGGGATGTGCAGTGGTGTATAGCAAGAAAATAAAAAAAAGAAAAAATATTTGTCAAAAGAAACTTCAATTTTCAATGCAGTGATATGTGTAATTGACTTAGCGCTTCACTTCATCTCAAGAAACAAAAATAAAAAAAATTTAAAAAAAGTGTAATATTCTATGACTCCCTATCAGTTATAACAGCAATAAAATAAAAATAAAAAAAAATATACAGCCCACTGCTGGTGAAATTGCCATGAATGCTGGATTTATTATCCAACAGTAAAGAAATAATGGATATGAAGGATCCGAAGCCACATAATTATTAGAGGAAATGACCAAGCAGATTCAGCTGCAAAGTCTACCCAAAATGAAACCCTTGATAATAATTTCAAGATCCCTTATACGGACCTAAAAATTAAAATAAACAGTTACAGAAATGGCGAAAACACTTAACCAGCAACACAAACTTTTCACAGTCAAACCATTCTTGGATGAATGGAAACAAATGTCTAGAGAAGAAAGAAAGGATGAAGTTAGTTCAACTGCAAATAGGCCACACATACCTCACCCATTCCTACTTGCCAAAGAATGAAAATCAACCGACACGTACAACATGTCAAACTGCACTCCTGGTGAAACATATTTTAACTGAATGAATTCACTTAGCCCTTGTAAGATGCAAATACTCCAAGGAAACCAACATGAGAAAACTATTTTAAAATACTAAAACTCTCAAAATAATGTCTTACCTTAAAGAAATAGGTTTATTCCAAAACATATAGCACTTATAATAGATCATCTGCCAACCATATTTCTATAAAACATGTTTACTCTGAAAGTATAAATTATTTACAAAATATCTGTAGTTGAAGGCATAAAATTGCAGACAAAATATTTAGATTTCAGCATTAGTGGTGTTGATACGTCACTAAATTACAACAATCAAATCATTGGGAATTTTTGAAGTCTATATCTGTACTTTTGTAAGCAGGTGAATTGTTTTTTTTTTTTTTTTGTTTTTTTTGATCTGAAATCACTTAGTGGGTGCATTTAGATGTCACTGCTTTTTTTTATTATTTGGAGATCTGGAGATATATAAATAATCCTTTCAGCTTTAATGGATTGTATGCAAGTTAAATACTAGATAAAAATGGTATTAAAGCATCATAGCATTTAATCCTTATAATTTATGCTATTTGGTTCAGTGTCAATGTTTCCATTTTTGCTTCTTTAACTGTTGGGACAATTCTTTTAGATGAGGATTCTTATCACAATGTTTCAGCTGCTCTATTCTTCAGCCTTCAGGAAGTTTAAGTTGCCAAATAAGGAGCACACCTGAAAAGGTGGCAATGTGGCAAAAAATCAAAAAAATAATGAAGAATGTATCTTGAAAGAATTGTGTTACAAAAGAGAAACATTTCATTTTAGAAATTCAGATATTTAGCAAGAAAACTTTGAAATGGATTCAAATATTAATAATGGTTAACAATGCCTCCTCTAATAAAAATTTATAACAGATATCATACTTCATAGTTTATAATTAAATCAAAAACATTTTTTAATTGTAATTTAGAAATTTTTTTCTGGATTTATGTTTATAATCTCAGGTGTCTTTTTTGTTTCTTGCAGCAACTTTCCCATGTTCAGCCGCCTCATCAGTTTGAACTTCCACCACGTTTTCAAAAACGGCTAAAATCTGGAGGTAAGCTCTAATTATTTTGATGACTGCAATGAAAGCTTCAGATTGCAGTGGGTACTTGAGTTTTTCATTTGATGTTTTTATACTATGTAATACAATTCACTATTTGCTCACTATTAGTAAAGAACTGGTAATAGAAACCATTAACTATTTTAGTCTTTCTCAGATGGTTTTGCTCAGTCAACCTACTCTATCCTCTAAACATCAGTTTAAACTGGCACTGCCACTATAAACTTTAATTTTGAAAACTTTTACTGGAATATATTGAAAATTTCCCAAGTCTTCCTGTGAAATCAAGAAAATATGAACTTTAAGCAAAATGTGTGGTTTGAGGGTGGGTGTCAGTTTAAACTGACCCCTAAAAGATTTTTCTTGCAACAATACATTTTGCACATTCATAAATATACCATTTGTCCATGTATTGAGTAATGCTGCCATATCTGGTCTGGAGCTCCTGTAATATATATCATGATTCTTGACAAAAATCCAAAGAATGGTATTTCATGTTATCGGTCATGGTCTGGTAGCTCTACTTCAGTCACTTTTCCACCACAATAACATGGTTTCCTTCTGTTCTTTTTTATAAATATTTTCATGGCAATTGTTCTGAGGAGTTTCTCCTCCTTGGTACCTTGACCACATGAATTTAAGCATTCTACCAGATTGGCAACTAGGTCTTATTGCTTTACTGTTCAAATAGCTAGATGTAACTGTAAGCTCTCTTCTAATAGTCTATTTTCTTGCACTTCTCGCCTGTGGAACTCTCTTCTAGTTTTTTGCTTCCTTGCCACAATCTTGAAAAATTTAAATGCAACATCAATTGCTACCTTCAATCTTGTTTGTTTGTTTTTTTGTTATATTGTCCTTTCTCCTAACTAAAATCTTCTCATTCTCTTTCACTCTCAGCAACTCCTGGCATCTTAGTGACTTTATCAGCTTGCTTGCTGGTGTAATGATTAAAAAAAATAAAATTATGAGACATCCAAAGGTTATAAAAGTAAGTTGGATACTTGAGTGTCCTTGGATTTACTCTAGGAGAGAACACACACACACACACATATATTCACAGTTATTCTAGTCTAGGTTGGTTAATCCAGAATTTGAAACCCCTGCTTATCAGTCCTTTAAAAAAAAAAAATCTTGGGATCTCGTCAGATACTTCAACTATCATAAAAGTTTTTATTGTCTAAGCATGAAGTCACCAAAAGAGATTTTGATATTCATATATGAAGAGCTGAATGAATGAAACAACAAAGGAAGAGTTAGCACTGATTGCTTAGTTAGTTCTGATTAATGATATGAAGGAACATTCTCTAAATTTCTTTGACATCACTAATTTAGGGAACTGTTCTGTAGAACAAGTTTACCATATAAAAGCAACAGGAGACAACCAAACTAATGTCAACTTGGATCCCTAATTCACTATGGTTCAGTCTTTGATATTATTGTCCTGAAAATGTGGGGGCTGCTGGGATTGACAGCACCTCTTCTATGGGATGACCCTGGGCTGGTGAGCATCCCCTTCACACTGACATGTGAGATGATGAGTTGCAACGGTTGGAAGAGTGATGCAAGCTTGATTGGAGCCCCCCAAGCAGTGCTTTGTGACCCTTGCTATCTTATCAACATTTGCTTTTTTTTTACCTACATTTATATAAGTTACAGATTAAACTAAGCTCAACTTGAATATTAACGGATGAAAAGTTTTTGTGGATTTTGAAGTCATTCTGTTTTTTTTGTTTGTTTGTTTTTTTTTTTTTGTGTCCAAATCCATGAATTTGTTTTGTTTTTTATTCATGTTAATACGAATAAAACTAATAGTTGATAATTGCTGCTCCAAAATAGTTACTTTAGCGATTGACTTGGGCTAGAGAATTTAGAATGCCTAATTTTGCCTTTTGAGGTTTTTTCTTTCTTTCTCTCTCTCTAAATATTTTGAGGTGAGTTTTGCTAGTAAAGAAAAGTCAAACTCTTTAAAAGATTTTCCAAAATGTAACATTAACCTGCAAAATATAGCTATTAAATCCCATATTCAAAACTGTACAGTGGAAATGAAAAGTCTCATTAGATAATGAGTGACTTCCACAGGTAGACACTAGATGGACACAAGTTACCTCCTCTGGTGTTATATCAACAGCTGAGTGGCCAGAGGCCAAGGGTATTTTTGTATCTTGTTGGTACGAGAATAAAGTAATTAAGAATTACTACTATCATTATTGTTGTGGTTATTTTACAAAAACTTTTTTTTGTGTTTATATATAAGTAAAGTTAAATAAATAACTCAGACCAGGTCAAAACTTTCTTTGTACTTTAGAACGTAAATGAACAGTTGAAAATAAATGTTTATTCACTATAACTTTTGAGGTATTTTTATCTCTTTAGATATAAACAAGGTGGATAATCTTTTCATTGTTGTAAATGTTCTTGATGTTTTAAATATTTTTTTTATAGAACAAATTACTTTGACCTTTGCAGTAACAATAATCTTTCATCAGTTCAAATCTTCAGTTGCTAAATGTCACTTAGGATTTAACCTCCTTTAAAACCAAGAAAATAGATTCTTTGTTTATTGAAACTCTCCTATTCATTCCAATATTTTGATTTCATATGGATTTTTTTTTTTTTTTTTTGCATCTTACAATTACTTTCATAAGAGTGTAAGGAAAGAAAGATGGCCCATTTGATATTGCACTTGACTGAAAATTAAATCTTTTGTGGTATTTGTTCTGTATCAGGTGATTCTGCCATCTTAACCTTTTAACATCTTTTTATGGATAAAAATCTTGTTAGAATTCTGCTTGTCACTCCCTTAGCTTGACTGTCACGCTCTGTCAGTATCTTGTAAATAATGCACTATTGCGTTTTGATTCCATAGAAAGACAGAAAAGACATACCAGAGATGCTACTTGGTTTCAGGGAAAACAATGAAAAAGAGAAAATAACATTATTGTGTGTTTAATGTCTGTTTCAGTGAAATAGAAAAAAATTGTCAATTTCAAATCTTTTCATTTGTACCCCCCTACTTCTTAAAATGATCAGCATTTATATTTGATTGTTATTGCAATATTTTGTTGAAGTTGTTAAGCTCAAATATTTAATGATGTAATAGGGGATTTCTACAAATATTTTATTGTTGTAGAACCTGCCATGATCTTACTCCATCATTAACTGAAGAATTAAGATCAATCAGAAAATTTAAATAGGTAAACAGTGAAATTTTCATGGTTATTTTTTGTCTGAAATAATTGACTACTAATATTTCTTCATCTCTGAAATTCAAACATTTCTTTGCCAAAATTATTGCTTTTTTTTTAGCAGTAACTGGAACAATTTATGAAAACACAAAATCAACCTGTATTTCCATGAAAACCTGGAAAATGTAAAAAAAAAGTGTTTATTAATCTTAAATTAAAAATGTGCATAAAATGAATATGAGCTCAAGATAAGAGAATCTTTTGAAATTCAAAAAATTTAGAGAATTGGCAAAACATGCTGGTCTTTTAAAAAAATAAATCAATTTTATTTTTAGTAATTTCGATTTATCTCAAATTGAAATATATCTACAGATGCAGAATAAATTATGTATATTAAGGAGTTGTTTATATATAACTTGTGATATAATGGGTAGGATTTATACAAACATCAAAAAAATTAATTCACTCTATTGATCTCATATATAATTGCACAAATTCTGGTTATGAAGGAATAAAACTGTAATCAGTTGTTAAACTTTGATGGCATTTAAACCTGCTGCACTGAAGTTATGTTATGATGAAGGTGCAGATACTTTTTGACTTACCTGTGTGTGTGTGTGTGTGTGTGTGTGTGTGTGTGTGTGTGTGTGTGTGTATATATATATATATATATATATTTCTCAAACCAATCTTAATTGTTTTATAACCCTTCACGCAGAACTTTTCACTGCCAGTTCAAGAAAGACGTTTGGATCACTAACACAAAAAAAAAAAAGAGAATGTCTCATATCGAGAATATTTAACATCGAAAAACAAAGAAAAAAAAATTAATTATTTTTAATATGTGGAAATCTCCACCCTTTGCTTGCTGTTACCAAGTAAACATGGCTGCTCTGCTAGCAGTGGACACCAAGGAGGGGCAAAGAACTGTGATCCAATTTCTCTGGTCAGAAGGTCTGTCAGCAGCTGAAATATATTGTCAGTTTTTAACACAATATGGCAACAGTACACTATTGCTTATAAGTGTGTATGAGTGGATCAAGAAGTTTAAAAGTCACCAGACAAGTGTGATGCATGAAGGAGCAGACACAAACAGTTTTTATAATGCACAGGATGTTTAGAATTTTAATGTTGTGTAATTCAAATTTCCTTTGAAAGGTGAATGATTTTTTTCCTTTTTTTTTTTTTTTTTTTTTTTTTTGTATTTCAGGCTCAGATATTGGGATGAAAAGACCAATGAGACTCAGCTCGCCCAACTTAACTCGAGGTATGTATGAAAACATTTTAATGATATAGAAAGTCTGCAAATATCTTAAGCAAACAGGTGAGATATCAGTTCAGATTTGCTTGACTAATATCCTCATCTATATAGGATTTATCCTTTCATCCTCTCCCACTACAAAAAAAATAAAAAAACAATCAAAATATTTTGATGAATTTATTTCCAGGTTATTTATACCTGAAATGTTTTTCCTGATACTGTAACATATGTAATAGTTTTTTTTTTTTTTTTTTTCTTTTCTTATTCCAAATATATATCAAATTCTATCATTCTGTGACGAGCAGAAAGTATTCCATGAAAATTATGGAATTTTAAACAAAAAATGAAACTGAGAATATTGGCCTTAACAATTAAAGTACAATATATTGAGTTGTATCAATAATGCTGTATTGCAGAAAGGTTATATTTATTTATTTTTCAGTATCTGTCTATATTTCTTAGATGAGGTATTATGTACACTATTTACATTATTCGGACTATTGTCCTCATCTTCGTCACCATGTTTATCGCAATGTTTTGGCCGTTGTATGCTCTGGCCTTCTTCAGGTGGTTGGAATGTCGAACTGAACCCTTTATTTCGCTAACTGGGGTAGACTGTTTTAGTTCCACGTGCCATGTCTAATGGATGCCAGTTATCTCCTGTTAATTCCCCTCTGAAAGTTCTCCACTGCCTTAACCAGGTATTGAACTCGCACTCTTTGGGTCCTGTCACTGGATCTTTATCCACTGTGTCATGTGTGCATAGAAGAGAACATGACTAAAGACTGTGTGTATTCTATCCCGTGCAGCTGCGGAAAGAAATATTAAGGTAAGGCTTCAAGAACACCAGAAAGCTGTAACACAAGGGGAATTGGAAAAATCAGGCATGGCTGACCACATATGGAGAGAAAAGGGAGATCACCGCCCTCTGTGGGATCAGGTTGAGATCATAGACAACATCATTGGAAAATTTGTAAACTTAAGAAATCCGCACATATGCTAAGCCACAAAAATCTTCTGAGCAACCAAGCATAGAAATGAATACAATATGGGAACCAGTAATAAGGAGTGCCAGAGAAAAGCAATAGCAACAAAAATTGCAATATGAGCTCTGGTAAAAAAAAAAAAAAAAAATGCGATAACAGCAAAAATTGCAATATGAGCACTGACAAAAAAAACAGGTTGCTGAAGACATTAGGTTTATATTACCCAGAAATTCTTACACAGATGTCCTCAAGGACACATGGCACAGTGGATAAAGGCATTAGTTAGATCCAGTGACAGGACCCAAAAAGTGTGAGTTCAATACCTGGTTATGGCAGTGAAGAACTTTCAGAGGGAATTAACAGAAGAAAACTGACATCCATTATTGATTTTTGTTGTTATGAAAGCCATGAAATATTTAACTTTAACAATATATGAATAAGCTTAAAAGTAGTATAGTATGTTTAGGGAACATCCTAATCCTTTTTGACAGTAAAGTTTGTCATTTCTAGAAATGCATTTTTTCTTCTTCCTCTTGCTTTTTTTTTTTTTTTTTGTTTTTCCTTCTTTCTCGATTTTCCTTCTTTCTCGATTTTCCTTCTTTCTCGATTTTCCTTCTTTCTCGATTTTCCTTCTTTCTCGATTTTCCTTCTTTCTCTTTTTATAATTACTCTTTTTCTTATGGCAAATTTTATATTTCCTTAAATAAAGATAATCTTTTTGCAATATGGCATCATCTAAAGACTGATTATGACAATATATAATTTGCTGAAAATACTATAGCACTTGTCAATTTAATTTTCTCTAATCTTTCAAGTATAGGTCAATGATTTTAATACTTAGCTCTCTGTTCAAGATTTTGGATGACTTTCAACTAAGTATAATTTCTTACAACAGTTTTCATTACAGACAATGTAGTTTTGTTTTTAATGAATTCAAAAAGATGTTGATGCTTTGTCAATTGATTTGTTTTTAATCCATTGTACCTTTGAAATTTGGAGGTTTCTTTTTATTGTAAATAAATAAAACTGAATGCAAATAATATTTACTTTATGGGCCACACTTCTGCAATGTGTATGATGATCAATGAAATTTGAAAAAAAGAAATCCTTTAAAACCCCAAATTTACGTGAATTTAGATAATACAATGTGTCAGAATATTTCATGTTTAACTTTCTAATTAGATTGTCATTGTATTATTTTGATTAAACCCTCATTTTATATAACCCTGCTTTATCTGGGATATCATTTTATAGACCTGAATATAATAGAAGAATGCTGTATGTCCTTTTAGGCTTCACTGGGTACAATGGATAAATCATTTCTATTAGAACTAGTTTAATTCCTGCCTATTTTGTTGACCCTTTTACTTTTAACTGTACTGAATTTTAAAAAGGAAAATATATTGTTTCATGACTCTTATGTGTATTCTTTTAGCAACTGCATTTTAAACAAGCTGCTTTTGTAGATCAGTGTAGCAAAGAAAAAGAAACAGATGTATTTTTCTTTTACATCAATTTGATTTGTATTTCTCTTCACTTAATGCCTGCCTTGCTCCATTCCTTATTTGTTTAGAGTAGAATTTATTTGTTTCACATTCACAAATTCTTAACACCTGTACTGTTGTCATTTGTCCTGTAGGTGAGCATAAACTGGAAGAATGTCCAAAATTCTTAGAGGAATTTTTCCCCAACTCTAACCTAACAAGAATTTATTATCCTACATTCAGATGAAGAAAAGTCATAAACTAGCAGTTTTCATTTTTTATAAAAAATTTTCTAATTTTCAACTTTATGGGTGTGGTGAACATAACCTACTTAGTGTTTCAGACCCATTAGCATTCAACCTGCTCAGACCTGCCCCATAAATATTGGCTCTCAAAGTCGCACTCTTTGCGTGACTTACTGCGTTATTTGTGGTGATGTCATCATATTTTCTGACATTTTATGACAGAAAATATATGAGGTGAGTTCTGGTAGGTTAAACATTGAGATTTGATATTTACGGAGTGGGTCTGGGTGGCTGAATGCTAAAGGGTTAAACCCCCTGCTATAAGTTCTTTGTAGAAGAAACTTAAACATGTCTGGTAATTTAGAAAAGTATTTTATCTTAAAAGAACCAATCATCAAATACAATTTAGTATCAGGTTTATGATTTAAGATAGTTATGTATTAATACCATATTAAAATAGATTTAGAAGTATTTGAAGAGTTTGGAACAATGTATGCAGAATTCTGTATTTAAGCCAAATTTGATAATTGCGTGCAAGCAAGAAAATTTTCATAATTGTATTGTAATTTAGCATATTAATATAAGCAGTGAAATATCAAAATTTAACCATTCACATATTAAATTACATAAGTAGCATTAATAATGTTCGCAAACGTGCGCATCATGCTATATATATATATATATATATATATATATATATATATATATATATATAAATAAATAAAATATCACTTGATAATTAGTAGTGATAATTCCAAGAAGGATATAAATCCAAAGAGAGCTCAATGTAAGAACAGAGCAAATATAATAATCCATTTAGGTGATAATTTATTTCATGGGATCAGGTGCCCATCTCTTCAGGGTCTGAAGAGATAGGCACCTGATCCCATGAAATAAATTAGAACCTAAATGGATTTTTAAGGACTCCGCTTTCATTATATATATATATATATATATATATATATATATAAAACGTCATCCACAGACAGACTGTTTCACAGCTCACCAGTGTGGCTAGACATCTGGTTGCCTCAAGCTCGGATTGAAACCCGACTGAATTGGTATCAGCCGGAGATTCTACCACTAAGCCGTCGGCGCACGGCAGGGAAGCAAGTGGATTTTTAGCGTATTTATTTTTAGAAACACACCCAGTGACTGACAGTGACTCGATTCGCTATGCGAAGAGTCTCGCTATATATAAGCTATAATAGTCACTGTTTACAAATGCAAACCTACTCCCTAGAGAGCTCAACCGAAATTAATATTTATTTCAGGAGCCAATATAACGTCATCCACAGACTGTTTCGCTGTTTCACAGCTCATCAGTGTGGCTAGACATCCGGTTGCCTCTAGCTCGGATCGAAACCCGACTGAATTGGTATCAGCCGGAGATTCTACCACTAAGCCGTTGCCACACGGCAGGGAAGCAAGTGGATTTTTAGCGTATTTATTTTTAGAAACACGCCCAGTGACTGACAGTGACTCAATTCGCTATGCGAAGAGTCTCGCTATATGTGTTTATATATATATATATAAACACACACATATACTACAGTTCAAAAGTTTGAGTCCACCCGTGAAAGATTTTTAAATTGGCCCCAAAAATAGTTGGTTTCTACTTTAAATAAGAAAATTATTATACATGATTAAAAAAAACAAAAAGTGAGACTTGAGTTTTTATTAGAAATTGTTATGACGATAAAGGAAAAAGCATTTTATGATTAAATTTTGCTCTCATCAAAATATCCTCCTTTGTTATTGCAGCAAAAATTTTTGGCATTCTTTACAAAAGTTTCTCAAAGTATAAGTTTGATAATTGATTCCATTCTTTTTTTACAGCAATGAACAAAAGCCTGCAATGTATGCTTGTAAAAAAAAAAAAAAAAAAAAACTGCACTGGTGGGAGTGATATTTTTTTTTTTTTTTTTTTTTTTTTTTTTTTTCACTGCTTAACTATGCTCTCATCAACTGTTTGGTCTCCATAAATGTTCAGCATGCATTGATAAATGTCAATCAGTGGAAATTTTTTTTCTGCATGACAGAACTGATTGAGGTTTTAATTATCAGTGATTATTAGGTTAGCTATTTTAAACTTTTTGAAATAAGTAATGAAGTTTAGCTATTACAATTAAGTAATAGGTGTGAGTAAATAGTATTTTTTACCACTTTTCATCTTGCTTACGGTGCATCAATAGAATAAATTAATGTGTTTACTTTTGTTTATATCAAGATCTTTTGTGCATTTACCAAAAATTCTTTAAACCTAATTTACTCATTGATAAAATGGTTTGTGAAATTATTGTTAATAACTACTTGTTTTATGCAGTTTAATTCTTTTATAAAATAATGTGTGAAAAATGAATTAGTTTAGCATAAGCTGATCCTGTCCATTATAACATCTCTTTTATGTCTGTGAGGACATTCCCATTGGTAATTAAGTCAATAGGAATTTTTTATGGTGTTCTATATGAAATGAAGTCTGGAAATTGTAACAATTAGAATATCTCTGAATTTCTGGAATGTTATTTGCACTCTGACTTGTGAGTCAGGCATCTTAAGTAGTTGGCACATATATTAGTCTATGAGAATCTTCTTAATAGGCTTAACATAGAAATAAATACAATACAGGGACTGTTAATGAATAAAGAAAGAAATAACAGCAAGGCTTCAGCAGCAGTAAGAAGAAAAACGATGCCTTGGTTAATGCAATCAAGCATGACAAGCAGTAACAGGTAAATTTGGTTTAAGGCTCCAAGTTCTATACTTAAAATTGTCCCACAAGATACTAGCCTAGATTAAAGGGTTCCATTTGAAATTTCCTGAAGGTTACACAGATTAACAAGCACCCGATGAAGGCTGACCACCACAATGATGGGCAATGTGATAACAATAAAAATGAGGACAATAGTCAGTGTAAATAATATAAATACTAGTTAACTAAAACATTCAAGAAAACGTTTCTGTCATTAAGTTTATGAATAAAGTGTAGAATAGACATTTCTTCAAAAGCTTCAAATTTTTAAAAATTTTGTCTGTTTTTATGTTAATATGAATGTCCTCAATATATTGAACATAGGTTTAGCAAAATTGATAAAAAATGAGCCATGCAGAAATTAAATAAAATAGGACTAACAGGTGATCCCAAAGCTACTCCTTCAGTCTATAAATATTACTGTACTTATAAAAAGATACTAGTGTTGTTCAAGAATTTTACCTGGAATTATCAGTTTAATATTTGAAGTTGAAATCTTTATATACATTTTGCATTACTATATCTGGTTGCAATGACAAGGACACTAGTAAAAAGATTTTCAATATCTAATGAAGCAAGTATACCATTAATAATTTTATTTGAATGTAATATTTAAAATATATTCATTATTGGAATTAACACTAAATTTATTTGGTAACTACAATAGGATCAGTTAAAGATTTAGATAAGTGGTTTGAATTTATGCAATGTAGAGTTGAGCCAGTTTGTGTTTTCTTACATTATCATATAGGTAGCCAGGGTTGTTTGGGCAGTTTGATGGATCCAGTGTCAGCATTGTTAACTAATAAACTTACTTAACTGTCTCTTGAGGAGGTTTAAAGAGTTTTGCTTATTTTTATTTTTTTTTTTATTTTTTTTAAGAATTAGTCTAGTTTGAATTGTAATCAGTTCTGTTATTTTATAACAAAAATTTTATAATTTTTCCAAGGTCTTCATTATTTTTAAGATCTGTAAAAGCTTGCCTTAATGCTTCTATTAATAGTGGGTTCATTACCTACATTAATATCTCTCTTTTATGCTTTCAGACTTAAGGTCTGTAATCTAGGATGAATTCTGAGAGCTTTATTGGTCTTTAGGATTTACTTTTTTCATAGAATAGAGATGGGCAAATATATTCTAAGAAAAATATGAACTTTGGATGTGCAAAAATTTGAAAAAAAAACAAATGAAACCTGCAGAGCTTATCAGTCTATTTTAATAAAAAAAATTTTTTGAGAAAAAATGAGAACAATCATAATGAAAATTGACCTCCATTTCCACTTGATATGAAATTTGGCACGATGCCATCTTAATATTTCAAGAAATGTTTAAAATGTCTTAGTATTAACCAGAGACATTGAGTAATGCCATCACCCCCCCCCACTCTTCAAGTGAAATGGACTTGCGGTAGTATAATATTGAAACACCAGTTCTTGTGCAGTCACTAAAGTTAAGCAACATTGAGCCTAGTCAATACCTAGATTGGTGACCACTTGGATGTGTGGGTGGTGCATTGGATAATGGCTTTGAATTGGAAATTGAAGAACAGTTTCAATTCCCATTGGGTTCATTTTATTCACTTACATGCAAAAAGGCATGAATTGATCTCTTCTTCCTCTAGCTATGAGTTTAAGACTTGTATTAGTAAATCATTATCTCCCCAAAATTATTACAATGTAGAAAAATTACTTTGTCTTAAAATAACATGCAAAAGGTTGATAAGCTGTAAAAAAGACAAATCAATCATTCAAGTGCAATAGAGAGAGAGAGAGAGAGATAATGTCTAGTGTCATCTTGGAATTGATTTTTGATGCTCAGACAAATCACTTCACAATCCTTAGCATAAAAACCAAATTGTTCATAAAAAGATTAAAGTTTACCAACTAGAACAAAATAGTTCACTATTTCGATATTTTTCTCTTAGGGGCCACCTGCTTGTGAAATATTTAATGATGTAATAGGGGATTTCTACAACTATTTTATTGTTGTAGAACCTGCCATGATCTTACTCCATCATTAACTGAAGAATTAAGATCAATCAGAAAGTTTAAATAGGTAAACAGTGAAATTTTCATGGTTATTTTTTGTCTGAAATAATTGACTACTAATATTTCTTCATCTCTGAAATTCAAACCTTTCTTTGCCAAAATTCTTCCTTTTCTTAGCAGTAACTGGAACAATTTGTTACGAAAACACAAAATCAACCTGTATTTCCATGAAAACCTGGAAAATGTAAAAAAAGTTCAGTGTTTATTAATCTTAAACAAAGATGTGCATAAAATGAATGTGAGCTCAAGATAAGAGAATTTTTTGAAATTCAAAAAATTTAGCGAATTGGCAAAGCATGCTGTTCTTTGAAAAAAAAAATCAATTTTATTTTCAGTAATTTCAATTTATCTCAAATTTTAAATGAAATGTATCTACAAATGCAGAATAAATTATGTATATTAATGAATTGTTTATATATAACTTGTGATATCATGGATTTATACAAACATCAAAAAAATTTTGCATCATTTTTTTTCACCTCAACAATGTCTAGAAAGTAATAATTGGAGACTTTATTTAGAATATTTGGTTTTGAGTGAACAGATTTATCTGTTTTATGATTATTGTCTTGACGAGATTCTTTCCAACTCTGTCATTTGTGTTTCGTAAGTTTTTGTGAACTTCTTTTAAACTATTGAAATATGTATATTTTGTAGCATAAATTTCGTACATTACGTATATTCAAAAAAACTCCAGCATTTTTTATAAAAAATTAACAACTAATAAATATTTATTAACCATGAAAATATCTTTGGCTTTTTATGAACTTGTGCCAACCTTCTGGATGTTTTTGAATTCCATCTTAATAAAATGATTCTGCCTGACACAATACTGTCAGTATGATTTTGAACATGAAAGAAGTTTTTAAATATCTGACCAGATAAAGCATTGAAATAAATGGTAATCTCACGGCACTAAGTCTGGTGTATATTCTTTGTGAAAAAGTGATGATGATGATGATAATATAATAATAAGTGGTGATGATAATAATAAGTGATGAAGATAATATATTAATAAGTGATGATTAATAATAATATCAGGTGCCCAAAAAGTTTTTGCTGATTTTTATAAAGGAAATTAAAGATGCAAATTTAAAGTCTTAAATGTATTTATTCATCAAAATATGAACCATAACATTCTATGACCTTCTCCCAACAGTTCAACAACCAAGTAATGCCATTTTTGTAAAAGTCTTTAGTTTTATTTTGGAAAAAGTTATGCACTTCTGTTTTCAAGTCATCTTCATTATTAAATGTCCTGTTCTTCATATGATTATCTAAGCCTAAAAATAAGTGAAAATCTGTTGGGGAGAGGTCTGTTGAATATGGTGGATGAAGCATAATCTCCCACTTTAACTCTGTGCAAAAATGACCCTTGCCAAGATAGCAGTGTGGGCAAACATTGTCCTGGAGAAACAAAACTTGTTTTCTGTTTACTAATGCAGGCTGTTATTTCAACAAATTTTCCTGAACTCGTTCAGGTTGCTCACAATATTTGTTAGCAGTAATGGTTTCACCCGTTTTTAAAAACTCATATTGAATTATTCCTTGACATGTCCACCAAACACACAGCAAAAGTTTTTTTTTTTTTTTTTCTTTTTGAATAGTGGTGCCTTTGAAGTTTGTGGCAAAGGATCACCCAGTGATAACCAATGATGTTTCCTTTTAGAGTTTGTATACGTGATCCACTTTTCATCACTTATCATAATTTGATCAAAAATGGGTTCTTTCATTAGTCTACTGTGATGAGAAGAGTGTATGGTAAGCCTTTGCAGTTTGTTGCAAATGCAGTCTTATAGTTTCATCACTTACATTAAAACTTGAATCTAGTTCATGACATGCTAAATCTGATTCTATGGCTGCCTTTAAATCCTCATTGTTTAGGGATATTGGTCGTCCAGCTCGAGGTTCCTCTTTAAGGGTTTCATTGTCACAATGAAACTTCTGAAACCAATTACGTGCAGTTCCTTCACTTACTGCACCTTCGCCAACGGCTGTACATCGCTTAAGAGAAGCACATGATGCACTTGTACCAAGTTTAAACTCATACAACAGACAAGCATGAATTACCAATTTTTTATCAGTCATTTTGAGGGCGTTGAAATGAGAAATAAAATGATATTTTGTTATGTAATAAAATAATAACTGAATCATTCAACAATGTACTTGACAACACAAGTTGCTACTTATGCTTAACAGCTGGGCCAGAAATAAGTTAATAAAAATCTGCAAAAACTTTTTTGGGCACATATATGTGGGGTTTGAATGAGAAAAACTATATTAATCTAGGTCAACATGCTTGAGCAGATTTTTATTTCTATGACTGTACGTTTCTGTGTGGTCATTAATTCACTTATTTTGTTTAACAAATTAGGGTTATCTAGGTTTTAGGATGGCAAGTTTTTCTAAAAGGCATAAATTACATTTATTACCTTTACTGCTAAAAGGTTTGGCTTTTCCTCTGTAATCCCAGGTAGTTGTTGGGTTTCTATTGCCACTTTTTATTTTCTCAAAAAATTTAGAGAGGGCGGTGCTTTTAATATATTTAATATTGTCTAATGTCATTTGGTGATAGTAGAAACATGATTTCCAATTGTTTTCAGTTGAACCAAAATAGAATTGACTTCACCATCATGTTTGATTCTAGCTCTATAAATTATACCATTCAGCAGGTAGGTCTTGTTTTTTTTTTTTTTGTTTTTTTTAACAGTTGCTGGGGGGGAAAAAAAAGGACCTGCCCACTGAATGGCAAGTGCATGACTTAAAGTATAATTAAAGGTATAATAAACCCTAATTTGTTAAACAAAAGAAATCAATTAATGGCCCCATGCAGCCATAGAAACAAATACCTGCTCAAACATGTTGACCCAGATTAATATGGTTTTTTCTCATTCAGACCCCACATATACTACTATCATTATTATTATTATTATTATTATTATTATAACCATATTATTAATAATAATAATATTATTTTATTGCTGTTACCTATTATTGTTTTTATTATCACTGTCACCTTTAAGTGTTTTACCCCCAGGCAAAAAAAATGTTACCCCCTTGAAACAGTATGAATCCTTTTTAACGTATATAGCCACAAGCGTCTCCTCTTTTTAGCAGCATTACATTGTCAAGCCACTTGATGTAGGTCTCCGTGTTGAGTCTGAGGCTCTGTTGGAAGATAAATGGAGGCATAACACCGTGATCACTCCAAACAACCTTTGTAATCACTCTTAGACTCCTCCAACTCTTTCCAAATCCGCTGCACTGTCCTCAGATTGATGCCCAAACACTCTGGAGCTTCCGGCATGAATGCTAAGCAGTACAGCATACTGTTTCCAAATTTCTGGTGGAGTGAATTGTACCATGGTGCTCTTTTTCTCAGAGACAGTGACCAACTGACCGTACAATATTGTGCAGTTGACAAAATCAAAAAACATTCACTCATCACACTATACACACACACACACACACACACATCACACACTTTCTTGTCATGGATGACAGATGTGGGCTCAGTAAAATAAAGAGGTGCGTGCTCAACTTCTGTGAGCATTGCATATGTCTCCTGAGGCCTGCAGGTGTTTTGCAAACTTTTACAGAGATGCAGCATGTGGTTGACACATTTTACTCAAGGAGTTGAGGATCAATTGCCACATGTTTCTGTGAGAAGACAGCAAGCCCTGCTTTATCTTGTACAACAGAGACACCATGACAGGTAAGGCTATCATTGAGAGCTGCAGTGTGCTACCAACTTTCTTTAATATTTATACACACCTGATCCTGATGTTACAGGCAGCCTTGCTCAAACTTGTATAAATGAGAAGCAGGACATATGTTGGCTATTTCGCTCTGATGCTTTGCTTCCCCCCCCCCCAGGACAAAAAGTGAGATGTTGCACCACTTCAGATTGTCTTTGAAACGGCAAGCTGGGCAAAGAGTAATTGTTTTGGAAGTTTTGCCTTGGTAAAGTCCCTCAGAAGACAAAACACATCAGCTAAGTTTTCCTTTAGTCTTTATTTGTATTATCTTTGTATAGAAATATTGTTCCTAAAATTTTGCACACGCACATATATATATATATATATATATATATATGTATTTCACACACTGACTGTTATTAGATTTTAAATTAATAAGAGATATTGTCTTAAATTAATTGTAATGAATGGTTCTAGAAGCATGATGTTATGTGAAGTGTTTTTTGTTTTTCTCTCTGGGTAGTGCTACTCACCCACTCGCTCTCTATTAAAAAATTATGCTTTGCAATGCCTTAATTGTTTTGGGTTTTCTTTGGGTTTTTTTTTTTGCTTTTTATCACTAAGTTTTGGTTCAGTTTGAATTTTATCCTTGTTTAGTTACAAGTGCATCGTAATTTTACAAGAAAGAAGTTCTTTTTGAAAGGAAGAAAAATGTAACCTGAGAAGAGAGATCAAATTGATTTTGTAAAAATATCTGCAATGTAATTATGAATAATATTTGGGAAGTTGGCACGATATTTCAACAACTAAACATCTTTATCTAGAGAATCACAGGAGATTGCCACAGAAAGTGATCAATAATTGATTCTTTTTTATTTTGTCTTTTTTAAAGTTAGATCTTTAAAAAGAACTTATTTTTTACCCAGCACTTAATTTTGTTGCATGCTTTTTGCACTTTCGAAAGATATTTGTTCATGGAAGAATTTTAGAAAAGTGTATTTAAATAATCTTAAATTATCTCTGATGATTTTCATTTTTGTTTTTTACAATGGCAAAATTCACTATTGTAAAATGATCCTTTGATTGAAAATTCCTTGATTCAGTTGTTGATGATTTCTAAGTTTAATTATGATTGGAAGTTAGACATCTTTTATGATCTCTCAATTTTTCAGGACACTCAATAATTCATACCTGTTTTGGGACTACAGGTAAGACTAACACTTGAACAAATGAAGTAGTATTGCAGTTAATATATATTTGTTGTTTTTACCTGTAATTATACACAGATATACATGCATGTCATCCTCTTACTTATATTTCCATTCACAACTAAATATATACAATGCGTACATTCACATAAAATAGCATTTTCAGTTATGTTGCATTATTTCATATTTTGTAAATATAATTCTTGAAAAGAAAGAATAAATAAAATTACAGGAAATCTCCAATTAATGTGGCTAATGTGTCCTCAAAAAAACTTCGCATGAATTGAAACTACAGGAAATAATGTTCTCTGCTCAATCCACTTCCCAAAATTGGATCGTTATTTTATCGTTAGCTGAAAAGAGCATTCGTTTATATTGTAAAGTGCCAATTTGCAGGATCATTTCACATATTTTTGAATTTGTTTTTGACTTGAACCATCTCAACAGAAAGTCTAGAATAAATTTTTCAAGTGTTGAACTCTGGCGCATCAAAGTCCTGTTCCTGCAGCAGAAAACTCAAACGAAGTTCATGAGTGGAAAAAGCAAGCATTGGCCATTATTATAACAAGTAGCCATTATACTTCAGCTGTGAATAAGCCAACTTCCTACTGGATATTTTAAATTCCAAGATGCAGCATAGCATTCAAATAGTGTCAACTGGTAAAATTGTTGATAGTATTCATGACCTAATTTTGGCTGAATCTTGGACAAAGGAATTGTTCCTGACACTAAAGATATCCAAGAAATATGTTGGGTTTTTAGTTAAATGTTTGGTATACAGAAGCAGTCAGCTAAGTAAGTGCTAAGATGTTTGAATGCTGACCAGATACAGTAATGAGTGGATGCCTCCAAGTTACTTTTGCAGCATTTTCAGTGACCTAGTGATAATGTTTTGGAAATACTGTTGATAAAACATAACCATGTTTTATCAAATGACTATGATCCAGAATCCAAACAACAAAATCTGGATTCTTCACAGCCAAAGAAAATTTAAGAATCAAAGTCAGCAGAAAAGGTCATGTCACTTTTTTCTTTTGTGGGTGGGGTGGGGATAAGTAGGCTTTTTGGTAACTAACTTGCAGTTCCAATTAAAGAAGGTGTTGGAAGGAAAAAATAGGAAATCTGTGGAAAGGTGATCTATTTTTGTAAAACAATTCATCTGCTCATAGGGCTGGCAAGATGATGGATGTTTTGAAATTTTAGGTGTTCAGTCTACAGACCATGCATTTTAATCCTCAGATCTGACTCCATTTATTTTGTTTCTAAACCTTAAAAGAAGTTTTAAAAAAAGGAAAATTTCAAATTATTTGTTGAGTAATAGTGGCAGAGCAGTATTTCTGGAAGCTTAAATCTGATAAACAATATGCTAAGTGTGTTGGACTGTAGAGAAAATATCTTGAAATAACATTTGTTTCATGGTTCAAAATCATTCCCCTCTTGGTTGGACTGAGAACTTGCCACTACCTCCTCATAATCAATTTTGAACTTAGTAGAAAGTAGTTAGGTAAGTTTGTTTTCTCTTTCTTTTCTTTTCTTTTTACATCTTGCAATATAAGTGCAGCTGCTTCCAAATTACAGTAAATTTTTACTGCAATGTTCTGTGTCTGGGTTAGGCTTCAACTCATTGCTATTTCAAAATTTCAACTGTTCCCAAAAATTCTGTTTGAGTCATTTCTTTCACAGATCAAAGCCTTGAATAAAATTTTAATTGATTTAAATTCCCTGAGGGATTTACCCTTTTAGAAATATAAATAATTTCAGTATCCAAATAATATTTAATATAGAATTAAATAAAGCTGGAGGATGGGTTTGGAAAAAGCATTTCCAAGAGTTTTTTTTACAAACTAAACTTTTCATTAGTAAATTTAAATAATTTTATTGAGATCCAATAGTGTTCTTTTTTTTTTTTTTTTTTTTTGTTGGTTGAGATTTACTTAATACTGTTATGAAAATGTGTGCACACATGAGTCATTGATTTATGACTGGGCAAGGGAGCAGTTTGAAAGGGAATGGAGAGCAATAAGAAAAATGTCATATTGAAATCTAAATAATTATTAATTACCTTTTAATTGTTATCATTATTGAAGTTTCAGGCATGCTATTTGATTTTCTATTAAGAAATTGCTTATGTGTTAATCAAAATCACACAAATTGAAGCAGCATTGACATTTTTCTGTAGTACATCAGCATTAAAAAGGGGAAATAATTCAAATGTAGTCTATAATCCTCTTTTCTCACTCAGTAGTTATTTGTTTAATTTTTATCTTAAAATTTAATTAAAACTTAATTGAGATAAAAATGAAACAAATAGAATTTCTCTAAGACATAAACCATCATGTCAAAAGTCATGGGATAGTAGTAAGTAAAGGTAATGGTAGTTGGTGCCACCATACCTTGATAGGGCATAGAAATGCCCAGACCTCTATCACTGGGTCTCTGAACACTGGCAAGGCTGTTCAACATGAATTATTATACTTTAGACAGAGCATGATAATGACAGTCAGCTGGATAGGACATTGTCTATTGTTGATATATGGTGTAATATATTTAGTAGGAATATTTGCCAAAAGGCCTTATTGCTCACTATCGACAGTGCAGTTGCTGACCATGGGTCTTTTATGATTGTAACCAGAGGTCTTTGCTTAGTCGCTTATCTGTTACTGAAGACAATTCTGTCTCAAATCCCATTGATATTCCTTGGAAAGCACATTGGCTGACCATCAGTCCATTATAATTGCAACCAGATGTATCTGGCTAGAATTGTCTTAAAAAATCCCAACACATTTTCCTCACCCACAATTTTGTCTTTCATTCCGATTGGAAGAAATAGTTCAACAGACGCTATCAAAATGCATCATTAATATTCTTTTTCACTTTTTGTCATCTTCACTTTTGTTTTTATTATTATTATACATCATACAAACATACACACAACCCTTGTGTCCTTGTTTTCAGTTTGAATTGCAATTGACATTTGGTTTTATTAATCTTTAGCACTCGTATTATTCTCAAATACTACTTCCCTTTCCACTGCATTTTTTTTTTAAGGCTTCCTCAACAGCAAAAGCACAGTTGTCAATTTTTCCAATATTATTCTGTTATTTTAGCAGGATGTCAAAACCAATTTCAAACTACGTGTTTTGGCAAAACAAACATTTGCTCAACAAAAGAAGTTGCTTACAGAGTGCTGAAGATTAAGTCTCATAATGATTTCTTCTGTTGCAACTAATCATTGTTTTTCTTATTTTATATTTGTCCTTCTAAGTTTCAGAATAATATATAATTATTTACTTCATTGGAACTAATTTTAATCATTTTTAATTCTTTGAGCTAACACATACGAAACCAACCACTTGATAGAATAAGTTGTGTTTATAAAATTTTCAAATGACTGCCATGTTTATGCTGATAAAACCTAAATGGGTTATCTGTGTACAAATGATATCTTATTGCAAGAAGTATTCCTCTTCAATAATTGCATCATTTTGAAATTGTTAAAAAATTGAGAAATAGTAACTTTGGCAAATTTGTTTAAAAAAAAAAAAAAAATAATAAAGTTAAAATATTGTATGGTTCTTAAAAAAAATACAGCAAGCATAAAAATATTTAAAGATTTACTTTAAAAAAAATCTAACAGAACATGATGTTTTTTTGATTAAATTATCAAGAGATGATTTTGTTTTGATATTTGAGATAAGATTTAATTTTTTTTTTGTTATTAACAAAAGAGCTTTTGTCTACTTCATTAAAAAAAGAAAACATTTTAATGAAAAATACTATCAAATCCTGTAATCTTCAGACAATCTCTTTTTTTTTTTAAGTTTTATTTATTGAATATCACATCTTTACCAATCATTTGATAATTATAGATCAAGTTTTATGTATTTTCCTATATTTTCCTTTTTTTCCTTTTTATTGTTAAATACTTGTAATGACTCAGGATTGATTATACCAAAAATTATATTCATTGACCCTCTACTGAAAAGAAAAAAAAACAGAAAAAAGTAACAACCATATAACAGATATGTGTATTAGAGAAGAGAACTACCTAGAATTTTAGAATCTATATTGACCAAGACATTACAGTCACATATAAGAATATGCACACAGGAATTTTGATGCTTAAGTAGAATGGAATAGCACAATTCAACTTAGTGCTAAAATCAAATCAATTATTATATAGATTTGTATTGAACCAGTCAGTACCTCACAGCCATTAAAGAATATTGTAAGGTCAATTGATCTTTATTGATCGTATTAGTACTCGGCATAGATACAGTAATCCTTCTCAGATGTTAAAGTTTGTTTGAAAAAATAAAAACAAATTGGGAAAAGATATTTTCTTTTAGAAGGGATGTGGATGGATTACAGTTTTATAAACATAATACTTCATTATGAGGTGCTTCTGGAGTTGCGCAAGATATCTACAACCAAGTTATTTTTGCCAGGTTCATTTTTTGATAATTACTGTTCAAATTTGGCTAGTTTTTGCAATATAAGGTTTAACAAAATTTCAGAGTATATAATCCTTTTACTCAAGTAAACTCAAGGTTTTATAATACAAGCCCTATAGTTTCAATAGTAAATGCTTAAGTCTTTTTTTGGTCCAGTGTATTTTGAAGGGCAGGAATGTTGTTTGTTACCAACCCAACTATTATAAATTGTATCAGAGTAGCTTGTTGATGTTAAATAAGTAAAAATTCATTTCAAAGTTGGATTAAACAAATACTATTTTGTGTGGCTTTGGAATCTGGTCTTGCCAGTGCTCTTATTTTATTTGTCCTTTTATTTTAAATGAGTAAATTTAACTGATGTTTTGTCATTGGAAATAGGCAGTAAGATCATTATTAACACTTGTTGCTGAATTTTCTTTTGCAATATTAAACTATGGAATAAATAAATAGACAAATAAGATACATGTTTGTATTGAGTATAAAGCCTTTATCTACAAGGAAACATTTGGCATTCATTGACCAAGCAGCTAATACTACTTTCAGTTGAAATTTAGAAAATCTTTCTTGTAAAACAATTATTATTATTATTTTTTTTTTTTTTTTTTTTAGAAAAATAGCTTTCTCAAGCCCAGTAGTTGTTATCACTCTTTTCAGTATAAATGTGGGTTTCCTTCTTATTTGAAGTAATATGTAACTACTAGATTTTACCCTTATTTTTTCTTTGAGTTACATGTGCTATTCATTTTTGTTGTTGTTGCTGCTGTTGGTAGTCCTCAAGTGATATGATTTCTGTTATTTGGTACAGTTTTTTGTTTGTGATTCTGTAGCGCCAGTCCACTATGTTCAAAGAAGAATGGTCTTTGCCAAAACCCTCAGGCTTATTAATCATTGGAAACTGGAATGAAACCAAAGTTATTTCTGCTAGGTTACATAAATCACTTTAAGCCAATTGCCTTTTAGCACATTTTGGTAGTGAGTTGTTCAGTAAAAAAAAAAAATCAAGTCGGATTTGAATTAGGTGCAAGAGAAATAAAAGCCAATTTGTAAAAAATTACGAGTGTTGCTATTTCTAAAGAACTGAACATGAATTTACTGTAAAGAGTTGCATATTTGGAAGTAGGATTATTAGAATTCATTTTCATCTTGGAAAAAAGAAATCCTGGCTGGAGCTAATGATATTCATGAAAGCTTATCTAACTAAAATAAGGCAACATTCCAAGTTTAAATTATGCCATACAAGGCAAATCTTGAGAGAACTAGAAGTCCTATCATTTAAATATTTGGGAAATGTTTTAATGGATGATAGAAAATTTGACACTAAAATACATAGTAGCAAACCACCTACATTCCCTCTGTGTTCTACTAGTGAGAAGTAAGTTCTACTCTAACAGCTTCTTCCCACAAACCACTGTCCTGTGGAACCGACTTCCAAAAGGATGTTTCCCCAATCATTATAATCTTAACCTGTCCAAGTCTAGGGTTAACCGTTATCTTCCACTCATATCCACATAAATTGTCTCCTAACGTAACCCTCTATATTGCAAGTGGCCCTCGGGCCTTGTAAAACCTTACTGTAAAAAAAAAAAAAAGTCAAAATGGAATAGCAAAAGATGCCTTCCATGTATTGAAGTCAGGAGGGAAAGGTAGCAACAGCCTACCTAAGAAGCCTGTGTAAATGGATGGCAGAAAAGGGAGTGCAGTGGCGAGGGATAACAAAAAGACAAACCTTACTAAAAGCTAGAAGGGAAAGGGCATTGTGGAAAGACATAATTGCCTGCTTCCTGAACAAACACCCTACATAGGTGATGATGAAATTGTCCAAATTAAGAATTGTTAACCTGTTTTTAAAAACAAACTGGATGATGGGATTCATCCATTCTTGTTAAATTGTATAACATAAAAATCTTATTCTAAATAAATCTGGAAAATTTGTCTGGTTGATAGATATAGATGTATACACATGGTTATTAAATTAATAAGATTATGTGTTAATAAACTCACTTCATTGGTTAGATTCAATTTGGTTGAGTCTATTTTGTTGAAATTGTCTCTTTGCTTTGCTCATTGTTGCTATCTTTTCAATTAATCTCTTGTAACTGATTTCCTTTGTTTAGTACAAGATGGAGAAACATACAGAAGCTGTCTTTTGAATTATCTGGTTAAAAAGTCCCTTCCTGTAGCATTCCAAACGCTGAGCAGTGGAAATGGTTTCGAAAGCTCCATCCAAGTCAAAGACCAAGTGTACAGAAGTGGGGGTGAGTTATCTGCACCACACTTGACTTTTGTTAACCCCTGCCCTTTGACACCTTTTTCATTTTTCTTTTAACTAACCCTCTAACTAGAATGAATAACATAAGATCCAAATACTCATTGAGTTTAATCTTTTCTTCAAGTCTGCTTAATTTCAGAATTTCTTTTTTTCTTCATTTTTTTTTTTTTTTTCTTCATTTTTTTTTTCTTCATTTTTTTTTTCTTTTTTTTTTTTTTTCATTTTTTTTTTTCTTCATTTTTTTTTTTCCTTTCTCTCTCTCATTTCTCTTTGCACTCTCTTTATGGCACAAACTTAAAATAGGAAATTTCCCTGTAAAAGTTACTTTAATCATTTTTATCATTGAATGTTAATATGCTTACAGATAATTTAATAATTTAATTTTTTTTAAATAATTACGTATCTATATTAATTAGATTTGTCAAAAGAGTTCAAATTTGATAAAAATTGAATTACCAATGCCTTAATTTCTCATTTTATTTTTTTTCCCAAATTATAAATTTGTAAATCTGATTATTGCTTGTTTCTGACTTTACAGCTTGCTTTGAGACTGAATTAGAAGCTGAACAAGCTGCTGCAAAAACTGCCTGCACTGGACTTGGTCTTGACCCTTGTAAGTTGATATTTATATCATACCCTTATTTGAAATCCAGGTGTGACACTATACATGAAATAGGCTTATACATGAGTATATACAGTACCCAGATTTGACCAAATAGCAAATCATGATTAAATGGATTGAGAAGACTTTTCCAGTTTGAGCCAGTAAGTTTTATTTTTATTCTTTTTTTTCTTGTATGGCATAAAATATTACTCTTATTCAGAAAAAAAATGATCATTGTTCGATGTACAGGTGGGGGTATAATGGATCGTATCTCATAATGAGAAACCTGAAAACCAATTGAATTCCAATCGAATCCATTACACAAAATTTCATGCAGATACCCTTGGGAAATGTATGAATCCATCTCTTTCCCCCAGCTATGAATTAAATAGCAGGACTGACTGGGCCCTGTAGCTGTGATTGGCAACCAGCCTAGGAGAAGGACAACTCTGAATTCAAATAGATGTCTTAAACAATTAATTTTCTATCAAAGTACTTAATTAAATAAGCATTGGATCCCAGTAATGGATTATGCAACAATTAAGAACACCACAGATACGGCATATATATATATATATATATATATATGAGAATAAAAGAAATAAAAGGACAAAAAAAGAAAAACCGTGAATAATGTAGCTAAGAAGCTTGTGTAAATGAATGGCTGAATAGAAGTTTTAGAGTGCCATGATTGCTCCATAACCTGAAGAAACACAGCATATAAAAGAATCTCCTCACCTTTTTATGTTTAACTAACCCACTAACTAGAATGAATAACATAAGATCCAAATACTCATTGTTTAATCTTTTCAAGTTTGCTTAATTTCAGAATTTCTTTTTTTCTTCATTTTTTTTTTTTCTCCATTTTTTTTTTTCTCCATTTTTTTTTTTTCTCCATTTTTTTTTTTCTTCATTTTTTTTTCTTCATTTTTTTTTCTTCATTTTTTTTTCTTCATTTTTTTTTTCTTCATTTTTTTTTCTTCATTTTTTTTTTTTCATTTTTTTTTCTTCATTTTTTTTTCTTCATTTTTTTTTCTACATTTATTCTTTTCTTCATTTATTTTTTTCTTCATTTATTTTTTTCTTCATTTATTTTTTTCTTCATTTATTTTTTTCTTCATTTATTTTTTTCTTCATTTATTTTTTTCTTCATTTATTTTTTTCTTCATTTATTTTTTTCTTCATTTATTTTTTTCTTCATTTATTTTTTTCTTTTTATAGTTGTATAACCAATATGGACTACTGCCTTTGCCTTAAAAACTTCTTTTTTTTTTTTTTTTTTTTTTTTTTTATAGTCACTTTCACAATTTCATTCTTTATGCAAAATAATTTTCTATGATTATTTGAAAAGTTTTTTTTTTTTTTCCTTTTGTTTCCTTTCAGATGCAACAGAAAGTAATGTTATTATTGATGAAGAGACATTAAAACATCGAGTCCAGCAGGTAGGTATTCCTATGTCTTATTTGTATTGTCCCTTCATTTCACTACAGAACCTGTCCTTTTTGATGTGTTTAGGTTATAAATGAAATCTCTGCACTATCTTGCTTTTCTGAATTCTGAAATTTCTGAAAATTATCAACATTAGACATTTTTACTTTGACCATCAGCTTGTACTTTCAAATGGATTATGGATGTCCAAATTGGCCATGGCGTACAAAAACAAATTCCAAGAAGATCCACCTGATAACTTGGAGACTTTAATCAAATCCTGGAAAGATACTTTTAAGTTTGAGATGTAAGTAATCTTTCTGACTTTATTTTTTTTTAACTGTTACCAGTGAAATTGAACATATTTTGCTGCATAGTTCCTTGACAGTATTTTTTTTTTTTTTTTTTATCTTTTTAAAAAAAAAGTCACTTATCAGTTTGTTGAGAAAATCTAGCTCTGTTGTTGAAAATGATGCTCTTGTGCACCAAAGACAAGTGTGACACTATTAAGCTATGGTAATTAACTAATTAGCCATACAAATTGAACAGGAAAATGCTGAAAACAGAAAAGAAGGGTTAAGAGATATCCTGGAGAATATAGCGATCAACATAAGATTTTATTTTTTTTCAAAAAGTCTATTTTTCTCAAGAAACCGAAGAATTGCATCATTAATAATTTTACAAAGAGGCAATGTAGCGATCTCTGACAATTGATTAATGATGGTCGTTAAAAGTGCTGGTTAAGAAAACACAAAATAACCAGAATAGACGAAGATATCATTGGAGAGTGCATAGATATTGTGTACACAGGTAATGTGACCGAGGAAATGGCCAGATGAGAGGGCCATGTGTTAATTGTAGGAATTTTGGCAGGGCACAAAAGTATTTGCATAAACAAAGTTCCATTTGATAATTCTAAACTGCTTGTGATCTGGGAACAAGATAAAAAATCCCGAATAAGCAGTGATGTCAAAGAGTTAATTAAGCAAGCTTAGCCACACCAGAACGACCGAGATACCATTGGACGTATGGTAGCAGCGGAGGTAAAATAGTAAGAGAGATGGAGAAGTTATACCGCACCGAAAGGAATTGGTGTGAGGTACCTCTCCTCATGAATGAAAGGATTCCCCCAGAAATAGAAAGTAATTAATTTTCTAAAAATGGGAAGTAATTAATTTTCCTGGCCAGACAACAAAGGGACCCTCGTTGGAAATCAGAGATTCACTGAAACCCCCAGGCTGCGTTCACTAGTTCGTTTTTTGCAGTTGGGAAAAGCTACGAGAGTGCTGACTGAGAAATTCCACAATTCCTGCCTCTGACTTTGCCTTTCTACAAACTGCAGGTTATATTGACAAATGAAGCTAAGCTAGCACTTAAAAACTAAACCAGTTGACTTAGAAGACTAGAACTTGCCTAGAAGTATAAAAGTGTCACTCTCAAATAAACACACACTCCTGTATAGAACAGACTGATAAAAGTTGATTTGATTTCTTTAAACATACCCAAACCATTTAGGGATTTCTTTATTTCTTTTTGCTTGTGTGACGTCACCTCCAATTTAGGCTCACCTTGCATGATGACCCTGGTGTCTGATTGATCTCGTCAACCTATGATCAAAATCACAATGTGGATAGGTTAGACTTGATATCGAAGTAGTTATGAGAAGCTGAGAATGACAGAGCTGGTGTCAAACTGGTTGCATCTGGTGTGAAGCCATTATGTATTTGTGCCGTTAGAATCTATCACCCATCCCATTTGGTACCCTGACCAAAGGTTCCTATAGGTAGAGATGACCACCGATCGACTGGGTCACATATTAGTGGCAGTGACTAAGAGTCAACCCCAGAACGCCTCAGTAGGTGTCACACAAGTGCTGACATGCTAAAATATTTTTTTCAATTTCACCCCCTCTCTCGGGCACGGTAATTATTTGATTTGGCATGCTTGTTATTTTTCAAATTATTTTCTCTGTGACGTTTTCTCTTACATTCACACCTTATTCAGTAACCCTCTACCGTGAGTGGCTCTCGAATTGTATTCAGTGAAAATTATGGAAAAAGGCAAAAGCAAACCTGCATTGATTGAAACCAAAATGGCAGTTGATATGGTTTCTATTTTGGTCAATTTTGAAAAAATCATGAAATTGTCTTGATGCAAACTGTGAATTGCAAAGCAAATAAGGTTGAAAGAAAGAGTTTCATTATATCAGGAATATCATAATATTGCATTCTCCTTAATGAAAATATTGACAATGATTTTAAATTAGGTTAAAAAGAAAAAAAAATCATATATCTACAATTTTTTTCTTTCTGTACTATTTTTTTTTTTTTTTTTTTATATAGACTGTTTTCAGATACTGATGTAATCTTCTCTCCTTTTCTTTAAGGCCAATAGTCAATCGGGAAATTGTCTATCCTCTGAAACCATCTGAAATGTCTGATCTTGCTACTTCGGCTATGTCATTCACAGGCAAGGTAATGTCAACTTTTGCTTTGATTTATTTTTGTTTCTTATTTCACTTTTTTGGTTCTAATGCTGCTGCTTTTTTTTGTTGTTTTTATTAAGGCTTGATTTACAGTTAATTACATTTTTTGTTTCATATCTTAGTTTTGCTTTTTATAAAACAATATTGCAAAATTCTTTAGTGATTCACGACTGAATTTCAAAATGATTTTTCATATTGACATTCAGCTGACCATATTGTATAATCATTGTTATTTATTTCTCTTACATTTTCCAACACAAAAGGACAACTTGGCGAAGAGGCTATTAAATGGAGAAGTCACATGTCAATATGAATAAAGCCATGTGACCAGGGTTTAAAGTGACAACAGTTGTGGTGGTCAAAGAGCAATTGGATCCTAGCAGGAAGTGTACTTTCTAAGCCAATGCCACTCAGCTGAAGCAGAGATGAAACTGTTCATAGCCCAAGTCAATAGACTGAGAAAATAATGTATTGAATTATGGCAATAAATCTTATAGATTTTCTGTAGGACTTCTGGCTTTTAGCAGTACCAAAAGTACATTTATACTGTTCAGTTAAGTGCTGAATAAAGATTAGCAAAAGAAAATATGAAATTGAAAGGCTGACGTATGTTTGGGAACTACTGCTCTAAAGTATTTTAGAGCGGTAGTTCCCAAACAGTGCATCAGAAGATGATAGCAGGTGAGGTGGCATGATTGAAAGACAATCAAAGATTTTGAGACTATTTAAAAAAATAAATATGCCAAAAATAAATGATTTCAAAATTTAAAATATTATTATGGATAACTTGTAATTGCATTCATGAGTTCCAGTATAAATACTTATAGTGATAGACTGATTTTATCATATTGATAATTTTGCATTATATCAAGTATTAAAAATATAGTAATTTGGCTCTGCAAATTGCAGGAGAGAGTTATCAATAATGTTCTGACTTCGAATCCACAGTTATCTCCCTTTAACAGGCTTTTTATCACATAAAATTTGATGTGCAAGCAATCTTTCATTCTGAAAATGCAGCCGAGAGAAAAAAAAGGCTTGGGATCTACTGCTCTAGAGTATGAAAGGAAAGTGTCTT
Organism: Acanthosepion lycidas; assembly: GCA_963932145.1. Classification (NCBI taxonomy): domain Eukaryota; kingdom Metazoa; phylum Mollusca; class Cephalopoda; order Sepiida; family Sepiidae; genus Acanthosepion; species Acanthosepion lycidas. Next base: position 20,438,154 of record OZ010583.1, on the reverse strand, counting down.
GAAACTGATTTAAGTGTAATAAATTTTAAATTGCAGTATAAATCTTCAATAATTCTCTTAAATTAAACTTTTCCTGGGTGCAAGTACTTTTCCTGTATCTCCAGGTTTTCCCCTTGATATAAAGTAGAAACTTTTGGCCAATTTATTTTGTTACTTTGCTGTCTTTTGAAATGCCATATTCAGAAACATTTTTTCTAACCAGATATTTACCACAGCCTCTTTTTTTTTTATTTTCTTTAAGCATTCCACCCCAAGCAAGGCAGGAGTTCTGCTGGCATGCAAGAGGTTACAGAGAGTGAGAGCAAGAGTAAAGAGGGGTGTTTGAGGGAAGGATATAAAGAAGAATCAGGATCAAGGCATCAGAAGGTGTCGATTGACATTACATTACATTTGAATATTTGAAGATTATAGCCATCAGGGAAGCAAGTAGGAGGAAGGGAGTTCCACTGTCAGAAAGTGCAAGAGAAGAAGCTGTTGGAGAGGCAGTTACATTTAGCTGTTTTGATAGTGAAAGTGTGAAACCGAGATGCCAGCCTAGTAGCACGCTTGAATTCATAGTTAGGGTACCAGTGAAAGTAGCTCGTCAGAGCAGTTGCCATGAAAATATTTGTAGAAAAGACAGAAGTGACTGTAGACGAGATGCCAGATCAAGACCTATCACAGTGCATATTCATCTCTGGATTTTGTCAAGGGTCCATATAATTTGTTTAATTACGAAGTAGGTTAATAAATAAAGCTTTTAAGCTCAAATCTGACCTTTAAGATCAAGCAACTCGGAAATTAAGTTTGATGATCATTGTCTTAGTTTATTTAGTAGTAATGAAATTTTTATATTAATTGGACATTGCATTCTTCATGTCAAGAATCATCGACTGAATTAAAAATTTAAAACTCAAAATTAACATCCATATAGATAACATATTTTAAGAATATATACTAGTAGGCAAAGTTTAATAAATTAAATAAAATAAGAATATTTTTTAAATCTCCTGAAAATTATCATTTACTTATCACCTCATTAACATTAACACCAGCATTCTTAAGAACCAGTCAATCAGCTAACTAAATTTCTGAAAGCAGATAATTGGATAAGCAGAACAAAAGGTAAAAGACCCAGTATCAAAGCAAAGGACAATCCTAAACACACTCCCCAACCATTTACTGACCTCAATATAAACTCAGAAATAGGGCCTAGACATAAGTCTTCATTACCCTTTTGCCAGAAAGTGGGATAGGCTGGTCTATTTCACACTAACAGCCAAAGAACTAATCAGAACAATTGCCTGCTATACACTGTGTTCCGACATACCATGAACTACAAATTGTTTCTCATAAGAATAAGTTTGTATTTTAAAAAAAAAAAAAAACCAAAAAACCTTCCAAAACAATGTTCATTAAGTGTTCATTCATTTTGAATGTTGAAATCAGCATTCTGTACCAATCTCCATGAATATTTTGTCTTATTGGTGATAAATATGGCGTATTACAAAAAAAAAAGAATTTGTTTGAATTGTCACATTATAACAGGGTAATTGTTTTATTGCAGGAAGTGAACATTGAAGATGCACAGGTTCTAAACATAGGGTGAGATTTTTTTTCTTTCTTTGAGGACACGCTTGATATTCTGTGTTCCCACCCTCAATGCTTCTTTTTTCTTCTTTCTTTACCCTTGAATGACTATTTTCAGATTTAATGCTTTGCTTATTCATCTGTGTTGGATTTTTTTGTCTGATGGCATTCTGTTGAAAACTCTATGGTTTTACAGAAATTAGTCCTATCCATTATTGTTGTTGTCAAACAATTCTTAGAAATTTGTGCTTCAGTGAGATTTAAATATATTTTAAACTTAAACATTATTTTTAGAGGATACTCATATTTGAGTAGACGCTGACCCAGGGTGGTAGTGCCAGTTAGGGTCCCAGCTATGGGCAAATAGTATGGTTTGGCAGATGATACCTTTATGTGGACAATGTTGAGGTACAATACTTGAGTATGGAATGGTGGAGTCCTCAGTTGCTGTTAAAATCTGAGTTGAGGGGACAGCCTGGACAAGTGATTCCATAAAAAATTTTTGTTCCACTAGAATTATGGCAGCTCATCAACAGGTCTTCTTTCTGGAGTGAGAACTGCCATGTGTACGGCTAGCCAGTTACTTGGAAGGAGGCCCACTGATGTAGGCGATGTTGCTGCATCTACATGATAAACAAAAACAACTGATGAAAAAGAAAGAAGAATGATAACTCCCTCTGCTTAAAGGGACACAGGTTCAAATCTTCCCAGAGAGCATAAATTTTTTCTTAAATAAGATTTCTCGAATATTCAAGCCAGTAGGCAAAAATAAATAAATGTAATGTTTAATAAATAAATGGCGTGTCTACTCAAATACAGATACCCATTAAAAATATAATTTAAAATGATAGAAAAAGAAATTAATCCTATCCACTATTGTTAAACAATTCTTACAAATTCATGCTTAATTTGTTTTCTATTCACTGACTTTCTCAGACTCTTGTTAATCATCCCAAAGTGTGACTTCTTGTTTGAAGATAGAATGAAATGTACTTGCAATTTTTTTTTTTTTTACTTATAAAATATTTGTTTTGCTTTTAGGGAGGAAGTTATTGTCTATGTGACTTTTATCTATTCATGTGCCTGCTTCTATATACAACCTGAGTGGAGTTGCATTGATAACATCGCAGAAGAAATGAATAAAAATTGTCAGGTTAGCACTTTCTGCTCATCAATTAATTTTTTTTTTTTTTTTTTTTTTTTTTTTTTTTTTTTATCATATCTACTCATGTAATGCATGATCTTGCATATTGGGCGATCCCTAAATTTTCCCTTATGAGATACATGATAAAATAATATTTTATCATGTGTCTCATAAATACCTTTTTTGAGAGACCAAATTACAATAGGCTAATCTCTTTTCCTCTATCTCTTTATTCCATCTTGTAGTTAAAGAAAAAAAGTAAAAGAGAATGATAAAAGTATCGTTAGTAATGATATACTTGTGTGAATGCATACAGCCATAAACAACTGGATAAGAAACAGCTAAACATCTTATAAACATAAAGAATGGAAAAGATGCATATTTGCTGTTTGTATTTTATAATATGATACTAATATGTGAATATTACATGCAATACTATTGGATGCAGTTAAGTAAAATATCAGTTTTATCAAAATCGTATTTATTTTAAATACAGCTGTACTTTTCAACTACATTAAATGGTCAATGGTGTAGCCAGGTTCGGCAGTATATACGCTAATTTTATATCTTGTGACTCCTTTAAAATTAGGTCTTCAAAAGTTGCATGATAACCGAGTATATATGGTATACAAAATTATAATATTTAGGAACAATTTGAAAACCTGTCTTCAACATAGAAACGTTACATTCTTTCATATCCAGATGAAATATTTTTAATTTAAAATACATTAAAAAATTAGATTTACCTTTTTCAAAATGCAGTCTTGTCCATAGAATACATCTTTCTTTATTTAACTTGACCAAGAGATGCAAAATTGAAAGATATCTGCATTAATTCTAGCATTGAGTTGTATATTCTGAATTTGGATGTGGAGACAGTGTAATGGTTAACATCTTGGAAAGAGAAATTGGTGTGCTGAGTTCAATACATTAGCTTTTGCTCAAATACCCTTTGCTAAAGTATGAGCCATCTTGTTTCCCTAAAGAGGAGTTGACATGCTATTAAATCCAACAACCAACCATCTTGTTTCCCTCCAGCTATGGGGTAAATAGCAGAAGATTCACTATCTAGGGTTGGCAATCAGCCTAGGAGATTGCAAGACTGTAGGTCCTGGTGAAGTATATACTATGCAGCCATAACAAGGATAGTGCAGTCTACAATGACATTAGGATCCTGACTGTGGTCAGTGTGATAGATATCTTGAATTTGCTTCTTTCTCTCTCTGCTATTCTATCACCAGATATCTTGACCAAAAGTTTTATTCCTGGCATGTCACAGTGATGAAGAGAGTGGTGTTGTGAGTGACCAGTCTTTTTTGGTCAGACAGTAACAGTTAAATGTCAACCTTGACACAGGGCCAATAATTGTGTGTGTACACATATTGATTCTCACTGGTGGCTCTTTACTTGACTTTCCCAACTTTAGTAAATGTATGCTCTCTCTCTCTCTCTCATGTTTATGTGCATTATGAAAAGTAAAGTATACTTGGATAAATGAAAGAAAAGACCTTTGAAGAGGACTAAGGCACCATTTTTTGAGGTTGGCTAAATTCCTGTTAATATTACTGGATCATTTCTGAAGAAATCTTGTATATATATCTAACAGTATAATTCTATAAATAATTCTTTCATTAATATGTGAAAATCATTAACTTCAACATTTTGCTGCTAATAATTTGGTGATTGTCATCCTGTTCATTCAAGACAAAACCAATTACAACTCAAGAAGAGTATTAGATTATTACAAATTCTTTTGTGAGGTTGGGTGTGATCTGAAATGGACCTATTTTAAAACCTTACAGTCTACCCTCTGGAGGTCATGTTTTGCAAAAGTCTTCTTGAAGATAAGTCTTTTAATGAAATTAATTAAATGCTATATTTGTTCACACTTAGAGTTTTCGTGATTTTTCATTAACAGATTTCTTCTGTGGACATCACAGTTTTAGAAAGAAATGGCTTTTGTGCTGCCCTCTATACAGCTGATGATAGTTGGTCACGAGCATCCATCTTGAATATTGATGAAGAAAGGGTAAGTATTATGAAACCTGATACTGACGTGGATTTATAATGCATTTGCTATTAGACTCAAATTTTTTAATACTTACATACATTTAATTGATGTGACTGACAATTCTATGCCTTGAAACATAATTTGTGAAGATGGCTTAAAGCCATTTGTTTGGCATCCAATTTAATTGCTATTCATACCCGATTAATACTTGTAAAGAGGAGCAGACAAATACAAGTTTTCATTCACACACACACATATATATATATATATATATATATATATATATATATATATATGAGATGTGGTTTATAACCAAAAAACCAACTCTTTTCGTTTTCATCTTCACACCGTGAAACCACATCAAAATTTTTTACAAAACCGAACAATTTCGGTTTCATTTTTATATCACTACTGAGTGAGCATATCCAAAGAAACACTATTGAAAAAGTCTTTCAGATGTTAATAAAATTAAATTTTATCAACATTTATACCATTGTAAGAGAAAAAATTTAATTGACTAGTTTTAAGAAATAAATGTGGAATCTATTTGTTTTCAAAAGAAATGAAGAAAAGAAAAGGAAATACGACATGTCTGAAGGTGAAATCTATTTGTTTTAGTTTTAAAAAAAACAAAACTTTTTGCAGTAAAATTAAGGTAACAAAAAAAATAGCGAGTAAAAATAAAAAAAATACTTGCCAGTTTCGTATTAATGTTAAATTTTATGAAGTCAAATTTTTGTAATGGTTTTCTAGTAAGCCATTACAATCACGAAATAAAGTTGTTGGAAACAAGAAAAATGAATGATTTTTTTTTTTTATAGAAATAAATTTGATTTTTACCTAGGGAATCCGCCTAAATTAGATATTAGGAATAATTAAAATAGTTCTCAATTTTACTTTTAAAATGTGTATATTTCCAGATATGCAAATGTCTGTTTTCTACAAATAAAATTGTTTCTATCTAGCAAATACACATAAAATTAGATATTAAAAAAAATAAAGTAAGTTTTAATCAGTTTTAAAATGTGTATATTTTCAAAACTGCAAGTCATTTTTTTAAACCCAAAGTAAAAATTCTTTTTTTTTTTAGCCACTAGTGTTCAGTGGGTGTGTGACGTCACCCCGGTGTCACTGCGCCAAATGTGACGTCTGCCTGGCCGCATCCATTGTGTTATCATAGTCACGTAACCAATTGTGACGTCACCCTGTCTGTCTCCGTGCCATCACCGTCCTATCCTGTCCTGTGACGACCAATGTGACTTGGTATTGGTCGCGGCACCAAATGTGACGTTCTAACCTTTTGCTGATTCTGGTTAGATTCGGTATCAGCCTTGTCGTTCCCAACTCGCTTCCAACGTCTGGTTACCGAAGTAACTGTTTTGATTTCTAGTCTAACCTACCCACGTTGTGATTTGATCTTAGGTAGACGAAATCAATCTGTCGCCGGGCCGTAATGCAAGTTGAGTCCCAACAAGGGTAATACCGCACGAGTATATGTAAAAGAAAATAAAGTAATAACTCAAAGTTCAAATGTGTTAAAAAGGAATAACAATATTTTATATCTGGTTGCTGAATACAGGACTGTCTTTCTCCCAAACCGCTAATATGGATACATGATACTTTGCGTTTGTTAGGCGAGTCTTAACATCTTAAATTGTTCTTTTAAGAAACTGGTCTTGGTGTATCTTCAGGCGATATTCGTAAAACTTGCTTTGGTGGTGGGAGTCTAAGTCGTTCTTCAAAAATAAATTGTTCTTGGTTAGAAGTTGAGGTCGTGATTGCGTGGAATCTTAGTCAGCTTTCTGCGAGGCAGATCTTCAGAGCTCACAGCTCAACTGCAAACTGCAACTCCAACTGCTCAGCCACTCAGCTGCGAACTCCTTAATTCAACTGCTGCAACTCGTTGCGACTCTGCTTATATGGACGCCGACCAAAACCGGGGTGGGCCTGTCGGGGTTTGAGGTTCCTTGATAATTCTAAATCCACATTAAGGATTTTTCTTTGTTTTCGGTCAGGAAGAATTATTAATTTTCATTTTTGGAAGTCTTTCGTCCTCCCAAATTCTTCCTTTCTCATATTGGTATCTCACCCATACCTTCAGAGGGTGTCAACGGGTTTCCCCTCTCTCTCACAGTGGCATCTCACACCGATCCCTTCAGGGAGAGCGTCAACAGGCCTCCCTTCCTTCTTCACATGATTACCTTCGTCTACCGCTCACGCCACGATTCAGCCAATGGACACCCAGCAGTGTGGGTGTGGCCAGACTGGCCTCGGTTTAAAAAATCTTGCTCAAAGAAAAAAAAATTATCTTCCTTTTTTTTTCTTTTCTTTTTCTTTTCTTTTCTTTTTCTTTTTCTTTTTCTTTTTCTTTTTCTTTTTCTTTCTTCTGCCCGACAACAAACCAATATGACCCGTAGTGTGGTCCCTTAATCTCAATCTTATCCGAATGTCACCTGGACTTTATCAATCAAGACCTTCGCCAAACAAGTGGGTGGTCATCTGGCGATATCCACAGCCAATTATTTGTCCCGATAAATTAATTTTTTCTTTTTATCATAGCCAGCTTCAACACAAAACGGATGCTCCTCTCAAATGATATTCTGCAGATAGTCAAAGGCTTAATCTTTCCTTCCTGGTACTCTGCGGGAGGTCCAGCGGACATTCTTCTCGCAACCCAATTAATTTTTATCTCTTAGCATTCTGCCTTGCAGGCCACTCGGCCAATTTGAAACTTTCCTTATTGCCATGGGCAGATGGCTATATCTTATTCGCCGCCCCGTAACATAAATCGAATGCCGCCAATCTGCGACCTTACTTTATTCGCTAATGAAAATAAAATCTTTACCACTTTTCCTTGTTAGAAAAAAATAACATCGTCTTTTCGTGATAGATTCTTATCACCTAATTTAATTCTCGCCTTTTTTTTTCTTTTTTCACGTAACCCTAAATAGTGTCACAGGTGTTTGTTACTGTTCTGCCTATAAAATTCTTCTAAACAAGGAAAATTAATTCGTTTTATTTTTACAAATGTCTTTACTTTATGGTTTTATCTGGCGAATAATACACTTATATAATTAAGATTATATTAAAATGATTAAAATAGTTTTTAATTTTAGTTTTAAAATGTGTATCTAAAAAAGAACAGGTGATACTCGCAGATTTGGAAATTTACACATTCTAAAAATGAAATTAAAAGCTTTTAATTATTTTTAATATTTAATTTCACATGAAATTTATTTGCAATACTTCAATAACAGTTGACTGGTGTACCAGAAAAGAATTGCCGTTTTTTTTTTTTTTTTTATTATTGCTTGCTTTATAATTTTTGAAGGAAATCACTTCCTGGGGTCAGCGAAGAAATGAACATCTTCCTGGTTGTAGTTTAAGTTGTCTTCTAATTGAGTGTGTACAATTTCAAGAATATTGATAAAGATTGGTCACTTTGATTTTGCGAAACAAAGTAACATGTAAAATTTAGTCTCGAAAAAAAATCATTTCGCATTTTTGTCTTGTCGAAGCAATACTGTTTTAACTTGCTATAAAAAAAAAAATAATTCAATGAATAAAAGCACATATAAATTAAGATTATTTTTTTTTTTTTTTTATTTTTTTTTTTTTTCCAGCCATATTTTTAAGATTGGACCAGAAATACACAAGATTTTGCAAGTTGAACAGATTAAGTATTATCAATCTCAAACAAAATCAGATATCAACTGGAAATGCTATCATTACACAAGAAAATGAATGGCTTCCTTAGAAAGCAAAAATACTAAATTAAAAACCAAACCGAAAATCGCAGTATCAAGGAAAACAAAACCAGATACCGATACATAAATTGCCAAACTGACCAACTCTAATACATGTATGTACATGCATGCATATATATATATATATATATATATATATATATATTCAAGTACTGTCACTAAATTCATTAAGAATTGTGAGTGATCAGTATGTTTAGCAAAGTGTATCTGACAAATTATGGCATTTTTAGATTGCTGGAATTAGAATTTAATTCAGTTAAAGCTAATATCATCTGCAATAGTCAAACTTTTTAAAATAGTGCCCTTTTGAGATATATATATATATATAAAATATGCACACCCATATTATCTCTCACAGGTAGCATGACTTAGCGTTTCATGCAGACTGCAATTTTCAGGTGCTGAATATAGACTGACTGTTAGGTAATTTAAATTTTAATGAAAAATATTTTGTTGTCACAGTCCATATATGAGGATTAAAGTGTTTTTTTTTTTTTTTAAATTTTGCATTTAAAATAAACCATAATATATATATATGTGTGTATATATATATATATATATATATATATATATATATATATATATACACACACACGGTGAATATTAATTTTATATTAAGCTTATAAGGAGATTACTGGGGGGGGGGTTAAATCAAATTAACAAAAGACTAAAAAAGAGAAATGCCATAATTTACATGAAAAATTAATCTGGATCAACATATTTATTTTTATGCGTACATGTAACCATTAATTCATTTCTCTTATTTAATAAGCTATGTTTATTTAAGTGTATTTTTCTACATTGTATTGTACGTGAAACCCCAAGTCATGTTTGCAGTGAGGTATAATATGTATAATACTTAATAGTTCAGTTATATTGAGCACTGTTTTATTAACACCAGCACTATATGTGCGAGATACATAGTGTGATCTTGATGTTCAAATTACGCAAAAATGAAAATAATAATGACATCTCATTTTAACAAATATATTTATCAAAATTACACAAAAATATCTTGAAATACTAAAGAGTAAATTCATTCAATAAAATCATCATTGGCTTCAACCATTGCCTGCAGACGACTTTGGAATCTCCTTCAACTTTTCTGGATGGTCTCCTTGTTTAAGTTGGTGAATGCTGCCATAATCCTTGCCTTCAGTTCATCTTTGGTCTTACAAGGAGCTTTGTTGGTCTCTTACTCAACTGCATCCCACACATTATAATCAAAGGGGTTGCAGTCTGAGGAGTTAGGTGGCCAGATGTAAGGGATGATGTAGTTGTTGAAATTCTCAGACAGCCATGACTGGATTCTCCTGCTTGTGTGGCATGGTGCAGAATCCTGTTGCAAAACATAGGGTCTTCCAGCTACCACCCTCTTGACTCAGGGCTGCAATACCTTGTCAAGGCACTTCATGTAGGCCTCTATGTTGAGTCTGAGCCCCTCACCAACAAATTCAGTAGTTCTTTTCTCATCAATCAAAGTGAGTTTTCCAAGCTACCGTTCCTTGATAATCTACATCAGGCTCGTCCAACTCTTTCCAAATCCTCTGCACTGTCCTCAGATTGACACCCAGACACTCTAAAATGTTTGCATTGGAGCTTCTGGTTGCAATACCAAGCAGTACAGCATGCGTTTCCAAATTTCTGGTGGAATGAATTGCATCAGGGTGCTCTTTCTCTCACATTGCTGAACTGACTCTACTATACTGTGAAGTCGACAAAATCAAAAACAAACAATACTCAAGCATGGAAGTAAAATATAAGATGGTGACAGTTTACTCATCGCACCCTGTCTTATATATAAGAGTTGGGTGGGGTTTGGCAACTTCTGTTTCAATATCGCTTTCCGGTTTCTTTCCCTTGATACCCCACGGTTTTTGATTTGGTTTTTTGGTTTTTAATTTTGTATTTTCACTTTCTAAGAAAGCCATTCATTTTCTTGTGTAATGATAGCATTTCCAGTCGATATCTGATTTTGTTTGACATTGATAAATTTGCAACTCGCAAACTTTCGTGTATATCTGGTCAAATCTTAAAAATATTCATATGACTGGAAAGAAAATAAAGTAATCTTTTTAAATATGTAATTTGTATGTGCTTTTATTCATTGAATCATATTTTTAAGCAAGTTAAAATGGTATTTTGTTTTGAACATCAGAAAATGCGAAAAATTTTTTTTTTTTTTTTTTTTTTTTTTAGATTAAATTTTACATGTTACTTTGTTTCACAAAATCAATGTTACCAATCTTTATCAATATTCTTGAAATTGTGCACTTGATCTTCTAATTTAGAAGACACCTTAAGCTACAACCAGGAAGATGTTTATTTCTTCTCTGACCCATGAAAGCAAATTCCTTCAAAAATTATAAAGTAATCAGCAAATGTGTGGTAAAAGAACTTTCAAATTATTGAAACTGTCTTGTTGCGTAAAATAAACGCCCTATATACTTTTCAACTTTCAAGAATTGTTGTTTGAAATGTCTGTCATTGTGGAAGTCTGTTAATTCATGCATAAGGGGTCAATATTTGGTTTTAAAGGGTAATAAAAATTTATAGACATGCATTAAAGGCCACTAGAATTGAAAACTCAAAAACCACGAAACAGGGTGGGTAACAAAGTAGGAATTGTTCACCTGAAGTTAGTTTTTAGGATTTAAAGGTAATTTAGTCATAGAATTCATAACTTGGATTAAAGTTTATTTAATTTATTCATTTCTGGTATGCCAGTCAACTGTTATTGGGGTTTTACAAATAAATTTCTTTATTTCTTTAGTTATTTTTCCCCCTAAATAAATGTTTTTATCTAGCGAATACTACACCTAAAATTAAATATTAAAAAATAATTAAAAGCTTTAGTTTCATTTTTATAATGTGTATATTTCCAAATCTGCAAGTATCACCTGTTCTTTACACATTTTAAAACAGAAATTAAAAATTATTTTATAATCCTTTTAATATATAACCCTAAGTGTATTCTCCAGATAAAATCATAAAGATATTTGTAAAAAATAAAAATGAATTAAAATTCCTTGTTTAGAAGAATTTTATAGGCAGAACTGTAACAAACATCCAGTGGCTAAAAAAGAATAATTTTTAATTTGGGTTTAAAACAAAATGACTTGCAGTTTTGAAAATATACACATTATAAAACTAAAATTAAAACTTAGTTTATTTTTTTAATATCTAATTTTATGTGTATTCACTAGATAGAAACATAATTTTATTTGTAGAAAACAAACAATTTTATGCTAGAGACTTGCATATCTGGAAATATACACATTTTAAATGTGAAATTAAGAACTATTTTAATTATTCTTAATATCTAATTTAGGTGCATTCCCTAGATAAAAATCAAATTTATTTAGTAAAAAAGATCTTCATTCATTTTTCTTGTTTGTAACAATTTATTTCATGATTGTTGTATTGGCTTACTAGAAAACAATCACAAAAAATCCAACTTCATAACATTAAAACAAAACTAGCAACTAATTTTTTATTTTTACTCGCTATTTTTTTGTTAACTTATTTTTGCCACAAAAAGTTTTGTTTTGAAAACTGAAACAAATAGATGTTTATTTTTCAGACATCATGTCATATTTCTTCTTTTTATTTTTTTTTCTTCATTTCTTTTGTAAACAAATAGATTTCACATTTATTTCTTAAAACTAGTCAAATGTTTTTTAACACTTTTGTTCAATCTTTTTCTCTTACAATGGTATAAATGTTGATAAAATTTAATTTTATTAATATCTGAAAGTCTTTTTCAATAGTGTTTGGATATGGTCACTTAGTAATGATATAGCACTTAAAAAAAACTGAATGATTTTGGTTTCATAAAAATTTTCAATGTGGTGATATGGGCAGGGGAGGATGAAATCTAGCAAAAGACAATACATACACAATCAGATTATAATACACAAACACGTAGACATATTTAGATATATAAACATGCAAAAACATGAACGAAGCAGGAAATAGATGTCTATGACCCTAAAAAAAGAAAAAAGACAACATATACATACAATGAAAGGCATATATAAGCGATCATACACACATACAATAATAAAGACACACACATATACACACCTACAAATATACAAATTTGAAAGTGTTACTAAACGAATTCAAACTATTAAAATATTACTTACGTGGGCAAAGATATATAGATAAAAAGAGGGTTCAATAGACAGAATTTAAGAGGGGTAGAATAGAAAAATATTCGTTAATGAACAGAGCAAAGAAAAAAGACAAAATATTAGGTTGGTGCAAAAATAATGTCGGTTTTTGATGTTAAAAATACGTCAAAAACAGACATTATTTTTGCACCAACCTAATATATAGAAATGGATAGAAAAAAATAAATATATATGCATACACACACATAAAAAAAATACCAAATTCAAATCTCCAGGCAAAATGCAACACTTAAAATAAAACCAGTTAATATATAAAAAGAAAACCCGTGTGTGTGGACATATTTCAAACTGTAAGCAAAAATAACAACACAAAGAAACAGCTGATGGTGAGGTAGAAAGAATTTTTCAGAAAATTGAAGACAATACTGGTTATGTGTTTTCCAATAAGAACACTATGATGGGGACTTTAGGTGCCAATGCTTGAAGGTTAGCTGTTTTTTGGGGATTTTTTTTTTTTCTTTTTTTTTTTTTTTTTTGCCAATTATATGAAATGACTGAATAATCTCTGAATAAATTTTGCGTATATCTAATAGTCTATTTAGTAATAAAATAAAAATGAAATTGAAAAATTATTGACCAAATATGAAGATTGCTTGAGGTATGAAACTGAGAGTCACCATGAAGTGTTGCTTTTTGTGTTCCCACTGTTTATATCTATAAACACTGTTTCTAATATTGAGCTCTCTTCCCCTATAAATTATGAAATTAAAAAAAAAAAATGCTAAATTTTTAGCAGAGCATACTAGTTTAAATTGTCACCATCAATACTTTAATTTAAGCGGGTATGGTGGAGTAATGGATAGTGGCTCAGATTGAGGAATTAGAGAACAGAATTCAAATTCTAGTCGAGTTTATTACATTCACTTATGTGCTAATACTATTGGGAATGGTATGACTCCATCTTTTCTCCCCCTAGCTATGGGTAAATAGTAAAACACTTAGTCCTATAGTCTTGCGTGGCAACTGGTTTAGGACAACTCTGTATTTAAAAGCCTCACCAACAAGCAATGGGTCAAGTATGGTGTGTATGACTACAACCCTGAAAAGTGTCAATGAAGGAGAGGTTCCTCCAACAGGAGTGAGAAGGATTTGAAAAACAATGTATTTGCTATTTACTCTGTCCCTACAGTTATTACAGCAATTTTCATTTTTTGATTGACCTACAATTTGATAAATCATTTGTGATTGATTCTCATTAAATTCTATTCTTAACTATTTTCTTTTAAATATTTTTTCTATTGTCACTGTTTTGTTTTTTCTTTGATGATTGATCAATAAATTCTGTTTTTTGTTGCCCAGAATGAAGTGGAGGTTTATTATGTTGATTATGGCAACACTGAGAAGATTCCCATTAATCGGATTACAAGACTCCCTGAAAGTGTGGTTAAATATCCGAGACAAGCTGTGTTTTGTGGATTATACGGCATTGCTCCCCCAGAAGTAAGTTTGTCTTTTGTTACTGCATGAGACACGGCTAGTGAAACAATAAAATCACTCATTGCTTATGTTGATTCACTTTCAAGTGACATTTTAACCGGTTAATGCTTTTGGCAAATATTTTTGTATCAATACATTAATATTACAATTATAATGCTTATTTTAAAAATTTTCTGCTCATGCATGTTTTTTTTTTTGCCAGGATGAAATTCAGTCTGACTTATCAAGGAAAGAATTTGGTTCTCTTGTTGGTCAAGAAAGAAAATTGAAAGCAACCACTATTTGTCTTGGTAAGAACTATTTTTTTTTTTTTTTTTTTTTTTTTTTTTTTTTTTTTCAGAAAGACATTTTGCTATTAGATCAAATTTCAGATTATTATAACTACAAATGGTCATCATAGCGTAGAAACATTTAGGGAAATATAAATTGGGATAGAACATATGTAAATGAAAAATAACGCTAAATTATTAGCTTTTATTTTGAAATAAACATTTATGGCACTATGCACCAACCCCCTGTAGAATTGGACCAGAGCACTGAAATAGAAGTGGACAGTAAATGTTTTTATCCAAGTCTGAAGGTTCTAGTGTTTTTATGACCAGCAATAAAGTCTATGAAGTGAGATCTTCAAAGTGACCACCAACTGACCAAAAGGAAATAAAAATTATTAATAAATGTAAACTTTCAGGAACAAGTGCCACTTGGCCAAAAGTTAGAAAGTTCAGTTAAAATTGAAGGTAGTTACTTTGTATGCCTGTTGGTGGGGTTCAGGCCATCTCTTGGGATATCTGGATTGCTTGTTAGGGAGTTGTGAACCACGTTATGTATAGGTGTGCTGAGGAATGACAGAGTTGGAGATCTAAAGGGAGATGTAGCAGAAGACAACCTACCTCCCAGATCAGTGAATTCCTGAATAAACAACCAAATATATTGAAAACAGAATTTGTTTTCATTTCTCACAATTTCAATAATTTTACCTTCTGTTCCTTGTAAATGTGCAATGGCCCTTTCCCAGTTTTTGTGCACATCAGCATGAGCAAGTTTAAAATGCCGTGTAAATCAGAATATTAGGGGTTTGTAAATCTTAAGATTTAAGTGTTAATTTTTTAAAAATATTTTTGTAAATATTTTCATTTTTTTTTTTTTTTCCATCAGATGAGAGCAAAACTTGCCAAGTGATTCTTTTCAATCCTGACTCTCCAAATGTGTCAATCAATGAATTATTGGTCGACAAGGGGTTAGCTTTCTTGAATCATATTCCAGAGAGTGAGCAAGAAGAGAATGAACCAGGTAAGAAAGAACTGCATAGATACAATCCTCTCTCTGTCTCTCTCTTTTCCATTGTCCATGAATAATAAATGCCTCAGTTGTTGCTCCCCCCCCCCCGGTGTCTTTGGAATGTTATTGCCCTCCCCTTCAGTTAAAACCTGTCTAATTTTTCATTATTCACCTTTCCTCTTCACTATGACTGTGATTTCTGTTTTAATTTGTTGGAATAAACATGGAATTTTCAGACTTTTTTATTTTCTGTTTCTGAAAAACGTTTCATATTTAGAAAACTGAACATTGTTATGAGGGCTTTACATTTGATATTTTTACTTGTTTTAGGTGAGAACTCTTTTTATTGGGTTATGCTACTAAAAAGAGTTTTTAAAATCAGTTTTCAATCTCCTGTGTAAACATGTTATAAATATTAACAGTCCAGTTTTGAAGGTAGACTACAATGGTTTGTAGCTCTACTCTCTACTCTTGGGCTCATACAGTTAATGTATGTCTTTGATAAAGATAACCTGGGAACATATGCAATACTTTTTTATTATGCTGATATAATTTACATTTTCTTTTGGTACTATTGTTTAAAAGAAAAGTTTATATATGGTTTTATTTGTGATTTTTTATTTATTTATTTATTTATATATATATATATATATATATATATATATATATATATATATATAATGTGATGGATAACTTGTCACTATTTTATATTTTTAATTTTGCGCATATACAATGTTTGTTTTTTATTTTGTCGACTGCACAGTTAAGTAGGGTCAGTTGGGCACCATCTGTGAGAATACCATGACGCAATTCACTCCGTCAGAAATTTGGAAATGACATGCTGTACCGCTTGGCATTCACACTGAGAGCTCCAGTATGAATATAGTGTTAGGGTGTCAATCTTAGGATTTAGAAAGTGTTGGATGAGTCTAATGGTGATTACGAAAGTACAGCAGCTTGGAAAACTCACTCTAATTGTTCTGATGAGAAAAGAACTCCTGAATTTGTTGATGAAATCCAGGTCATGATTGACAATGATCCCTCCAAGTCAATCAGGTCCATAACCAGGAACACAGGAGTCTCTGAGTTTCTTATCGGGCAGAGAGACATCCAGTATTTCTCATACAAGACGAGAAAGGGACAATTTTTATCCCAAGCCATGAAGGACAAACTCAAGAATTCCCTCCAACCAAACATGCTTTGGTTTTTCTCAGACAAGAAAAATTTCTTCCAGGATAAGATGAATACACAGAATAAGTGTTGGCTTCCTCTATCCCCAAAAGATGTACTGAGATTGATGAAAACCAAATATTCAGTCAACATCATGGTGTTTAGAGTGATCAATAGTGATGGCGACGTTATGCCTCCATTCATCTCCCTACAGGGCCTCAGCCTCAACACAGTGGCCTACATCAAGTGCCATGAGAAGTTAGAGCTGCCCTGGGCTGAGAGAGTGGTTGCTGGAAGGGCAACAGGACTCTGCACCATGTCACACAAGCAGGAGAACCCAGTCCATGCTATCAGACAAGTTATGTGACCACATCACCCCTTACATCTGGTCATCTAACTCCCCCAGAAGACTGCAACCCTTGTGATTATTATGTCTGGGGGTGCAGTTGAGCGAGAGACCAACAAAACTCCTTGTAGCACCAAATATGAACTGAAGGCAAGGATTATGGCAGCATCCACCAACTTCAACAAGGATACTGTCCAGAAGAGTTGAAGAAAATTTTAAAGTTATCTGGATGGTATTGTTGAAGCCAATGGCAATTTTATTGAATAAATTTACTCTTTAGTACTTCAAGATATTTTTGTGCAATTTTGGTAAATATATTTGTTAAAATGAAATGTCAGTTTTTTTTTTCATTTTTTGCATGATTTAGATGACAATTTATCCATTGCACCATACATACATGTGTATATATATATATATATATATATATATATATGTTAACAATATATAAATTTTTATATATCAAGAACAATTTTGAAAGAAAAGATGTATGACAAGTTGTAAAAAGTTTTTGTGACATCTGTTAGGACTTCATTTTTGTCATTGTGATTATGAATGTGCACAAATAAGAGATATATAAAAAATGCTGCTCTAATTAAGAGAAAATAATTCACAAAGATGAAAATGTCTAGAAAGTGCTTTAATCACTAGTTCATCTATAGTAAATTTTACTTCCAGATTCTTATGTTTCACAATTCTTGGCAGATTTTTCTGTTGTCACAATGCGGGATATTTAATAACAAAGTTGATGAAATGAATAAGAATATAGTTGAATTTGGCGAGATTGAAAAAAAAAAAAATATATATTCTTTCTAAAGTTTGAAACTCCCAGCATGTCTCGTTCATGTGCATATGTAGTTCCAATAACGTAAACAAACATAATCCACTGAAGTCCTAACAGATGAAACGCGTGACAAAAACTTTTTCCAACTTCTCCTGCATAATCTCAATCATTTAAATTTGCACTTGCTATAATCAGTCTTATTTGTTTGTACCTAGTTTTTTTTTTTTTTTTAAATTTTTTTATTTTTTTTTTTTTTTATTTTTCTATCCATATTAACCATACCCAGTTGTTTTCTGGTTTGGTTATAATAAAAGGATGTACAGTCTAGTGTAATGGATAATGGCTCAGAATGATAAAACGGAGAGCTGAGTCCAAGTTGGGTTCATTACATTCACTAATGCACAAATACCCTTTGGAAAGGTATGAATCCATCTCTTCTCTCCCTTGCTATGGGTTGAATATCACGCCAGACTGGACCCTATAGCCTTAGTAGGCAAGCAGTCTATCACAGAAAGAAATGGCATCCAACTGCAAGAAATCTTTTTGCCTCATCAGTCATGAATTGAAGGAGATATGATCGTCAAAGTGTGTATCACATATGGCACTTGACTATAATGAAAATGAACTAAGTATTTTTAAGAGACCTGTTAAATTGGTTTTGGGAATAATGCGTGTTTTCCAACAGGTCCTTTTTACATTTTCTTCACAAATAAGTAAAGTTTAATGAAATTTTAGTAATGTGACCTGATTAAAATTAGAATGTTTGAATTTTGCAGGCACTGCATTAAATCTCCCTGCAAAAAAAAAAAAAAAATATGAAACTTGACATTTTGTTGTCTTATTGGTAGGCACCTACCCATGTCAGTTTTTGTTAAGAGATACTTATATAAGCTTTGTTTAATAAATCCAACCTTTGACATCAATCTCCTAACTTTCATTTCCTCTGATGATTCATTGTGCAAATACCCAGGAACCTAAACCAATAACAAAAATCCATTTGCTTTGTGATCAGCTATAATGAATGTAACTCAACTTAAAAAGATGCTCGTTTAATATTTGTCTCTATTCTGCTAAAAAAAATATGTACCGGATGAACATCAAAGCAATGCTTCCAGATAAAATGTTGACCTCATTCCTAAAAAGATTCTCTTGAGAGCTAATTGGCTTTGGCACATGAAAGGAAAAGACCTTCACAAAGCTAGGAATGAAACATTTTAAATTGAAATTGGATGATTTGACTGACGTGTAGTTTTTAACCCCAAATTTGTTTAAGCACACAACCATGTACATTAGAAACAAAGAATTGAGGTGTGCAATACTGACAAACTAAAACTGTTTAGGGAAAATTTTTTTTTTTTTTTTTTTTTTTTTTTTTTTTTTTCCTCTTTCTCTTTCTCTTTTGTTGGCGATAATTATTTTAATTTTAAAAGTGAAAAAAAAGGCAAGATGTGCATGAATCAAGTTTGTAACCTAGCAGGTATGAACTGAATACTGATCTGAAATTTTCACTGTATAATGTTTAATTTATGTGATTAACGAAGATGCATTTAATAGAGAAATGAATAGATTAATTTTTCCTCACCATCCCCTCCACTTCTCTTCTCCCCCCTTCCAATAAGGAGACATATTAAATGACTGAAATGAAGATGGAAATTTCAGAAACATTCAATAAAAAGAAAGTATAGATGTGAGCTGAGATCTGACCATCATCACCCAGCCAAAATATCTAAGAATTAGAGAGGATATTAAATCAAATAATAATAATTATAAAGCTTGATTTTTTTTTATTTACTGTGATGAGGAAAAGAGTTCAAGCAATATATTTGCATAAGCTGTATATTAAATGTCAAATAGCTGTATATCTGTACTATATACAATCAATGCCAATGAAGTATTTCACCAATCTCCAGAACAAAGAGATTTTCTCCAAGTAGTTAAAAATGTCTGAAAGGTAAAGCATTTTGTCTTATTTTGTCCTCTTAAGCAAAGTCTGTATAAAGTATAGTGTATTTTGAATGGGCATCCTTATATATCTTTATGAAACTTGCATTTCCTCCTGTCAAATATATATATATATATATATATATATATATAAAAACAGCTCGGATTGAGGAATTGGAGAGGTGAGTTTGTTACATTCACTTACATGCAAATACCCTTGTGAAAGGAATGAATCCATTTCTTCTCTCCTCCAGTTGTGGGTAAATAGCAGGAGGGACAGAATCCTTAGCCTTGGGTACCAACCAGTCTAGGATAAAGTAAACTCTGAATTCAGAACCTCCAACTATGGGATAAATAGCCTCACTAACCTGCAAGTGTAATGAGTATGGCTACAACTCTGAAAAGATGGTCAATCATGGAGGGGTTCCTTGAACAGTAGAGGAGAAGGCCCTATATATATATATATATATATATATATATATATATTATATATAGTCAATGACAAAATTATTTATTTATACACCCATCAATTTTGAATATTTTTATCCATTTCTCAGATTCTAATGCCAGTATGATGTCAGGCTTTTTATGTTAATAAGCACACAAAAAAAAAAAATAAAAATAAAACTCAATTTTCAGAACAATAGGTTAAATACAACAAATTTGACAGGCAAATTATGCAAATTAGGAAAAGATAAAATTATTCGTACAGTAGAAAATATAATTTTAAATTAATTGATTTGTGTAATTATAAGTAATTTACATAATTATTTTATCAGTAAAGCCTTTTAGATTATTCAGTAGAATATTTATGATAATTCCAGCAAAGAACATCATGTGGTGCATAATGCCACAAATTGTTATACTTACGTTAATAACATGATGGGGAAGACAATGGAGCTTATCATTGACTTGAGACAGAGAATTATTAACTTCCACAAGTCGGAAAATAATGACAGCACTATTTCAGAATGGTTAACTATCCCTAGATTTGCAGTACAGTCCGTTATAAAGAAGTTTGAATAGTTTGACATAACAGAGAATTTATCTGAGCATGCAAGAAAACAGAAATTGTCATCAAGAACTGCCCGAAAACTGTTACGAGGTTAATATAAGCCCTAGTGTTGTTTTGAAAGACATTACCAAAAGTTTGGATATGTTGGATATCAATGTAAATACTCACACAATGCAATGTTGTTTAAATAGAAATAGATTGTATGGAAACTGACCACAATGAACACCTCTTCACAAACCATGTCACATTGTTGCTTGGTTTAATTTTTGCCAAAACATTCTTAGACAAAGAAGATTGTTTTTGGGAACAAGTACTATGGAGTGATGAAAAGAAAATTGAGCTTTATGGACATAATGATGTACAGAAAATTTGGGGCAAGAAAGGTGAGGCTTTCCTCTCAAAGAACACAGTGGCAACATTAAAACGTGGGGATGTCTCATTGATGTTTTGGGGTTGTTTTAACTCAAGAGGGACTGGATAATTAAATGCAATAAGAGGAATAATGAAATCTGCAAACAGTATCAAAATTCTGCATGAAAATCTACAACTATCAGCACAAGATAACAATGCCAAACATACCATCTAAATCAGTGACTGGCTTCAGAAAAAGATTACAGTTCTGCCATGGCTTTCAATGAGTCCTGACTTGAATTCTATTGAAAATCTATGGCAAGAATTGAAAGTTCGAATAAATGGTTGCTCACCAAAATACCTTCAGGAATTAGAACATGTAACCATTGAAAAATGGAAGAAAATCCCAGAAAAGATTTGTTCAAATATCAGAAACTTCAGAAAACGATTGCAGCAAGTTATAAAGATGAGAGGCCATGCCATTGACTATTAATATTGGGAAAATTGTTCAGTTTTTTTCTATTTTTCATACTGTACGAATAATTTTGTTTTTTTCCTATTTTGCATAATTCGCCTGTCAAATATGTTGTATTTAACCCATTGTTCTGAAAATTGAGTTTCCTTTTTTTTGTGCTTATTAACATATAAAAAACCTGGCATCATATGGGCATTAGATTCTGAGAAATGGATAAAAATATTCGAAATTGATGGGTGTACGAATAATTTCTTTGTTTTTTATATATATATATATATATATTCAAGACACTGTAAAATGTTGGTCCCTAGCTTTTGTATTATAAAATAACTTGGGTTTAGTGCTATTTTCAAACCAGCATGGATATATAGTGGCATACAATATAGCTTCTTTAGTGATGTATATTTTATATTGTATGTCATGTCATTTGGCTTAGAATGTACTGGAATAGACCAAAATGGTGGTGCCCATAAGAAACTGCCATCAACATCTTTATAGTCATTTATTTCCAGTAAGTGACAGTTTTCTGTCCCTTCCACCATAAAGAGGCCAGAACAGTCAGGCAACAGTGAAAGTGTTAATACTAAATCTTTCATCTACAATTAAACTCGGTATTATTAAGGTAATTACATCTCTTAACAAATAAATGCTAATTGCTGGTCAAAAAGAATAAGAATCTGTGTTTACTGCTAGTTTTTTTTAACACTTATACTTTCACTCTGTAATAATAATTGGTTTAAAAACCAAGTATCTCTACCAGCAATAAAATAGGCTTACAGCCATATCATGTTGAAACACAGTTTCTCGTACAATCGCTGAAGTTAAGCTATGTCGAGCCTGGTCAGTACTTAGATGGTTAACTGCTTCGGAATACTCTAAGACTGTATATGCAGGTGGTGTGATGGATAACGGTTTGGAATTGGAAATCAGAGAGTAGAGTTTCAATGCCAGTCAGGTTTGTTATATTCACTTACATGCCAATAGCCTTGGGAAATATGATTCCATCTCTTTTCCCTCCAGCTATAGGTGAATTAGTTGGATATGTTTCAATAAACCATTGTCACCAAAAAATTTTACAATCTACAAATGTTTTCTGGCTTTAAATAACCTGCTAAAAATTGATAAGCTATAAAAGACAGTAAAAAACAATAAAACAAAAAAAATTAATTAAAATGTAATAATAATTCGTGAACAAAGTCTAGGTAAACCTGTAATGAATTTGTTCAGAATTATTTAATATCTTAATTACAAAATTATTTCTCCAGTGTACATACTTATAAAAACTTCACATCCACCTTTTCAATAATTTGTCAGAATCTTTGCTTCAAGTTAGTGTTTGATGATAATATTGATTCTTTGAATGAAGAATTATTTAAGAAAAGGAGGATTTTCTGCTAAGGTGGAAGATGTGAAATTCGAATGTTTAATCTCTTACCTGACACACAGTAATTAAGCCTTTCAGAAACAACCAAAATGTCAAATTCTACAGAACTGGGTTGTTGAAACTGGCAAAGTATTGGGTTAAATGCATTTGAAAAATATTTGGTAATTTCTTTTTGTTTTTATTATTAGTTAAGCTATAGACTTTATTAACTTACCTGTATATAGAGAGAATTAATTTTGTACAAATTAAAAAGAATGATTTTACTTCAGTAAATTGGTAATTTCTTGTAGAATAAGTTGATATAATCCCTCCTCAGGTAATGTTCAGTTACGTTTACATTTTAGAAAATTGATAAGACTTAAAATTGTTCATTTATTGATAAAAATGAACCCTCTTTAGATACAAATTATTTCTCATAAAATTTAATGAAAATGGCTTTTGATAGTTTATAGTTTATTTTTATTGAAAACAACAGTTAATGCAACTTCCTCTAAGTATTATGAATACTTAAAAAATTTAAATTTTATTTTTTATTGCTATAAATGATGTTTTTATATGCCTTCATAAAATATGAAAAGTATTAACGTGTGTTTAAAAAAAAATATAATGTATATCATTTGAAGAAAATTCCTGTTAAGCTTTTTGTTATCTATCTATCTATATATATATATATATATATATATATATAAATAAATATAAAAAAACATCTTTTTGATACCAAGCAAGTGAAATTCAACGTACATGAACAGAACTAATTTACTTATACAATAATCACTTAAAATTATCTTTAATCATTGGTTTTGTATGATTTTTCTCTTTCTGATATGACTTTTGATCTACTATCTGTAGTATTTGTATTTCTGATATATTTCTTAATACAAATATTACTTGACATGTAAAAATAAAATAACATTTTCTGCCCTCGGTTATCTTGGCTTTAATGTATCTAGGTTCAATGTCTATCAATCATTGGGTATGACATTTCAGTATGTTCTTAAGATAGTAACTTCAGGTGTGACATTTCTTTGGTATAAGCAACCACAGTTTTGCACTTTGATGACCTTTACAGAGAAGTGAACATCTTAGCAACAACAACAACAAAAGTAGTTTTCTTTTGTTGGGTGATTAGAAAGAAGAGAATTTCTTTTCATTGTAATCCTATTCTCTTGACTTTTATCAGCTTTTATCATTCATATTTACTGGGGCAGGCTTTTGTACCATTGTGCATCCTCCACTAAATCTACAATATTACATACATGACTAGTTGAATCTGTTTGTTCCCCCCCCTCCCTTTTTGCTTCATTTGCCAGTTTTGGGGTAGAGATCTTCATTTGTCTGGTCTCGCTATTTTTCTGTAGTTAACAATCTTTTCTCTTCATTGCTTCATTGAACCAGGGATTCTCAAGCGGAAAGATTTGAATAGTTATGAAAATGATAAATTGATAAGTTTTGTCATCAGAGGGAATTAATTATAAATTAATTTTTATGTTCTGGATATTAAGGAGGCTTATATATGATTAATTTGAATACTTTTTACTTAAATGTTTTAATGTTAAACACTGGATGTAGTTTCCTTTTTATAGAAGACAATTTGGAAAATTATTTTGACATGTTTTGCTGAGCAATATTTTGAATGAATTCATGAACTCTAACTATTTTTGTTTAAAATTTTTTTTATATTAATGTGTAAATATGTTGACCATAACAGATAAAAGTTAGAATTAAGTGTTTGTACTAAGAAGTTTAGATATCAAATTATCTGAAAAATGAAAATATAGACTTGAGAGTTGTGCATCTTTAAGTCCAAGTGGTTTGAGAACAGCTATGTTTGACAGTTTTTACTAAAAGGTTTTTCATCATTGCATAATCTTCTGCTTTTCTCATTTTGATATTTTATACCCATTTTTAAGTTATTATTCATAATATTTTGGTGTTAAATCCTTAATTTTGTTTATAGTAGATCTGTGTCATGTGGTTATGATAGGTCTTTACAATGATTATACTATTCCTCTAAAAATAAATAACATGTAATATAGCTATAATTTTACAAGTTAAAAACTAAAGTTCAAATTGATTTTATATATATATATATATATATATATATATATATATATATATGTGTGTAGGATGGATAGCTGCGCGGATTGAGGAATTGCAGGGCTGAGTTCAAATTCCAGTTGAATCCATTACATTAACTTACGTGCTAATACTCTTGGGAAAGGTATGAATCCTCTTCTTCTCCCCCCAGTTATGGGCAAATAGCAGGACAAACAGGATCCTATAGCCTTGGATGGCAGCTGGTCTAGGAGAAGGGTGGTTCTGCACAAAGCCTTCACCACTATAATCAAATCATGTGTGCAGGTGTCTGGTTGTCGGTACCTAGGAACTAAGTTGTTTGACCCTCGTATATCGAAAATGGCAGGAGAGTACAGTATATATATATATATATATATATATATATATATATATATGGGTGTGTGGCCAACAGGCTACCTTCTAAAAGATGTCAAAAACAAAAATGGGGAGGGAGGATACTAATAACAAAGAAAGCAAAAACCATGAAAAACCTTAGACAAGGGGGGAGTTGATCAAATTAAGAAAGAATAAAAGACCAAAAGGTAAATATCTACCTAAGCATTAAATTAGTGCTCAATGCCTAGGCTATGCAGACACAGCAAAAAAGACTTTATAGCATCAAGCCATAATGGGGCACAGCTTGAATTGCTACTTAAGTTCCACAATCTTCAAGCAACTAGTTTATATATATAATTTCTAAAGAATTAAGGCTTATGGCCATATCACGTTGAAACGCTGGTTCTTGTTCAATCACTGGGTTTAGATTCTGATCACTACCTAAATGGGTGACTGCTTGGGAATACCAGGTGCTGTATGCTTGGATGTGCAGGTGGTGTAATGAAGAACATCCTTCAATTGGAAATCAGAGTGCCAAATTCCAATTCCAGTTGTGTTCATTATATTTTCTTATGCACAAATACTCTTGGGAAAGGTATGAATCCATCTCTTTCACCCAGCTATGGGTTAATCCCAAATATTTTTACAATCCAAAAATATTTTCTGGCTTTAAGTAACCTGTCAAAGGTTGATAAACTCTAAACAAATCAATCACAAAAGATTGTAAAGGGTTTATTTATTTTTAATCTGACATTTTTATTAATTCAAACATTATTATAGTGGACTTTTGTCTCTGTGTGCATGTGTGTGTATATATATATATATATATAAGTTTGAGTGCTCTGAGAAGCATCATTTTTTATATAAGTCTTATATAAAACAAAATATCTTGTATTTGATCTTCATTTCAGCTTCTTTATATGGCATTCATCTTTCTTGCCTTTTTAAAATCTTATAAAATTTTTGATTAAGTAAAATTGATGGAACAAAACCTAAATAAACTTCCTTTACTTTTGAAGAGAAAAAATCTTAATTAATGAAACTGTAGTAAAGTGTATGTGGAGGGGAAGTATATATGTTAATTGCAGTTTTCTGTGTCCTGTTCATTTATTGTCCTCTCTCTCCTTAATGAATTTTCTCACCATTCTTTCACCTTGCATCTTAGTGTCTTGAGATGAAATAATTCAAAAAATAGTTAAAAGTACTTCAAGGTCATATTCCTTTCTCATATGGAATTAGTGTCAAAATTTGAATTTAATAAAGATTTTTAAACTATTTGTATTTAGTATAATCAGTCATAGTTATAACTTTGTATCCTTCATTGAAAAACTGGCATAATTTCTCTTGATTGTTTTGGTTCATTTTAGTTGAATTTTTTTTTTTTTTTCCGTCTAAAGTTTGTAATACTTATGGCTTTTTCTTGTCTACTTATTTTTAATATACAAAATTTATTTAGAAATTCTGAATCACTTATTGATCTTTTATTAAAAAAAAAAAAAAAAATCTTTATTTTCAATTTAATTCTATTTAATATAAATTGGTAGAATTTGCATATGAAATCCCCCACCATACCCTTCCAGATATCAATTTTAACTGATACCTTTATTCCCACTTATTGTGACCATTTTGCTTAAATTTCCTATTTTCTTGATTTCAGATGAAATTTTCCAATATTTTTCAGTGAAATTTTCACTTTCTAAAATTATAATTCATAATTATAGTTTAGATGTATGAAAAGATTAGGTGTCAGTTTAAACTGATGCCAGGAAAATGTGGGT
>OZ010583.1:20271099-20406099 GCA_963932145.1 Acanthosepion lycidas | reverse complement strand
TTTTTTTTTTTTTCATTTTTAGTATTTGATATGTATAGATTTTCAACTATTTTTAATAAATATAAGTTTGTTTTTTTTCCCCACTTTCTAATTTCAAAGCTGTATATAGGCCATGTCTTTAGTACTTACTCTTCTGCAATTTAATTAATTCAAACAGAAAATATTCTTGGCACGATTTATTACTTTTTCCAGTATACTAAATAAAAATATTTCCTTTCATGCTTTTAAGTCATACAAATAAAAGAAAAGATTTTTTTAATTTTTTTAAAAATAAATTTTTCAATTTTAATCTAATCTCATTACTTTCTTGAACTTATGTCTTAAAGTAAATATTTATTTTTAAAAATATCAATTCTGTTTAAATAGGAACATTTAAAAAAAAAAAAAATCTATACTCTTCACTTCAAATGGTATACCTTTAACAGTGCCATAAGCAAAACTTTACCAATTAATTTAACACTGATGAATGGTAAAAAATGCTTTTAGAATGCACGGAATTTGTTGGATGTTTAAATCCAGCCTCGGGTTTATTTCTTTTTAAAAACTGGACATTGTTTATTCTTTTACTGAGATATATCAAACGTTTTTACAAAGACTTGTATAAAAGAACGTTTTTTGCGTGTCATGTTCCCCTTCTCTAGAGATCAAGATTAAAAATTCATAAATAATCATGCATGTCATGAGTTTTTCCATATATACAATAAATCAGGCATTTATATTAGATCAATTTTTGGGAGTAGTATGATTGAAATTAAAATATCTTCTAAATTTACAAAAATCTTGATTTGCTGAAGGTAGGAACCATTTCTTCAGAATCTAATAATCTTTACTTAAAAAGTTTTGACATCTGTCCCTTTTCTATTTAGTATATGAAATGTTTATGCACTAAATGTAACAACTACTATTACAAGACATAAGTATCATTAGTAAATTCTAGAAGTCTGACCAGCTTGATATCATTTTTTTTCTCTCCAGAACTGTTCTCAGACACATTCTTGCATCTCCATCCCTTTTTTTAATTTTACCAAATTCTTGGTGGCTGAAGATCTTTTTATTAACATTTTATCATTACATATCTGACTTTTAGACAATTGCTGCTTTGTTAAATAATTAACCTTTTTTTTTTTTTTTCCTTTTTTTCAACTCGGCTTAAAGCTTGCATGTTAGCGCATGTCTCTAACATCACCACTAAATTTATTACTACTTCTTCTTCTACTACTACTACTAAAACTACTATTACTACTCCACAGTGCATTTATTGGATTGGTTCTCTATAGGTTTTCCTCTTGTGGTGGTAATCACTTCAGTGGGTGGCCTCTTTACCTTTCCATCTGACCCAGTATGGCTACTAAACATCCTGGCCCTTTTTTGTTTGTTTTTTGTGTTTGGCATGGTCTCTGTTTTGGAATGATATTTTTCTTGTTTTGCTTTGATTTGTTTTTCTTTCAACCCAAAAATGGTTTCTCTCTTCTGAACACTAAAAGAAATATGTTGCCCACTTCATGTACAGCCATGTTTAATTAAGTTTTTCAATCCAGTAGAAATAAAATTTCAGTTTAATTATAATTAACTATAGCTAATTTTGTCTCTTGTTTATGCATAATAGTTTGTCACACTCTTTGGAATAAGTTGTTTTTTTTTTTTCTTTACTGTCTTTCTCTGACTTTCTTATTACAGACACACCCACACTTACTACCTCTTATATTTCGGAACCCACATCTGTGTACATTTTAATACAGAGAAGAAATTTTATTTGATTTCAACATCGAGTTATTTGTGTCAGCCTAGAAATATTGAATTTGAAATTTTTTTTTTTTTTTTTTTTTTTTTTTTGTTGGGAGTGTTTGTCAAAATTTTTAAAAAATTTCAGTTACTCTTTCTATTTTTTTTCCCCCATTTTTTTTTTTTTTTTTTTTTTTTTTTCCAATTAAAAGGAAAGTGTTTAAAACTTATCTTTTTTTTTACATTTTTATGATTAGTCAGGAGGTAATCAATGACTAACAGAAATTTGTACTGAATCCCCCAACTTTTTAAAAATACAAAAGGGAATATAAAAAATTAGTGACAATGTTTACATTAAGAGCTTATAATTCTCCTTTCTTTCAGTTTTTTTTTTTTTTTTTTTCCTTTTTAAATTATTTCCATGCCAGGCTATTATCTTTTTACTTTTTGTTTCTGTTTTTGAGGCATGATGCTTTATTATTTTTAGTTTAGCTTTAATTTGGTTAAAGGTAAATTAAAACACAGCAAGTATTTTGTTTGTTTTTTTGTTTGTTTTTTTTCTGTCTTGTCATTTAGGTATTTTTATGTGCTCAACTTTTGAAAAACTTTCTCATGTCTCTTTTGTTTTGTGAACATGATTCTTATCTCTTAATCAGCATTCCTCAAAAGAATCGTTTCAGCTTTCAATTTCTAGCTCCTCAAATTATTTTACACTTTTTCAGAAACTAAATTCCATGCCATTTATATATATATATATATATATATATAAGGCACTGCCTTCAAAATCCAGGGAACTTAAATTTGAAATGATTTCTTCAAAGGAAGAAAAAAAAAAAAAATGATAAAAAATGTGTTTATTTTATTTCCAGCTGGAATGGTTTTAAGAGTTTTATGTGATATCCAGTGAGTCTTAGGAAATGTTCATTAACTTGATAAATGGCTTAATCAAATTCCCAAAACTTGGATAACATCTTGCGTGTACATATTATAGGTACCTCCAAAGATTTGCTAAAAAAAAAAAAAAAAAAAAAAATGAACATAGATGATGGAAAAATGACCCAAATTTAATAAAAAGTTTTATCATTAAAAAATATTTGTTATTATTAAGAGGAAAGACCAAAGGATTTTTTGATTATTAAATATATTTTAATCTTTTTTAGAATCTTCAAAATTTTGCTTAAAAATTTTGTTTTTCTTGCATCTGCAAATTAGTATAGGAAATTTTAGCATATTTTTTTCATTGAAAAACATTTGATTTTGAAATTCTTGCAAAAATCAGATAATTTTTGTATGTTGAAACTTTCAGGACTTATCCACAAATGAATGAAATTATTTTATAAATGTTACTTTTTTTTATAAAATCTTGGAAAAATATTTTTTCATCTGTTCCCCTTCTCCCACACATCTGCCCCCCTTCCCCATATATAATTCATGAAATTTTGAGAAAATTCATGTTTGTATTAATGTTTGTATTAGTTATAAGCACAAGCTTTGGAAAATTTAAATCATCAATATTTTTTTTGAAAGCTGGTTTGCTAGTTACAGAATATCTGCTCTGAATTGTAAAATAAAAAAATGCAAATTATTTAATTAGAAAAAGCTTTTAATTGCTTTCATGAATAAAATATGTTATTACATAATTGTCTTAAGAAAAAAAAGTTTTTATTTTTTTCAATAAATAATTGATTTTGACAAGAACTGTTTTCATTTTTTTTTTAAATTTTAATTAGAATATTTTATAAAGTTTTAAATTCAATATTAATTTGTAACAGTTGATATTATTTTTAAGTAAAAACTATATTTACTAATAATGAATGGAAAAGCTTGCTACATTTCAGCCCTCCCCCAATCAGCACTGTATTTTTTTTAAAAAAATTTTGTGTGCATATAAATGTTCTAATTTTTGTAAATATGGACATCCATACACAATGTTAATAGCAGTAACTATAGTAAATATAACATTCATTGGTAATTTTCTAACATTTCATCAATAAGCATCTTCATGAATAAGACTAACCAAAGTATGTAAAATTCAATAAAATATTCAATAACAGAAAATTTTCCTAAATTTTAAAGATTATTGGGTAATTAAAAAAAAATATATATATATATATATATATATATATATATATATATAAAAGATGTTTGCCTCGTAGCCATCAAGTTAACGTAAGTGTTGCCCTCTTGAAAATATTCCCAAACATAAGGCTAACAAGATAGTTGTCAACACCTCATAAAAATGCCTACATCCATGTTAAAAAAAAATGCTTTTATTTTTTAATAAAAATAATTCCATTATGCTGACAGATTTGTCAATATGGCTAAAAATGTCTAAAATCAGCTGCTTTTAGTGAATTTTTTTTTTTTTTTTTTTTTAAATCAATTTAAGTTTTGTTTTGAATTGCAGCAAAGTATTTTGCATATTGGAAATATTAAATTTAATCTATTAGCTTGAAATTAAAAAACTAAAGCTTCAAGATTCTTAGGTATCGCTTTTCTTTGGAGGTACATAAGATAAAAAAAAGGAATAATAAAAAGAAAAAGATAAATAAACAAATTAACAAACTACAAATGCACACATAGCCACAACTAAATTTCATAATGATAAGCAACAACAATTAATGAATACCAATAAGTAATCAATAATAAATAAAAAATTTAACAAAAAAGCCTATCCTATAGTTATAAAATAACCACATTGTGGCCTATAATTATTTCTACTCAGTAGTCTTTAGAATAATTTGAAATATAACTGTTGCCATGTACTAAATAAGCATCAACTTATCTCATAAAATAAAAGTAGTGCCTTATTTGATCAAAATTCAGTCCTTTGATGGTGAGACTGGTGTGAACCCTCCAGAGCAAGAGCAGTGGTATATGAAGGCTGGGCACTGCCTGTACTAAGTGCCCCCTGCCTCTCTCTCTCTTGGCCATACCAACAAGATCTAAAAAAAAAAATACAGGGCATTACATTGGTTGGGGGAGGGGCTAGGCTGCAGGTGATTCCAGAAAGTTGTCAGTGTTGACAGTTAACCCAATAACCATTAGGATATTATAAATCAGAAGTATCTCACCTTGGTACCTGTGATGGGCCCATTTGCCAGCATACATAGTTGAGCCACCACACCTGGCCTGAAGATTGCATTCAAGTATGAAACACTGTCACCACTCAGTGTTGACTTCAGTGTCCACTTTTATATTTATACACATTCTATCCCTGATATTGAGCACTTTTGCACATAAATATAGCATACCTTAAAACTATATTTTTATCATATATATATATATATATATATAATGACAATATAGGCATAGGAATAAAAAAATACATGGTGACTGAACTTCCTGTTTCAATGTGATCTTCAGACCAAGTTCCATTATGCCAGTTCCTTTAATCCTCCAGTGACTAATATATACATCTTAGCACTTGATTTGGAGATTGCATTGAAGTGTGAAACTGACAGTCACCATGCAGTGTTGATTCCTGTTTACACTATCCAAAAACATTCTCTCAGATATTCAGCACTGTTTCTCTATAAATATAGCAAATTTTAAATATGTATGTAAAATGGTCAGAAGTCATCACGAGCAAAGCTCTGTTGCTTTCGCCAGATGGTGTGTGCTTTCCCAGAAACTGTAACATCTTTGTGTCATAGTTGCTGTATAAATCCAAGGTTAGTTCTGTGGGTGTTGAAGAAACACTGTGCCTGAGCAGGCATCTGCAACAGGGATTAGCTAGTTTCCCTACTAAATCTGTACATTTGGATTTTTTTTTTTTTTTTTTTTTTTTTTTTTGCAATGGTGTTCACCCTGTACACAGCCCAAGAGACACACAAGGTAGGGGATTATAGATTAAGAGGCACAGTTTATGCGATTATGCAGAGAAGATAATGGTTAACCCTAGACTTGAACAAATTAAGCTTGTAGTGATCAGAGAAGCATTTTCTTGGGATTTGGTTTCACAAGTCTGTGGTTATAATGTTTAAAAGCAATAACCTCACATAATGAAAAATTGAACTGAGAGAGACACACACACACACACACACAGTTAAAACTTCGATATCTTATGAAGAGATCACCTATGTAGATGAAATGTGATAATTATTTTGTATAAATTATTTTGTTTATATATTTATTCTGTATTATGTTCAGTTTTATTATTTCTTTTAAGAAAGCAAAGAAAAAAAAATCTTGTCCCAAATCAAATTATTGTATGACCTTTTGGCAGTGATAATAAAATAGCTTTGTTTTTCTTAAGATCTAGGATGATAACTGAAGTTTATTTATAGTCTTGCATTTATTAACTGGGGCCAGGAAAACATGGGTGAGGGCTTAGCAATCAGAGAAACATTGGTAAGGACTACAAGAGCTAAGGATTTCTGGAGGGCAGTTATTGCCAATGTTTTAAATGGACACATGCACATTGAAGAAGAATAAGTTTGTGTAAATGGTTTGCAGAACAGGGATTAGGAGAGATAGTAAAAACAAACCTTACTAACAGCTACAAAGGATAGGAAATTGTGGAGAGCTATAATTGTGTATGTATTGAATGGACATGACAGATTTTTTTTTATATTGATATTTCTCTAAAAGCTTGTCCATTTTAAAATTTTGCCTTTAAGGTAGATTTTTAACAGATATAGATTACCAAATGGCTTCACAGACAGCATTGAGTAATGTGGTGGACTTGATATATTGTTCAGACATTGCTGAATAATATGCAAAAAACTGTTTATAGTGAGAGAAAAAGGAAAATAAAACAATTTTTAATCAGAATTTATTATATTGTGTGTTTTTCTTTTGCAAATATCTAAAATGTAAACTGCAAAATTAAAATTTCTACCATAGCAACTAATGTTTCCTTTTTACATCTTAACTGTAACCTGGCTTAATTTATAGTGATTTACTAAGGCTGAAAGTATGGAGCTCCCAGTGAGGATCAAATTCACTACTTGGTCATAATTGATCTCATGTGACAAGCTTGCTAACCATTACACCACATCAAAGTGCCCAAACCTGCTTTAATTTATACATTTGTAACATGAATTTGAGCTGAAAATATACAAATCTGGCTACTGTCTTAAAAAATTCAAATAATTTACCATTTACATTTATTTT
This sequence comes from Acanthosepion lycidas, assembly GCA_963932145.1. Classification (NCBI taxonomy): domain Eukaryota; kingdom Metazoa; phylum Mollusca; class Cephalopoda; order Sepiida; family Sepiidae; genus Acanthosepion; species Acanthosepion lycidas. The sequence continues at coordinate 20,399,259 of OZ010583.1, read as the reverse complement.
ATTAGATTTTCCCTTGTTTTCAAATTGATTTTCTTATGTAGAAATTTGTTTTACTTTAGTTTACCCAATACAAGAACCAAGAGCCACTCAAGGTAGAGAGTTACTGTGATTGTTGAAAGGGCATAAGAGAGGAGGTAGTAAGAAGTGCATATTATGAGGATATGTAGGATAGATATCGGTTGGCACTAGACTTGAAGAGGTTAAGATTTTAATGGTCATGGAAGCATCCTCTCAGGAGTTTGTTCCACAATATAAGTTCTGGGGCAGACGCTGTCTGAATGAAGCTTACACTTTACCAAAGGAATGGAATGGGGGATGATTTGACAGCATAAATAAGGTATGACAGGTCCTAGTTGTGAAGGTCTGAACTGGTGGAACTAAGGAATGTAGCAATAGAGTAGTGTGAAGCTAGTGATGTTTTTGTCTGTGGGATAGATGTTGCATGGTGGAAAATAATCACCCACAAAGCCATGTAATCACTTTTCTCAAGGCTGAACAGTGAGGACTGGGAAGCACCAGCCCAGATATGATGGGAATACTCCATTCTTGGTCTGATCCGACTCTTGTTATGATAAAGTATGGCAGCAACAGTTTGATATTTTCTGGAGTGATACAAGGGATCAAATATTTTTCCAGCCTTTTTAGTGATGACATAAATATTTGAGTTCCATTAAAGGTCATCTGAAGTAAGCTTTAGACCCAATAGAAGTTTGAGGCAAGGAGCCTCATTGAGACTGGAACATATTTAGGGCTTGCTTTGTAGTAATCTGAGTTTTAAGATTAACATAAATGGACTTAAAGGCAAAAAATAACCTACGGATAAAGAGTACATCTTGGGCATCAATTTATTTAACCATGAACAATAATTTAATCTGTTGTGCATAGCACATATATTTGGGGAAGGGACACCAATTGCATTTGCACTTTAAATCCACTTTCCTTTAAATTGATAATGAAATATTTCAGTAAACTCTGTGAGTTTTTGACATAATTTGTTTCTGACTTGTATTCATTACGTTTGTTTGTAATTCTTTTGTGTTTGGCATAATAATTACTTATTTATATTTATTCTAGGAATATAATAAATAAAAAAAAAATAGATTATTTTTTTTTACAAGCCTTTCTTCTACTCCAAATATATATATATATATATATATATATATATATATTACAATACATAAAAGGTTTATGGTCAGTGTTGAATTAGACCAGGAAACAGTAGTATTAAATAGTGCTCAATAAACATGTGAAAATAATAATAATAAAAAAAAAATAACATGTAGAGCTTTTAAGTTTAAAAATTAGGAGATGGTTCCTCTACCTTGGTTTCAACATTACAGTATTGTCCAAAGTAGCAGAATCAACTTATCTCCTAATTTTTAAAGTGTGTGTTTATATATATATATATATATATATATATATATATATAAATGTAATGAAAAACAAACCACTTTAATGTACCATTACGATAATTTATTTCATCTAAATCCTTTTTTAAGGATTCAGGATCATCAGGTAAATCTTCCAACAACGAATTGAGAAAAAAATGGGATTAGAAATTGGTGGGTAGTGTAATTTCTAATCTCATTTTTTTCTCAATTCGTTGTTGGAAGATTTACCTGATGATCCTGAATCCTTAAAAAAGGATTTAGGTGAAATAAATTATCGTAATGGTACATTAAAGTGGTTTGTTTTTCATTACATATTAGCTCTGTCCTAACATTGAGCTCTCAGGATTTCATCCTCTTTGGATTTACCAAGTTCCTTACAACTTAATTATATATATATATATATATATATATATATGTGTGTGTGTGCGGATAAGGAACAACTAGGAAATGTTTATAAATTTAACGTGTTTCACTTTTATTTAAGCTTCATCAGAAAATGAAATAGTGATGAACATACTGACAGATATAGATAAAAATTTCCACTAGATACTCAGATACACGCATTATCCAGTGAATTGCCCATACACCAACTGGAATTGTCATACACAAGCACACGAATACTGCTTGATAGATCAGATACATGTGAGGTCTGCTTAACCAATGAAAAACAAACACCAAAGAAATAATACCAGTTTTTTTTTTGTCACCTCCATATTTCATTTTCTGAAGAAGCCTAAATAAAAGTGAAACATTGTTAAATTTATAAAAAGGTTTCGTATTTGTTTCTTATCCTCTTAAATTCTAATCCATATTTGATCCCAACTTATACACACACACACACACACATATATGTGTGCGTGTGTGTAATAGTTATTGGAAACTACTCAATATCAATGATAGAGCTAACATATTCAGTTGTGTCGATATGAGTTTGTCATTTCTGTTTTTTTTGTTTTTTTTTTTAAAACAGTTAATAACAGTCTGGCTAGATATAGAAGAGTCGTATAAAGTAAAAATTTCCTGTCAGAGGCACAATTTTTCTTTCGATTTAGTCTGGCTGTTGTTAATTCCCCTGTTTAAAAAAAAAAAAAAAGTTGAAAAAAATGAAATATCTACTCAAACACATTTACCTTATTAAAAATAACATTTATAGTAATAAGAAATCTATAATGTTATAGTTTGTCATGTTCTCCTCTATCTTGAGATTTAAAACATAATAATCAGCTCTTGATATTGTCCTACTTCTGGGCCTTCATTTCAAGGAACAAGTCCTTACTCAAACCAGTTTTTGGCAGTATGGTCAGATATTCTTTCATTTCTTTCCAATTCAGAAATTCTACAAGTGACTTTGAGACCCATTTTTTATTTTAATAATGCCTAAAAATTACCAGAATCTCAATATTTGTATTCAAAAGATACAGTTGAATAGTATTGACAATATGGCATCTACAGTAATAATAATGTTTGTCATGGAGTCATAGGTAGTTTTTCAAAAATTAATGTAAAGGTCTGTAAAAATATAGATAAATAGGTAAAAGAAAAAAATAGACATCTTAATAGAATTTATATATAGAACACAACTTCAGCTGATTAGAGTAGATTTAGGGGTGGGTGGGTGTATAATATTGAGCTTTATTTTCTTAGATGAAGCATAGTCAGGTATTCATTTTTGAATATTGAGCTTTATTTTCATCTTAATTTTGGTTGCATTTCATTGCAACTGCTTAGACTGACATTCTACAGCCATTATTAAACAACTAGTGTATGCGTGCCATCAGAAATGATGGCAGTTGTTAGAAAATTTTAATAATGAGATCCAAAGAAACGAGTCTTGAAACAATGTAGATTCCATAAAGCAAAGATAAAAGAAATCACAACTAAAACAGACGGCAATGAAACGTTTAATCTGTTCCCTTTATGTTATTTTTATGCATTCAATGGTAACTAAGATTTATTGATTACTCTTGGTATTATATAAATCACTTTTTGTTCAATATCTTTTCATGTTAAAAATTTTGTGTTTAATATAGCAGTGAAATGGATACATCTCTCAGAAGAAAATGATTAGCCACAGACACCAATGACAAAGCCAGTTTCAAGATCAAGTTGAAGCAAGATGATAGCTTAATAGACAAAGGTATCTGCCTCACATGAAAGGCTCGAACAAATAAGACTGTAATCTAAGAAATATGGGAGTAAAGGAGTTGATTAATGAAACGGTCCATTTTGGTCGGGAACTAATTTTATCTAAATGTAGATAAATATTGGTATAGATTATTAAAACAACTAAGGGAAGTATTAATTCATAAATTTACTAACTTAAGTTGATTTATCTCTCTTCCTACTACAGATGGGACAGGAAATATATAAATAAATAAATATTGGTAATTATTATATGATTTGATGTGAGTGAGAAAAAAAAGTAATTTGATGAAAATTTAGTACTTGTAAAATATTTAGCTAAACTTGGAAGATACTTTTTTGATTTAATCTTTTTTTTAATTTTTAAAGATGGAATAATTAAAACTACTTTTTTTTTTCCTTCATTTGGACATATTAAAAGAAATTTAAATTTATTTGTAGTTGCTAATTATTCATTCTTTAAAAATTAAAAACTAGAATAAATAAAAAAAAGTATCTTACAAGTGTAAATAAATAATTTACAAGTACTAAATATTCAGCAAATTTATCTTGTTGCTTTTCTCATTCACATCAATTATCAATGTATATTTATATATTTTCTGTCCCATCTGTAGTAGGAATGGAGGTAAATATTATCATATCTCTATATATATACATTAGCTAGAAATTTGTTTAAAAAAATATTATACTGGAAATTGTTTTTGTACTTTGTTGAATTGAGACAAAAAAAATTGCCCGGGTAATGTAAAAAAAAAAAAAAATTGCATCTTTTGTTTGTTTTTTTATATATATTTTATTTTATTTTTTTCATTTTCTGTGTATACGAGTATATTTTTTTAGCATCACTCTCTCTTTATCCAAATGATCTGTAAACTTGATTATATTTTATGTAATATGTTTCTGCATGATTCCCTGTCTAGTCTGCATGGTTGGCTGATTCTGTTTCTTGTTGCATAACTTTAAATCTTATTATAATTTCAAATAATGTTATTTTTATTCTGAAAATGGTCAGATGAAGGATTTTTCATTTTTTTGATACCAGGGCTTTTATTTTTATTTTTAGCTCATTTTCAAAGGAAATTTCTTTCCCAAAACAAAATTAAGTTCTTGACAGATTTTATGAAAATTTAAAAATAAAAATATCCCTATATATATTTATTTTCCACTACCATATGTAGGTATGTAATCATCCAAGAGCAATCACTCTAGTTTTATATGGAAGATACTTAAGATGTCTACAGAAACTTGTCAGTGTATTATTTTATTACTTGTCTTTGTTCATCTTATTAGTTGTTTGCATGTAACCTCAATTATTACAAGTCGTACAAATAGTATAACATTAGAAATAAAAATGTAGTTTTTGATTTTTCACTGTAGTTGAAGAATATGCCAGGATATAAAGCAACAATAAAAAGTGGGAAATTGTGATATTCATTTGTAAATTAGAAAAAACAAAACAAAAAAGTTTATCTATATTTCTGAGATGAGGTATTATGTACATTATTTACATTATTCGGACTATTGTCCTCATCTTTGTCGCCATGTTTATCACAACGTTTCAGCCGTTGTACGCTCTGGCCTTCTTCAGGTGGTTAGAATTTCGAACTGAACCCTTTATTTCGCTCACTGCCAAAATGTTGTGATAAATATGGCGACAAAGAAGAGGACAATAGTCCAAATAATGTAAATAATATACAAAAAAGTTTAGCCTCATCAATTTTGCAAAAAAAATGATTTTGTTATTCCTAAATCAGTGACATTGAAATCAGAAAAAAATATTTCTGATTGTCCACTTGTAATGCAACTGACAACCCAAATGAAATGTTACTTTGTTTTATCTCCATACAAATAAGCAAAACATCTATAGACACATCAGCTTTATAGAAAGTACTTTCTGCCATGTGTACCTGTCAAACTTCCTACCAACAAGTCGACCGTCACCAAACCTTTAACCGTTTCAGTCAAATAGGGTTGCTCTCCCTTAGCTGTTTCAAGACTCTGAAATGGTTGTTGAGGCTAATCAGTGATTCATCTTCCATCTTCTAACCTTCTCATTGAAATTTGGAAGAATAGAAATATTCTTTCATAATCCTGAAGACTTACATATTATAGAAGTGGAGATATATGATGACTACAATTTCATAGACATCACTTTTGATACCATTCAACAGTTTCCCCAGTGAACAGCTTGAAAGTTATAAACCTAATCAGAGGAAAAACACTCTCCACTATAATTGTTAACGTTTATATTTTTTTTGGGGGGGGTCTTCTTTTCTTTTCTTTTCTTTTTTTTTTTCTTTAGTCGCTAGTCATTTCATCCTAAACACACTGATTCTCCAATGAGAATACTTTTAACAAGCAATGCCTGTGCTTGAATCTTTTTAAAGTAAGGAAAAATTTTGCCGGATGGAATAATTGGATACACTCAAAGTTACAGCTTTGATATTGGAGTGCCTTTTTACAGACTTAACTCTAAGGGACCTAACTCATCTTTCCCAGTAAGCTAAGCAGGTCACTGACCAAGTTTTCCATAGACAGATCTATACGACTCATGAGACTCTAACAAGTGTTCAAGAATCACAGTGGCCTGCAGAGTAAGGAGTGACTCCCCAGAATTTCCAAGCTGGGTCTTTGTCACCAAATGCAGTTTAACATCCTACCCAAACAATAAATCAATATATATATATATATATATATATATATATATATATATATATATGACAAAGTGGGAAAAGTTTAGTTGTGACACTTTTTTTTTTCTTCTTCAAGACTTCATAGGACTCTAAATTTGCTATGTTGATACGACTACATGTGCACAAACAAGGGGTGGAGGGGATTTTTTTTTTTTTTTTTTTTATATATATAACTAGCCGAATTCATTTAGTCTTTTTCTTTCAGTCACTTTTGTTAGTAGGCATCCAACACTGATATTAGAAGATCTGCCAGGAATGGTGAAATATTGCAAGAGCCAGGACACAAATTTACTGTAGATGACCTTGCAATCAAGGCACATTCTAGACATATCGTAGTTAATTGTTTTCTCCTTTGATCAGAGTAGCATTTTTATGTCAAAATTTTGGTCAGTCTCATTCTAATAAAAAAATAATTCCAAAATACCCTGCTCTCCTCATTTGTGCGCACATGTAGTTGTACCAACATAACTTATTTAGTCTGAAGTCCTAAAGGAAGAAATGCATCACCAGTAAACTTTTACCACTTAGTCATACATTTCCCCGATATTGATATATAAAAATATATATTGGTATCGCTCGCACACACACACACACACACACACACACACACACAGTCTGTTTCATGCTTGAATACAACCTTCATGAATATTCTGTCAAGTGTTAAGGTCTAAAGCAGTGGTTCTCAACCCTTTTTTATGGCCATGTCTCACCTAAGCATCTCTAAAATCCTGATGCTCCACACCAACTCCCGTGACATAAAATTCTCATGATTTAAAAATTGAACTCCTATTCACATGAAGGAAGCTTAAAAGGCCATTGACTTCACTTTCTTTAAGAACTTGGGACTGTATATATGCAATTGTATTATCATTTAATTTTAGAATTTCACAACATTTATAAAAATATTGTGTTTTTATATATATATATATATATATATATATATATATATATATATATATATATATATATATAGCAAAGTAAACCTAAAGTGCCAGATAAACCTGCGTAGGTGAAACCTAGGTAGGTTTGTCTGGCTCTTTAGGTTTACTTTGCTTTATTTGCTCTACTTAGCGTATTGAGCACTTTGATTAGTTATTTTACTTACTCGTATCGGAGGTTTTTTCTTTGGACTCTGAACGTAGATTCTAGATGATTATTTTCACTGGAAATATGTTCTTTTTCTTCTCCCCCACCCCTCCCTTGGGTAATCATTTGTTGATTTACAAGCTAAAACACCTAAGGTTTTGCCAGATGAGTATAACTGCTTATATTTATAAGATTATTAGTGTTATCTTAGCTCTAGGTTATACTATTGAGTACTTTATAAAATTAACTATCATGGAACGTGATTATATATATATATATATATATATATATATATATACACACACACATACACACATACACATTTTATGTCTGCATAATGTATATGCACCGTATGCATTAACTCGCTCATTCATATAACACAGACTCACTAGAAAGCATTCAGTTAGTGACCCATTCTCAATTTGCCCCAGTGTGGTATGTGCCCCACTTTGGTAACCATGAATAAAAAGAATGCTGATCTAATAAAAAATAAAAAATTTTTTTTTTTTTTTTTTTTTTTTTTTTTTTGAGTGGAACAGTCTATTATTTAAGTAGTGCTGATAAGTCATAGCTAGGTTTCATAAGACAATCTTTCTGATATACCACTTTCAGATATTACCAGAGAAACAAGGGAGTATTAATCCATGCTTAATAAAGAATCTTTGACAAGAAAATGGATTTATAGATTTTTCTGTTTGTCTGTATGAGTCATTTGCTGATGAAAAATGATGTTCAGGGATCTACATCATTTCCATGCAATGAAGAAATTATTGTTACTGGAAGACTGGCTCATTTGGAATAATAGGTAAATGTTGGTAACCAAATTGCTTTCAGATTTGCTCCCACTCACCCCAGCACCTAATTTTCAGATTAGGCCTAGAATCGATTACAGAAAATACCAATTATCCATAATGAAATGATTTGTTGAGCTTGTGTATATCTTTCAACAGGAACCTTTTTCTCTTAGCAGGTTTGTAGGGTTATATAAGATATTTTTCTCTCCATAACATTTTCAAAACTTTTGCATTATTTTAATTTTTGTGTCTGTCTTGTCTATTTTCTATCATTGCACATAAATTAATGTTTAGATGTCAAAATTGTTGACACATTCAAAACAAGGTGACAACACAAAATTAATTGTAAATATATATTTTTTTAATACTGAATAGTTCTTTAAAAAAAAAAAAAAAAATGTTTTCCAGCTAAAAAGTGACATTTCATTTTGTATGAGTGAAGTTTATACAAAAATTATCATTTCACATCTATAAAAGACAATAGGAAAGCTTTTTTTAGTCCATGTGTTTCATCCTCTCATGGACTTTCTCAAGGCAAATGTGTGACTTAATTTTACAATAAGTATTTATAAACAAATAAAAATATCGTTTTTTCAGACTTTATATCGAAAGCTTTTTGAGGTTTTTTTTTTTTTTTTTTTAGGAGGGGGAGGTTATATATATATATATATATATATAGAGAGAGAGAGAGAGAGAGATAGATATTCCCCTTCTCCAAAAAAGACCTTTGTATCACTAGATTAAAAAAAAAAAAAGTTTTTACAGTTTTGCTTCTGAGATGGGGTAAGGATTTTAATATTGTTAGATTTTTTTTTTTTTTCTTAAATTCCCACCTATCTTGAAGATTCTTTCATTTTTCTACTGATTTGCCAGTTTCAATCTTTATGATGTTTTTTTTTCTATTTAATTTCATTTGATCTTTGTTTTGGTTTCTGCTTTGTTGTTGCATCTTAATTCATTTTGTGAGAATCAATTCAATCTACAGGGTGTTCCAAAAGTCATGCAACAATTGACAGAAAACATACACTTGTGAAATTGCAACCAGGGAAAATTTCCATGACATCATCTTTCATAATTTGACCAATAAAATTATTTAACAATATACTGTCACATACAGAAACACGATTCCACATGGTAAATAAATATAAAATTTACAAGTTTGTTACAATGTTAATATAAATATAAAATTTACAAGTTTGTTACAATGGTAATATGACTTTTGGAATACCCTGTATTTAACCCTTTAAATGCTGAGACATCCAATCCAATTAGCAAATCCTAACTCCAGAAAAGTCTCTCTACAAAAAAAAAAAAGATTCTAAATACTAGTTACCAACAATGCTGCTAATTTATTATTATTTTTATTTTTTTTTTTTTTATTCTATAAATATACAAAATAATCGTGGATCTTTTTGAACTTAACTTTATTCTGGTGTTTGTACTTTTATTTCTTCCTTTCAGACAGACATTTAACACTAAAGTTGATGTTCAGTTTTATGCTATTTGTCTTTTTTTCTTTTTTTTTGTTCTTCTGTTTACACTGCTTATATTCTGGCAATGTTGTGGAAAAAAAAAGAAAAAAAAATACAATTGAAGTCATTCTGTTAATATTGTTATAATTATTCCATAGTTGTTTTTTTGCTTTTATTTTTTTTACCAAAATGACAAAAAAAGGTTTCTTCACTATTTCTGCTACTTGTATGTATTTTTGTTTTACTTTGCAAAACAAATATTCTAGTTTCAGCAGCTTTCAAAATCCATTAATGTTTCAGGTAATAGTATTCTGTACATGATGCATGTTCAGTGTATTTCCCAACTTCTAAAATGGTATGAGGTGTTATCTAGAACAGTTTTGTAACAGCTAAAATAATATATTTAACAACTCTTAAACCCAGTGTCACTTAGATCAGTTATGCCTTAGTGTAAATGCAATCATTAATTTGGCTCTGGGTTTTGCGTGTTTATAATATATACTCCTTTTATGTTTCTTGAGGAGTTGGCTTGCTGTCATAATTATAATTGTCTTCTTTTTTTTTTTTTCTTTTTTTATCAGTCTGTAGAAATTTAACATTTTTCACGGCTTTGCTATTTTATCAACTTGCTAACACGTTCACATTTTGCAGAGATTTTCACCTGTTCAATTTTAATATTTTCAAACAATCTTGAAATGCAAACAAGGCAAACAATGCAGGCACTTGTCAAAATTGAATTCTGACTGAGTTTAAGCATGAGCCAGATTTTGACATTCATTGAAATTGAATGACCAATGTTAACACCATAAATAATTAAGTCTATTTTGGGTGAGAAGAAATTGATTGATTTCTAAAATTCTGAGATGAAATATTTAAATTGTTTTGCGCATCTAAAGACTTTTTTTTTTTTTTTTTTTTTTTTTAAGTTTTGGCTGATACAGTCTTTGGCCTTCTTCAGATGCTGGTTGCATCTGGTGATCTTGAGAGAAAGTCAATTTATAATTTTTCACTTTCTCATTTCCTTGACTTTAATACCATAATTTGTTATGGCACATTTTGTGTCTATGGAACAGTAGTTGGGAAGACCCCTACTTGTAATCAAAGAATTAGCCTTTTATAGACTCCTGATACATGATACATTCAAAGCCATATGGAAACAAAGTCAAGTCCCATTTAATATTAAGGACTATTAAAATAGAACTAGTGGATTAAAGTATATGGTTCATGAATTTGGTGATACATTAATTGTGAATTCAATCCCTAGGCTAGGCAGTATTAATTAATTCAATGGAAACAGAGCAAGCAATAAATGAGCAGTAGTAAAAAAAAAAAAAAAAAAAAATAGATGAGATACCTCTTATCCATGGGAATTGGAACAGTCCACCACCCTTACCTAAATGGGTCAGTTTGGAATTACCTGTAGGTTATTCAGATTGATATACTTCTGGAGATCACAACGACTGAAATGTGATAACAACAAAGATAAAGACAATAATCTGAATATATAAACAGTGTAAATAATATTAAAGGATATTTGAAAATGTTTTCTTAGACACAGGGAACTCATGCCTCTCCTATCAGAGGTCAGTGAAGGGCCTATTTTCTTTTAATTTGTTTTCATCTTAACACTAGACTTTAATGTTAAATTTAATGTTTTGTTGAGATGGAATGAAGTATGGGTAGTAAATTGAATTTGTCAACTAATTGTAATGTTAACTGAAATTTTGTTTAAAAACAGATGAAGAAAATGTGGAATAAAAATATAAGATAACATTCACTAAATCATTTAACTATGGCATTAAATGGCTGGCATTAAATTTTGAGACATGCTGTAAAAGGGGGCCTATTTCTCTCTTGTACTGAAAACTGATGATAATGACAAATGTAGCACCAAAAATATGACCACATGTCTCATTAAAATAATCAAAAATCTTTTGATTCCAAAATTCATAGCATGAAATTTAGGACTGTTTTGAAACTATTTAAAAAATGTACAGGGTTAAAGGGTTTTTTCAATATTTTTTTCTAAGAAAAATGACTTAAATAAAGTAAAGTCAATTTTTTTGCTTTTCTTTTTCATAGGTGGGGGAGGTTAAAATAAAAATTACATTTTTACTCTTTACTAAAATTCTTTATTTGATGGATATTTTTATTGATGGTGGATTTGAATTTTGTAGACATTTTTTGATTTGTTTCTTATTTCTAATCTTTAAAAATCTCTTTCCACTCTCATTTAAATGATAGACAACAAACTTTTTTTTTGTCATTTTCTGAATTTTCCCAAGGACTTAATTGGGATCAGCCAAGCATTTAAATTTAGAAAGAGTTGCTATTAGTACTTAATATCTTTTAATAGTTATTAGTACTTAATATCTTAATATTTGCAAACATATAAATAATGAACATAGTATTTGTTGAATGCATTGTCATTAAAATTTAAAATAATGTGTATATGAAATAAAGGCTCTTAAATCCTTTGCCAGTATCACTTTTGCATTTTTGATTTTTTTTTTTTTTTTTTTTTTTTTAACTGAGTTATATAATCTGAAAAGTTTTATTGTCAAATGGTGAAATTTTAATATTTTCACAAATAATCGCATCCAGAATATTTTAATGTTTAACATTTTTTCTTTTTCCAATAATCATCCCAAACAGCAAGACATCCTGGGATTTTATTTCTTGTATTAAGAATTTTTTTTTTTTTCTACTTAAGAGATTTAATTTCTTTTTGTTAGGTGTTTTAAAATCTTTTTTTTTTTTTCTTTCCTCCTCAAATACATACCATTTTGATGAATTTGATAGCAGTTGTTATCCAAAATGGAAACTCTCTCTCGAGTTGTACACTATTTAAGCATTAATCATTATTTAGATTGCAATACTTGAAAAAAGAAAAATCTTTCAATGAGAAACTGATTAAATTAAAATTGTTCAACCTACATTTAGGCTTTTCTCAAGGTTAAGAGAATGAAAATAAGTCTCAACATAAAATGGAACTTTAACAATTCCAAATCTTGATAATCACCAGAATAGTGATATTCTTTCAGTGTCTAGATGAAAAAGATAGAAAACTGTTGTTTTTTTTTTTTTTTTTATCAAGACAATTTATAATCCTGTAAATTGAGGCTTAAATTTAAATTGAACTTGATACCATTTTTAGTATGGATTCTGAAATCAGATTTTACACTAGTTAAAGAATACAAGTTATTTGAAAAAATAACTACTAAGAGTATTGATCATTTGAAATTATTAGTTACTAATTTAGATGTGATATTTGTGCATTTGTATATAAGTTTGTGGTTTGTTCTGGGAATAAGGAACCCTTGTCTTGATTGAAAGCCAATAAGAATAATTTGGAAAAATAAAGGCAAAAGTGTCATTTAAAATCTTTTCACAATATGAATGAATAATTAATATTTTGTTTAGGTAGGGGAGGGAGTGCAATTTTTTTTTTAAGAAATCCATTACTAACTATACTTACTAAATACTAAACTTTATTTTTTTTTTTTTTTTTTTTTTTCTGAATGTTTTGATTTATTTATTTTTTTTTTTTTTTTTTTAACTTTTTAGTATGGATTCGAAAAGTAGTTTAACTTCAGACCAAAATTTTTATTTACTTCATTACTTAAATAAGATAATATAAAAATTCCAAATATATATATATATATATATATATATATATATAAACAATGAGTAATTTCCTTTCTCTCAACTCAAAATATTACCTTGTGTATTAATCTTGACAACAATTCGAACCCTCACCTCAAATTTTGTTTCATAATTTTCTTATGTGTAATCTTGACTTTGTATAACAAATACAAAATAATAATCAAAAAGAATTCAGTGTTATTTTGTCTTAAGTATGCATGGCTAAAATCTTCTCTTGAAATCAATTTGTCTTTTTCTCTCTGTAAAATAAGCAGAGGAAGCATATTCATTTGAAACTTACTGATTCTTTTTTTCTTGTATTTGGTCAAATGAAATAGGTTGATATAATTAAAAAAAAAAAATTAAAAAAAATGACTATAATAGTCCATATATAAAATGTTATTAAAGCAGGTTAAAAAAAAAATGCTTTCTTTTTTTCTTGTTGACATCTATAAACAGAAAATAACAATTATTCTTCTTCAAAAATGACTGATATTTCTCTATATAGGAATTATCAAACAATTTAGGAGAAAAAACAAGGAGGCCATAGTCAAGATCATCAATTGTAAACTCTACAGTCCTTAGCTGCATAGGATGTGCTTCACCGAGGCTGCGTACGATTTTGAATTCATAATTGTCCTTCTAGACTGGCTGCCAACCAAGGTTGAAGAGTCCAATCTGTTCTACGATTCAACTCTTAGCTTGGGGGAGAAGAGGTAAATTCATACCTTTCACAAGTGTATTTGCGCTTAAGTATGTGCAACAAACTTGACTGGGATTCAAAATCAGCTCTCGAATTTATTATTCCGAGCTGCTCTCCATTAAACCATCTGCACATTTAGACTTTCTCAATTATTGAAAGTCTGGTTGCAATCAGTAATTAAAGTAAACATCTTCCAAAATCAACAGAAAGGTTTTTCATCTTATCTCTTCCTATATAATGATCACATTCATTTTGATTTGGTTTTAACAGCTGGGTGGATGTGTAGGTGATGTAATGGATAGTAACTCAGAATGAGGACTCAAAGAACTGTTTGAATTCCTGTCAGGTTCATTACATTAACATGCAAAAGTACCCTTTGGAAAGGCATGATCCATCTCCCCGCAAGATATGGATTAAATAGTCGGACTTCATCTGGAAAAATCATTATTCTCAAAAAACTGTTGATTCAGTATTCACTCTCAAAAAAAAAAAAAAAAAAAATTACAATTACAAAATGTTTCGGATTTAAATAACCCACAAAAGGTTGATTATTCATTAAAAAAAAAAACACATCCATTTCAACAGCTAAAAATGCAAACTTAAAACAGTTAGAAATCTGTCATTTGACAAGATATTTTAGACAATTTTTTTAATAAGGGAGACATTTGAATTAATCTATAAGAAATGTTATTTACATTCTAACAATTTCTGCTCTTCCTTCTTTACTATTTTGGCACAAGACTAGATACAATAATGTTTAAGTTGTTCCATTAGTGGGGGAAGACATGACTGCTTTGAAAATCATCATTTGAAATCATGTTTTTAACTGACTTTTAAAAGTCAGGCAAACTGAAGAAATAGCATAACTATTTCAGGCTGTCTCTCTCTCTTTTTTTTTTTTTTTTTTTTTTTTTTTTTATTACAACTACATTCTATAATGACAAAATTTATTTTATTGAAGAAAAAGAAAGCATAAGCACAAAAAATTAAACAGTGTAAATAAATTCAAATGAAAGATGGAGTATTAAGATAATGCCTTTTTAATTTGACATTTAAAAAGAAAAAAATAATGGTGTGGGAATGATCTTGAAAATTTAAATGGCTTCCTCTCTTTTTGGCTCCTGATAAACGAACACTGCTCTAAAAATGTAGCATTAAAACTTCTTAATGGGTTTACCTGATGCATTTCATTTTTTTTTTTTTTTTTTTTTTTAAAAAAGGGCTAAATATATATTTTTTTTAAGAATCTTCAGCTTGCTCTGATTATACTTGTTGCTTGACACATTGCATGAATTTGTATCTTTTAGCTCCCCTTACTCTTCCCGGTGAACGCTTTTGGGATGTGTATGTGTCCTTCCTGTCATCAACCACTGATGTCATCATCCGTCTGGTTGGGGAAAATTACTCTGTGAGTATTCACTAATAATAATCTATAAAACAAAAAATGTCTGTGTGTATCCTATTTCTGCACGGCGAGATTTCTCAACCAATTTCGATGAAATTGTACACATATGTCCCAAGATAGGCTAGACCAACTTTTCAATCTCCAGGCACCCCAGGGTTTGGCAGAAAAATTGATAAAATGACTTGTATATGACTTTTTTCAAATACCAAGGCAAAGTTACATGTGAACAAAATTTTTACTGGAAAAAAAACATGTAGCAAAAAATTTGCCATCATGCAAGAAATAAGACAGTACAATTTTAGTCCTGCTCACTTCCCTGCATATAATCAAAAACTGTTCAAAATCCCGTTTTTCTGCCATAACTCCCTGGTTTTCCATCTGATGCTTTCCAAATTTGCTATGTAAATTATATACGACACACATATTGCCTTGCATGAATGTTTGGTTTAGATTATTTCAGTTAAATGGGCAAAATCTACAACAAACAAGGTCCAAAATCAGCTTTTGTCATTTAGCCAAAAGTTTCTTCATATCATTCCATCCTAAATTGGCATTCAAACAACCTTTGATGCAAAGATTGTTTGAGAAGGATTATTGAAGCGTTAAGAGAAAAATTTTCTGAAGAACCTTTTATTAACCCCAGCTTTACAGTAAACGTGCAAAGAAGTAGGGAGGCATTCATGTATTTGCACTTGCAGTTGAATCAATATTTTTGTTTATTAGATTTGTGAACAATGCCATATTATTTGAAAGTTATTACAGCCATAAGAAATTTACTGAATATCTAAAACATTGAAACAGTTTAATCCTGAGCAATGACCACACAAGGTTTTATCAATGGAATCCTTTTATTAAGAACAAGCAAATACTTGCAAAGGATATACCATAAAAAAGATGAGGGGTGGGGCATAGTTTAGTATACCAAGGAATGGTGCATGCAAGCAGGGATGCAGACAGACATTTGTAGACAGGGATGCGGGTATACAATTGCAGCCATGTACACCTCGGCAGTGCTGGGTACCTTGGCTAATATATATATATATATATATATATATATATATATATATATATATATATATATATATATATAATGCATGTATTTGGGCAGCATCCCCTCTTTTATACAAGTTTTATTAAAGAAACTGACAAGATGCTGCAGTTAAGTTCTTTATTTAATTGTCCTTGTGTTCTTATAATTTTCTTTTCTCTACATAGATTATGTAGAAATTGCCTGAATGTTCTGTATGTCTGAGCACTTTTGACTAAAAAAAAAAAATTAAAATGAAACCACAGTACCTTGTCAGTCGTTTTTAATGGAACACAATGGAATTATCTAGAAGCATGTCACACTGGCCTTGGCTTTGAGAAATATATGAAGAGTCTCAGTGGGAAATTGGTCTACCCGCAGTACTGCATGCCATAAGATCTTTACTCTATACTGCTACAAACACTACACCCCAAGAAAGAATATTTTCATATCAACGCAGGTCACGTAGTAGTCATTCCTTAGGCACTTGACTAGCAGCCCCTGGTTTGGTTCTCTTATGTCATAATATGTCCATGCTAATAAGTACAAACTTTAGTTGACAAGGTTCGGCTGTTAGAATCTAATTCCCAATGTGTCGATGTAAGATTTAATGATGGACGTGAGTCTACTGTCTCTGTGCATGATTTGATTCCAGTTGGAACAAATGATCAGGAGGAACCAAAATTTAGAGAACAAGATACTCTTGTGGAAAAGAGCACCACAGAAGTGGAGGAACCCGAGTCAGATATCCATTCTAAACAATTGAGTAACCCTGAAATACATTTGCTGGTGCCCTCCAACTCTGAAGACCAACATTCTACTCTGATTCCTGAAATTCAGTGATGCTAAGACGATCTTTGAGGAATCAAAGAAAACCATTACGATATCCAGGACATTAAAAAAAAAATAATAATAATAAAGGCAGAGAATGTCATAAGCATTGCCATCCCTTGATTTGGACTCTTCCAGAATTATCCACATTTTGCTGTACTTTACACACATATATAATACAGCAAAATCCAAAATTACCTCATGTAGGGAGGGAGATAGTTTTGTCTGTTGAAATACATCTATGTCAGTCTTGTTTAACCCTTGTGTATAGATTGTCTATACGCTCTGTTATAATACATTGAGCTCTTTTTCTGGATCAGTTTTCATATTTTATATTATGATCCACTTGGATTATATATATATATATATATAATCCATTACAGGCAATAAATCTGTTGGTATATAATCCAAGTGAATCTTAATAATATAAAATATGAAAACTGATTCAGAAAAAGAGCTCAATGTATTATAACAGAGCATATAGACAGTCTATAAACCAGGGTTAAACAAGACTGACATAGTTTTGTCTGTTGAAATAGATCTATCCCCCTCCCCATATGAGGTAATTTGGGATTTTGCTCTGTTTATATATATATATATATATATATATATATATATATATATATATATATAAAAGATCTTTTTTAATTATATTTTTTGTATTCTTATTTGCTTTTTGCCCTATCATGGGCCACTCTGTTTATTAAAGCCTTCATTAAGGTACTTCTTTAATTCTGTTCCTTATTATAGGTGGTGGGGATCCTAAGCATTAAAGTATTCAGTATTTAGTACTATTTTAATGCCATGTCCTTTCAGTATGGAGGCGATTATGGTTCTCCACAGATTCCTTTTCTTTATTATCTGTCAATTGCCATTATTGCTAGTCAAGTGGTTTCCCATTGCCTTCTCTATGATTTTAAATTCAGTTCAAATTGATTAACATTCAAGGCTATTGAGCACAGTCTATTCTGATGATTAACCCCAGGAGGCAAGGAGAGATGGCTTAATGCTTTTCCGAAGAGCATTTGTATAAAAGTTGACACAGGAGGCTGAGCTGGAATTTAGATTTTACACTCCAGTTTTACTTACCATGCCAATATCCATTTACACCACATCTCCATTTATTTATTTAGTACATACTAAATCTTAGTTTTCCTAGTATGTCATCTGATATTTTTTGTCAGACTGTAAAATTTAATTGCTGATGTTAAATTCCTAAACAATCAAATCTACAAAAGTTGAGGTCTAATTGTTGTTACTTTCTAATAACATTGACAAGAATCTGGATTCAGCTTTCTAATTTGTTAATGACAATTAGAAATGATTATAAATCATTTATTTAAAATCTGAATGTTTGATGTGCTTTTAAATTTAGAAATTTTTGAAAGAAGAAAGAAAAAATTAGGAATTTCAGGAAGGTTGTCTGAAATGCAATATACTTTACAGTTTGGTCAATTTAGTTTGTATTCTCAAAATTGACAAATTTGAATTTAATTTTTTTTCCATCTTAGGATGAGCTTGAAAAATTAGAGAGTGATATTGAAAAATGGTTCCCTGGTGCCCCAGAGGAAGCAATCCGTGAAGGAGCTGTATGTGCTGCCCAAGTTGATGGCCTTTACCATAGAGTCAAGGTACTTGGACTGAAAGGTAGCAGAAATAAGGTAAGAATCACTTTATTCTTTGTTCTACCCTCAAAGTCTGTTTCCACTCTCAAAGACTACAGGTTTTGGTGGTGGGGGATCTATGAAAAGTTGTATATGACATTGCCATGAAGACTGATGGTCCTAAATTGGTAAGTCAGGGGAGATTTTTATTAATATGGTGGTTGATGTGAATGAAAATTTGACTTTATTAATTAAATATTGATTACCTATAAGCATGTCATTTTTAGTATTACTCTTATAGTTTATCTAAAGAATTTCTGATAAAAAATAGTTTCCTTTGGTAAAAAAATCTCAGCTAATTGTAATATATGCATTTGTGGGAAAGGCCTCTCCAAAGGTAATACTTAATATTTATTTTCATGGCAACTACAAGATACAAAGAGCAGCATAACACTGGATAGAGCAAGTTTTCAGCTACAAAACACTATTTTCTGCACAGTCACCACCAATGGCTACTGCATTCTCACTGCTAATGGACATGAACTTTACTTTACATTTGATGGGTTGAAGCATTGCAGGGCTGCTTGGAACATGCTTTGTTATACACATCACTGCTAAGAAACATTACCCCTATGCCTGTGTTCACATGCACTGTTTGTTCTCCATAAATGTTCACATAAGTTACTTATCAAAGTATCAAATGCTTTTTGTTCCTCTGCTCTGCTTTATACACACTTTCCTGTTAGATGCCATTTTGTCAGACTGCTATTCTCCAACAACATGAATTATGGGAAGTAAAACTTTTAGGATGCATGAGAATCCAGAAATGACACAAAATCTTGGTACCATACAATCATCCCAATGACAAACAGTACTGCAAAAAAAAAAAAAATATGCAAACACATTTGTTGAATAAATTCATTTTCTTGATGACCAAAATCTCTCTTCTTATAAAAGAAGCTCCTGACAATAGCAGAAAAGCACTGCAAATTTAGGAAGAACACTGCATATCAAAAGGAAAGTTGGAAATAATTTCCTTGTATACAGAATTAAACTCCCTATGAAAAGCAGAAAGGTTCAACTTTTGTCATGTCACTAACATTCACCTCTGACCTTGTGAAATATCATAAAATAGATGCTATAACTTTTGGAACAACCCATTTATATCCAACATAAATTTGCTGCTAAAGATTTTCAGTTCTATAAAAATTGTATTTTGGTAGTCAATAACAAAAATTCAATTTTTTTTTCCTTCTCTTTCAGAAAACAAATTGGCATATCTAAGGGAGATAACTTTGATTGGAAATCGTAGTTAAAGATAGTCTTCTAAGTTTTTAAATCAAAATCTTTGACTAATTGCATATATTTGGAGGTGCTGGTGGGAATTGAGAATGATTTTTTTTTTTTTTTTTTTTTTTTAAATTCTTATTTTATTTTTTTTTTTCAGGCAGAATGTTTGTTCCTGGACCATGGAGACTCTGATGAATTATATCTTGACCAGCTGCGAGTTTTAGATCCTAAGTTGAATTACCTCCCTTATCAGGTTTGTATAATTTGCACAATTTCGAATTGATTTAAATTTTGCATTTCTTTTTCAACACACTTTAACATTCTGTTCACATCTGCAAACCTACGATTTGTTTTTGTTGTCAGTTACTAATTAATCATTCAAATCTGTGGAAATTATTTGGTGATGGAAATGGTTGTTTTTAGTAATGTGAATTATGGAAATATTTATTTAAAATTTACACGGAAACTAATCCATATACTTTAATGGAATGAATGTAATATTTTCATATTTGTTAAAAGATATAAAGGAATAATTTAAACCTGTGAGAATATTAAGAAAACATTTGTGACATGAATCTTGTGAGCATTACACAGAATTTTATAGTTGAAGATTTACATTTTGATCAAATGATTCAGGAATTTTGTTGAAGGATGGTCTCAAGTTATTGCTCATGATAATATTATTAAAATAAATCTGATTTCTATCAGAGCTAAAATACCCTTGCATTGATCACTTTATTGCTTTAATGGATTTAAATTTCTCAAATGCCATATTTATTTTGCTTACAGGCTATTCCATGTGTTCTAGCAGGATTAGAACAATACTCTGCTAATATTACTGCTATTGAAAAATTGTTTGATATGGCACTTGGAAAAACCTGTGTTGCTGAAGCTGTCACAAAGTAAGTAATTTAAAATACTTTTTCTCTATTGAAGCCATCATCAGAGATTTAAAATTTTAAGATATTGCAATAATTTAAATATTTTTAAAATTTGAATTGCAAGAAAATGGCATAAAATTAGTCATAAAAAAAGAAAAACTACATTTTTTTTGTATGTAAAGTAAGTTTTGTAAGTTTTAGACTTTAAATTTCAATATTTGCCAACACATGCCAAAGACATTTATTGATATTACTGTGTTCAAAATCACTTAAATCCTCTTTTTTATTGTACTAAAGCATGAGATGAAATTCAGCAGGTCATTATGCCTAGAGTTAAATGTCTGTTTCCATTGCTGTCACATCATTGGCTGATTTAAAAATTTGCATAAAAGCATTTGTTCATATGTACTTAATTAAGCAGACAATGAGTTAGTTGCACAAATGTATAAAAGGTTTTCAGTAGAATTTTTAATATAAGATCTTAATAAGTGATAGCTTTTTCATATTGGAATGAATGTTTGTCACTGGGTATATTCCAATATATTTTTTCTTGTTTTCTAGTTCCAAGTCCAAACAGAAATTTAAAAAACAAATATCTTTCTTTTATTCTTATCAAATAGCATATTTTGTTTTTAATCCTTGTTTTCATATATGATTTTCTTTTCTTTTTTCTCTTATTGCAGAGATAACAAGATCTTCGCTGTTCTGTATGATACGATGGGAGTAGAAGATGTAAACGTTAATGATGTGGCTGCCAAATGTGCCGCAGCCTCTGGCTCTGACCTGATCAGTAGTTTGTTGACAGACGGCAACGAGACTGTGTCCAGCTCGTCCCTTTCACAATTATCTCTTACTTCTTCCACCACCCTGGAGACTGTCATGAAGCAGTCAGACTCCAAGGATTCTCTCACTACTACATCACCCACAGCTTCATCCCCAAGCAGCTGCCCTCCACTATGTCTCAATCCAAATTCTGCAGCTGCTTTCTCTGTACAGAACCTCACCAATGGACGCACAAAATCGAAAGCTGACCCTAACACACCTAGCAAATTTCCAATGTCCCCAACAAGCAGTTCGGGTGAGTTGTCTCCGGCTTCTACTGTCCCAGTCAGCCAGTCAGAGGAGAAACTGGCCCTGTCACCCGTGGGGAGTTCAGAAAATGATTCCAGTTCAAAATGTGCAACCCCATCAAAGAACACTGTGATAGCAAATTGTGATACCAACTCCAGCCTGAAAACTGACCTCTGGTCAAAAGCTGATTACAATAATCTTAAACCTCCAGAAACATTTCAAGTGCCTTTGTTCCCCAGTGTTTTTTACGCATTTGTCGATTCAATATCTGACCCCAACAATTTTGTGGTAAGTATTCTTTCTTTATTAAACCTTCCAATCACAAACCATCTCACAGACATTGTTTCTAAATTAGTCATATGTACTTTGACAAGACTTTTGACCCATTTTAGTAGCTTTTATTTTTCTTTAAATAAATATCACCCAATAAAAGGCTCAAGAGTCACTCAAGGTGGAGGGTTACAGTCTAAGTGATATTGATGAATGAAGTGAGAGATATGAGTGAAAGAGAAGGCAGTTGAAAGTGAAGATTATGAAGAAAATTGTCTAAAATAATAATTACATCTCGTCATAGTTAAATTTGCATACATGCAACTTTCATACACTAAAGTAACAATTGTTATGGGACAGTAAGAAGTGTGT
The DNA here is from genome assembly GCA_963932145.1 of Acanthosepion lycidas. NCBI lineage: Eukaryota > Metazoa > Mollusca > Cephalopoda > Sepiida > Sepiidae > Acanthosepion > Acanthosepion lycidas. Next base: position 20,376,582 of record OZ010583.1, on the reverse strand, counting down.
GTGTATATATATATATATATATATATATGCACACACACACACACACACACACAGAGGGTGCGATGGATACATTGTCTAAATTACACAAAAATATCTTAAAATGAGTAAATTTATTCAATAAAATCAATATTGGTTTCGACCACTGCCTCCAGAAAACTTTGGAATCTCCTGCAACTCCTTGTATAAATTGATGAATGCTGCCATAATCCTTGCTTTCTTTGGTCTTACAACCAGTTTTGTTGATCTCTTGCTAAACTGTGCCATAATAATCAAAGGGGTTGCAGTCTTTGGAGTTACCAATAAAAAGTGCATATATAAAAGAAAAACTGGGAGGTATGAGCAGTCAATTGCTGATAACACTTGACGAGTGGATAGTGATTCTTGGAGGGCCTGTCTACAAAACATGGAGTCAGGATGCTTACGGTGACATCAATCAGCTAAGTGACAAATATATTACTTGTATTATATATATATATATATATATATATAATCTAGGATTAGGAGAAATATAAAATTTCCCACTTAGCTGATTGATATTATATTCAGCACCAGAATTTTGTAATCATTCAGTCCACTCAGGTTGGCTTCAGCAGTTAGATATAAAATTATAAAAGTGGACACTGAAGACAATCTTCAAGCATGAGACAGACTGTTGCCACTCAACATCCACCTTTATATTTTTATATCTATATACACTCTATCCCTGATTTTGAAAACTTTTTACCTATAAATATGGCGTACCTCAGAACTATTTTACCATATATGAAAATGATATGAGTAGCTTAGCAACTTAAGTTTGATCCTTTTGATAAGAGATTGCCAAGCTTAGTTATATATTTAAATTTATGATTTACTCAAAGGCTCTGTCTTTAATTGTGTCTTTAAACAAGGAAATAAAAACCACATAACTTCTCTGAAGCTAAGGAGACACTGTAATAACTCAGTCCTATTCAATGAGGAAAAGAAAATGGGAAAATAAATTATTCAGTTGAGGAAAGTTTTTCTAAGTTATGCCAAAAAGAAAAGTTGGCAATTCTATAATTCCCAATTGGATATGACTCAAATTCTGGTGTGTGTGTGTGTGTTTATGGTTAAGGTATGCTATATTTATGTGTTAAAGTGCTCAATATCAGGGATAGTGTATGTAAATATAAAAGTGGATATTGACGACAGTCTGTTTTCATTTGATTTGTCACCAAGCCCAATGAACAAAAGATTGTATTGCACTGTTGGACCTTCTCCCCAAGATTGGAAGATTGTCTACCTGGCTTAAGACTCACTATCAGTTGTTTTTTTTATCTGGCTTCAAACACAGGCCAATTTTGCTCATAAGAAATATGCACCTATTGAAATCATGAAGAATTTAAATTATGAAACCTTTTAAATGAGAAATAACAATTCTTATGGCAAATAATATTTTACAGAATGCTTTTTAATTTCTTCTGCTTGAATTTTTTTCCAACTGCAGAACTTTCAAGGCCTGCATTAATGAGAAATTTAATGGAATTGCAAACTTACTTACAAACCGAAAATCTAAAATGATTGGTTTAACCATAATAAAAGAAAATGTAAATTTTATTAATACTGCAAACAAGCGTCCTTGCCTTTTATGCATTTTGGGTGAAGAAGATTGTGTCTCACGAAAATTAAGTGAAACCTGATATTTAGAAAGCTGCATATAACCATAACCAAAATTGTCAAAAGATGTTACTATTATTATTATTATTTCCTTTGATTTCTGTTGTATACTCATTTTCTTGTGGGTCCCAACCAGAGACCTAAGGTCAGAAATGGCATCATGACTTTTCCCACTGAAGATTTTGATAAAATAAATTCAACTTAAGATCACACACATTTTTCATTGATAACTCCCTTCATAAGGTGTGAGCTGTACTTGTAATAACAGTTTTTTTGTTTTTATCATCATCATTATTATTGGCCAGAATCTAGTCTGTATTAATTTCTATTGATAATTAATCAAAATTTAAAATAGTCAACACACTTAAATGTTTCTCCTGTATTTCTCTTGTGGCATTGCAGGTAATCCCTTTTCATTCCAAAAATGATAGAGACAGTCTTATGAACAAATTGTCAGACAAAATGAATGCACAGCCTGAGGTACGTATCTCTTTGATTTTGTTTTTTTCTCCCCTCTTCACTTTTATGTAGTCATTTTTTCCTGCTGGACACAATTCCTCTTTTAAGCCAGCCTTCCGATGACACTTGAGGCCTTGAAACTATTTGAAAGAAATGAAAAAAAAAAAATCCTGTCTTCTTTTATCAACTGGAGGGAGAGAATAATCTTGACATTTTTTTCTGTTTCTGCTTGCATTGACGTGCTCTCTATTAAAGGTAGCTTATGGCTATATCATATTGAAACACCCATTTTCCAATAATTGCCAAAGTTAAGCAACATTGAACCTAGTCATTAACTAGATGGGTGACTGCTTGTGAATACCAGGTGCTGTAAGCTGGGTGTGCAGGTGATGTAAGTGATAAAAGACTCAAGATTGGAGAGCCAAGTTCCAATTCCAGTCAGGTTCATTGTATTCACTTACTTGCAAATCTCTTTGGGAAAGTCATGAATCCACCTCTTCCACCCCCACCACCAGGTTAATTAGTAGGATTTGTATCAATAAATTATTATCTCCCAAAAATTCTTAGTCTAAAAAATATTTTCTGGCTTGAAGTCACTGCAAAGGGTTGATAAGCCATAAAAAACAAAATCTGTTATAAAAGAAATATGATAAAAGAGTGAAGAAAACATTTGTCAATTATGTCATTGGATTTTCCATTAGTTTGTAGTAATCTTCTTTCTGAATGAAAAGATGATGATGATTTGAGGATTTCTGTCGAGGGTCAACTCTTCAAGTTGACAGATTAAAAAAGTTTAGAAGCTTTTAAGAGATTCTCCAACTTATTTTCAAGTTGGCTTTCATTTTTCAAACAACCTCATGTTTAAAAGAATGAATTTGAAACATTGCGACAGTCAACACAATTGTAGAATCTGTCAAAACGACAGAATTGTTTTTGTCTGGAACAGAAAGTCTGCCTTGGCTTAAAGTGTTACTTTTACCTGCAAACAGTATCACTCTGCTCTGTGAGATACACACATAACAGGCCAAAAGTTTTGGGTCACCCTCTGAATTTTTGAAGAATTGCCTTATAATTGAAGATTTCATGCCTTTTTCAATACTGATTTACTAGCTTACTTTGTATTGGACTTTCTCTTTCTGAGGGGATTCATCATATATTCAATAGTAATAATAATAATGAAATTGGTCCATTACTGCATAAAGTTTCCTTAAAATTCTAGTTCTTTTTACCAGATCAACCCTGTTGGCTTATGATAATCTTTGAGTTGGTGGATTTAAAATTCTAGTTAACCACTCTCCGAAAAAAATTGGACACAGTACACTAACGCGTTAAATAGTTTCAGTCTCCTAGCTTAGTAGGAGTTAGTTAAAGCAAAGAATGCATGAAACTTACTAATTATTAAATCTAAAGGGTGGCCCCAAAATTATGGCCTATTGTGTATGTAATATATATATACACACACACACAGCTTATTTTCACATAACAATTGAGAAAAACAATACTAGGATGGAGTAAAGCTCGAGAAAAATGAAAAGTAAAGTGAGTGAAAAGAAAGAGGAAAGGATGAAGGTAGAAAAAAGAGACAGGTTTTATGTTTTGAGTTTTATTTCTTTGGTCTTTTAAAGTGGGCAAAGTTTTAATTTTTTTTCTTCTTTTTTATAGTATGGCAGACTCCAATCTTAATATATAGTACCATAATCTCTCCTTTTCTCCACAATATTTTGTCTGACCCATTGTCTATACTTCCTCAGGTGAAATGGGGTACTCAAGGAATATATAAAGCTGTTTAAGATGATTTAACTAAAGATGGTGGGAAGGGTAGCCATAAATGCAAAAATACTTGTGCAATTACCAAAAATTCAAGAGAACAATTTGTTGCTCATGAAAATGTTTCCAGTTTATGTTTATCTGCTGAGAGAAAGAAATATTTGTCATTTTTAAGTTGAAGAATATGTCTGATGACATTTTAATCTTTGTTCTTCTGTTGGAGAGAAATACTGATTAATGCTAATCTGGGTTTTTTTCTCCCACATATTTTCAATTTACTGACAGTCCTAAAATTTCTCTTTTTTTTCCTCTCCCATCAGGTGACACTAAATGAAAATGACATTGTTCTTGAGCATCTGTATGCTTGTTTCTCAGGAGACATTTGGTTCCGTGTGATTCCAAAAGAAATCCAAAAAGACACCGGTGATGTAAGCTATTTTTTTTTTTTTTTTAATTTTCTTCCAAACCGTTTTGTAAAAATTACTAATGTCTAAGTAAAAAAGAAAATGGTTTTAAAATTTTTTAATGTATGACCAGTCCCGTAATAGACTTGTATATATCATTCATACACTGAATATAACAATTTCTATGGGACAGTAAGAAATTTCAAACTCATGGTAGAGGTGTGTATGATATGAATGTAAGAGTAGGTGGTAGGAAGTAAAGATTATGAGAATAGATAACAATTGACCCTTGTCTTGAAGAGGTTAAGATTGTAATGTCGACAGGGAAAATTTTCCTGTGGAAATTTCTCCTTAAATTTGGAATAGAGGAAATGGAGGTGATTTAACTCCATAGACGTAACACTGAACTAGTTGAACTAAAAAATAGAAATAACAATAGAATAGAGATTGGCTTTCAATGTTGCATCTGTGGGAAAGAAGGTGCTGCGTGGAAAATATGTCATCCCCCAACAAGACTAAATGATTTTGAACTATATCAAGGCTGGAAAAGGAGGATTGGGGAGCTCCAACCCAGATATGGCAGCAATATTTAATGTTAATCTGACTCTTGTAATGATAAAGTCTGACTTGAATGAGTCCGTTACTTTCTGGAGTGTTTTTCCCAGCATCTTTAACCCTGGATCGTATAGAGGAGTTCCACTTGAGGTTTGGAGAGACCCATTAGGCTTTCAAAGCATGGAGCCTTGTTAAGAGAACTGTTTATTGTCACTAGGGAAGACTTGGCATCTGATCAGTAATGATGAAGTGATATGAGCTTTGTTTTTAAAGCAGTGGTCACCAGCCTTTTAAACTTCATGGACCACTAAATGTATAATTTTAAATTTGGCAGACCACTAATATGAATTTAGAATAAAAAAAAGTAAATACACATATATATATATATATATATATAATAAATAAAATAATCAGAAAACTTAATTTAATATGAAATGCAGCCATTAAAGGTAACAAAGTTATAGTGTAATTATTTAAATAAAACAAATTTGAAGTTTTATAAAAATTGAAATAATGTCCCAATTTTTTTGTGGAACATCAAAAATTTTCCACGGATCACCAGTGGTCCACAGACCACTGGTTGGCAACCACCGTTTTAAAGTATTGAAAGTTACTAGCCAGAAATTGAGCTGGGTTGAACAAGAGATCAACAGCAAGACACTGATCATTAAATTGCAGTGTCAGCTGCATGAATATTTACTAATGCTCCTAGACAGATTGTTAATAGTAAGCAGAAATGTCAGTTTTTTCTTTGTTCAGCTGCCTAGACATGGCAAGGTCCCCACTTTTCAAATGCAATGGAAGAATCTGTTCAATCTTTGTGATATCACATAATTCACAGACCAGTTTCACATTCTCGATTCACTCAACCACAAGCTTTGAATTTGGTGATCAGTTTTATGTCGAATGGTCTTTCTGCCATCTTGCTAGAGTCAAAGCAATGCCAAAATAGCTTGTTTGGGTATCAACTAATGGGGTCAGTAGAAAAAAAAAAAATCCCTGTGCCAATGCTAAGTTCAATCGTGAATCTGTTGTAAACAGTCCAGCAGGCAATGTTTAATGAAAAACAGGGTCAGAAATCCAACCTTCCCTTCGCAACAGCAGAAATGTTCTTATGCTCACCAAGCTCGAAAATTGTTCTGTCCTTGGTAAGCAAAAGCAACAGCCTTTATTCACCGAGTGATTTTTCTGATTGGTCACGTCATTCAGAGAGGAAAGAACATTAGCATAGTTTCTCTGAGACTTAAAGTAGCAGGTTTTTGCTATTTCTTTAATTTTCCTTCAGTAGACCACACACAAAACATGAACTCTATTTTGAGATAGGTGATTTTCTCTTCTGTTACATAAAAAAGAAAGAAGAAAAAGAAGCTTGATTGAGGAGACAGTTTTGGTGGGGATGCCTGCAGTGATCGTACTGGCCATTCTCAGTGACCTTCAGGAATTTAGCCAAGAGAAAGGACTTGATGGGAGTTTATGTAGCAATCCCTTATTGAAAGCCTTTAAGATATCTAAGGCAACTAGTTTAGTGATTCTGTGGGTAAGGGTTAAAACCTCAACAGTGGACAGAAACCCATACTGTTTGTCACACAGGCGGTTATTTCTGGTAATGTCATCAATTATCTCCATGTTGTTAATAGAAGCAGAATTTACTGATGACACTAAGGAAGTTGACAAGTCGATATTGTGATGGATGGATGGATGGATAAGTGTTTGCAGAAACTCTGTGGAGAGTTAATTTGTAGGTTGATTAGTGCCGACAGCTATGATTTAGTCTAGCAGATATGGGGGTTTACAAATTATTCCTAATGGATCTACTCTCTCGGTTTTGGTATTCATTATATAAGAGTAAAGTGGATACCAAACAAGGAAACGCATACAAAAATAGATTGGTTCTGTTTTTGTTTTCTTTGCTGTCAAACTCTGACTGGCCAATCTAAAGCTGCAAATTCAGTGAATGAAATTTAAAATTGAACTTTTTCATTTTTTTTTTTAACTCTCCTTTAGGTGTTGGTTTTGTATCCTGACTATGGCCAATTTAATTTGATAAAAATTGATGATATCCAACCTTTGCCCTTGGAATTCTGGGAACTTCCTTACCAAGCCCTCAGATGCAAGCTGCATGGTAAGGTTTATTTTAACCCTTTATTTATTTTTTTTTTTTTCTCAGCAATTGTGTAATTTTTAAGTTGAGTGCTGAAGCCTATTTTGATCTCATTGATACTTCTGCTACCAGAACATTTCAGCTGATGTATTCTCCAGCCTTTCTCAGTTATGCAATTGCCATTTTCTCATTGAACAAACCATCAAATTCTTAGGAAAAAAAAAAATGTTAGTAAATGTACTGATTGAATCAACCCTCTACACGAAAACCTCATAGCAATGCTTCTAACACAATTTCCATTTTTATACTAAGAATTCCACACTGCGGCCACTTTTGATTTTTCTCACTTTCCAGTCATTCTCTTTTGGTGTTTCTTGGACCTTTTCCCTTGATATGGATAGTGTGTCCTACCAAACCCTCATCTTTGGACATTTGTTTCTGGAGCCAGGAAATGTATATTGTAATATACACAAATCATTTCAACTCATTCATTCATTCATGATGGGCTTAATGTGACTTCATAGTTGGTACCTTATTTGAATTTAACATCTGTAAGGAGGAAGAAAAAGACTGACCTCTGAGCCTCTAACTACATTATTATCAGCAAGTAATTGTATAAATTAATGAAAAGTCTGTAGTGGAGAACACCAAGTGAAGATGAGTTTATTGTTCTCCAAAGATGTGCAACAATTCCTGTCGTTGTAAAACTAACTGAAATTTCCCAACCACCCACAAATGAACGTCTGTATTGAACTGTTGGCATGAATGAAGGAATATTGATTTTTCTCAGCCAGATAGCAAATTACTGTACCTCAACAGAGTTACTATGAAAATGAAGAGTCTTACATTCAGATCATAATTCTTCATGTAATAATCTTCATTTAACATGTTTTAACAAATAGGAGTTTTATAAAAAACATTCTGATCTTGAAGTTGGGAAAATAAAATTAAAAAAATCTTAGAAAGTTGGAGGGCGTAGAGTGAGGTGACTTTGAATACTAAGCCTTGAATGATAGGAAGCTTTATGATGAAATGGAATTAAATTATGTGAAATTTTTCACAATGTCAGTTAAGAATTTAATAAATGTAAAACTCATTTTTTTATTTTTCCTTCTTCTTTTTGTCAGGTATTGTTCCTGCTGAGAAGCCCATCTGGAGTGAAGCTGCTAAATACAAATTCCATGAAATCGCTCAGAACAAGCAGTTTGCTTGCCTTGCTAAGATTCCTGCAACTGAAAATGAAAATCTCTCACTTATTCTGATTGACACTTCTGGTGAAGATGACCTCTGCATTGATGATGTTCTCATAGCCTATGGCTATGCCAAACGCACATGTGAATAGCATTAACCTTGATGACAGATGAAAAGTGATTCTAATCAGATAGGCTGCGTGCGGGTTTCTTTGTTTCTCACTGACAAGAGACTTCATCAGTTTTTCTTCCCTCTTCTAAGAATTTTATTTTTTTAGCAAGAGAAAAAAAAAAAAAAGAATAAGTGGGAAGAAATGAAGATTCAATGACAATAATTGTCATGAGTTTGAATTTCCAATTAAAGAATTTTTTTTTTTTTTTATTTTTTCCTGCAGCAATGTTGCCTCCCATCCCCTTTTACAGTGTAAACTCTAATAACCAAGCAACAACCTTCTGGCCACTATGTAAACAACTCACTCATTTACTCCTTTTTAGTTCTCTTATGATTTCTTTTATTATTTCAATAATACTGAGAAACCTTTTCTTAAATCACATCACATTTGTTTTTGTAGAATTTATTACTTGACAAGGGCTGTAGGTGGGGAGAATTGTTGAATGTAAATACATGTTTTTTTTTTTTTTTAATGATTGTATTTAGGGTAAAATAGATTAAGTTATCTGCTGTATTTTTAAAACTTATCTATTATGTCATCTTCTAGTGCTATCTTTAAACTGTCACCCATGATAGGTAATTGTGTTTTTTCTGAGATCCTTTCTCAAATTTATATCAAGCAGGCTCACTCAGAAAGGCGGAGAGAGAAAAAAAAAATTGTAGACTTTACTGCAATCAGATGCAGTCTTTACTAGTGTTGTAGCCAAGTTTCCTAAAAAAAAAAAAAAAAAAAATCATCTTTGTCTTAGAAACATCAATTACGACCACTAAAACTCTATCTTTTAATATCGTATCCCTCCCAGAAACAATTTTTTTTAAAAAAAAAAATGGCAGAGAAAAAAAAATAAAAAAAATTTCTAAGTCAATTTCTAAGTCACCTACTCTCTACTGTCCTCTCTGAAGCACACTCTTTAATCCAAAACAAAAATTTCTTCACACTGTCAATGTTGGTAAATATTATTGGGAATTTAAAGAAACCAGTCTGATATTTCCAGAAGACCTGCTTCCCTACCCCTGCCCCCCAACTCCCCTAAAGAAAGGGCACTGAGAACAGGATTGTCTATTGTTCATACACCATTGAATTATTTCCGTCAAGTTTTATTTATTTCATATCTATTTTTATATGTGAGGGAAGTTGGGGGAGTTTGCTGCCCTCCAGATTTGGCTTTGCTTTTTTTCTCCCAGACTGTGTGAAAAAATTTCCAAAAGGATTTGGGACATTTCAAGATTATAACCTGAATAATAAAACGTAATAAAAACTGGGGAAAGAACTTAACATTGGTTTTTGTCGTCTTTTTTTTTTTTTTTTTATTATGAAATGGTTTGAGGAGAGGAAAAAAACAAAAACAAAATTAAAACAGTCATTTATTCTTTTTTGCCCCTTTTCCTTTGGTCGGTTTTGCAAAAAAGGCAGGGTCAATCTGGTCAGAAGACAGCCCTCGTACAGCAAACAGCCGCTGTGCTCTTTCAGTCAGGGTTCCTCCACACTTCAGGCCTCTGTCCATGAGAGCAGATTTCAGCTTTTCAAGACCCAGACATTCAAGATCTTCTGCACAATTAGCTTTTTCAAAAACTGCAGTAAAATCCTGAAAGAAAATGTTTTCAAAAACTGCAGTAAAATCCTGAAAGAAAATGGAGAGGAGGAAAAAAAATAAATAAATAAAAAAATAGACAGAGATACTAACAGGCAGGTTGGTACAACATTACTTTCCAAAAAGCCTTTGGCTATTTTATTTTGACTTCATGAACATGAGGGTTGAGAGATTGTTAATTGCCTTTGATAGTTTTTTCCAACAGGAATTACAAAAACCTTGTCCCTTATTGAACATATTTTACCTGATTCTTGCAGAATCTTCTGGTAAAATTGACGATGTTACATTTCCCCCCCACAAAGCAGCTACAAGAATAGAAGAATAAATAAGACAATCCTTTCTCACCTGTACTTTCTCTTCAATGGTGTGACCAGGTATTGGCTCACTACTTGCAACTGACTGGCTTGTGGTGGCACTGGGTAAAGATTCAAGTGAACTTTGGCTATCAGAATTTGCTGTCTGTAATTCCTGATCAGGTGCAGCTGAAGTGGAGGGTCCACTTTCTGTTGTTTGTGAGGTTGGAAAACCAGGGCAGGCACAGGCTCCACCAGTGACATCATCGTCAGACATCTCACTGTTTGTGCTATCATCTTCCATCACTCCAATCCTGAAAGATTACATATAGTTTTGTTTACCCAACTCTCCACACTGAATATTAAAAAAAAAAAAAATTTTTTTTCACAAGGTATCACTTACCAATCCCATTGCTTCTGTAGAGAAGCATCAACTTTTCTTTTCTTTGCTGATGTCACTGTACCATTACTGTTCGCTGTTGAAGCAGCCTGTGCTCGTTTAAGGCCTGGATTAAAAAAAAAAAAGTAAATAAAGCATAAAAAAAAAGATAGCAACTTTATATTCTCAAGATTGTAATCTGGCATAAAGTGATTAATAGATGAATTAGTATTAATGTAGAGCAGCCGACAGATGATGTTTACTCCCTGAGGTCTAGAGCAGTGACTCTCAACCACCTAATATGTGGAAGTAGTGATTATACAGTGTTAGTATTTTACTAAATAAGTTGCACAAATAGTTGAATAGAAACCTTGAAATAAAGTAAGTTCATATTAGTGTATGTATTTTTTTTTTTTTTAAATCTATGGTTTTATTTTATGGCATTTAAATGTGTGCCATTGCTTATCTACTGCAGCCCAGCCACCATTCCCTACATTAGAATAGGAAAGAAAATAAAATTTCACTTAACCTTGCTGAAGAGCAGCATCAAGATCTTGTGATACTTTCTCTTTCTGTTGATCATAGAGTTTGTCTTCAAATTTGTGCAGGGGTTCCGCTCTGCGCCTTGCAGCTTTTTCTTCTCTCCGCCGGGCACGTTCTTTCTCTCGATCTTTCTGTTTGGCCATCCAATCTTTAAGCTGCTTCTCATTATTGATATCTCTCATACGACGGCCACTCAAGTCACGGCAAGCTTCCCGGTTTGTGGTCTTCTCAATTTGGGCCCCAATTGCCCGAAGCATTGACCCAAATCCTACAAAACATAGTATATAACAGTAACTGTAAGGAAGTGACATCAATCAAATTTCAATGCAAATATACAAAATAAACTGATTCTTACCTCCTTTTCCACCAATAAGCCTGGGCAACAAATGGTAAGTCTGGCCTCCACTAATGAAGTCGTCATCATGTTTGATACACGTTTGGGATAAGACATAAAATTCATCTACCAGAGAATTCTATAAAAGAAATTAAAATAAAGGTATTAGCATGAGTTTATAAAAAGGAAAACAGTTCAAGTTAATAATTTGCCGTCAAGTTGTCACTGATCACCCCCCCCCCCGCCAACATTCCCTTTATTTTACGAGTTAAATTGATCACTTTTTTGTCGGCATTTATTTGGATATATAATGCCCATGTACTTTTTGATAAAGGAACAAAAAAAAAAAGTTATGCCATTAAAGAGAAAATTCTTAGAGAAATTATTTGTATCCAACTTCAATGAGCCAAAAGAAAAATTAAAAAAGAAAAATTAAGGTTGAAAATTGTTACATTATTAAATTTTAGGTTAAAAAAAAAAAAAAAATATACAAACTCTTATTTCAAAAATTTATCAAAAAGTGTCTGATTTCAGTAAAATTTTCATTTATGAAGGAATTTGTGGAAATAAGTCAAAATCTCAGTAAGACTCACTTCTACTTAGAATCAGAGTGTAATACCTGCCTCTTGTGTAATGGTCTATTTTTATATTTGCTACTTTGTTGATTGATGTTATGTATAAGCCAGCTAGTTTATTGTTTCATATAATGAAGGATAAAAAGATTAAATGAGATCATGTATTTTGCAACCACAAGTTTTCAGATTCTACAACTAAGATAACTTATAGAATTATTGTTAAAAGAGGACAACAAAGAAGACTGCTAAATGTAACATTTTAGGAAGAAATCGTCAAAAAGGATGTCAAGTATTAAGGATTTAGAATGAATAATGAAAAAAAAAAAAACATTCAGTTTTAAGGATTTATATGGAAAAAAGTGATATTTATAAACAATGTTATGTAACTTAATTTCTTTTAAAATATTTATCTTTAATATTTTTTTTGTTTCACCCCAAGTAAGATGGGAATGCCACTAGGACACGTGGGGGGGGGGGGTGAGTGAAAGAGAATGAGAAGAGACTTTAGCAAGGAAAGGAAAATAAAAGAACAAGTCTCAGGAAAACAGAAGATGACAATTGACATTGCATTTAAATTTTTGTAGCTGGTAGGGAAACAAGAAATTGGAAGGGAGTTCCACAGGTGAGAAGTGCAAGAAAAGAAACTAGTAAAATAGAAGTGGTAGTTAATTCAACAGTAAAACAGTGGGATCTAGTTGCTGATCTAGAAGTATGCTTAAATTCATGTACTTGGGGCACATAAGAACAGGTGCACGAAACAGATGTGTTGAAAATAGAGAGAGAGAGAAGCCCCATCACATCTGAGAAAGTAACGGGAAGTCAAGATGCCTGATCAGGATCAATTATATTACAGGCTCTTTGGATTTTATCAAGAATCTCAAGATATGTAGGAGCCCCAAACCATTTAAGGCAGCAGTATTCAATGCACTGATGAATGGTAGATTTATAAATATACAAGATGGATTCTGGCACAATACAGTGAACCAACTTTGCTAGCAGCAAATTCAATATAATCACTCCATGTTGGTGAAAAATGTGGACCCAAGGTGGTGTAGAGAGTGTTGAGCTTCTGTAGTTCACCTTCATCCATGCATATGGCAGGCAGAAAAGGTTCTCTGTGGTGATTGAATGAAAACAGTTTTGTTTTGGAGACCTTAAAATTTACAAGCCATTTCTTGCCCTAGTTATCCAATGATTGGAGGTCCTTTTTTTTATACTATCAGAAATTCTATCTAGTACACAAGTCATAAAATGAAGAGGAATGATAAAGGGCTCTTTAAATATTGTTGATAAATTTGAGAAAAGTCAATCATCCTGTAATTCAAGTTTTTTTTGTTTTTTTAAAGAATCAAATTTCTTAATATAATGTTAAATTGAACTCCTCAGATGCAGAAGATAAACTAATATGTCACTTCTTGCAGTTTCCTCAAACACCAGCAATCCTCCCTGTCAGCTATCTGGACTATTTCAGGAGAGACAGTTGGTACTTTTCTGCCAGGCAGAAACCAGATTCTTAACCTCACCTCTAGTTAGACTTAAGGAAACAATTGATTTCACTCTTATATGACACTTATATTCACAAATACATAGAGGACTCTATACACACTGACATGCCAAAATTATGAGAGAGGTACTGCTTTCCCTCCTGATGCCAGTGTACTGGTGATGGAGGAAGGGGGCTAAGCCAATGACATAAGTATTCATAGTTGGGATAAGAATGATCCTAAACAAAAAAAATCCTGTACCAAGTGTTCTAAGAAATAAGACTTTCTAAAATAGGAATGAAAACAGTTATGAAAGCATTTACCATAAATCCATCTTAAAAATTCAGGATGTGAAACTAGTAAATAAACATTTCAAATATCTCAGTGTATGGATCAATCATAACAGATTTAGTATAGGAGAGAAATAAACTGAACACCGAATAGATCGTATTAAGGGTAGTTTCGCATGACACTGCCAGTTGTTACAAAACCAAAACATTAAATCAAAAACTTGAGTTATGTTCTTTAATATACACATCCTTCTTCAAACCTTGTAGACTGGCACTACAGAATCAAAAAGAACTTTACCAAATAACAACACATCACTTGAGAATTTTCAACAGCAGCAACAACTAAAATGAATAGCATATCTCACTTGAAAAGAAAATAATAGCATAATCAAGATGTTGACATTTCACACCACTTCAAACAAAAGGTTAAGAAGGAAACACCCATCAATACAAGAAAGAGTGATAACACAACAGTTAGTGAACTCAAGAAACCTGTTTTCCTGAAAAATTGTTTTACAAGAAATATTTTATAAATTTCAACTGGCAGTAAGAAAAATGGCTCAGAATGAGAAATCAAAGAGCTGAGTTAAATTCATTACATTCACTTATGTGCAAATAATGTTGCAAAAGGTATGAATCCATCTCCCCTCAACTATAGGGGTATATAGCAGAACAGACTGGGCCTTATAGCTTTGATTCACAACCAGTCTAGGAGGAGGAAAATTCTGAATTCCAAACCTGACAAGGGTCTTTTGGAGATTGTGTAATACACTATGTGCAGTTCTCTGTATCTAATTTTCAAAAAAGACTGGGTAGTCTGGCTGTTCAGTTCTAAGACCTGAGCTACTGGACAGTCATACAGCAAAATACAGCAGTTTTTTTACTTATTGGATATATTAAATTCAATCTATTAGCTTGGAATTAAAACTAAAATTAAAACTTTCAGAAAGATTTTTCATTTTAAAAACTTTAGGTATTGCTTTTTGTTTTTGCATTAACTGTTAACAAAAAGTGCATAAAACACAAAAAGTGTGGCCAAAGCAATGAACAAAAATGACAAAATATAGAAAAAGGTAAACATAATATAGGTACCTCCTTGAGATCACTACAAAAAAAGCATAGCATGATGAAATAGACGCCAAACTTGACGAAAACAAAATTTTATCGTCTAAATGTTTATGTTGTTATTAAGAGAAAAGATCAAAGTATTTTGGGGATTTTTTTTTTTTACATTTTTTAATCGTTCCTAGCACGTCCGAAATTTTCGTTAAAAATCTTGTTATTTTGAGTCAGCAAAATTGAACATTTTTTTCCATTTTATAAAAAACTGGAAATCTCACTTTGAAATTCTTTTAAATATCAATTATTTTTTCAAAACTTATTTTAAGAAAATCAGAAATTATAATGTTTATTTAACATATTTTGAACCAAGCTTAACTTAGCTTCTGTGCCGAAAAGATGTAATTTGAAAATAAAACAAAGCAGGCCATAAACTTTTGTGTCACTTGACAGGTGATAAATGACATATTGACGGATTCCGTGAGGATAATTTGTTCTATGGAAGGAGAAAAATGAAATAATTTACATTTAAGTGAACAAACTATTTACCTCGTTACCTTTCAGCGCTCTAATATTTTTTTTTGTACTTAGCTTTCACCTTTACGTTTACAATGCTTTATGGAAAATATATTATAAAGAAATTAAAATAAGACTGTTAAGAGTGAGATTAAATTTCATATTTCATAAGAAAGGTATTTAATTAATTTATAGGTACCTTTCTTATGAAATTTTATCAGAAGTGTACATAAAATACTATAATTTTATGTACATTTATTATATTTTACTGTTATTTGTATTTCCATTCATTTTATTATTAATTTTGATATGACATTTTTCCATAAATGAAATAACAGATTAATATAAAAATAAGATCATATAAATTTCATAAGATGATACTGATACTTATAGGTAGCCTTCTCAGTCGAAATTGAAAAATCAAATTAACTTCTCCACACGTGTTTCGCAAAAGTAAAGACCTTAACAGCAGAGAACAATGCTTAACTCAAATAACGCAATTTAATTGTATTCTGGTTGGTCTTCCATACTTTATAATTACAGCACGATTATAAACACAAAATTACATTTCTTAATTACTGTGGATCTTCTGATTAGTCAAAATGATACAATTTACAACGCGCTAACAAAAAGATCTATCTCATAAGGAGACTTAGGAAACCCGATGCAGCTTTTAACTAATTTTATAATATTCTAACAACTTAAATGTAAAAATCTATTATAATTAAGAAATAACAAATAATTGTATTAAAAATTTATTTTTCATCGAAAAAATTTTTGCTTTCAGAAAATATTGTCCATATTTATAAAAACAACTAAAAGCAAATAAAAGCATTTGAAGTTAAATAATATCTTTGTTTTATTGAGTTTTGTATGTTACAATTCAGAGCTGATTTTCAGGTAGGGGGACCAATTAAAAACAAAAAAAAAACATGATTTGCTTTCTTTAAAGTCTTGTGCTTTTAACTATTGTAATTTTTTTAGTGATTTCGTGGAGGTACCTACCATAATATTAAACAGAATGAGTTACTATGTTATTTTTATACTGTATTTAACAAGAGTTCTCCCAATTCTACTAGTAATAGTTTAGTTATATTGAAATATCTTTTTTTGTATTTGTAAAAAATTAATTTAACTGTCAATTTGAGAACTAATTCTTGTGCAAATCCTAAGCACATTGAGTAAAAAAAAAAAAAAAAAAAAAAATCACGATTCTTTACCTAGCTTACCTTAGTTGCATTTTCTGCTGATTTAAAAATTTTAAATTATAAGCAATTCAATTTCTACCTAATTTTTTTTAGATATTTTCCTCAGTCGTCAGCAGAGAACTGTTGCAGAATTTATGCTAAGATGTGTCAAAAGGTGAAATTGTGTGAAGGCCTAAAATGTGCGTGTACATTATGCGTTTATCCACAACAAATAAATTAAACGAACATATGAAGACAATTCAATTTGAAGAAATCAAGGAAAAACAACATAGTTATAGATTTCAACAATAACGTGAATTTATATATACATATTTGACATACACAAAGTGATGATAGGTTGCTTGTTAAATGTGGCAAGTGAGATAAGATTGCAAAGCGTGTCCATGCAGAGATTTGGTGAATGAATGTTGATAGCTTAAGTTTGTTTGTGAAATTAAAACAGTTTGATTTCTGCAAGATAAAATGTCAATTGTGTGAGTTCAAATAATAGTGTGTATGTCAGTGACAATTGTAAGTGTTGATTCAAGTTAGGAAGAGTTGTGTGCCTTTGACTGATATGCTAAAATTGATTAAATGTACAATTACTATTTCGTAGTGATAATGTCACTTTTTTAGTAAATTGTAAGTTTCTTCATGCGGCAATAGTTGTGTTGAGTTGATGAGAAGCTGGTAGTGTTATTGAGTCAGTGTGTTGGCACGCGTGGAGTCTGCTGGCATCTCTCAAAACTCAGTTTCTGACTGACTTGAATTAAGTCGAGCGATTCTTTTTATAGATTTTTGGGTTTTCAAATAGGCTCCAGACAGCTGCGCGGGAAAAAAGGATTTGTCTCCACTTGCTACATTTTTGTGTCCTTTTAATCAATGGGGAGTTGAGTTTGGAAAAGTGAAGTGATGATTGGTTAAAGGTTAATTTGGGGAAGAGTGCAACTTCCCGTAGGGGGTGACAGGCAAGTATGGAGGATTCCATAGAACATTCAAATTACCATTTATTTTAAAAACTTGTGTGAACAGTGAACTTTAGTCTAAACAACCTCTCTTAAGCAGAAGGAATGACTTCGGGGTCCGAAACCTGTGACTCATAGTACTGATTCTCTGATTATAAAATGAATCCAGTCTCATTAAGTCTTAAGGTGTAAAAAAGGCTATTCACCTGTTATGAAAGTATTCTCATCCGAGGAGTTCCTGCAGGGTGTTGGAGCATACATTTGTTTCAAAACAAGTTTCAGATGATCATTAATTGTATATGGAGCATAAAAATAGTGTGCTGACTGTTGATCATCTCAATTTGACATTGGGGTGTATATTATTATATATTGTTATTGTCTCAATTTGAATCAAAATTTATTCGAATTTCCAGTGAGACTATGTAACTGAGATTTGGTCCACTTTTAGGATCGCCTGAGTTTTGTCTTGAAAGAGCAAGATCAAATATTTTTTTAAAATTTTAATTACTCATGCAAATTTTTTTTTTTTTTTTTAAACAAGCTTAGAATCATCATTTATTGTTTTTTCCCCCAAAAATAAGATATTGTAATTTATTGAAACAAAGAAGTTCAGTTGACCATTGATGACAATTCCAGAAACTATTAACAAATTTTTTTTTTTTTTTTGCTATCCTCTGCCAGCCGCAATGATGGAGAAAGCATTACCTTGAACCAGCATGAGACTTCCTGGTCATAAAGGTTGAAAAATATTTTAGCTTTTGTTTCCGGACGAAATATTTTAAATAAATTAAATTATATTTTTTTAGTATATTTTATTTAAGAAGTCGCTATTTTTTATTTATTTCGAATGTGTGACTTTATAAAACTTTAAAGTCCTAAATAATTAAAAAACAAAGTTGGGGTTGTAATAAATGATTTTAAAAGGGGCATAACGTGGTGTTTGGTAAATATGCAGGTTTGAAACACTAACTAACTAAATTTAACAATATCCAGTAAATATTAAACATTTTATTTCACTTTCTTTAGTTTGTATTTCTTATCGTTACGCAATAAAAGAAAAAAAAAACATTAACTGCATCGTTTAAATTTCTAAAATCTTATTTCAAAAAAATTTTTAGGAAATTACTTTTTTTCTAACTTACCTGAAACTGCGGAAACTGTTTTCTTAAAATCCAACTCTTAAATCCACTCACGGTTAATGGAAACTCGCCATTATAAATGAGAGTATTTTTAAATCCAGAAATATGAATGTTTGCTAAGCAAAAATTATTCATTGTTTGTTTTTGTTATTCACAAATCGATCACCAAGACAAAAACAGATAATACAAATTAACACTGACAAATGGCGACTACGTCGGAAATTAAATAACGAGCATGCGCAAAAGCATTTATCTTTTTGTAGCCAATCAAAATTAGAGTTTGCATTTTCTGCTCTACTATTACATCCGGTTTTCTATTATTGCTTAGCAACAGCGTCAATAGCAGGACAGTAAAAAAGAGTAACTGGTTTTAAAATAAATATAAATAAAAGTAAGAAATTCAGATTATCATTTACACTTTTTTGCTACGAGCGTAGATAACAGAGCGAGTTGAAGTTCACTGTAAAAGCGATATTTTACAATTTCGAATTTAAAATTTAATTAACTCAAAAAACTAACAATGAAATCTCTTGTCTTTGTTCGCAGTAAAAAAACATCTGAGAGTTATCTACCTTTAACTCTGTGTTTGACCCGACTGGGTTTCTGATTATTATCCACAGAGACACGGGAATCACTTCTAATGAATATATTATATAAACTTGCTTCCTGAGTAACTATTTAACAGGGAATACCTTTATTGCATTGAGAACAAAAGATTTTTCAAAAGTGTCAGGAGTATGCTTTTTAACTGCGTCGAAGTAGATAAAATTGCGTATTTTCAGGGCGAAAAAAACTAAGTGTGTGTGTGTTCCCCTTTTCAATAAAATAATAATAATACATGCCTTTTCACTCGATGTGCTTAATTTTTGCGCAAGAATTAGTTCTCGAATTGCTTAAATAGTTAAATTATTTTTTTAGAAATAGAAAGGAAGATATTTCAATATAACTATACTCGTAGAATTGAGAGAATTATTGTTAATTGCAGTATAAAAATAAAACATATTTTAGTATAAACATTCTGTTTATATTACGTTTAAACTTTTCTATATTTTGTCCTTTTTTTTAGTTTTACTTTGTCTTTGATGCATTTTTATTTTTTGTTAACTGTCAATGCAAAATGTTGATGTTAATTTAGTTAAGCACTTCGAAACAAAAAGTAATACCCAAGTTGTTTAAAATGCATTTTTAAAAATGAAAAAATCTTTAATGGAGCTTTCTTTTTTAGTTTTAATTCCAACCTAATAAATTGAATTTAATATTTCCAATAAGCAAAATACTTTGCTGTATTTCAAACAGAATTTATATTGATTGAAATTAACAATATTGACAAATCTGGCAACACAATACTTTTTGTTAAAAAAATAAAATATACTGAAACGTAATTTGGACAATGTTAACTGATTTAAACTTTAATTAATCTGAATTAAAACAAATAATTCTTTTATTTTAAAATATCACAGAAGGATTTTTTTAACACGGTGGTGTGTGTTTTTATGGAGTGTATTATGGAGCTGCGTGATCTTTGGCCTGTGTATATATCTTTTGTACAATAAATGATTCAAGACAACAAAACTCCAAATGTGAATCAACAAGTATATATTGAAATAACATACACGAACGAAATATACAATAATATTGTGTGCAATGTATAGATTAAGGGAAAAGAAGTTGCTTCCCTTCTACCGTATTTTGATTTGTATTTGATTGTTCGAAAGAAAATTCTCGTGAGAGAAAAATGTTCAGGAATCAATATTAGAACAAAGGACTGTTTGTTAGAATAGATAACACAAGAATATAATTGATCAGAAAGTGTGTTGTGTTAGAGAAATCAACAGAGTCATGGTTGATTGAACTTGGATGAGTTACAGAGAGATATGTACGAGGGTCATTCAATAAATAAGGTGAATTTTTCTTCTAATACAGATAAGCATTACTTTTTTTTTTCAACGTAATCTCCCCCTCAGTGTCACACACTTTTCCCATCTGTGCACAAGCTTCCGTATTCCCTCAGCGTAAAAATCTTTGGACTGATGTCTCACAACATTTTTGACGTTGTAGCGGACCCCCGAGTGCCCCCGTATCGCAAAGGTGATGAGATCACAAGAGGCCCGCTAACATTTCGAAGACGTTCAATCTGACAAGGTGAAACAACACAGACGACAGAACGAGGATTTATTCTAGAAAAGAAATAAAGAAATAAAGGTGGTCGGAAAGGTAGAGACGCTGACGTTCCGGTGCAGGCATTGATGGTCGAGGTTGGCCGTTGCAGATGATCGCAGCTGGTCGTTGCAGGTGGTCGTTGCAGATGATCGCTGCTGGTCGTTGCAGGTGGTCGTTGCAGATGATCGCTGCTGGTCGTTGCAGGTGGTCGTTGCAGATGATCGCTGCTGGTCGTTGCAGGTGGTCGTTGCAGATGATCGCTGCTGGTCGTTGTAATTGAGGTCGATGTTGGTCGTTGCAGATGATCGCTGCTGGTCGTTGCAGGTGGTCGTTGCAGATGATCGCTGCTGGTCGTTGCAGGTGGTCGTTGCAGATGATCGCTGCTGGTCGTTGCAGGTGGTCGTTGCAGATGATCGCTGCTGGTCGTTGTAATTGAGGTCGATGTTGGTCGTTGCAGATGATCGCTGCTGGTCGTTGCAGGTGGTCGTTGCAGATGATCGCTGCTGGTCGTTGCAGGTGGTCGTTGCAGATGATCGCTGCTGGTCGTTGCAGGTGGTCGTTGCAGATGATCGCTGCTGGTCGTTGTAATTGAGGTCGATGTTGGTCGTTGCAGATGATCGCTGCTGGTCGTTGTAATTGAGGTCGATGTTGGTCGTTGCAGATGATCGCTGCTGGTCGTTGCAGGTGGTCGTTGCAGATGATCGCTGCTGGTCGTTGCAGGTGGTCGTTGCAGATGATCGCTGCTGGTCGTTGCAGGTGGTCGTTGCAGGTGGTCGTTGCAGATGATCGCTGCTGGTCGTTGTAATTGAGGTCGATGTTGGTCGTTGCAGATGATCGCTGCTGGTCGTTGTAATTGAGGTCGATGTTGGTCGTTGCAGATGATCGCTGCTGGTCGTTGCAGGTGGTCGTTGCAGATGATCGCTGCTGGTCGTTGTAATTGAGGTCGAGGTTGGTCGTTGCAGGTGATCGCTGCTGGTCGTTGTAATTGAGGTCGATGTTGGTCGTTGCAGATGATCGCTGCTGGTCGTTGCAGGTTGTCGCTGCTGGTCGTTGCAGATGATCACTGCTGGTCGTCGTAGTTGAGGTCGATGTTGGTCGTTGCAGATGATCGCTGCTGGTAGGGATGCCAACTTGAAGGAAAGAGGAGCTGGCGTTGCGATGTTGTTCGGGCATGTCAAAAATCCAGTGCTGGCGTTGCTTGTCTGCTGGTCGAGTCCGATGTCGAAACCTTCCGTAGTTATTACAAACGTAGTGTACGGGAAAAGGTTACGGACAACATGCCCAGTAGGGACGGAATGCCGAGAGTCTAACATGGGCAAGGAGCCAGAAGTAAGAGGCGAAGTAGAGAGAGAAGGAAAAGTTTCCAACTATCGTCAAGTTGGCAGACAAAAAAAAATGGGATGGTAACTTAATACGCAGCCCAGTGGTCGACGTCCTTGCCACGGAGGCCAGAGGCTGCGTACTGACCGTTTCAGTCGCCGACCCTGAATTCGGCGAGAAGTCACTGTAATATGGTAAAGGAGACTAGCAACAGAATTAGTAAGCTAATACTGTAAAATCTATCCTAAAAAATAAGTTGAGATTAGCTACAAGAAAACCCAAGGCATAAAAATGCCTAGAAGTATATTACGGCTAGGTTTGTAATACAACTAAACTGAAAAAGGCAATTTGCTAGTCTCTACCACGTAATTAACAGCGTGTAGGGAGCACAACCGAAAGGTCAAGGTCGAAATGACCTGTTCTCTTCCGGTTTAAGGCGGCCGCAATAACGTTATCGTCACTTTTAAACTTCGTGCCTCTCCTGAACGCTTTCAAGGAACCAAACAGGTGAAAGTCTGAAGGGTCAAGGTCTGTAAGGGGGATGAGGGAGCAGTTTCCAGCCCAGCTCGTTGATGGTCTGCACCGTTTGGCCTGCTGTGTGAGGCCTTGTGTTGTCATGATGCAAGATGACACCTTCTGACTGATGACCCCTGCGTTTGTTCTTTATGTCTTTTTTGGACTTCCTCAGCAATTCACAGTAGTTCTTCTGTCAGACTGAATGAGGTCATTGACTGATTCGATCACCTCAGGAGATATCACTTCTGTAGGCCTCCCAGGCCTGTCTTCATCCTCAACACTGCTCCGTCCTTCTTTAAACAATTTAGCCCACTTGTAGACATTTTTTTGGCTGAAACATGTGGCACCATACACAGTTGACATTCTCCTATGAATTTCAAATGCTTTGCACCCTTCAGCAACCAAAAACTTGATAACTGACCGCTGTTCAATCCTGGAGCATGCTTCTTGGTTAGCAAACTTTGTTAATCGCCAAAGCTCTCAAAGTTTTTTTTTAATCTGCAAAACAAATTAAATCCACGTGAAAAAGAAGTAAAACAAAAAAAAAAAAAATTAAAAAAAAGTAAGCTTCTATCTGTATTAGAAGTCCTTATACCGAAAAATTCACCTTATTTATTGAATGACCCTCATATTACAAAATTATGTATCTGTGTGTGCGTTTGAAATGTGAGTAAACTCAGGTTTGTGTTGACAGGCGAAATTTGCTGGACTCTACTGGCGACTTGCGAAAAAGTCGGCAAGAGTTGTTGGCAATGGTCTTTTAACGTCTGACGGCACGGTTAAGACTGCAGCTCTTGAAAACTACATCTTGACAGCAAGGAAAAAGATGAATGAAGAGAACGAGAGAGGCTTATTCGTGTTTTGTTTATATAAGGTTGTGTCTCACGTGACAGGCTCGCAGTCTTGTACGCGGGAAATCTTATTCCTCGTGTGCAGGCGATCTGATTGGTCGGAATTGACCAATCAGTGAGCTAGTTTTGAGGAGATTAGCCAATGAATGCTTGTCGTATGATCTGTATGTATGTATGTGTGTGTGTGTGTGTGATGGCGATGATGATCGCTACAGGTGTTGATAGATTTATCGATAGCTTAAAGTTTGGCATTTCTAAATCTAACTATAAAAATTATTCAACGAATACAACACAAACACCTTTTTAATACATTTTTTAACTACCCTATCTTAAAAATTTTAAATATTTTAAGCATTCTAATATCTTAGTGAATTTTAGGTACTTTAGTCTTACTAACGAAGACGTTTGAAATGTTATAAAATTATCAATAAATTTTAAATTTACTATAGTTACCGCTCTTATTTTCTCATAATACCGAGTATGGACGTCCCTATGTTCAAAATCAGCATGTTTATACAAAAAAATAAATAATGGGGGTCGCTGAATTGTATTATATCCTGTTATTTAGGATTAGTAAATATAGATTTTACTTAATAACAATATCACCCAACCACTACCAATTATTACGGAATTTTAAAAGATTTAAAATTTTATAAATTATAATTAAAACTCTAAAAAAATGAAAACAATTCTTGTAAAAATTTATTATTCATTGAAAAGCAAATTGTTCTTAAAATAATAACTCCCCATAATATTCCTAAAAACAATTAAAAGCTTTTCTAATTAAATAATGTCTTAGTTTTATTGCCTTTTCTATTTTACTATTCAGAGCAGATTTTCTATAACTGGGGGAGCTGTATAACAACATATATTGATTTAAATTCTCCAAGGACTTGTGTTTATAACTAATGTACATATTAAACTCTACAAAATTTGAGTTTCTTGAAATTTCATAATATTAAATCAGTTGGGGTGGGGTGGGGAGTAACAGATGTAAAAAAATATTTTCCTAAGATTTCTAAAAAAATTAAACATTTCTAAAATAATAATAAATAGTCCTAAAAGTTTAATTAAATTTTGACAATTATCTAATTTTTACAAGAATTTTCAAATCAATGATTTTCATAGCAAAAAAAAAAAAAAATCAGATTTCCCGTACTAATTTATGGTCCGAAGTTGATGCAAAAACAAAAACCAAATTTTTAATCAAAATTTCGAAGTTTCTAAAAAGTATTAAAAAATAATTTTTACGTCAAAAAATCCTTTGATTTTTCCTCTAAAAAGTGAGCATACATGATGAAAAAAAAACAAAAAAAAAACGTCCCAAATGAGCATACATGATGAAAAAGTGGCCAAAACTTAATTTTTAAAAAAGTTTTATCATCAAAATCTTTGGGTTATTTAATAATAACACTAACACTAACTTCCCAATGGAGAAAAAACTGGCTGCTTACATTCAATGCTTCTAAAACCAAACTGGTTACATTCCATCACCGCCGATGAGAGCCCGAACTACCGCCAGTCACAAGGAGGCCCCGTGCCTCGGGAGGATATTGGGCTTCAAACTCACACCTGGCCTCATGTGAAATTCCTACATAAGATCCATCGCTAAAGATGCAGGTAAAATGATCGGCTCCCTGTACCGCTCCAGTAAGTAACTGACTCCTCATGCCATCTTCTACTTTTACAAGAGCCAGATCAGGACGAAAATGGAGTACTGTTGCTATATTTAGGTAGGAGTTGCCTAGACCTCACTTTCCAGTCTTGATAGAGTTCAAAAGCGTCTCCGAGTCCTTATTCGAGAAGAATTATTATCCACCCTGCAACCTCTCTCTCATAGGTGGGATGTGGAGAGTCTCTCACTTCTTCATCGCTACTATCACAGAAAAATAAACTACATTCCTTGGTCCCGTAACGTCTAACCTTCATGGCCAGAACCCGCCATGCCATTTACATTGTAGCAATCAACCCTCATTCCTTCCGTATTCCATCGACGAGAAGTAAGTCCCACTCAAACATCTTCTTCCCACGAACCGCTCCCTATGGAACAAACTCCTGATCACTACAATTTTAACATGTTCAAGTCTAGAGTCAAACGTTATCTTCCCCTCCTATCCATAAAACTACCCCTTATCGTAACACTCTACCTCAGGTCTTGTACAAAGTGAACCTCACTGTTAAAGAAAACTTTATTTTATTTTTTTCATCACGTATGCTCATTTTCTAACGACTCTTTAGAGGTAGGTGTCTTGGATAGACTAGTCTCCCTTGCCAACGGATTCCATGCATCTGATTTGAATATGACCTATCCTATTGTATATTCATATCGTGCATTTTGAGGATGTCCGTTAAAAAGTGGTGTTTAGGTGTACATGATAACATAATGTTGTTCATATATTTCTATTATTAAACTATTTATAGAGACCAATCACTTTTCAGTAAATCCTAGGACCTGCGGTTACAAGTATAGCGGTTGCTATGTTTTCACACCTACATACACTCCAAGTCATTTTATTCGCCTGTGATTGACTAATAAATTACTACTACCTTTGTATAGGACAATTTAGCCATCGCACTCGTTCCTTTGAATCTTTTGGTTCTGAGCATACTTACCTATTTTGTCTAGTATGTGTGTAGTGATTGGTTAATTTTAAACCAATCACATATTTTTAATGTAAGATCAAGTTTTTCCCGCGGTTCCGTGGGAGACTACATCTTTTCCTTAAATAGGGAGACTTTTCGCAAGTCGCCAGTAAGATCCAGTAAGATCCCAGCCGTCAACACATTTCCACGATCTTGCTCATCACATTTTAACGCACACACAGACACAGAATTGCGTAACTACAAACTTAAATTTTCTCTCTGTAATTTTCGCCAAGCACAATCAACCAGAACTTTGTTGATTCAAACCAGTTTATTCAAAACACATTTCAAGCAATTGTATTCATGGTGTTATTCATTCTTTACATGCAAACTTTGCTCTAACAATTATTTCGGAACATTTATCTCATAAGAGAACTTTCTTCAAACGGTTGATTAAAATCAATCTACAGTTAAAGGGAAAGAACTTCCTTCTCTTTAATCTACATTGTGAATACGATTTTATTTCATGCTTGTTGTATTTTATTCAATATATATTTGTTGGTTAACAAATTGGAGTTGTTATTATTTCTTGAATCCTGTACGGGGAAGAATCATTAATATAAATAGTAGTAGTATCTATATATTTGGTGTTCCTGCTACAATTAGTGAATCGACCCGACGCTATAGTACGTACGCTACACTAGCAATTCGAGTTAATTCCGCTATAGTTTGTTACAGATAAGCGCACAATACGTATTGTCTCGTCATTCATTTGTACCCATAGTTGTTTTGCAGGATACAACATAAAAATGGTACATAACAGCTCTCGAAATCTATTGTTCATTGCACGCTTTTCAAAAGGAATACGTCAAGATGGTAACAGTTCGAAATGATTCCATTCCTTTCCTTTATTAGCTTGTTCTTAAATTCTACAATTTGTAATTTCTCCTCCATGAATAGATTGCAATTTCTTCCTCTGTTTCTCCTCACCTCTACTCCCCCCCTTCTCTCTCTCTCTCTCTCTCTCTCTATATATATATATATATATATATATTAGATTGGTGCAAAAATAATGACGTAATAATGTCGTTTTTTGACGTTAAAAATATGTCAAAAAACGACATTATCACGTCATTATTCTTGAACCAACCTAATATATTGTAGCATCCTGCTACCACTTTCTTATCAATGTTGAATTTTGTACAATTTTGTGCAAAAGTTGGATCAGAGAGCCTACTCAGCTTAGTAAATATTTTCAGGAAAAATCAGCTTCTAATTGGTCAATAAACACATGTGTGTATGAAAAGTGTGTGCATGTAAATATAAATAAATATATATATAATTATTTATATATTATATGCACGGTACTTATCAGAAAGCGCTCACTATCAGAGATAGAGCTAACATATTTGGTATATCGAGAGAGAGAGAGAGAGAGAGAGAGAGAAGGAGAAATAGAGGAAGAAAATGCAATATCTAGAGATGACGGTGTAATTTTCCTCCGTAAAACAAGTCTACGAAATATAAACCCATTCAGAAAGGATCTGCTAACATTTTTTAAAGATCATGATTACCACTACCACCAATGCTCGATGTGACCTTAGACTTGAATAATGGTTATTACAAACCATATAACAAAGATCTAGATACACCAGTAAAGAATACTTATAACAATATATAATTTTGCATAATTTTATATATCAACAAAGAGTATTTAGAAAAATATAACAAACTGGAAATGTGTGTGTGTGTGTGTGTGTGTGTGTGTGTGTGTATGACGCATTTCATCCAGTTGAAACGCTTAGCAAAAATCCTTTCCAGTCAGTAAAGAATCAACCCACCACCCCCACAAAATTCTTGATAATTTACATAAATCAGTCAAAGTCAGCAATTAGGAAATATTTGATAATAATAAAATTAAATATATAAAGCAGTCATAAATATATTTAGAGTATTTAGATAAAATCAAAGAAGGTAAAAATAAGCAGAAACATATATATATATATTATTATACAGTTTAATTCATATTTAATTCATAAGCACTTTAACCATCCACCAAAACAAAAAATAGAAGATTTTTAACAAAAATAATGTCAAGATCAGCTATAGCTGCGATAATAACATAGATAAATCTATATCCCAACATAACACTAAATTAATGTCTTTCCAACAAAGAAAGCGTCAATTTTAAAAAAAAATATAAATGCAACTGTTCAAAAAATATGATATGTCCCTTAAACGATCAATGTATGACTGATAATATCGTATACTGAGCTAGCGTACATTCCGATAACGATGTTGAATTTTATTTTGGTTCCACTGAAAATCCTTAGTAATTTCTTTTCTATTAAGTTGGTGCAAAAATAATGTCGTTTTCTGACATATAACGAAAATATTAATATAATATAATTTTTAAAATTAAAAAATTGCAATCCCAGTATAATATATAACCGCGCCAACCAGATATTTTTTAAAATTTAAATTACGTAACGGTCAGTTTATACTCAGCACCTGAAGATTGTGTTGTGCATGAAACTCCGAGTCGTTCTATTGGTGAGGGATAATATGCATATTTATTAATATCTACTTAATAGCTCTGTTGTATTACATCGAACACTGTTTTATTAACACCAGCACTATATGTGCTATATATATATATATATATATATATATATATATATATATATATATATATATAATTCCAAGGTTTGAATAAGCCGCACTGAATAGAGTTTGCTCAAAATTAGCCTTCTGGCATTAAAAAAAAAAAGAAAAAAAACAAACTCGCACAATGGTAGATCATCCAGCCAAGATCTAAAATGGAAAAAAAAAATTTGGCTGGATGATTTACCGTCCCCACTGTGCTACTCATCCAGTGGTATATAAGGTAATCATCTTATTACTACAAGTTATTGGCTACCTGAAGATTGTGTGCAAACACATGAAACTTAAAGTAGAGGCCTGGTTATTGAAATTATATATATATATATATATATATATATATATATATATATATAGGATTAATATGAGTAAAAGAGTTTGTCACTTAGCTAATTGATGCTACCTTCAGCATCTCGACACGCGAGTTTCATAAGCGAACCTGTCCGCCCACTCTTCAGGGGATATCAGCAATTTACAGCTTATATTTTCGATTTTTTTCCTTTTTATGCACCTATCATTGGTGTAAGTTTTTCCGTATTTCTCTCTCTCTCTCTCTCTCTCTCTCTCTCTCTCTCTCTCTCTCTCTCTCTTTACCTATATATATATTATATAATTATATAAATATGTTATAAAATCACTACAAAAATAGCCATTTTGTTTCAACACCTCTGGTGTCTTATCAAGTGATGATGTTGAATGTAGAATAAAGGGTTTTAAAAGGCTCAAATCAATTAACCACCCCTCGCAAGGGGAAACGCTGTTACATAAGTTGGAATGACCAATCAAAATACAAGTATATGAGAATTCAAAAAACTTGACAACGAACTAAGGTTATAATAATAATTATTTAATGCTTTAAAGTTGGAGTTAAAAACAAAAACTATTCTTAGCCGACGCATTTCGTCATCTGAGGGAATTTATCAAGGCAAATGTAAGGATTTATTTGGCTGCACGTCATTGCTTTATCAAGGCTTTTAAATTTTAGGACGATCATGAATATTCAACAGGTGGGTAAAAATGTCAGTCAAAACATGTGGAGGTCACAAAGTGCCATAACTCAAAGTTTGGTGAGACAAACATAAGTGAATAATATTCAAGAAATATTTTTTTTTATGTAAGTATATTGTTTAAATTGTAATCAGATTGTTATGGTCTGCAGTAAACTTTGTGTGCTGTATATCTTCAAAAGCACGAGGTAATGGATAATGGTAATGTGGTTCTGTATGTTGACTTGGGGAAAGGTAATAATTCTTTCAGAAAAGTGAGATTGGAAAGAAACGGAGAGGACATTTATATTTTGATAAAATTCAATAGCGGCACTTTCGAGAATCTTCCTTCTGAATAAATTGATTTTTCTTTTGAAAAGTGTGACATTTTTTAGATCCAAATTGTGGTTGAATTTATTTGTGTGTATGACTAGTGCATTTGATAAATTGCTATGTGTTTATAGATACTTCTTTTTTCTTTTTTTTTTTATCTCTGCATGTTTCCCCAATGTATTATGAAGAATAGTTTATGCAATTTATTTTATAGATGCCTGCTTCTTAATTATTATTGTCATGGTTGTTTTTGGTTCTGATCATATTCATAATGGTTTTGGAAGTGGTTGTGACTATTTTGATGTTGCTTAAATGGAATAAATTGTTTTGGATAGTGGATTTGATGGAGTTGGTAGGTAGTATATATATATATATATATGTGTGTGTGTGTGTAGGTAATATATATATATATTGTACAACATATTAAGCAATATACGGACAAGATAGTGATGATAGTCTGTTATTGTTTACATGAATGATTTCCAAGCAACGATAAACACGTGCATATAAGACGCTAGAAGCGAAAATCGCACTGCAGCGCATGACGTCACACATGACCACGCGAGAGTGAATTCGAAAAGTATTAAGTATTGGAAGCCGTTGGTATAAATCAATGGCTTCTGTTACCAATTATAGACATTTAAGGATATTTGTAGAGATTCCATAGTTGACTTTGTTTAGGTGAGGTTTCAACTGTTTGATGTATATAGCTTCAAGGATTTTTAGTTTTTGTCTATTGTTTTCATGTTTAAGTATAATTGTGTGTTCGACAAGGATTTTACGGAATTGTGTGTGCGGCCAGGCATGTTTTTTTAAATGCCTATATATAGAGTACGAGGCAAAAAATGGACACACTCATAAAAAGTAGATTTTTGTATTTTTTTACCAAGACAAGTGAGTAATAGAATTCGTTTATTAATACAAGGTATTATTACAGGTGTACATATGTACATTATACAAGTCAATAATGATTTAGTATTTTGTTGGTTAACCTTTTGCTTTAATAACGGCCTTAATTCTTCGTTGCATGCTATAGACTAAATTCATTAGTAAATCAAGGTGCTTCGACAGCTTTTTCCAGCATTCCTTTAATTCACGAAAAAGCTCATCTATGTTAACTTTCCTATTACGGGCACGCTTGTCCATTATCACCCAAAGGTTTTCAATTGGGTTATGGTCAGGACTGTGACTAGGCCACAGGAAGAGTTGCAATTTATTCTCGTCACGCTTCCTCTCCAGATAATGTTTATTCCTTAAGGCAGAAGGCTTAGGATCGTTATCGTTACTAAATTATTTTTTGACTTGTATAACGTACGTATGTACATCTGTATTAATAAACGAATTCTATTACTCACTTGTCTTGGTAAAAATACTATTTTCTATTGGTGTGTCCATTTTTTTTACTCTTACTGTATATATATCTATATATATATATATATATATATATATGTATATATATATGATGGACTCTCCGGTCGGTTTCGACGTATGAGGCTCCGACAACTTTGTTTATTTAACCTTGTGTGTGAGTCGCAAGTGTCATTTCAGTCCCGCTAGTGATTTGCAAAGAAGTCCATAGATTGTGTAAGAGTGTGGATTCTTGGAGTATATGGCTGGAACAGCAGCAGATATTTTATTCCTTTCCCTAGTTTTTATTAGGTTGGTGCAAAAGTAATGACGTAATAATGTCGCTATTTGACGTTAAAAAATAGGTTAAAAAACGACATTATTACGTCATTATTTTTGCAACAACCTAATATATATGAAGTTTTTACTTTTCAGGCTAAATATATAGTTTATTCTACACATATATTCTTTGTATGTTTATGTTTGTTGTTTTTTTTATTTATTTATTTAGTTGGCATCTGTTAGCCCAAAGGTTTTGAGAATGCACAAAATTTTGGTCTCTACTCCTATAGGCATCGTCAGTGCTTGATATTGAATTTCCCTTTGAACTGGGCTAAATTTCAAATCCACCAAATGTTAATGACCTCAGAATCAGTAATCCACCTAAACTTTATTGTCTTCCCACATATTAAGTACGTGAAAAATATACAGACAATATATTTCTCATTTCATTTTTATATAAGGAGCATAAATCTATCTATCCTACTATCTATCTATCTATCCGAGCCTTTTCGTTATCTATCTATCTACTTACCTCTCTGAGTCTTTTCATTATCTTAATATCTACATATCTATCCACCTACCTACTTACCTTTCTGAGATTTTTCATTATCTATCTGAGTCTTTTCATTATTTATGTAAATATGTATGTATCTGAGTCTTTTCATTATCTATCTGTGCCTTTTTATTATCTATCTATCTATCTATCTATCCCTTTTCATTATCTATCTGTGCCTTTTTATTATCTATTAGGTTGGTGCAAAAATAATGTCGTTTTCTCACATAGTAACATATGTGAGAAAACGACATTATTTTTGCACCAACCTAATATCTATCTGTGCCTTTTTATTATCTATCTATGCCTTTTCATTATCTATCTATCTATGTCTTTTCATTATCTATCTATCTCTTTTCATTATCTACCTATCTATCTATGCCTTTTCATTATCTATCTATCTATGCCTTTTCATTATCTATCTATCTATCTATGCCTTTTCATTATCTATCTATCTATCTATCTATGCCTTTTCATTATCTATCTATCTATGCCTTTTCATTATCTATCTATCTATCTATCTATGCCTTTTCATTATCTATCTATCTATCTATCTATGCCTTTTCATTATCTATCTATCTATCTATCTATCTATGCCTTTTCATTATCTATCTATCTATGCCTTTTCATTATCTATCTATCTATCTATCTATCTATGCCTTTTCATTATCTATCTATCTATCTATGCCTTTTCATTATCTATCTATCTATCTATGCCTTTTCATTATCTATCTATCTATCTATCTATCTATCTATCTATCTATCTATGCCTTTTCATTATCTATCTATCTATCTATGCCCTTTCATTATCTATCTATCTGGTTCTTTTCATTCTCCGAGGTGCATTACAGAAGTTTTGAGAGTTTTTTTGTTTTAGGAGAGACAGTTATAACTGTCCTACATTATAATTTTAGTATGTCATTACTATACATCCAAATAGCTGACCTACCGACTTTTGTTACTGCAGATTGAAGGAGACGGCTGTAACAGCTCTTTAAACACACCCTACTAAGCATTGCTTGTCACAGCGCACTAGATTGCAGAATGTAGTCGGGATGTGAAGACAATTTCGATGCTATGCAATAAAATTGTGCATTAAACTGAGCAAAAATATTATGGAAACCTATTAAATGCGCTAGACTCTTTATGGATTGACTTGTATGAGCTGGGTACCTGTTTTGCCAGTGGCACAATGACGGCAGGGAAAAGGTGAGAGAAATCACAAAGCGTATACAGAAGATTTATAACCAGAATGATGGAAATAGCGAATCTAGTCACCCCTGTCATACTTTTAAGCATTTAAACAAATCCGTACAATATAGTACAGTTAACGCCAGTAAAAAGGAAAATAGTTGATGAAAATAAAGTTAAATATGTAATAGAAGAAAGCAAACACAAAGTAAATATAGACTACTTGATAAAAACAATAGCGATAAAAAAGAAGGAATTAATCGTCACATGTAGGCGCAAAAAAACAAACAAAACACAAATAACTCTTGAAATATGTTGAACCAGATTGATTTCATTTCGAGTCTATACCTTCTTTTTTAATTCATTTTGCTACTTTATAGCATTATGTTAAGATTTTTTTGTATAAGTGTATAAACACGAGCTCGAACTACTTTATTTCTATGTATGTCAATTTTTTCTTTTAATATCTTATCATCTCTAATAGATATTAATCAGAATATGTATTTCATGTATTGTACAATTTCTATTATATAAGTAATACGTGTATATTTACATGCATGGTTTTATATTTGTCTTAAGTGTACATTTAGGTATATCTGTGATGTTATTTTTCTGAGATGTACCTACAATTTACATATATTCTTTAGATATACGGGAAGCTATAAACCCTGACATATTTATCACCATATTATTATTATTTTTTTTTAAGCATTACGCCCCGAGCAAGGCGTGAAGCAGGGGGTTGCAAAAGATTAGGAGCAAGAGCAGATAGGAGTGATAGAAGAAAGGATGAGGAGAGGGATAGTGGATAGATCAAGGTAACTGGAGATGTCGATTGACATTACATTTGAATAGTTGGAGATTATAGCTCTCAGGGAAACAGTAATTGGGAAGGGTGTTCCACAGGCGAGAGGTGCGAGGTATGAAGCTATTGGAGTAGAAGAGACGGCTACATTTAACAATTTCTACAGTGTAAGGGTGGGAGCGGGATGCCAGCCTCCTAGGGCGCTTGAATTCATGGAGTCTGGGAACCAGTGATAGCAGCTCATCAGAGCAATTACCATGAAAGTATTTGTAGAAAAGACAGAGAGAGGCGATGGCGCGTCTGTGAGAGAGTGACTGTAGACGAGACGCCAGATCAGGGCCAATTATATTACATATCCGTCTCTGAATCTTGTCAAGAACTCCGAGGTAAACAGAAGGTGCCCCAGACCATATATATTTATATATAAATATTTTTATCTGTATTTTACGTGATATATATATATATATATATATATATATATATATATATATATATATATATGTGTGTGTGTGTGTGTGTGTGTGTGTGTGTGTGTGTGTGTGTGTGTGTGTTTAGAAATATATTCGATAATGCATTTCACCATTTAAGGCTTTATCATATCTGGATGCGAAAGAATGAAATACGTGTATGTGAACTTCTGTTTAGTTTATTGTTTAAATAATGAATCTTAGAACTTTTTTCCTCAGCTGGCGTTACTTTCGAATCATTCTGATAAGGAGAAGAGGATTCGCTTTTAATTTGTTACAGGAAAGTTTGGAAAATTAACAATAACGTTAATAACTTTCGATTCAAACTGAAAGTAAAGAAAGTATATGTTAACGACGTTTTTAAAAGTCACTCATTTTCTTTCTTCTTTAGAAATGCCAGCTCCTCATCTTCTGCTATATAATAAATGCGAATGTCAGTCTGTCACTGTGACAGACTTTTTCAACTTTAATTCTAGAGGCAATAGCCCAACATATTATATTAGATTTTGGAATCAAGCCAATGTCGTGAGCAAATTAAAATGATTCCGGGGGCCGGATCCAGACCCGCAATCCTGAAATTTTGGATTCCCAAGTTTTCATTACTGCCATTGTTTTCGGCGATTTTTGTCCGTGATTTTTTGAGACGAAATTTTTTTTGTACGATAACAATTTTTATAACTTAGAATAATCGAAATTAATTGTGAAATCCAGCAAAATTCCCCCATGAAATAAAAATAATTGTTTGTACTGAAAGTACAAACAATTACATAACAATACGTACATCAAATTGTCGTTAAATAAAGTGGCGGCAGAAGAATTATCTTTGAACTTTTAAAAGGCAAGCTTAAATATGAATGCAATACTTAAATGCAGTGATAAAATCTTGAGTTCTTTTGTAGTTTATTGTTGCCTATCACATCTACTCCTCCCTACCTATTATGAGGAAGGCCTAATCAAGAGCCGTCCGTTGGAGCTAGCTTAAATGCCGTCCGATAGGGCGGCTTCTAAGCTAGCATATACTATATTTAATTGTATATATAAAATTAATATATATAATTATATTTAATATATATATAATATATATAGAGAGAGACAATATGTATATAATATACATATTATATATATATATATATATATATATATATATATATATATATATATATATATAGTATAACATATATATAGTATTAGGTTGGTGCAAAAATAATGACGTAATAATGTCGTTTTTTGACGTATTTTTTAACGTCAAAAAACGACATTATTACGTCATTATTTTTGCACCAACCTAATATATGTTTATGTAATATAATATAGATATCATATATGATATATATATATATATATAATGTAGATATCAAATATACGTAATATATATATAGCATATATATATCATATATAATATATATATTTAGCATATATATATATATTATATAACTGCATTGCATATATATAACATATATATATATATATATAGTGTATAATGTACAACATGCATAATATAATATACATATATATTAATATAATATACCATATATATAAGAAATATACAGTCAACGACAAAATTATTCGTACACCCATCAATTTTTAATATTTTTATCCATTTCTCAGTATCTAATGCCTGTATGATGTCAGATTTTTTTATTTGTTAATAAGCACAAAAAAGGAATATAAAATTCAACTTCCAAATGGCTTGCCTTTCACCCATAGATAACTCTCTCGTATTCATCTTGGTTTACCCTTTTTAGCAAGAAGTGCAGTCATTACAGGTGAAACCCAAGGCTAAAGCCAAGAGTTAATCATTCAGAGTTATTTAATGTTGAAATAATCACTTGTTTCAATAGTTTTGTTCACTTGAAAAATGGGTTGGTTCAAGCAAAAGGTGATATGTTTTTTAACACATAAATGTAATTACCAGGAAATAAAAGATATATTTACCAAAAGTACACAAAAATATCTTGAAATGCTTCAGAGTAAATTTATTCAATAAAATAACCATTGGCCTCAACCACGGCCTCCAGACGACTTCGTAATCCCCTGCAACTCTTTTGGACGGTTTCCTTGTTTAAGTTGGTGAATCTTTCCATAATCTTTGCCTTCAGTTCAGTTTTTGGTGTTACAGGAAGTTTTTTTAATTTCTCGCTCCAGCTGCGCCCACACATAATAATCAAGCGGGTTGCAGTCTGTGGGTTAAATTGCCAGTTGTAAGGGGTGAAGTGGTCGCAGAAATTGTCTGTGTTCTCCTGCCTGTGTGGCATAGTGCAGATTCCTGTTGCCAGACATAGGGTATTCCAGTAGTTGCCCTCTTGACTTAGGGCAGCACTAGCTCCTCAAGTCAGTTGATGTAGGCTTCTGTGTTGAGTCTGAGTCCCTGTGCGAAGATGAATAAGTGCATAACTCGTGATCACGCCAAACGCCTTCCTAATCACTATTAGAATCATCCAACTATTTCCTAATTCTCTGCACTGTCCACAGATTGACATCCAATCACTCACTGAAATGTTCATATTCGGAGGTTCCTGCGTGAAGGCAAAGCAGTACTGAATGGTGTTTCCAAATTTCTGGCGGAGTGAATTCCGTCACGGTGCTCTTTTTCTCACAGACGGTGTCCAGTTGACCGAACTATATTTTGCAGTCAGCAAAATCAAAAACAAACAACGCACATGCACGAAATTTAAAATATTAATATAATATGACGACAATTTACCAATCGCACCATGCATATATATATATATACACCTAGTGAGCCAGACAAACCTACCTAGGTTTCACCTAAACGGATCGTCAGGTGATGGCCATACTTTCCCTGACGATCCGTTTAGGGGAAACCTAGGTAGGTTTGTCTGGCTCACTAGGTGTATCTAGGTCTGCTCTACGATTGTATTGAGCTCTTTTGTTTATT
Organism: Acanthosepion lycidas; assembly: GCA_963932145.1. NCBI lineage: Eukaryota > Metazoa > Mollusca > Cephalopoda > Sepiida > Sepiidae > Acanthosepion > Acanthosepion lycidas. The sequence goes on along the minus strand of OZ010583.1, from coordinate 20,338,986 downwards.
AGTTGTCTACTCGTATCGGGGTTTTTTCTTGGGCTTAAGACCTGCATCTGTGCGATTTGTTCGACAGTAGTTCATGCTTGTAGCTCTTTCTTTTTTTTAAACCTTTTTTTCCCTCGAGATTGATTTGATTATTTGAAAATCAAAAATTCGAGGGTTTTTCGAAACGAGTCTAGTTATATATATATATATATATATATATATATATATATATATATATACACGTGTGTGTGTGTGTGTGTGTGTGTGTAACATATATGTATAATATACGTATATATAATATATATATATATATATGCTATATATACATGATATATATTATGCTTAGAGTATATATATGATATATATATATATATATCATATATATATATATAATATGTATGATATATATTATGTTTAGTGTATATATGTATATATATATATATATATATATATATATATATATATATATAAAGTGGACATTGAAGTCAACACACAGAGGCGACAGTATATTTTCTGCTAAACGCAATCGTGAGGCTGGGTGGTTTCTTTTTAAATATCGACCTTCATACACGACCTTACCAGAAAATAAGAGCGATACTAACTATAATAAATTTAAAGTCAAAGTTCCTAAAATTCAATAAAACATTAAATTACGGATATTTTCCTAAATTTTAAATTACTGGGTAGTTAAAAATATTTAATAAAGTTGCTTACGTTATATTCATTAAGTAAATTTTAGATTTAGCCACCGGTAAAAAAAAACATTAGATAACCTTCCGTCTTTCATACAACAGCTAAAATAAACAGTTTCCGACCTGTTAAAAATGTATTTCTGCGATAATTTAAAGTAATAATTTATAATTTAAAGTAATATTTGTTTCAAATCAAATTAATTAAACATTAATTCAGCTAATATTCCTCAAATAACGTTTCAGAAAAATATATTTTAGTTTTGAATGATTTTTTACTAAAAAAAAAAAAAATGGCCAAAATGGCGTTAAAATCAGCGAATGTTATTGATTTCAAAACGAAAACTCTTTCCAAACAATTTAAATTAATTTTGAAATACAGCAAAGTATCTTGCTCATTGGAAATATTAAATCTATTAGCTTGAAATTAAAACTGAGATAAAAGCTTCAAGAAATATTTTTCATTTGTAAAAATTAATTTAAAACTTTAGGGATCACGAATCTTTGGTAGTGTGTATATATATATATATATATATATATATATATATATATATATATATATATTATATATGTATGTGTGTGTGTGTAATTTCAATTTATCTGTTGTAGCTATGGTGTTTTTATAAGGCAGATAACCAGAGATGGTAAAAATGCAAAATGGTATTGAATGTTGGTCAAATGCATTTTAAAATATTGCTATTACACTCGTAATAAATTTTGTTCAGTGTTGGTTGATTGCTTTTGATATAAAGGGCCTCAAGGAATTGTACTTTTTGTTTATTATTTTTATTGTGTTTGTGTTGTCAAAAAGTATTTTCCTCTATTGTGGACAGGAATAATTCTTTAAATGTTGTGCGATAGAACTTGTAACCGACAAATGGAGTGTAAGACGTCCTGATAATTTTGTGGTTATATATATATATATATATATATATATATATATATATATATATATATGCCGAAATATTACGATCTCCCCAGTTATAAGAATAACCCTTGTATTATAAGCACCTAAAAACATACGGAAAGAAGAAGTGAAAGTGAGAAAGAGAGCTACAAAATAGCGGCGGTGAGAAAAAAAAAAGAGATAAAATTCAATGAAAGATTAAGCAGAAAGCAAATAACACGTTAAAATACAAACATGGTGGATTTAAGAAGAAAAAAAGAAAAAGAAAAGAAAAACTGAAAACTAAGCGAGGAAGTGAAAGAGAGAAAAATCCCGATGACTGACATCACTCTCGTTCATGAACAAGTAACTAATTAATATTTTGACTTCGAAAAAATAAAAATAAATAAATAAAAGCAGCCGACGGACGGGTATCATCCTAATATGGCGTCTCATTCTTGCCATTTCACAAACGACTTACATACCTTCATATTGAATCAGTTCTTTCGACTGGTCACAACATGTGACTGGCGGTTGCCATATTTGTAAAGTTGTCGAACTTCTTTTTAAACCTGTAGTTTCTCGTTTCTAAATTATTTCTTAGCATAGTGATCATACTGACAAAAAGGCATATTTTTATTTGAAATTACTGGGTTGGATCATAACACGTATAGTGTTTTCGATGGCATTAAATCTATGCCTGGTATGTGTCAACTCGCTGAGTAGAAAAATACCGAATCGATATCTACGGTAAGAAGGTTGGCGAGAAAAACTAAAGCTTTGTAATTACCTGTGCATCATCTGTCTGGGTAGACATCTCTACCAGAACAATGACCACAAAGACTTTATCCACATACATCTATCATACACGACTATATATAGTGACCCCCTGTCAAACGGGCAATGGGTGGAACTATCTTTTGCTGCGACCGTCTGGACAAGTAAACTGGTTATAGAAGAACGGTTCATCGAAGTACTCTTATGATAGCATTTTGCCACGATATATTGTGATGTCATAGATCTCAGGGGGAAGTAGATTCATGCCTTTCTCACATTTTCGAGAAATTAGAATAGATAGACTCAGTTGTAATTCGAAAAGGTTTTGACAATTTCTGGGCAAGTAACCATTACGTCAACCCCTATATATATATATATATATATATATATATATATATATTATTATTATTATTAAAGAATATCAAAGAATTAAAATCCCATAGGTAATAATTTTTATTTCATGAGAGCTCTAAAAAACAGCAACTCTCAATCTTCAAAACCTACAAACAAATTTTGTGATTTGTTTGTAGGTCATGAGAGCTGCTGTTTTTAGAGCTCTCATGAAATAAAATTATTATCTATTGGATTTGAAGTGTTTGATGTTTGATATTCTTTAATTAATAATAATTTTGCTCTGTTTTTTGACAAAGCTCTCCCTGGATCTATATCCTCATGGAAATTACATACGGATTGCCATATATATATATATATATATATATATATATATATATATATATATATATATATATATATATATATATATGAGAGAGACAGACAGACAGACAGAATAAATACGAGTAAAAGGTTTGACTTAGCTGATTGATGTTACCTTCAGCGTCTTGACTCTAGAGTTTCGTAGACGGACACGTCTGTCCACTCGTCAGGGATTACCAGCAATGAGTTGGGATGAGATATAGATTAAATGTGGATCGGAGTCCGACAGAATGAGAAGATAAAGAACAAATAGGAAACGTTTATCAATCTAGACATAATACAAAATGTTTAATAAATAAAATTGGGGCGGTCTATTTCAAAGACAGACTATCAACTACGGTAACGTTTGAAGAAATAAAAATGTCGGATTAAAAGTAAAAGAAAAATCTATTAATTATCTATTGATCTATCTAATTTAAAATATTGCACATTGAGTGCAGGTGTTAATAAAATAGTGCTCGATGTATAATAACAGAGCTATATAATTTATATTAATAATAAATGTACATTTTTTCCTCATCGGTAGCACAAGGCAATCTTTAGGCGCTAACTCAAAACTGACTGAAAGTTTTCAATCCAGCACCTGACGATCGCGTTGTGCATGAAACTCAGAGTTGTGCTACCGACCAGGAAAAAATGTATATTTATTATTAATATAAATTATCTATCTATATGTGTATGGGTAAGCGAATGTAAACATTTTCGTTACGTTCCGGTTTTGTTTATCAACTTCATTCTTCAAAAAAATAAAATACAATTACATTTTGCTCAATTATATATTCATCATTATCTGCAACGACTTATTTCTATAAACCAGACAACTCTGTGATACCTTTTGCTTTCCTTTAATTCGCAGTGTACGCTGCCACTGTCACGCAGAAACTAAGATATGTTAATATATTCAAAATTTATTTTTAACTGCCACGTATGGCTAGTAGTTAGAGTGATAAATCATTACAATTGGTCCATAAAAACACAAATTATTTATGACTGAACCTAATACAAACTTGCATCTATAGACCAGGAAATTCTGTGATACCTTTTGAATAAAATTACACAGGGAAAAAAAAAAAAAACAAAAAAACAACGTTTTCTTCAATCTGGTTTTCACTAGAGAAAGTCCCCCCGCTATCAAAGCGTTTTGCATCAAGATCTGACGAATATGGCAAGTCGGGTAGAACAGACCAAACGAGTTCGAAAATGTTTTCCTGCGTTATTCTTGTTATATGCGGCTTTGTGCTGTTATGGAGTGGAACAACGTTTTTCTTCAATCCGCAGTGTACGCTGCCATTACTACGCAGAAACTAAGGTATGTTAATATATTAAAATTTATTTTTAACTGCCACGTATGGCTAGTAGTTAGAGTGATAAATCATTACAATTGGTCCAGAAAAACACAAATTATTTATGACTGAACCTAATACAAACTTGCACCAAAAAATAGATTATTCTGGAAAAACGGCCGCGTAATGAATCTCTAGAAATAGGGAACGCAAGTCTTAAAATGCGAGGCTTACAGCCTTTTTCCGAAAAAAATATTCTAGTCTTTGTGCAAAAACATTTTGCGCTCATTTTCGGATTTGTTGAATTCAGAAACAATCTGTTATATTCATGCCCGCACAGAGTAGTCGCATATAAACAAGTTTTCTCATAATTATATCACTAATTAAAAACTTGAATTGGTTACTAGCGTTGTCACCGGCATTAAACGCTCTTAGTTTATGGCATTCTGTCAACGGAATTAGATAGACAATATGTTAATATCACAAGTGTCAGCATAATCACTTAACCCTAGAACACTAACCATCAATTAAAGTTACACCACTACTAACCATGGGTATATCATACCCGATTTTGAAAATATCAAAAAAAAAAAAAAAAAATTAAATATAAATCTTTATTTGAAATATTTTACATGCAAGCACTTCAAACTTTGTACTTTGAGTTAACATTAATAGGAATTGAAAAATATATTATTTAGGTAAGAAAATCAGGTACTGAAAATCGTAATTAAAAATAGGAAAATTTGCGCTGGGTACTATGGGTACCCATGATTAGTGTTCTAGGGTTAAGAAACTCACTTTCGTATATATTTTTAGATGATAGTCATCTCGGCGAATAGAAAAAAAAAACCCAGCATACCAAAGCACTCATTGTGGAGATATTAGTTTCGTTTTTTATGAACAGGTAGTATGAATTTGATGAACACACTCAACGCAGCTACGATAATGTAACGTTGATAGCTACGCAGTTATTTTCACAAAAATCACTGAAACGAGCATAACTATTATGTCATCACAGCATATAGCTATCAACTAGGAAAATGAAATCAACAAACTAAGCTCGAATTCCGGTTATACTTATATTATTTATGCGATAATGTTATTGGGAAAGGCATGTGTCCAAATCTCATTGTGCCCAGTGCCATCGCCAGTCATCTTAAGCATAGTCATTTTAATGGTATTGCTACGGGACAGAAAAGAAAAGTCCCACATACCGATCAAACATCCATAGAAATTATGTAATTCTTCGAATCTATGCTACCAATTCTTTTTTCTAATTCTTTTACGTGCCATGTCCCTTCAGGACGTTGTTGACCATGGCTCTCCACAATTTAGTGTCTCTTAACTTTTGTCGTTTTTTTCATTCCTCTCATACCCTACTCCATCATCCATTCACACAAATTCACCCGGTAGGTTGAGCGTTGCTTTCATCTGTCTCTCTTAAGTTAGCGAAAAAAAAAAAAAAAAGAAAGAAAAAAAAAAAAAAACCCAGCAACAACTTCATGTCTGTACTTATACAAATATTTAGTCTGTTTCACTTGCAGATGTTCGTTTGTTTTATTTTGTTTTGTTTTACGGCCTATCAACCTCAATGGGTTATTTAATGCCGACAATTTTTACTGCTGGCAATATTTTTTTAAAATGTATTGCTGGTAATTTTTTTTTTTCAAAAATCTATTTCTGGTAATATTTTTCCTTCAAAAAATCTATTTTTGGCAATATTTTTTCTTCAAAAATATATCGCTGGTAATATTTTTTCAAAAATGTATAGCTGGTAATGTTTTTTTCTTTTCAAAAATGTATTGCTGGTAATTTTTTCTTCAAAAACGTATTGCTGGTAATAATGTATTGCTGGCAACAATTGTTTCTTCAAAAATTTATTTCTGGTAATAATTTTTTACAAAATATCTCTGGTATTAAAACCTATTTTTACACTTCCACAGTGTTTTGACCCCAGTTTGGGGTGAATAACTATTTGCCCATAGCTGGGACCCTAAGAGGGGCTACCACACCAGGTTAGAGTGGACCTGGGAACACGCTCCTCAAAACCTCCTGACCAGAGGCCTTGCTGTTAGACGTAGTTTATCGTCTTAACCAGGACGCGGATGTAGTTTATCGTCATACCCAGGACGGGCAGATGTTGGAGCGGGTGAGAAGGAATTTTTTTCTTTTGAATTCGTTTTTACAGACTGCAAAACATTTCTTTATTCCCCACCTACATTCACAAAAGTATCCCATGATAGGAGAACAAGGAAAGAATGCAGTAAAAGGGAATAAGTGAAACCAATTCACTTGTTAAGAAGCATTTTTAAAGAAAAAAAAATCCACTTTTATTAAGAAAAATCATTTATTATAAGTATTTAATAAGTTTATTCACTTACTCTGGTACAAGGGCTAAAAAGTGGGACACAATGAGTATCAAACTCACTATACAAAAGCTTTGGTTTGCAAATTCAATTCTCTATCAGGAGATGCCCAAAATGACTGATCGGTAAAAATTTTCTGTTTAGCTCAATGGCAGTTCATTTTGATTGGCTGAACTTTCAAATCAAATCTCCGGCACTGGACTTGCTTGATGATCTGTGTCTGCCTCTCGGAAAAAAGAATCTTAAGCAGTCTTTAAACAAACTGTGAGTATATCGTCTTGACGGTAACGCAAAACAATACAAAATGGCCTAATTGCCCCAACAATGGAAATAGACATGGCTGACACGTTCACTATTTATCCTTCCAAGATGAAGGAAGTAAGGACAACAAAGCCAATATATACACCCTTGTGCAAATTAAATGAAACAAAACGAATAATTCTGTTATTATTTACTTTTTTTCGTATTTTTATACTAAAACACGACCCAGTGCACATGCTAGTACTTCGTATGTCCATTCCACGAAGCCTTTTCTTGCAGATTGACCACAGATACTCGACTGGATTTAAATCAGGAGAGTTTCCGAGCCAGTCGATAGTACTTTGATTTGTTCACTGGTAAGGCTTGCCGGTGTGTTTCGTGCAGCGTTACAATTTTCGTACGCTTCCTCGGAGTAACGTCCATCGCAGACAATGGCCGTAGGACAACTAATCGACAGCCGAGACAATAGTGTCTGGGCGTGATAATAATCTGATACAATCACGGATGGCGCAATATTTTTCAAGACCAAGCAAATTTCATCATGCACCACGAAACAGATTCATGTTACTGCATACTACTGCAAATGACCTAAACTAAGGAAAAAAATAGAAATCGATTACACCCTGTCGCTCCAGTGGGTTTAAAACCGGCCGTATCGCGAAAGGGAGGAAACTAAAGCGGTTGTTTCAATTAATTTGCACAAGGGTGTATTTGTTTCGATTCACTTCTTTTGCAACAACTGTTTATATTTTTGAACGCTACATTTCATGTGACTTAGGAACAAGTGTTATTTATGCTATATATATATATATATATATATATATGAGATGATCATGGTGAATTGGGTGAGCAGCAGATGGTGCCTGTGATTTTTTTTCCGCCTTGAATAATCGTGTCAGTTGCGTCACCTCCACGCCCAACTGAATTACTTCATGCACTGCTGATAAAACAATAATTTGTCTTTCTCTTCGCTGTTATGACGCCATAAACATGGAGTTATCGCCTGATGAGTCCTTGTCGATTTAAAATACGTCCTTGGCATCATATGCATGTTTTCTTCGCTCGACAAGATAAATGTTAGTTTACGCAGTAAATTTAAAAGTAAATTAGCTTCGTTATTTCTTGATTTTATTAGTTTTTTTGTCCTTTATATTCGTATCTAAGGATTTATTTTCTTTCTAATAATTTTCTTTCTTTCTATTTTTTTCTGTTTTAGGTCTGCTTCTCCCTAACATTTTTCTTTCTTTTTAACTTCTATTAAAAAAAAAATCTAAGGTCCTTTTTCGTTTCTTTCCGTTTGAATTTTAGCTGTGTCTGCTCAAGTTTGCACTAATACTCTCGGGAAAGGCATTAACCTACTTTTCTTTCTTTCTTTCTCTAGAGGATCTGTCTTTTCTTTATCTAAGATCTTTTTTGTTTTCCCCTAAGATATTTCTTCCCTTCTTAGATATGTCTTTTTTCATTCTCCCTAAAATTCTTTCTTTATTTCTTAAGCCTTTCTTTCTTTTTCTAAGGTCTTTCTTTCTATTTCGTTCTAATTTCGTGTGCGTGAATGAAGAAAATTCCCCCCTTTAGAATATTAAAAACGTGCTGCTGGGCAATATTTAGCTATAGAGTTTGATCTGGTACTCATTTATTGCGGTCTTGTACCAGACATGATAATTAGGATTTGTTTGTATGAAAACAATCTTTAACACCCAAATATATATGATTAAGAAGAGTGCGGAAAAGTTCTTGGCTCAACCAAAATCGAACCCCCTCCCCACTTACGCATGTTTGGTCATTTGGACAGATTTTGGAAAGTGGATCTGACTGAGAACTTTTCAGCACCCCCAAACTAAGTACATCATTAAATTCATAGCTTAAAACTGAAAAACAGTATTTAACTTACAAACGAAATAATATTATAAAAAAAATACTTTCCTTTCTTTTCACTGCACTCAACCCAACACCCATCTCATACATCGAGCATTATACAGTGAAATTTTCAGATCAAAATTCAGCTAATGACTGTCAGACGATGGATCTATTGAACTGCCATGGTTAGCACGGGCTATTAATAAATTGTGAGTTGTCAAATATAACTTGGCTGTATATTTTTTTGTTTTCAATATTTCTTCAAATCGTAGGCGACCAAGTTTCTCTATAACTTCCATTTTAATATCTGCGAATTGCTATGACAATGAAGTTGGTCTACGTTGCTTTCTCCACGTTTTTGAATTCAAGGTTTTTCATCTCCTAAACTGGCTAACAGAAAAGGCTCCAACCTTCCTCTTCTATTTTACTCATAGATAGCGGAAGTGAACAAGAGATCGATGCACACCATATTGCCAAGGAACATGGCGTCCAACACGTAGAGATATGTTCAAACTATAAGCTATACATAATTGTTTTTCCAGATGAGTGATTAAAAATGGCTACAAGGTCTTAAATAAGATAACGCTACACAATCACAAATAAAGAATTGCTGTTCAACTCTGTTCTGACGTGTGGCCGCACCCTGACCTGACGATTGCGCCAAGGATGAAACAGCCTGTCGCCTCTAAGTGTTGACTTCAATGTTCACTTTTATATTTATACACGCTCTATTTCTGATATTGAGCACTTTATCCCATAAATATAGCATACCTTAAGAATGTATATATATATATATATATATATATATATATATATATATATATATATATGTGTGTGTGTGTGTGTGTGTGTGTGTGTGTGTGTATAATGTAAAGGTTAGCGACTCGGATCGAAAAATCAGCGGGCAGAGTTCGTTACGCACTTTCTGGGAAATCTATGAATCCATCACCCTAGCTATGGGTTAAAGAACAGTATAGTCTTGGCTCCTTGGCCTTGTTTTGGCAAGTAGTATAAAAGAACGTGTCGCTGGCGCTACACAATCCTTCATCACTACAATCAAATCCCGTGTGTGGAGGGTAGTCTGATGATTCCGTTCTAAAAAAATCAATCTGTAGGCCACGTCGAAAATCGTCGGGAAATTCCTCCATCTCTATCCTTCTCTAAAATCAATTAATTTCGTTGCCTAATGGCAAAAAAAAAGAAAAAGAACAACATTAAACGTAACCAATATTTATTTATCAACAGTCTCTTCTGCACTTAATTCAGTGGTGAATGTCATTCTCGCAGAAAGAACATTATACATTGAAAATTTCAGCTCAAAAATAAACTAATAAATACGTCTCAAGATACAGACTTATTGTTCCGCCCTCGTAAATGCATATATTCGACTTGATTCACCAATTTATAAAAAAATAAATATGAAAACAATTATAAATATAAAACAATTTATTCATAAATTTATAAACATTTACTAAATTATTAAAATATGTCAACCAACTATAAGGAATTCCTTATTATTTACCATTTTATAAAGTTTGAATCAGTTGGCAATTAGCGAATGATCCTCTTCGCATAATTGCCGAATTTGAGGCCAGAATGCTAACGCAAAACCTCATTTTTCATTAACACACAGTAGACGAGAGTAGAGTGATAACAGCGATTCTTAACTTTCGTAGTAATTTTTAATGTTGAAAAGACAGATACTCTGAATCAGTAGGCGAAAATGACAAATGACAGAAAGGTGAACAAGACAGGTAAGCATTTACTGGTATGAAATATCCTCTAAGCATAGAAAGCGGAATGAGATCGTGGTTTGAATAAAAGGTTTGGTTCAACATTCCAAGAAGATTACCAAATAGGAAGATACACACCGGAAGAAGGCCGGAAGGCACAACAGCAGAAATATTGACAGTTTAACAGTCAATATGAGCATGATAATTCAGTAAACATGAACTTCGTGTTCGCGGAGTGTTAATAGGACTTTTTTTCACAAGACACCGTTTTTTTAACTATCTTCACTCTTTGATAATGTGTTTGTTTTTTGTTGTTGTTGTTTTTTTAAGCGATGATTGGAATTGTGATAAAATATTAAACATATCAAAGTAAATTCATACGTTTTCTTTTTTCTTGAGAATTAACAACAAAAATAATAAACACTATTTATTAGATTGTTTATTGGAATGGTTGGTAAAACATCGGCTAATTGCCAATTGATTCAAAATTTACAATAAGGTAAATAATAAGAATTTCTTTACAGTTGGTTGATATATTTTAATAATTTAGTAAATGTTTATAAATTTATGAATAAAACTCTTTTCATATTTATTTCTTCATAAATTGGTATATGATAAAATATTCAGTTGCATTAGTTTTAGTTGTTTTAATTTTTAGAATGTTGTAAATATAAAATTGTTCTTCTAAATAAACAATCTAACAAATAAACAGTCCTTAATATTTTTGTTGTGAATCCTCAAGAACAACAAAAAAATAAAAAATAGAAAATGTATATATTCACTCTCATCATATGTTTAGTTTTAGTCATTATTACAATTCTAATAATCACTTTTTCAAACAAGATAAACATTGCCAAGAAACGGAGGTATTAGGTTGGTGCAAAAATAATGACGTAATAATGTCGTTTTTTGACGTAACGTCAAAAAACGACATTATTACGTCATTATTTTTGCACCAACCTAATAGTTAAAATAAAAACGGTGTCATGGGAAAACCTTCCTTTTGACACTGCATCTTATTGTGGACATGAGGTTCTACGTTTGCCGATGATTCCACATCTCAAAAATACCGATAAAGATTATCGTGTCTATGGGAGCTGAAGGCTTGTGATCACAAAAAAAAAAAAAGAAAAAAAAAGGTGGACATCCTGGTACAAACAGACAAACATATAATAAACATGATTAAATAGAAAATTAGTCAGATATACATATCATTTTTTTCACTTTGGTATAAGAAGTTATTTTAAGACATTTTTTTTTTATGTTTATACGTTCTTTTTCTAGATACAAATATTTAAGTAATGCTGTTTATTATTAGGTTGGTGCAAAAATAATTTCGTTTTCTCACATAGTAACATATGTTAGAAAACGAAAATATTTTTGCACCAACCTAATATAAACAGAGCATTTACTTAAATAGTTGTATGCATAAAAAGAACGTATAAACATTAAAAAAATGTCTTAAAATAATTGTCGGACTTTGTCTATTTCATAAAATAAGAAGTTATGTTTGGACATTTCTTCAGAATGGAAGAATCGTTTTACTTGTTACTCATGAGTACTTCAGTTACTATACATTATTATGACCCATCATTTTACCTGATTCTTTCCATTTGATGTTATAATGACGATGATGATGATGATGATATTATTATTATTATTATTATTATTATTAATAATAATAATAATAATTTTATTTTCTGTGTATTATCCTTGGTTTCGTTGAAAATGTAGAGGATTGATATCCTGTTGACTTCTGCAAGCGTCTGAATACAGAGTTTTCCTTCTCTCAGATTGATTGCCATCAAGACTAAAGAGCACCCCCTTGTCTTGTTATTTAGCTTATAGGCGGTTTAGAAGAAGAAATAAATTAAATTCGTCTTTCCTAAGAGCGTTTGTTCGAAAGTAAACGTAACAGATTAGGCCAGAATGCGGACAAAAACTAACAGTTGGAATTCGAGCCCAGTTCAGAGATTTCATTTATCGTGGTGTTAAGATAATATTACGCATTCAAATTTGAAATTACGTTTACTTATATTAGTGGATAATTATAATTACTGGTTAATTAAAAAAAAAGCAGAACGTTTTGCTCTTGAAGCAATGTTAGAACTGGAACACTTTCTTTAGATTGGTATTTAAATAATTTTTTTTTAAATATTAAAATATTTTATGGACATATTAAAAATTCATGCAATAAAGAGAAAGAAAGAAAGAAAGAAAGAAAGAAAAACTGACACAAAAGAGAATGAAAAAATAAGAAAAATAAATGAAAAATGACTAAGAAAAGTAAAAATGGATGAGAAAAAAGAAAACTTCACAGCTATTACAGTAGACGGGTTATTTAATACAAAAATAAGAAAAATAAATGAGAAATGAAGCAGAAAGTAAAAATGACCACCCCCAATAAAAATAGATGACAAAAAACTTCACAGCTATCATAGTAGACGGTTTTTGTTTATAAAAAAAAATGTGAAAAATAAATGAGAATTGAGACAGAAAGTACCCCCGCCAAATAAATATGAATGACAAAAAAAAAAAACTTCACAGCTATCATGGTAGACGTTTTTTTGTTGTTCATAAGCAACTGTGTTCAGAGAAATGAAAAAAAGAAAAAAACGTAACACTTTAAAATGTACGATTAAAAATACGTTATTTCATATTATATTCAAGAATTTTACCAATTCAACTCGTTTAGTTACGTTGAAATTTTCTTCTATTTATTAAATCCAAGCATAAAATAAATTTAATTATCCACTTAGGCAACTTTAATTCAAATTTCTTCGTAAAAATTAAACAACCTGAAACTGGTTAAAATCCCAAGTTGCTTATTTCCCCTCCTAATCGTGTAATTAGAATTTTATTTGTATCTATTTATTCATTTAAAAAAAAAAAAAAAAAAAAAAATGGTAAATTGAGTTACTTCCCCTGAACATTTATTGTTGTGGATCAGGATACACAAGAAGAAACTTTCTAAAATACCGTATTTCTGTTTCCCCACTCCTTCTAAATTGTATATTTAATTCACTTAAAAATAAATGTTAAAAACAAAAATAATAATTTCGTCCCACAATCCCGGATATATTGGCTATGTACTTGTCAATGCAATTCACTTAACGTTCGAGACATCCGGCTCAGTCATCAGTCATGTTGCACGAACAATACTCTTCCGCCCTTACACAGGCGGACAGCTAACACGGCTTACTACCGCGATTTGTAGATACTGACCAAGTTCGATGTTGCTTAACTTCGGTGATCGTGCGAGAACCGATATTTCAACGTGTTTTAGTCGTAAGCCAGCATGTCAGGAGGCATATATTGCGAAACATATTCTAACTGATTGTAATGACCTTGCCTCTATACGTCAACGATTTTTATGACATGACTTGTCTAGAGGACCCTCTTCAAGAAGGTAAGTGTAGAGACTATCCTAGCCTACTTGTAGGAGGTTGGTCTATACCACAATTGATAGCACTAAATAACCCATTTCTAGACGTATGAGTCGAGAAAGATGGAACCAACTACCAAAAGGATTGTTTATATGATATATATTTAAAAAAAAATCTTTTCGACGTTAAATAATTGACGGAGTTGATATACAGTTAGAACAGAACAATCAAAAGCAACAGGCTAAACCGGGTTTCGAACTCAGATCTCAACTTTTACTTTACGTACCGATAGCCGCTGTTCTGCTCGAATATTCACTTACTTATGCGATTAAAAACTTTCACGTCTTATTTTTTATGATTAAAAAAAATAACAAAACAATTAGCAATTTCCTAAAACAGTTTATAGTACACGATGATATCTCTGAATTATTTTTGTTTTTCGGCTGAATTTTTGCCAATAATATTTTAAGATCACTGTGTAATTAAAATATGTGTGTGAGAGAGAGAGAGAGAGAGTGCGTGCGCGTGAAAGAAACATATTTAGGGAGGGGTGCAGAAATAATTTCAACTATTAATTATCTACTAAGAATTTTTAATGCAAAATTAAAAATTAACACCAACTCATTGCATTTTGTTTAGGAATTCATGAAAATTGATAACTTTAATTTTAAATCGAGTTGAAATTAGTTCTGTCACTCTTTAGGGGGTTTACGTTTGCGGTTTACATTTTTAAAGATAAGTCACTGAAAAAAAAAAATGCTAAAAATATGGCAATGTTTAACATTCGTGCCCCCCCCATGCACAAAAGCGGTGGATCAAAAGGACAGATTTTCCCTTGACACCGCTATTATTTTACCTACTTTCATTGATGATTAGAATTTTAATAAAACCTAAACACATAAAAGTGAATTTATAGATTTTCTTTTTTCTTTGAGAATTTACAACAAATATATTTATTTATTGAATTGTTTATTTACAAGAATAATTTTATATTTACATTATAAATTTATGTGAACCAACCAAAATTCAGTGTTCATAATTTACCATTTTATAAAGGAACTAGCAGCATGGCCCGGCGTTGCCCGTGCTTGATTCAAAAATCGTACGACTCATACAGCAATCGCTATCACTTGACTTAAAATATTTTTGCCCTTCCTTGCCTTTAAAGGAGTTCCCTTTGCCGTGCTGATGTTGCTATATGCCTTACTTCTCGCCTATCTCACACTGCGAATTTGTTCTAAGCTCTATACTAAACATTAAATCTGTTACGAAAAAAGAACTAAACAAAATGAACACAAAACGATCAACTTTAAAAAAGGACTCGTAACTGGAAAAACCGAATGAAAAAAGAATGTTAACAACAAATACTTTTTCACACCCAACCAAGTTCTACGGAATCAGTTTAAGCAAGCGAATGAGCCAATTGGAGTAAAGTGCCAGGCAGATTTAAATTTTTCCCACTTGTGACGAATGCAGCTATCGATTTTTTTTGCATGCTAGCATGCCAGTTAATATTCGTGTCAGTCAGCTATTGGCTCTCACGTTGGCCAATAGAATCTTCCTGCCTATTCGTGGCAGCCAGCTATAGGCTTTCACTCTGGCCAGTACAAAATGGCCGCAAACTACATGAAAACTGCCGTAGAAGCATGAAAAAATTGATTATTTCCACTATCGATGGGATTTGGGAAATTTGGAGCATGTGCATGTAAATTTTGGTGCAAATCCGTCGAAAATTGCGGCCGTGCATTCGTCACACACACACACACACAAACGCACACAAATATTTGAGTTCAACGTCTTTAAATATCGCAATAGCAATCATAAGTATAAAAGAGAGGTCAGTATTACAATCAGTAAAGGGGATGAGCCCCACATGCAAATTACAAATTGGAGATATCAAAATCAAACAACTACAACAATTTAAATATCTGGAAAGTGTTTTAACAGAGGACAGAAAGTGCGACACGGAAAGCCAAAGATGCCTTCCAAAAGCTAAACAAAGTATTAACAGAAAACTTTCGTTAAGAACAAAGGAAGGAGTACTGAACTATTACGTAATATCACTCCTCCTATATGGCAGTGAATACTGAACAATGCCCTTCAAGATGAAGAAGAGAATTGAAGCAAGAGAAATAAGTTTCTACAGAAGGCTGCTGTGAATACCATGGACCGAACATGTGAGCAATGATAAAGTTTTAGAGAAAATGGAAACAAAAAAGAAAACTTATACTTAACATTAGGAAGAGTGAGCTGAAATTTATAGGGAATATGAAGAAAGAGGGCTTGGAAAATCTGATAGTCACTAGACAGATTGAAGGTAAGCGGGACAGAAGAAAACAACAGATAACCTACCTAGTGTTTTGGAGAGTGCTGATCGCCTACGTCCTGAAGAGACACGGTGCTTAGAGAAGAAGACGGTAATATTTAAAATTAACAAGTTATTCCATTTCACTAACGAAAGAACAAGCATAAAGATAACTAGAAACACCATTGAAAATGTCAGTGTTTTCTTATTTGAAGTTTCTGATAAATCTTAATTCTAAAATTAATGATTGAATAAGCTTATGGCGAATTCCACAACAATGAAATATCCATAGAAACTTCCCCTATCGCATCGTTAAATATTTGAGCTTAACAACTTTAACAAAATATAGCAATAGCAATTATAACTATGAATGCTGGTCGTTATTTCCAGAAGTAAGAGGGTACAAATGAAAAGATTTGAAATTGACAATTTTTTTCCATTTCTTTGAAATAGATGTTAAACACAGTGTTATCACCTCTTCTATCTTTCTTTCTTTCTTTCATTTTCTCACTGAAACCAAGCAGCGTCTCTGATATGTCTTTTCTGTCTTTCCAGTTGATCAAAACGGAATAGGCCATTATTTATGAGGTATTAGCAGGGTTTAACGTACGTACGTGAAAACTAAGCGAGGGACACGCAGACTTATAAAATTACTGGCTTTTTTTACTGTGTTTCATATTGTAAAAATACAGTAACAGTTCAAAATAGCTTTGTGTGCTAAAAAATGAATAAGGCGTTTTATCAGCAAGTTTGTGAGAATGGATGACAAAAGAATGATAAAGAAGTACAGAAAAGAGTTGGAAGTTACTTAGAGTAACAAAAGGCAGGCAGATGTGGAGAGCCACGATCTCCCACATCCTGATAAAACAGGTAACATAAAACGAAAAAAACTTCGGGAGCGCAGCGTTGTTATAATTGTACTCTTGCAAAGAAGCACAAAAATAAGTGTAAATCATTTTTCTTTAAAATGCCTTTTTTGCTGCATTTCATATTATAAAAATACAGAAGCAGTTCTAAAAGCTTTGTACGCTAAAAAATTCGAATAAGTTTTTTTTTCCTCAACGAATTTGTGTGAATGGATGCCAGAACAGGAAGAGAGAAGGAGAGTAAAGGGTTATAAGTTACTTAAGTTGTGGATAACTATGATTGCCCAACTCCTGAAATGACTTGGTAAATAAAAAAGAACGCTTTCAGAGTTGATCTATATGACATTGATAAACCTGTATTATTAGAAGACTAGTATACCTATGCCGTCAAAATTGACGGCAAGAAATAATGTATTATAAGTAATATGTATTATATTGTAAGTAATTTTCCTTTAATCCAAGTATAATTTATTCTGTGTAAAAATTGAGGGGCAGTGTGCAAAATAACGATGACCCACTCACCCAAATTCAAGTTATATTTATTTTTGAAAAGAAAAAAAAAGATCTTTAGTTAAATAATAATTATGAGTGACAGACATGAGTTACGGGTAACATTAGTCATGTGGACTATTTGTTTTACGAATTTAACTGTATTTTATTTCCATTTTCAGGACTAATTAGGAAGAAATAAATAAATATAATTTATGTAAGTATGTGAGAAACAGTGAAATGTTGTTATATATTTCTTTTTTTTTTCTTTTCAAAAACAAATATAACTTGAATTTGGGCGAGTGGGTCATCGTTTATGTGAAAGAGTCAGTACGTGTGTGCATGCTTCTTAGTTGTAACGGGGGATACAAAAGACAGAATTTAGTTCTTAGTGTGAACTGTGTCCCCGTTGTTTGGGGCGGTCCCTTTGTAGGTTGTTGCATGTGTACGTGAAAGGGTCTTGACTTCTGCGCATCTCATGTCAAAATTTTGCTCACTGCTCCTCGATTGTTACACGCAGAAAATACACACACACACACACACACACACACACACACACACACACACATATATATATATATATGGCGTATTTCGTATAGAAAAAACGTTAAATTTTTCCTTCTCTGCCGTGTGAAGATGGCCTAGAGGTAAGATATCAAATGGTGTAGGGTTAGGGTATCAAATCGGTCTGGTTTCGGTCCTGGCTTGAAGCAATGGGACGTCTAGCCAGACTGAAGAGAAACAGCGAAACAGTCTGTCTGTGGATGACACGATATATGCTCCAGGGAAATCAGGTTGAGCTCTCGAAAGAAAGGAGAGTTTACAAACAGTGGCTCCTACTGCTATTAATGCATTACTCTTCAAGTACGAATTGAGTTCTTCGGGTCCCTGGCGTATTTCGTATAGAAAAAACGTTGAAATTTTCCTTCTTCTCTGCCGCGCGACGATGGCCTAAGGGTAAGATATCTGACTGATGTCACAATCGGTCAGGTTGAAACAATCCGCCGTCTAGCCACATTGAAGTGTTGTGAAACAGTCTGTGGATGACGCTATATATTTATTTATTTTAGGATATTAAAACAACAAAATCGCTACACAATTGCAGTCGTGTTTCGATGCATACCAATGCGTCTGCTCAGTGTGTGCGTCGTATTATTATTATAAGATTCTGTTGGACATAAAATATGGGATAGATATCCAATTTTTATTAAGTAATAAACTGATTCCTCCAAGAACTACTATATATTAATATAATAATTGAATATATCCGTAAAGTCTTAAGTAAATATGCCAACATTTTTACGGCGTGGATAAATATTTAAGAAATAACAAAAATATTCGAAAAATAAAAGCAAACGACAAACAAAATATAACAAAGGAAAAAAAAGGACAAAGAATGATGAAATTATCTTAATATCTCAGTCTTCTCTTTCTTCTTCTATGTGACGTGTTCTTTCAGGACGTGGACGATCACGGTTATCCGCAGCTCACTCTCCCTTGTAGCTCTTAGTAACGTTTCTATCGTTGCTATCCCTACTGTCATCCATTCACAAAAGCTCGTCAGGTAAGTGGGCCGTTAACTTCCTTTGTCTTTTTTGCTTTTGATATGTCCTCTGAGTGTCAAATTCTCCAAGCCCTCCTTTCTCAAAGGGTCCAAGAAATTTCAGCTGTCTCTGATTCTGAGTATAATTATCATTTTCGTTCACTTTTTCTTTGGCTTCTTCGTCCATTATATACGCCGTCCATGTTGTTCTCAGCATCCTTACGGTCTGATTACTTATTGCTAGATTCCACCGAAAAAAAGAAAAAGTGATACCTAAGATTTAAAATGCATTTTAAAAAGGTTTTATTTTAGATTTAATTTCAAGCTCATAGATTCAAATGAATATTTCGAATTTGCTATATTTTAAACCGAATTTAAATTAATTGAATGATTTTTGTTTCTGATTATCTGTAAAAATCGATAACATTGTATTGACAAATATGTCAATATTGACAATGTAATTGTCTTTATTAAAAACAGCTTTCAAAAATAAAATATATTCTTCTGGAATATTATCTGAGAAAAATTAGTTGATTTAAAGTTTAATCTGAATTAAAATAAATATTACTAACTTTTAATTTAAAATATTGCACAAAAATATTTTTGACATGGAAGTGGGCATTTTTATGTGGTGTTGACATATTTATCGACAACCTGATGCATGGGAGATTTATTTAAGGAGGAAATAATTGTAATAAATTAGATGATGAATACAACATAAACGCCTTTTAATATAAAATTTAATTGACCAATAATGTCAAAAAATTAAAATATGTTAAGCATTCTAGTATTTTATTGAATTTTATGTCCTTTGACTTTATAGTCTTAATTATGAAGACGCTTGTTGAGGAAATGTAAGAAAATCACCAATAAATTTTAAATTTACTACAGTTCCCGCTCTTATTTTCTGATAATTTCGTGTATGGGCCTTCGTATTTACAAACATAGGTACGTTTATACACGTACCCACGCAAAACTTCAAAATTTGTTTTAAATTAGTGTTGCGTTGGTGAATGTCATAAGCTTTCCATATTATGATTAATAGTTTTTGCTGCAACCTAGGGCAGGTTACTGAATTGAATAGTCAAATGAAGGTTGGTAATAAACGATAACACTTTAGGACACGAATAAAACAATAGAAGATTCGCCAGCGACGCGTAGAAGTAGTCAACTACTAGAAGTGAGCCAAGTGAATTTCACAATGAATCTCCAACTGCAAGATATCTACCAACCGTCCCACGCGGTCACAAGGCCGAATTTAAAGTGGGGTATCTGAGCCCGTAATCTCGGCCAAAATTTCACCGTAGACCCCGTATAAAACGGGGTCGGATAACTGTTACCCGAGACGAGACTCTGCCCTTCGACATAGCCTCGTCTGGGGAATCTGCCTGAAGGCAGAGAGTTTGATCAGCACAGCTGGAGACGAATCTCCAACTAATTCTTGAAGCAAGGATATCTTCCAACTGGGCCATTGGGTCAGATGTGGCACTAGGCCGAATTTAATGTGGGGTATCCAAAAATTCCCCGTAGACCCCGTATGAATCTGGGTCGGGTAGCTGTTTCACGAGACGTGTTTTTGACATAGCCTCGTCTCGGGATCATCTCTGCCCGGAGGTAGAGAGTTTGACCAGCAGAGCTGGAAATGAATCTTCGACTGCAGACCAACATTTACTACTGTATTTATTTGAAGGGGGACATACCCATTATCGTCCGTAGGTATGCTACAACAGTTTTTTTTGTTTGTCTTTTTTTTTTATTTAATAGCAATATCACTTGGTCACTACAAATTAATGCCGAATTTTAAAAGATTTAAAAATTTATAAATTATTATTAGTGGGACGGTTGGTAGATATCTTGCAGTTGGAGATTCATTGTGAAATTCAAGAATTGCTTTCATATTTAAAAATTTATTTAAATATGAAAGCAATTCTTGTAAAAATTCATCATTCATCGAAAAAAGTTTTTTTCTGGAGACAATAGTGTTCATAATATATTTGATTTAAAAAATCAATTAAAACATTTTCTAATTTAATAACGTCTTAATTTTATTGTATTTTTTATTATACAATTCAGAGCTGATTTCCTCTAACTGAAAGTTCTGTTCGACCAAAATAATTTGATGAGTTTAATTTTTCTAGGAGCTGTCGTTATAGCTAATCTAAATATTAAGTGCTACAAAAAGAATTTTTTGAATTTTATAAAATTAGAAGAAGTGGCGGTAACAGATGTAAAATAAAACTTACCAAGATTTTCTATAAAACAAAACATATTACAAATAATTTCATTCACTTATGAATAAGTCCTGAACGGTTCATTAAAATCTGACATTTAACTGATATTTGCAAGAATTTCTAAATCAATGTGTTTTTCAACGAAAAAATTTTCCCGTACAAATTTATGGTCTCACATTGACGCTAGAAAGATTTTTAATCAACTTTTCGAAGATTTTAAAAAGAATTTTTTAAAAATTACATAAAATGAGCTTTTCATCTTTTTTATTACCAATAACAGTTATTTTGACGATAAAACTTTCTAATTATTTCACCATGTCTGCTCATTTGTTAACGAATCTTTATAGATAACGATAACTGTGCTAAATATTTTAAGCTATACGTTCAAATCTGCGCAGAGATTAATATATTTCTTATTTTCGACGCCGTAATCATTCATAGAACAGCTATATTTGCGGGCTTCCGGAGCAGGCAAATAGGTTTTGCAACACTTCGTAAAAGTGTTACGGCCAGAAGACATAGATTATGTTGCAATAAAGTAGCGCAAATAATGAAAGCATATTTCTTAGACTCAAGGAGAATATTCCTGTTAAATAAAGTGCATCGTCCTACTTGAGATGAATGATTATTTCCTGAACCACAATCAACCAACAGCATCCTTAACGGCTACGTAAATCGAATACATTGCGGCAAAATGGTGAATTTGTATTCTCTTTTGTGGAATCCATTACTACTAATAACTAACAGAAATTGCTGGTAGTGACACATGACAGCATTATATATATATATATATATATATATATATATATATATATAGTGTATTTGGGCAACAATCCTTCTTTTATACAAGTTTCGTTAAAGTCAACCGAAAAGGTACTGCGATTAAGCTTTTTTTTCCTCGTGTTCGTACAAGTGTTTTCTTTTCGGCACACAAAGTGTATAAAAACTGTCTAAAATTCCTTCATATCCAAGCGCTTTCACCTCTTTTTAGCCATTAAGGGCGATTTTTATTTTTAACTGAATCTGTGTATGTTTTATGTATGTGTCTAAAGTTATAGGAAGGTTTTATTTTACAAACACGGTAAGCAACTTGTGGCCGTGTTCGTAGTTAATGTTATTGTGTGTTAGCTTTTCATTTTTTATTATTAGGGCTTCCATTATTTTAAACCTTTTTACATGTAGCCGTGGCTAATATACTTGTATTTTCCACTAGTATATTTCGGATGGGTTGGTTTTCGTGTGTGTTTAAATGACTCCTAATTGAGCTATGGTACGTGTAACGTGATTCGTCTAGATAGGCATGTAGTAGTATGACCAATGTAATTATTCATGAGTTTAGTTTGGTCGGGACAGTTCCTTAAGTGGCATTTGGACAGTTTTTACAGACTGTGTTCAGAAAAGAAAACACTTGTACGAACACAAGAAAAATTAAATAAAAAGCTTAATCGCGGTACCTTGTCAGTTGTCCTTAACGAATCTTTTGTGTATATATATATATATATATATATATATATATATATATATATATATATATATATATATTTGACAAAGTGTAAAAGGTTTTTGTGTGATACGTTACGTTTCTTAGGTTCATTTTAACAAAATATGATTTGGTATAAATTAGATGCTAAAATGATACCCTGATTAAAATATATAATTTTTTAAAATCTCTGTGCATAAAATTTAAAAAAAGTCATTTTGGTATCTTAATATTAATTGCAATAATTCTATAAAATAAACATTTATTTAATAAAAAATTCCAGATATGTAAAAAAAAAAAGAATCAGGACAAAGTCGTTGATATGTTTGTCTCTTTATTGCCCCCTTCTCATTCTTTTGTTTTATATGCTGGTTAAGTCACTGATGATAGAGTGTGTGTTTGTATATATGTCTATGCTTTAGTGTGTTTATGTATCTGTGAATTTATAGTTTAATTTATTGTACGTTTATAATCAGTACTGCTGACTGATATCATATTTCCTCAACATTACTTTAGTCACACTTCTCACCCACAACCCTGCAGTCTGACGCCTTCTTTGATTTTCGCCGAATTTAAGTCGGGCTGAATTTAATTTTTCCCTTTCTCGAAAGATATATTCTGCTAAAAACCTTATTCTGTACGGAATAAATTATTTAAAATGAACACTTAAAAACAATAAGTTGAAATAAAAATATGTTCCTTGAAAAACAGGACATACAATTTGCCTATTAATTATATCGCCAGCTTCGATAGAGCTAAGATCTACGCAGCCCGACTAGCCACATATTTTATTTCATTCTTTTTTTAACTTTCTTTCTTTGTTTTTTTTCCTTTCTTATTTATTATGAACAATATCAACTAAATGCATTTCGATCAGTATTTTGAGGAACAGAATTAATTAAATTCCAGCTGAATTCAAGAATGAAAACTGCGCATTGCAAAAGATTTTTGTTGTTTAAAAATAGATATACTTGAATGTTGACTCACTCTGGCTTAGCCCGACAAGATCGACCACGATGTCACCTCATATGTCTGTGTCTGTGTGTGAATAAAGACAAAAGGAAAAACTTATCTTAGCCGACGCGTTTTATCCTCTGAGAGACTTTATCAAGGCAAATGTTCCTCAGAGGACGAAACGCGTCGGCTAAGATAGGTTTTCCTTTTTGCCTTCATTCATTTTGTCCTTTTACAGATATACTCTGCTTGAAATCTTTACACAAACACATATATATGTATATATACTTAGTTTACTGTATGTAGCTATACATATATTATACTAATAATGAATTAAAAAAATCTCTTTTTCCATTTGGTGAAATTTTTGGAAGTAAGTTCCAATATCAAGATTCATTCATTTTTTTTCTTCTACGTTTATCCTTCCAACTTCATTTCCGCGTTTAATTCTTTTTAATTTTTTTTTTTACTTTATTCTTAACTAATATTCTGTCTTTTATTCTATGTATTAAAACCCATTCCAAGCTTCCCCTTTATTTTTTTTATTTCTTTCTTTTTCTCTCTCTTTCTTTCTTTCTTTCTTTCGTCCTGTATCTCTATCTTTCTTGCCTTTTTTCTTTCTTGCTCTCTTTCTTTCTTTTTCACATTCAGTGTTTCTGTTTAAGTTTTTTTGTGAATTTTTTTCTTTCCTAATTTAACTTTTTGAGATTTTTTTTTCTCAAGTCTTCTTCACTTTTTCTTTTCTTTTTTTTATTTTTTCTTTCCCTTTTTTACTTTCTTTCATTTACTTGATTTTTTTTTTTTTTTTGATTCTCCCTTCAGTTTACTTTTTATTTTCTTCAACGTTTCTCCGTCTTTCCTGCTTTGTTTACTTTACATTCCTTCTTTTGATAATTTATTTCTTAATTGATTCTTTTTTCTTTTCTGACCCAATATTTTCGACTTGTTTTCTCATCTTTTTGCCCTGTCAGTGTATCTTCATGTTTTTCTCATATTCCTTATTTTTTTCATTTTGTTCCTCTTTTATTTTGTTCCTTTTTTTCTGAAAAAAAAAAATCTGTCTCTGAAAGATTTTATTTCTTTCTAAGATTTTCTTTTTTTTTTTTCCAAACATTTCCTTTCATTTTTTTTTTTTTTTGTTCATTTCTCTATTTGCTTATATGTAATCATGTTACACCATCATCGCCTCTTATTTCCTTGGCTAACACATTTTAAAACTACAAATGATGCCCTGCTTTGCGATTCGGCGTAACTAACAACATAATGAAATAATTCGGCAGAACATATCAAGATTCTTCTGTGAAACAGTGAACTATAATTTTTTTTTTTTTTTTTACTAATGGCCAATATTTTATTTCTCGGTTAGGGAAACTTTCGTGGGTGGAAAGTAGATAAAAAGTTCGTAAGACAAAAATAAAGTTCGGGGAAAGGAAAACAAAAATAAAAAAATGAGGTTAAAAAGAAAGAATACCAGAAAGAACGTTTAGCATAAACAACTTCACTAATCTTTGAACGAAATCCGTCACACACGCACTTATGCACTCTTTCCTTATAAATATAACAACTATTTTATATATATATATATGTATAGGTATAAGTTCGTAGGTAAATAATCCAAGTGAATCCTCATAATATAAAATATTAAAACTGATCCACAAAGAGAGCTCAATGAATTTATTATAAATAAATATAATATAATAATAATAATATAATAATTATAAATAAATGACATATAAGAGAAATTCGAAAATATACCATATGTATAGCTATTTCACCTCCACAAGAACTACCTTGCAGGATTTGTCAACACAAAGGGATAAATTTAATAATTTAATTTTTTTTAATTTTTTTTATTTTATTTCCTAATCCCTTAGTGTTGACAAATCCAGTAAGGTAGTTCTTGTGGGGTGAAATAGCTATACATATGGGGTATTTTTGAATTTTATATGTAATATATATATATATATATATATAGCGAGACTCTTCGCAAGTCGAATTGAGTCACTGTCGGTCACTGGGCGTGTTTCCTAAAATAAATACGCCATAAATCCATCTTCATCCCAACCGTGCGCCGACGGCTTAGTGGTAGAATATCCGCCTGATACCAATTCAGTCGGGTTTCGATCTGATGTCTAGCCGCACTGATGAACTGTGATACAGCGAAACAGTCTGTATGTGGATGACATTATATATATATATATATATATATATATATATATTATATATTATATATATATATATATATATATTATTTAAAAATAAAAAACTAAAGATATTTAAAAATAAAAACAAACTAAACAACTTCGGATCATCAATCTAACGATTCTTTCCTATTTTATCAATATATTTGCATATGTGTTTTTTTTCTTTACCAAACACAAAGTTTGTAAAAATTGTCCAAATTTCTGAATATCCGGGCATTTTCGATTATTCTTTTAGCCATTATCAAGGATGATTTTTATTCTTTTTATTTTTAACTAAATGTGACTGTGTTCGTAGTTAATTTTATTAAGTGTTGGCTTTTTATTTTTTATTATTAGGATTTCCACTATTTTTAATCTTTTTTTACATGTCCGTGAAGTGATTATACTTGTATTTTTTACTAGTATGTTTCGAATAGAGTTTGGTAGGTTTTTGTGAGTGTTTAGCAATGTGCTGACCATGTTTAGAAAATAAAACATTTCTATAACTTCAAAATGCATACATAAAAACCCCACGCATTCAGTTAAAAATAAAAAAAACTCCAAAAACATAAAAATCGCTACTGGCTAAAAGCGCTTGGATAAGCAGAAGTTTTAGACAATTTTTATATACTTTGTGTCCAGAAAAGAAAACACTTGTACGAACACAAGAAAAATTAAATAAAATATTGTCAATCGATTTAACGAAACATGTATAAAAGAGAGATTACTGCTAAAATACAATACTATATATATATATATATATATATATATATATATATATATATATATATATATATATATATGAAGATATATAGTTTTAAGGTCTGCTATATTTATGGGATAAAGTGCTCAATATCAGAGACAGAGCGTATGTAAATATAAATATCAAAGTGAACATTGAAGTCAACACTCAGAGGCGACAGGCTGTTTCATGCTGGACGCAATAGTCAGGCCGGCCTGTTGACTTCAATGTTCACTATATATATATATATATATATATATATATATATATACACTCTTTACAAAATCCAGCTGATGTCTTGAATGCACTAATTATGGGCAAGAACAAACATTCGTGTGATTTTGACAAAAGCCAAATTGTTATGTCAAGAAGACTAGGTCAGTGCATTTTAAAACCGAGATTGCTCATATTCAGCTGTGGTCAGTATCTATCGGTAGTGGTCAGAAGAGAGGAAAAACCCCAACCGCTGATAAAGCATTAGGCGGCGAATATGCGAACAGAGTCTATCTCGCCAAGTTCGTGTCAATAGAAGGACTAAGATTATAAGAAGTGCCGATAGTTTTAATCCACGTGAAAGAATGGATCTCTCACAACACATCACTCATTATGCGTATGAATCTGTGTAAACTCTGATCAATTAGTGTACCCATAATAACCAGTCTCTATCACCGAATGCATCTTCAATAGACACACGAGCATTGTCGAAACTGGACCTAATATCAATTGTAAAAGGTCACCTGGTTTGGTTTGTTTACAGCATATCAATCACAATGGGGGCATCCTGGGTATGACGATAAACATCTGCGTCCTGGGTAAGACAATAAACTACGTCCAGCAGCAAGGCCTCTGTATAGGTGGTTTTGAGGAGCGTGGAACCACCTCTTAATTGCTGGTGTTCCCAGGTCCACTCTGACCCGTTAGGGTCCCATCTATGGGCAAATAGTTAACCCCACAAGCTGACTCAAAACACTATGAAAGTGTAAAAATAGATTTTAATACCAGAAATACTTTAAAAAAAAAAAAAATTAGTATCAGCAATAAATATTTGAAAAAAGAAAATATTACCAGAAATAAAAATCTTGTCAGCATTAAATAACCCATTGAAGTTAATATGTCCCAAAACAAAACAAACTATACATTTAAAAAAAAATAATATTACCAGTTATACATTTTTGGAAAAAGAAAAGAAGAGGAAATTTTGTCGGCATTAAATAACCCATTGTGGTTGATATGCCGTAAAACAAAACAAAACCAATCTCAATGGGTTATTTAATGCCGACAAGATTTTTATTACTGGTAATATTTTTTTCAAAAAGTATTTCTGGTAATATTTTTTTCAAAAAAAGTATTACTGGTTTTAATTTTTTCTTCAAAAATTTATTGCTGGTAATATTTTTTTTTACAAAAATTTATTGCTAGTATTAAAACCTTTTTTTTTTTTTTTTTTTTACACGTTTTGACCCCAGCTTGGGGGTTAACTATTTGGTCAGAGCTGGGACCATAATAGGTGCTACTGCCCCCGGTCAGGTGAACACCAACAATTAAGAGGTGGTTCCACGCTCCTCAAATCCTCCTTATCAGAGGCCTTGCTGTTGGATGTAGTTTATCGTCTTAACCAGGACGCGGATGTAGTTTATCGCCTTACTCAGAACGAAAAGGTCACCTGGTTGAATGATTGTCGCTATATGATAAATAAACGGACAGTAATTATAGACAAGGAGAAAGATCTCAATTACTTTGATAGGGGCCAAATTGTTATTACCAGAAGACCCGGTGAGAATATTTCCTCACAATATGGCTTGCAGGGTGTTCATATTCGCTCCTGGTGAGCATCTATCGGCAGTGGTCGGAGGTAGGGAAAATCAATAACTGCCAATAAGAATTGCCGATGCGCCAACCGAATGGTAAATTTCCCGCCAAGGACGAACTGACTATACGGTGGCTGTGACACGAATTGCAGGAAAAATAAGGAAATGAATTACAGCTCAGTCGATCATTGTTACGTATGGGACTGCCAAGCCGCAGACCAGACAGTGTATGGACACGCCAACATCGGAACTTGATAATTGTATCAACGGAAGTAGGTCGCCTGCTTTAATGGTATGGTACATGCGCATTGTCATCCTGGAGGAAAACGATGACATGCTCTGTGGGTAAAATGGGAAACCGTGTGATGTTTATTGGGCAAACAAATGGATTCAGTTGTGGAAGGTACTCTCATCATTGCTGAAGGTTTCATATAAGGGTTGGTCAATAAGTCCGTATCCTGATATATTTACGAGATGGGCGGTGACCCCACTCGTATGGTTGGTTGGTTGATTTTGTTTAGCCGCATAGCAACTTCTGTGGGTTATTTAATGCCGAAATATTCTGAACGCAACTGTATGCTTTTATCTATTAGGTTGGTGCAAAAATAATGACGTAATAATGTCGTTTTTTGACGTATTTTTTAACGCCAAAAAACGACATTATTACGTCATTATTTTTGCACCAACCTAATACAAACAAAATGTATTGTTGGTCATTTCACTATAAATAGATATTGTTGGTAATTTTTATATAAAAATATATTGCTCGTATATTTTATCATAAAAATATACTTTTACCCTTTCATTGGGTTATTTTTTTATTTGTGGGTTCTCTATTTTACCATAGCTGGGACCCTAACAGGCGCAATCTCACCGGATCAGGGTAGAGTCGTGAACAACAACAATTAAGAGGTGAGTTCACACTCCTCAAAATCCCTAATCTCCCGATCAGAGGCCTCCTGCCGGATGTAGTTCATCGTCATACCCAGGACTCGACTCGTATGGAGAGAGTAGATTCATGGAGACACTTGAAGGTTGGTGAGGGGATATCATTGGGTCTGGTTGGGTGAAAAAGTGCTTCATTACTCTTGTAATATAACGAAGTATAAGTGAGGACAAGGAACTGATTAAAAAGGTTAATTTAAAAAAAATCATTTCACCCCAATCAAGACTGAAATCCCACTATTGCACAGGGGATTACAGGAAGTGAAAATGAGAGAAAAGACTGAGTATAGGGAGGATTGGGGAAAGTGTAAAAGATGAACGGGATTCAAGAAGATAGAAGATGACGACTGACGTTGCATTTAAATTTTTCAAGATTGTATTTATCAGGGAAGCAAGTAAACGGATGAGAGTTCAACAGGCAGGAAGTGCGAGAAAAGAAACTCGAAATAAAAGCGGGGATTTCATTTAGCTATTTCAACAGTCAAAGGTTAGGGCCTAGATACCAATCTAGTACCACGGTTAAATTCAGGCACTCGATGCACCAGGTAAAAAAGCTCGTCAGAACAGTTGCCATGAAAACTGTGTAGTGTAAAGACAGAGGGAAGCCACGTCACGTCAGTGAGAAAGTGAATGAAGTCGAGATGCCAGGTGAGGATCGATTACACTACAGATCCTTCTTTGGATTTTGTCAAGAACCTCGAGATGAATAGCAGAAGCACCAGACCAAATATGGCAACATTATTCAATGCACGGACGATTGGTAGATTTGTAAATGTGCAAGATGGACTTTGACAAGAAAAATCTTCTGGCACGGCACAGTGACCTAAATCGTTCGATATATGAAACTGAAATAGAGATTCTCCCAAGATTGAAACCGAATTTAAAAGATTGAATATTACAGACATATCTCTGCAGCTACCCACTAATAGGACAGGCGCGAGCTTTGGCGGATAGCCGATTCCAGAGAAAATAGTTTCTTCGTTGTAGACTTTTTTCTAAAATCAGCAAACCCTTGAAATTACTTTGAGTTTAAGAAAAATCTTTTTTGTCAAGTAAAAGGAACTTTCGTTTTTGAAAGAAAATTCTGAACAAAGCCGTGTAAAATTAAATTGATGAGATGGATTCGCTTATCTATGATCGTATCAAGTCGGTGGCGCAAAGCCCATAAAAAGCAGTTATTTTGAGTTGTGAAGTAATTGGCGAATTTGACAAGGAGAGAGAGAGAGAGATCGATTGGTGCTTCAAAGTTCCTTTAAAACAATAGGTAACAAGCTCACCTGACAAATAAGGATCTCAGTCTGTGAAATTCCTTTGTTCTCTTTAAAAACTTGCATTACAATTTTATTTATATTAGGGAAGATTGAAAAGACGTTAGTCCAAGCAAGAAAGAATTCAGATACAGACCCGGTGGAAATCAGGCCAGCAATAAATGAGTCCTACTTAATAAGAACGACACGAGATATTACTAAACATGCAGAACAAGTACATTATACGTACGTAGATTAAATAAACTAGGTACCTCCACTATTTCGGCATAAATTTTCTATATTCAAGTTTAAAATGAATTTTTTACAACGAAAAAACATTCTTGAAGATTTCATTTTAGCTTTAATTGAAAGTTTAATAATTAAATTTATGATTTCTATTAATTAAACAATTCTGGTGTATTTCGGATAGAAACTATATACATTTGATTGTCAAATTTAATTTCCAATTTTTAAATTTTCTTAAAAACGGCCATTTTCTTAATTTTAAGAAATTTGTAAACAAACACAAATTTATCGATTTTGAAAATATTTAAAGAAATTTCTGACACGTTATTTTAGTAAAATTAAAAAATTTAAAGTTAAAGTAATCTGATTTGAAAGAAATTTTTCTTACTTATAGCATAAAAAAATAATATACAACCAATTATTAACGATCGATCCTGTTAATCTGACCCAACTATTGATGGATTGTTGACTGACGAAGCGATGACAGCTACTACGGATTACCATAAATGACATAATTTTTAAAAGTCTGAGTTTTAAAAAAATTATTCTATTTGAGTATGACCCACACTAATGGAAATACAATACATAAAATAAAATTATTTAGTGAAATAGTAAATGAAAAAAAGAAAAATTACTTTAAAATTTAAAGTTTACACTTTTAAAGTTGAACGGAAAATATGAAAAGGACACGTAAAGGGACAAAACCCTTAAATCATGTGACCTTGTAATAATACTGACAATTTCAGTATATCATACATGGAAATAAGGAATGTATTAAGTAAAAAAATACAACATAAAAAATTATTTTAAAAAAAAGTAGCTCAACTAAATTTATTAAACTTAGCAATTTTGGATTCGTCAATTTTTTTTCTACTTAATTACTACATAATATCGAGGAGCCCTCCTAATACAGAGCTTTACACGATGTTAAACTATTATAAATTATTATAATTAAAATTTCTTAAAAAACGAAAAAATTCTTGTAAAAATTAATTATTCATCAGAAAAAATTATTTCTTCAGACAATAATGTCCTTAATATTACTTATTTACAAAAGCAATTAAAAGCTTTTCTAATTAAGTAATATCATAGTTTTATTGGATTCATTATTTTTCAATTCAGACAAGATTTTCAGATAAATAGCTCAAATTTGAAAAAAAAAGTAGGTTATTTACCATCTCCAAAGACTCCTTCTTTTAACAAAAAAAAAAATAATTCAGGAGCCAAAAAGGTTTTAGGCGAAATTTCATGAAATTAAATAAGTAGGGGGTAACATATTTAAAAAAAAAATATTTTTTACCAAAATTTTCTAAAAACAAAATATTGCAAAAATAATTTCATTCATTTGTGAATAAGTCCTGAAAATTTCATTAAGATCGGATAATTATTTGATTTTTACAAGAATTTCCAAATTAATGTGTTTTCAAAGGGAAAAAAGCGCAAAAAAAAAAAACTTATTTTAACGTCACGAAGACTTTAACCAAAATTTCGAACGTTTTAGAAAATATTAAAAAATTTCAAAAAATAATTAAAAAATACTTTTTTTCTTTCATCTTAATAATAACATTTTCCGCGAAAACAGTGGACATACCTAATTTTAAACGGTTGAATTCAAAATTTCCTGAAGTTTACCTAATGTCGGAGGACACAGAGGCTGAAATGTTGTAATAATAAAAGAGATGATGGCAACAGATAGACGTAATAGTTAGGCGAGCAACAACACAAACTGTTTTGTTTCTAATCATATCACCCCAAACAAAGGAATAAAGCCACTAAGAAGCAAGGAGTTACTGAGTGTGAAGACATATGAGAAAAAGAAGACATTATAAAGGAGAGAGAACAATAAAAGGACAAAAATCAAGAAGATAGCAGATAGACTGACACCGCATCTACATTTTAAAAGATCAAAGTTGACTGGTAACCAATAAACCGGAAGAGAGTTCCGTAAGTGAGAAGTATAAAAGATGAAACTGCTAGCATAGAACTTACAGTAACATCTAGCTATTGCAACTGTAAAATGATGAGACCTACCCGCCAATCTATTACTGCGATTAAATTCGTAAAGTCGATGTACGAAAGAGGAATGCTCATCAGAACAATTACCATGAAAATATTTATAGAAATGGAAGCTACATGACGGCGGTGGAAATTGAGTGAAACCAAGATGCCAGGTCAGGACCGACAACATTGCACATTCTTCTTTGCATACATCTTAGAATTGCATTTAATTATGAAGACAATTTTACATCAATTTCAGCTCGTATATATGACATCAATGAAGGAAGTGTACCATTTACTATTTCGTGCCGTTAGCAAAGTAGCAGTATATTGTGATGTGTGTGTGTGGAGTGAGACGGATATAAGTGTAGAAAATGGAAAAGGCAAGCCGAGTTCAAATTCCGGGCTACTCTGCTGCGCTCACTTTCTCACAAATAACAAATGGGAAACATGGAATCGACACTTCTCCTCCGACCCAGGAACTTAGACGTTAGGTGGGGGCGTTAACTAGTTTCATGGAAGAATAACACTGAATTCCAAACTGTAAAAAAGGCAACGAGATTTCACTCACTTTTCGTCCCCAAGAAGGCGCGACAATTTACAGGTAACAAAGAAAAATCTACGAACATTATATATATATATATATATATATATGTGTGTGTGTGTGTGTGTGTGTGTGTGTTAAGACATGAATCATTAAATAATTTAGACAAGAGTTGTCTACTTATTTTTAATATGATCCTCTAATATTCACGGAGAAGCTTCTTAGTATCTTTATTAAAAGAAGAAAGAAAGTTGCCATATTGATTCATATTTATTTATTCCGAGAACATCTGACATTAGCACAATGTCATCTTCAAGGACCAGTTTTATCAGGGTCTGGTTTTATCAAAGACAAATTTATTGTGTTCATCTGAATTTTTTGTTTATGAAGTAATAGAATTGTTCGGACCTTGCTGTGATATCTGTTCCTTGTGCACTATATCATGTCTCTTCAAACCAGCATGTAGATTTTCAGACAACACACGAGTATATATAAATACATATAGATACACACACACACATATATCACACACGTCTGATTGAATAAATTACAGACAATATGTCTGCTAATTTTTAACAAAATCCGTTCATACTCATGCATAACCTTGTGTGTATTGACTATAAAGGATGAGAGAAATGTGTTATAACTGTTTAAATTTCTTTTATTTTCATCTCCCAAGTACTTTCGATCTTCTTCCAATACACGCACGCACATTATATATGTGCGTGTGTGTGTGTATGCATGCATACATACATGTATGTATACATACCTACCTACATATATATATGTATGCATACCTACATATATGTATGTATACATACATACATACATATCTACATATATGTATGTATGCATACATACATACACACACACACACACATATATATATATATACAAATATAAAAGTGAACATAGAAGTCAACTCTTAGAGGCGACAGTCTGTTTCATGCTATATGCAATCGTCAGGCCACATGTGCTGTTATTTTTCTCGGCTATTTATATATATACGGGTCAGTGGTGCATTGTGGGAAGTCTATTATGGCGGTTATTTTATCGGAAGTCGTTTATTTATTTATTTGGGTTAAATTATTTTGCTTGTTTTTATTTTTTGTTTCTTATTTTATTTATTTTATTTTATTTTATTTTTAATCGATTTTTACTACGTTAATAAAAACTATTAACGTAGTAAAAATTCGTTTATGTCACTTATTTAATAGTTTTGTTTTGGTTTGAGAATTTAATTAAAGCTATTTATTCGATTTTGGGGTTGATTGTTGTAGTTTGTTCTAACTATTATTTTGGCAGGAACAGTTTTTAATTTGTGTTTATTTTGGTTGATTATTTTTATTTGTTTTTTCTAACGGTAACTATTCTAACAGGTGTGATTTGGTAATTTGTTTGGATTAATTAATTTAAGTTAATTTTATTGTTATTTTGTTTATTTGTTTATTTATTTGTTTTTTGTTTTGTTTTTTTCGTTTTCAATTTTTTAAGTAACGTAGTAAAAATTTGTTTTCATGTCTGCATTTTGAGATGAGCTCGGATCTTTTATTTAATAATTTATTTTGGTCTGGGGAAAGTAATGATAGCTATTTTTTCCTCCAAGCAAAGTTTGCAAGTTTATGATTGATTGTTGAAGGCTGATGATCTTTTCCTTATTTTCCAAGATATGTTTGGTGTGATGTGCGTTTTGTTTTTAATTCCCCATATATACTTAGAAAGCATTTTACTGTTCGCATATTTGCTATCTGTGAAAGATGTTTTGTGTGTATAATTTCTTTGTTTCCAGGGTCCTTCAGTTACTCCTATGTATACTTTTTCTTCATTATCTGGTGATTTTATCGTGGCTTGGTATATTACGTTGTTTTGTAAACAACTTCCGTTTAAGGGACATTCGTTCTTTATTCTGCAGTTGCACGTGGGTTTAATTTGTTCGTGTGATTTGTTGGTAATTTTCCTGTTGTGCTTTTTTATTATTTGTGCCATGTTCTCGGTGCAGCTGTAGCTAATTTTAACTGTGTTTTTGTTGAATATTTTGTGTAGGGTGCTTGATTCCGGGTTTGTGTAAGAGTTTGAAGAATATTGTTTTTACGTTTTTGCTGTACGGCGGGCTGAACCATATGATATTTCTTCTCCTGTTGGGCTTTTTTGTGTTCTGTGGTGAGTATGTGAGTGTTGCTGGGAATCCGCTATCTTTTAGGACTGTTTCATAGTCTTTCTTAGCTTTGTTAAATATGGATTCATTGGAGGAATTGTCGGAAAGCCTACGGTTAATCGATTTTGGTATCTGTTTGATTATAGAAGGCGGGTGGTTGGAAGATGTGTGTATGTAGAGTGGTTTATCATTAGGTTTTCTATATGGTTTATATGAGCCTTTTCTTAGGTTGAAGGTGACATCTAGAAAATCTACTTCGTTTAGGTTAGTTTTTATATCTATGTCGAATATATATATATATATATATATATATATATATATATATATATATATATATATACACACACACACACACACACTTCGTCCCAAATTATTATTGAGATAACTTTTTTCTAATATTTCAAAAGCCGTCCAATCAATTCACACAAAATTTTCAAACAATGTCGGCAACACTGACCTGCGCAATCACTGAAATTTTTGTATTGATCTGTGCAATGTAAACAAACTGGCGCCATATTTGTTATCAGCATGTTGATACGAGCGTGCCAAATTATTAGAAAGGTTTACTAAAATTCCAAGAATTGAGCAAACAAAACGTTTATTAATGTTGCACATGAATGTTTATGATCAAAACAACCTAATAAATAAGATAATCAAACATAATAACAGATACAAACAAAGGCACAGTTTTAAACAAATTAATAGGGAATGTGCTTTCCCTGTTTTGAAATTACTTGAAGAAGTCGACAATCCATAGAATTTGTTAATTGTAGGATGTCATCTGCTGTAATGACGTGAGATATGTAAAGAATTGCTTTCCACAACTCAGCGTTGCTCCTGAATTGTTGTCCGTTGGCGTACAGTCTTCGCTTCATGATGCTCCAAAGGTTTTCGATTGGGTTCAAATACGGAGAATTTGCTGGCCACTTCATATTTCGAGGTCCATCGAAGCCTGTTTCAAATATTCAGTAGTCTTGTGAGCAGCATATGAGGGAGCATTATCTTGCATAAAAACAATGGCCCTTCTGAAGGCAACTCTTTGCCTTTTTATCCACGGTTCAAGATGCTCCTTCATAAATGCTATGTATGCATCAGCAGTCATTTTGATGCCATCTGGTACTCTCCATGGGCCAGCTAATGTTTTTCCAATAATACCACCCCAGATCATTATGCCTTGTTGGTGTCTCAAACGCTGATGGCGATTCTGTCCGTTCATTACCCAGCCTTTGCACCATCTATCTGGCCCATCAAATGTTGCTAGAGTTTCGTCTGTGAACAAAACTTTAAAGAAGTAAATCTTCATATTGTCCTCGGCCCATTTCAATTGATTTTGAATGTGATTTCTCGTCAACGGAGGCTTCGATACAAGTTTGACTGTTGTTGCTATTTCCATCAGATACCGACACTGAGTACTTTTAGACACAGTAGGATCCCCCATGCGACTGAAAAGCTCTTGAGTGGTAAGTCCAGGGTTCTTCGTGGCCACTCGTTTAAGTCATGACATGAGACGACGTGAAATAACACTCGGCTTACCTTTATCTGCTCTTTTGTGTACTTGTGTAGGGTCGGAGGTGAACTATTTCACTGTTTGATGACACCTCCCTATCATTTTTGAAATTTCTAGGGTAGATTTACCTTTCGAGAGTTCTGAGGTGATAGTTTTCTTTTCAGCATCACTTAAACTGCTTTTATGGCCCATCTTTTCACTAAATTCTTACACTTTTCTAATAATTTGGCACACCCAAACCACAGTGCTGATATCAGATATGGTGCCAGTTTGTTTACATTGCGCAGATCAGTACGAAAATTTCAGTGATTGCGCAAGTCAGTGTTGCCAACATTGTGTGAAAATTTGATTGGACAGTTTTTGAAATATTAGAAAAAAGTTATCTCGATAATAATTTGGCACGCAGTGTGTGTGTGTGTGTGTGTGTATATATATATATATATATATATATATGAAGAAATATAGTCTTAAGGTGTGCTATATTTAGGGATAAAGTGCTCAATATCAGAGATAGAGCGTGTGTAGATATAAAAGTGAACATAGAAGTCAACACTTAGAGGCGACAGTCTGTTTCATGCTATATGCAATCGTCAGGCAACGTATGCTGTTATTTTTCTCGACTATTTATACATATACGGGTCAGTATGTCCCGTATATGTATAAATAGCCGAAGAAAACTGAAGAAAATGTGAGAAAAAGTAAAAAAAAATCAATAAGTGGAAAAAAAAGACGACAAATAATCACGACATTCGACACATACGCACATACACGCAAACGGGCGCACGTACACACTATGAAATAAAAATCAACCTTACACCAATGAAAAGTGCAAAAAAAAATTGAGTATAATGAGCAGTCAATTGTTGAAATCTCATTAATGAGGATTCGAAAACTCTTGCTTTAAATAAGTGACAGTAGGCTCCATATCGCTGCGCGGGAAGAATTATTCTTCACGTGCAAACGATCTGATTGGTTGGCATCGACCAATCAGCGAGCGAGCTTTGGGGAGACTTAAGAAATCTTCTGTGATCCGTTTCTCCTAAAAGTGCACAAAATTGACTACTTAAAAATAGAGCGATTACAAAATTGTCGCATTGCTGCAATTTGTAAATTGTCTATAATAACGTAGTGGTGATTAATTAACCAATGAATGCTTGGCGTTGTATGTGGTGATCCGCACAATAGCGCCCAACGAGTGGACGGAGTGATTTCTGGAATGTCCGTCCTCGAAACCCTAGAGGGGGATGTTGAAGGTAGCATCAATAAACTAAGTGACAATCGTTTTACTTTTATTAATAATTATATATATATATATATATATAATTGTTGCGTGATATTTAATTCAACTTTATGTTTTTATTAAGCTTGTGGTAAAGATATAGCCGAATAAATTAAAAGTTGTATCTTAGAACAGGATATAGATTATTAAATCTATATCAATTTATGATGATATAGATTTTCTCTGCGCTGTGGTTAAGTAATTGTCTGAACATAAGGCCGGTGCCTATTACCCTCAAACCACTCCACTGGAGATCCAAAACTGAATGGGGGCCCCAGGCAATGCTTTGTGATCATCGCTATCTTATCAACTTTTACTTTTTTTTTCTACCTACATTTATATGTTACAAATTAAACTGACTATTAAGGGATGAAAGATTTTCGCGTTAATCAGTGGGGTCTTCTTTTTTCGTCCAAATCCTTGAAATTGTTTTGCTCTCGAAAAAAACTATATAAAATTCATTATTTTTTATCCATAATATTGAATGTGATAAAATTATTCAACATTTTAAGAAAAATCTCAAGTTGATGTTAAAAATAGCCACAAAACATTGTTGATTTATTTAAGATGGAATGGTCTATTATGACATGTCTCTAATTATTTAAGATGGAATGATCTATTATGACGTACAATGTATTTTATTTTCAATTTTTACGAGTTGAAGTGTGTGTATGTGATGGTG
This sequence comes from Acanthosepion lycidas, assembly GCA_963932145.1. Classification (NCBI taxonomy): domain Eukaryota; kingdom Metazoa; phylum Mollusca; class Cephalopoda; order Sepiida; family Sepiidae; genus Acanthosepion; species Acanthosepion lycidas. The sequence continues at coordinate 20,299,851 of OZ010583.1, read as the reverse complement.
AGAAAATCGTATCATGGACTCAGGGGTATCATAGATTTGAAGAGGGCATGAAACCCTTATACCGGTTCTGTCTAAAGATCTACAATACTTACGACCGGAAGCCTTTAATAAAAAACCAATGACGGTTTAATTGTGGATGGAACCCGACCGAATTATTATAATTGGTATTTTTCTAACTATATCTAACACTCATTAGACAATTTTATAGGCTGCTTTCGGCACCTACAAAAACACTTTTGTTCTTATGACTTCTGGCCTGTAGTTTAATTTTTTTTCCGCCGCGGGCGGCGCTGCTTATTCAGGTGCACAGATAAATGTCTCATTGCATAACTTTTCACTTGTTTATGCACCAGGTAATAGCCAAGTGTTTAAGCAGTTGAACTGAAGCCAGCAAGATCAGCATTTCAAATTTCGATTTGGGCGTAGTGATCACAGCGAGGAAAAACGGAAAACATCCCTCATCAAACTGGTTGTTGCTCTTATCAACGAGTGTCTGATTTTTGAGACGAAGACAACTTGCAATTAATTCCTTTCTTCACCGACTTAGTTAAATTATAATAACCTGATTTCTGTCCGTGAACGTGGTTGCTGCGGTAACGCAGCAAAAAACGGAACATCGTAGCATGATTTTTGAAAGCCAACACAGGCTCCGATTGGAAGAATATAATAGTTTGAGAATTAATAATAATAACCTAGTGGGTAGTCATTATTCACACTTGCTGCGATAATAATGCTAGGATGTCTGTTATAAAAGCTGAAAAGAAAATTATATCAACATCAAAAGAGGAAACCAAAACAAAAAACGATTATAGATTACTGGATAAAATAATGATACATTTATTTTGTGAAGAATATATTACTTTACATAAAAATGTATTTAAAAAAAAAAAAAAAAGGTTTCATAATTGCACTGGCATCAATGCTTTATTTCAAATGTTAAAATCATTTAACAAGAAACTCTTGCTCGTTAAGAATTAGTAGAAGTAAAGATAATGTTGAATTTAAATTTTTAAATTAATTTGCAAATAACGTATTTCTTGATATAAGACACACTTTTTATTTTTAATATCAAAATCGGATGGCGTCCAATATTCAAAGGTCATAAATTATGTGTGTTTGTGTGTGTGTGTTTGTGCGTGTGTATACACATTCACACCTGAAGATTGCAGGAACAGCATGAAATTTCAAGGCGTGCTATATGATGTTGTATATTATGTATATTCACACACACACACACACACATATATATATATATATATATAAAGAGAGAGATGCACACACAGATATATATATATATAAACACATATATGACACATACATATTTATTTACGCATTTATATATATATGCAAACATATATACACGTACACATATATACACATGTATATACACACACACACATATATATATATATAGAAATATATATATGTACACAGATATATACGCGCACACACGTGTATACAAATATATATATACACACACATATATATATATATATACACACACACATACATACGCTCGCACATACACACATATATATATGCACACACACACATATGGGCACATACACACATATATATATATGCACACACACATATGGGCACATACACACATGTATGCACAAACACACAAATATATATATGCACACGCACTTATATATATGCACTCACACACACACACATATATATATGTGTGTGTTTCTCTATGTGTGAGTGTGTGATTTTTAATATATACTTAAATAGGAATGGCTCAGTTCCACAGAATGTCTTCTTTAATAACAATAGTATGGATTTCAAATGTGAAGCGCACCTCACCACTCAAATCGATTGATCAAGTTAACATCGATAATCGCCTAATCGATATTTCAATATTTCAATTTTGGAAACTCCGCAAAACTGTTTTCAAAATAAGGCGCGTCATATACGACGGTTGTCTTATATTCCCAAAGTGACGCTAATTTTAATATTTTAATTAGCTTAGTACTTGCTATATTACGGATCTAGAGTGGACCCGTTGTAAAGAAAGTAATGGCCTAGAAGAGACGAATCAGGAGGGAAAAGGGGCAAAACTCGAGATTGGACAAAACGGAGTTGGAAAAGATCTGCAGTGGTCAGCTATTTCCAAAGAAATCTTACAGGACTGATTGCAGCTTATCATTTATTGAGTTCAGTTGTCGCTTTCCCAGTTTCCTTGTGACGGTGATTGAAAAGCGTTTTGAATCTCACTGGACTCAGTCATCGATTTACCGCATATTATATAGCTGTTTGTACACCAGATTTACGAATGAAGGTATTTCTAGACGACTTGTGCCGCTGTTATTTTCTTTTATAATAATAATTATTATTATTATTAAATCAAAGTGTTACTGGTGCCAAGTAACACTACTACTTGTTGAATAGCTAGACTTCTAGCAGTATTAAAAAGAAAAAAAAAACATGAAAGGGAGGACGAACCTTCTTGCAGGGACAATGTGCTATACTTCTCTCTGTTGCTATGTATGCCGCCAGTGACGTGATGAAACGACATCGCGAGACGGAGGGCTTCAACGGCCAGGGCGGAAGGTTCCCCTGACGCAATCAACGGACATGTTTCCGGGACCAAGGCGAGACATTCAATTTGGAGGGCATCGGCTGTGGTTTTAGCTGGAGAGGAGTGGACTGGCTAGGTGCTCAGCTGCGCACCAACTCTACGACCACAACCGGTCATAACACTGATGAGGATGCAAAATTAAGGTAAGCAGATTCCCAATACCTCTTCTGACAAACTTACTCTCGCCTTTGGCATGCAATTCTATTTACATATTTTTTGCCTCGTATATAAAACGGAAACACTTTCATTTACGTTGCCTAACCGGACGTTCGGAATTTTTTTTTATAATAATATATTCCTTTACTACATAGGCGATCACAACTCTCCACACATTCCTTTTCCTTATTATCTGTGAATAGTCATGACCTTAGGAAAGATAGTGGAGTCGTTTTTTCGTTGTCTTTTTCGCGGTTTAGAATTCAAAGATTTCTTTCTCTGAGTCTGCTTTCTATTTAACGCAGTGGTTCCCAACCACGCACCGCTTAAGCATCTCTAAAATACTGATATATAATCGTAATCATTCAAAAACTAAACTTCTATTCACGTGGAGGAAGCCTAAAAGGCCATTAACTTAACTCTCTTTAATAACTTTAAACTACATATGTACAATAGCATTATCATTTAATTTCAGAATTTTACAATATTTATAAAAATATTGTGTTACCATATATATATATATATATATATATATAAAGTAAATACGTAATTACACATGTACCTACATACAGACAAATATTTTATGTATATTGTATATGCACTGTATGTATTAATTCGCACACACATTCATATTCACACATACTAAAAAAATTCACTGTTAATAGATCACTCTCGAATTACCCCCTTAAAAATAAATTTTTCATTCTGGGGATCGTGTATCCTACTTTGAAAAGTATCGGTCTAAACAGTAGCAAGTTGGAGAATTGACAGAGTCAAGCTTTTATCAAAGGCATTTGTGTTAAATTTAATCTGATTCGCCCGGAATTTGAATAGGTACTTGTTCTGTTTTCTGCATCAATATCCATTACGCTACCCGCACATCATTATTTATGTGTTGGGTTCTTTGGGGATATTGGTGATCATGGCTCGCCACAGCCTCTTGTATATCTAAGCAACTCGTTGCCATACATCTATGTCCTTGCTCTGCCATTCATTCAAACAAACATCATAGATACGTTTCTCACGGTTTCCTTATATCCATCCTTTTCTTAATACGTCATATGAGTATTAACTTTTCCGAGCCGTCTTTTTTCATAATGTTTCGCAGAAATTTCAGCTGTCTTTCTGATTTTAAGTATGGCCGTCTTTCTAGTTCCCATTTTTTTAAAAAAACTTCCTCATCGTTCATATGTTCTGTCCATGGTATTTTAGCATCTGTTTGTAGAACATCTCTGCCGCTTCGAGTTTTTTCATCTCTAACGACATTATTTAGCACCCACTGTCACGCAGAGAAATATATACGACATAGCAAGTTCAGCACTATTTTGTTTCTAAAAGAAAATTTCCTACTTTTATACTTTGTTTTGTTTCTGAAAGGCATCTTTCAATAATCCTATGTACCTTCGGATTTCCGTGTCGCATTTTTCGTCGTCTGTTGCTACATGGCCCAGGGGATTATGATTCGGCACCTGTTTGACATATGATTCGGCACCTGTTTGACACTGATGTCTTCAAAGCTCACCTCTATGACTTCCTTTCTTTCTGACATGGTTGTCAGAAAGAAAAGCAGTCCGTCTTCTTTTAGTGATTAGTCTTTTCTTAGTTTTTCTTTGCTACCATCTCTAGGAGTTTTTGTAGTTCTCCTGAGTCCAGCATCAGTTCACTGTCACCCGCATAAATTCTATGAATAGAAAGTAAAACTATAATCTTTTTTTTATTATTCAAAGACTAACAAATTTTTTTAAGCCTTTTTTCCTATATTTCGAACTATTTTAAATATAAATTATAAAATTTCAGACTGCCTTCGGTTTTTCTGTCGAATAGCTTTGCTTCATGTCAGTTTCGTCGTTTTTCAAATATCGCGTCTTAATGTTTCATGTCATGCTTTTATTCAGCCTATACAATCAGGCAATTATGAGAGAACTAGAAGTCCTACCAGAATTAATTATAGGCAGTCACAATCTTAACATAAGCTAACACGGGGTTGATAGCAGACTGACAAAGGAATCTACAAGAATTCCTACGGAAGAGGGTAAAGAAAAGCGATAAAAAAGGGCCAAAACTCAACTGCAAGAAAACAGAATGAATGGTTGTTAGCAAAAGTTAACAGCCCGACACGTAAATTACAAATTGGAGATACCAAAATCAAACAAGTACAACAATTTATAAACAGTTTTAATCGACGGCGGAAAGTACGACACTGAAATCCAAAGCAGATTGGAATAGCGAAAGATGGCCTGCCTCCCAAGACCTAAGCAAAGAACAGAAAAAAATCGTCAAAATCAAAGAATAAAGTACTGAACTGTTAAGTAATATCAGTCCTTCTATATGGTAGTGAATGCTGGACAACCTCCTCACAGATGAAGAAGAGACTTGAAGCAACAGAAATGAGGTTCTACAGAAGGATGCTGAGAATAGTATGGATCAGACATGTGAGCGAGCTTGAGTAAATGGATGTTAAAATAAGGTTTAGGAGAGATAACAAAAAGACAAAATTTATTAATAGCTACAAAGGACAGGAGATTGTGGGGAGCCATGTTCGCCAACACCCTGAAGCACATAGAAGAAGAAAATCGGATCTTCACGTGTCAGTTTTGATTGCTTAATTTTTGTAGAAAAAATATTCCTATGGATATAAGGCACGTTTTCTTCTGCTTCACTATTGTCCGTGTCTTAGACATAAGAGTTTCGGCAATGTTGTCGGCATAAGAGATTATTTTGTGTAGTGAAAGAGATAATCAGCTACCTCGAAAAAGAGTTTGTGTTTTGTGTGTGATCTGCCGAAGAAAAATTACCAAAAATTAGTTAGCAAAAATCTACTTTAAGGACCAGAATCTATGCTAATGTTCTTCCCTTCCCCTGAATGGAGTGACGAATCAGAAAGATCTCTCGGTAAACAAAAGCCGTTGTTTTTCGCTTATGTGGGGATTAGATTTTCTGAGCTTGGTGGACAAACACACGTTTTAGCTGGTGAGAAGTGAAGGTTGGATGTGTGACTCCATTTTGTCGTTTATAAGTTGCCTGTTGAACCGTTATGATGGACTATCGTTTGAACTGTGATTTGGCTACAAGTCTTGCGGTCGAGAGTCAGAAAAAATCTATTGCAGACGTTTATTGCTCCTATAAGTTGACAGTCTTCTTTTTTTTTCTTTTGTTTACAACCACACTTTGATATCTTTAATGTCATTGTCATCATTCCGAGAGACGTCTTTTCACAAAAAGGAAAGTAGAAATGTAATAAACACTGTCTGAATTCGAACCAGACTCATCGATTTTTTTTATTTGAGTCTCTGACCGTTACACTAACCAAACATCCGACTTTGGATTAAGACGCCAGTTCCACAACAATAAAGGGATTGGTTTATTTTTTTTTATTTTATTTTTAATCAAAACGCTTAATCGGAATTTTGCCAACGGCTGCTTGTCCACAATAAAGACCTTTTGTTTTCTCTATCAGTTTTTTTGTATTTTATTTTACCTGGTGTGAAACACACCCGTGTCTTACGGGAGTGATTACCAGGAGAGGATGGCTCAGCAGGTTGGAAATCAACTTTTGTAGGCTTGGCAGAAAGGAAGTTTGAATCGTGTTTTTCTTCTTCTATGTTACAGTAAATGGCATCAAGAGTAACCTTTTTGTTGTTATCTTTCCAAATCCGAAATGTGAAAGGAAAAGCATGACGAATGTTTATCTTCGCTGTAGGCCAATTGGACATTCCGTTTATTTTCTTCTAAGATCTGGAATTTTCGAAGACTTCTTTACGTTCACCAATGCCTGAAGAGAATCATAAATAGGAAAGTTTCGTCACATCCTATCAACTCCGGTTTTGTTAAGGTCATATCCGTTATTCGCAGAAAAAAAGATTTATACCGTCTTCTATGCATGGGCATGTGACCGAGTGGTTAGAACATTCGCTTTCCGACAATGTGACCCGGGTTCGAATCTCAGCATGATTGATTTGTCAGGACAACTTCTTGTTATCGGCCTGTGATGGGGTAGTCCTGAATGTGAAGAAAATGTACATAATGTATATCTGATCGGGATATTGGAGGTTTTGAGGAACGTAGTACCACCTGTTAATTACTGTTGTTCCTAGATCCACCCTGAGCCGGGTTGATAGCACCTGTTAGGGTCCCAGCTATGGATAAATGGTGAACCCCAAACAAAATCACAATGAAAGTATAACAATACATTTTTATAGTAAAAATACCAGCAACATATTTTTATATAAAAAATTACCAACAATATATATTTGTAGTAAAATTACCAACAATACAATGTAAAAGCAAAATATCAAGCAATACATTTTTTATCTGTAGTTGAAGGCATACAATTGCGTTCAAAATATTAACATTTTGGCATTAAATAACCCATAGAGGTTGAGATGCCGTAAAACAAAATCAACCAACCAGCCAAGTGGGAGTGGGGGATCCGAGCGTGCGGGCACCACCAGAAAGTATCTGAAAAACCACACCACGCGTTTACCAAAGGCTTGTGAATGAAATTGGATACACTGAAATCTATGGATGTGCTAGCACAAAATCACAAGTCATCGTGACCGAGGGTTTGAGCGTAATGACCTTGTTCAGACTGTTGATCACACCAGGTAATGTGCTCTCTCCCAGAAACTGTAACTAAGGTCTGCTCAGCATAATTGCAGTATAAACCATATGTGGTGTCTGTGAGTGGAGAACAAACAGAAATGAGTGTGAGCAGGCGTCTGCAACTGGGATTGGTTAGCCGCCCTAGTAGAAAGGCATACTCGGATATGAGCAGCCAGTCATCATGTGCCATGTACTCCTTGGTTGTGAGATTGTATTATTATAACAAAAGAAAAGACTCTCACTAAATAGATAATCTTTCACCAGAGGAGACGGTATTTTAAAGCATGTATAAAATATTTAATATGACTATAAATAATGATAATTATAGGTAAAAAATATTTGATGTATTCCATACCGGTACAGTCTGGAAAGCGTTTTACACATAGCATCACTGATACAAGTATATTCGAAATGATTTGAATTCTAGCGATACAATAAATGCCAGGATACAGCACAATCTTGTCCATGCTATGTGACAACATTCAGTTCTTGATAATGACTGAGACCGTCAAAATACATGAATGCAAACAAAGCAACACATGAAGTTGATAAAATTTATCCCCATATTTTAAATCAGATGCACATCATTTTATTCGAAAATTGTCAAATTGCATTAAAATAAGGCAGAAATGAATCTAAAAAAGCTTACGTAAATATTTCTACTATTTGTACATTCCATATATATATATTTACACTCGGCCTTGTGCCACATCTTGTTGCGTGGGGCAGCAAGTAAATAGTTATATATATATATATATATATATATATATATATATATATATATATATATATATATGGGATTGTATTAGAATAGAATATATCGGCGACTTACGTAGAAGCGTGCGTTTGCGTTAGGCTCGTTATGCATCCTGGCACTTAAGAGACAGACGAAAGCGCGCCTGCCTTTACTTAGATTACACACACACATACATTATATATATATATATATATATATATATATATATATATATATATATATATATATATATATATGCGCGTGTGTGTGTGTGTGTGGATATATAGGTATGTATTTAGATAATATGTGTGTGAGTGTGTATGTGTCTGTCTATAGTAAAACGTTGCTTATCTTAATTTCGGAATATCTAAACAAAATTTCTAGTGTCGTCAATTTTTAATTTTACGATTCTTCTCGCGTGTACGAATTTATTACAAATGTTGAAATTTTATTGGTTTATTTTTCTGCCCATGTCTGTCAAGACAGAGATGTTAATCCTTTTGATGAAACTCAGCTACAGGAAACATCATGGAATTATGTTAACACAAAGATGAAAAGAAAAAGCAGGCACTGGTTTTGCTTACTACAGTCGACATTAATGAATCTTTTGCGTCTCTTCGTTCAGTGGTATCAAGCACAAGACAAAATCGACGCCGTAAAGTTGAATGCGTTTTTATCAAACAATTTGACAGACAAAAAAACAAACAAAAATTTTCTTTTGTTTTTGTTTGTTTGAAAAAACAAAAGACCCCCCCCCCCCCAAAAAAAAAAAAAAAAACTGCAAAAACCTTGATTATGATGTGGGGACGCAATTGAGTGAGAGACCAACAAAACTCCCTGTAATATCAAAGATGAACTGAAGGCAAGGATTATAGTAGCATTCACCAACTTAAACTATGAGACCGCCTGGAAGAGTTGCAGGAGATTTCGAAGTTGTCTGAGACCGTGGTTGAAGCCAAATGTGATTTTATTGAATTAATTTACTCTTTAATATTTCAATATATTTTGTGTAATTTTGGTAAATAAATCTGTTAAAATGAAACGTCAATGTTATCTTCATGTTTGCGTAATTTAGACAACAATTTATATATATATATATATATATGTGTGTGTGTGTGTGTGTGTGTTTGGTTGAATAATCTACACATATTATGCCTATTTATTTATTTTTTTTAATCTTCTCAAATTCGACATGTGTAAAGTAAGCCTTCTTGATAATATTGTGGTGAAAACAACATACATATTTACATTTTTGTCAGAAAAACAATCTCCTAAAGACATTTAAAATGATAGACAATGTTGGTCTTTTGCAAAACATTAATCAACGGAGAAGAGTTATTGCAAATGATTAAGCTGGTTGCGTTAAATTTAGTTTTGTATATAATTAATTTTATTTTTTTATTGGTATCATTGGGGAATATATTAGTACTTATGAGGTTTTTTTTTAGCATTTTTCATCATGTTTGTAGCTAGAGTGTATTTGATTGCTGTAGGTTGATATATTTAGGGTTATAATTAAGGGTATAGCAACAATGTTTTAAAATGTCTATAAAAGCAACGTTTAAAATGCACAAATTTTTTTTTAAAAGTTTAAAGAAATTGGAGGTTGAGTATTTAAAAACATTAATAAAAAAATATATAAGTTACCTCCCTTACATATTCTTGAATTTTAAAATTGCCAATAACGAAGAGTATTTCATGTGCATTTATATAAAAAAAAAATCACAGCTATCAATTACATTATATTTTGTCTTAGTAATTCAACACTGATGATGATTTCAGATGAAATTGAAAGTAATTAGGAAAATAAAAGAAAATAACCAAAACTACGGCGTCTTAATTAGTTTAATACCAACACTAAGAAATTGATCCGTGAATTTGAGAGGATTTAAAATAAAAATAAGTAGACATATGTCTAGATTATTTAACCAAACATGCTTGAATATAAGCAATCGGACGTCTAGCCACACTGAAGAGCTGTGATATAGCGAAACTGTCTGTCTGTGGATGACTATATATATTAGGTACATAGGTGGTTAAATCAAATAAACTAGATATTAGCAACCGTATATGCGCGCGTTAGCGTGCATATATAAGTAAGCAAATAAATATTTACTAAATTTACTTTAAGGTGTAAACATAACAGTGCTCAATGTGATTAGACAGAGCTAAAAAAGATATATTAGTAAATATACATATACCTACATTTGGAGAGCGACTTTAAAGTCGCACTCCAAACGTGTGTGTATATATATATATGATTTTTTATATGTATTACAGATCATTGAGATAGCGAAAGATGACTTCCAAAAGTTAAGAAAATTATTAAGAAACAGGAAACTCTCGTTAGGAAACTCCTATATGGAAGTGAATGCAGAACCATTTCATCCTAGAGACAACAGAAATTAGATTCTACAGAAGTATGTTGGAAATATCATGTGCTGGACATGTGAGCAATGATGAAGTTTTAGACAAAATGGAAACAAAAAGTACACATATACGTATCATCATAAAGAGACTGTTTGAATTTCTGGGTACATAATGAGGAAAAGGGGCTTGGAAAATTTGACACTCACTGGACATACTGAAGTTAAGTGATATGGAGGAAATCAGAGTGTAAATGGTTGGCAGAACAAGAATTAGGATATATAGGAAAAAACCAAACTTTACTAAGGGCTAAAAAGAACAGGAAATTGTGGAGAGCCATGACCGCCCACGACAGGAAGAAGAAAAAGAAGGGGGAAGAGTTTGTGTTCAAGCGGTTATCATGTCTAAGTAAATGGCATCAATATTTTCTATAAATCCGTGTTGTTTCTTTGATACGAAAGCAGTATTCGGAATAGAATCTCAGGAACGATCATTTTTTTAAATAACCGTCTATATTTTCGCTACCAGGAAAGAATACGCATATTATCAACGCCATATTTACTACGTAAAAGATTTATCTTTCATTACTTCTCTCATCAGCAATCAAGTGAAGGCAAAATTATTTACTTTGTAGTTTTTAACCTTTTAAATATTTTCTAAAGATCTTTAAGAACATTTTTTCTTTAAAATTTAATTCATTTTACTTGCCCGCATCTTCTAATATATACTTAAATAATCGAAAGTATGTTTCCCGTCAGAACTTCGAATGCATTTTTAGCTAGAACGCCATTAATACTGTCAGAAACATAAAAAAAATGTAGTTTGAAGTCATAATATAATGTTACTTTTTATTTCTTCTATATTAATAATAAGAAAAAGAAGAATTTATTTTCCCTTCCTTGTCTCCGCTAGATATACAAATAAACCGGCGATAATGATAAATTTAATAACTTTAGGATTTCTAAAACTAATCGTGCTTCAGGTTTTCCTCTTTACGCCATCAAATTTTCCGGATGTAACATTTTTCCCCTTTTTTCCTCTTCCGGATGTGAACTGTTTCCGGTCAACGCAAATACATATAGACGTACAGGTACACGCATGTACGTAAGCCGTAAACACAACGACTGTTTTTCTTTGTTCTCTCCTTCCTGTTTCCCTATGCAAATATGTAATTTTGAAACAGAAGACATTTTCGTTATTGGTTTTAAGGATGGTGAAAACCACATTTAATTCTTGGTTTTATTTTTTTTACATTAGTTATTTTTTGCCTTGCCTTTGATTTATAGTTCAATTTTCATTACACCTGTACGATATGAAAATATTTCAATGTTTTCTTTTTACCCACCCTCGTCCCATACAATTCAGAATTTGGAAATGTCCGCTCTAATAAAAAAGAAAGAAAGAACGAAAAAGAAACAAGAAAAAATATATAAACGAGACTATACCATGTGTTGAAATATTTAACTTTGAAAATCTGATAAAAAGATTGGCGAACATTTTGTGCTGGCGTTAACTTCATGAATCACTTAGAGTGTTGGCTGCTATTTTCTGGTAAAGCTATTTCGAAAATGGTGAACAGTCCACATTTGAACCGTACCAAGCATTTTTTTTAAAATCACGATTAAAAGCAAACGCATTTTAACAGATTATAAATAATACCTGATATTAATAGTACTGTTGGGTGTTTGGCAACAAACGGTATCTACCTGCTTCCAGAGATAAAATCCCAACAGTTTGAATAGAGTTTCAAATAGACGGCCGGGACGTTTAATATTTTCGGGGCAAAAACTCACTTCGGACATTCTTATTTCAACCACCCATTTGATTAAGTATTCAGAAAATTCAACACCAAGTATTCTAACATAAAGAGTTTCATTTCAATATTTAATAAAAAGGGGTGTGAAGATGATGAGAAAAAGTGGAACATTTATAAAAGGTGCGTTTCGCATAAAGGATCTGCTCTCTTTGGCTTCCTCAGTTTAGAATGAAAGAAAAACAAATCTGTATGTGAGGAAAATGCCGTGGAATCCCTGAGGATAAAGTAGAAACCATGAATCAAATTAGATCACCTTACCACAAACAATGACCATACGCGATACAGTCTCTATCAGCATACTTGTTTTTATATATATTATATATTATATATATATGTATATTATATATACATGCATATATATATATATACATACATATATATATACATATATATTATATATATACATATACATACATATATATATATTATATATATACATATATATTATATATATACATATATATATACATATATATTATATATATACATATATATATATACATATTATATATACATATATATATATTATATATACATATATTCTATATATTATATATGTACATATATATATTATATATATACATATATATATGTTATATATATACATATATATATATATATATTATATATATTTTATATATATACATATATAAATATTTTATATATATATTATATATATACATATATATATTATATATATACACATATATACATTATATATATACACAGATATATATATTATATATATTATACATATATATATTATATATACACAGATATATATATATACACAGATATATATATATATTATATATATACATACATATATATACACAGATATATATATATATTATATATATACATACATATATATACACAGATATATATATATATTATATATATACATACATATATATACAGATATATATATATATTATATATATACATACATATATATACACAGATATATATATATATTATATATATACATACATATATATACACAGATATATATATATATTATATATATACATACATATATATACACAGATATATATATATATTATATATATACATACATATATATACAGATATATATATATATTATATATATACATACATATATATACACAGATATATATATATATATTATATATACATACATATATATACAGATATATATATATATTATATATATACATACATATATATACACAGATATATATATATTATATATATACATACATATATATACAGATATATATATATTATATATATACATACATATATATACAGATATATATATATTATATATATACATACATATATATACAGATATATATATATATTATATATATACATACATATATATACACAGATATATATATATATTATATATACATACATATTATATATTATATATATACATATATATATTATATATATATTATATATATATACATTATATATATACATATATACACATATATATATATATATATTATATATATACTTATATATATATATTATATATATACACATATATATACTTATATATATTATATATATATACACATATATATATTATATATACATATATATATATACACATATATATTATATTATATATATATATTATATATATACATATTATATATACATTCATATATATACATATATATATGATATATATTATATATATACATATATATATTATATATACATACATATATATACATATATATATGATATATATTATATATATACATATATATATTGTATATATATACATGTTATATATATTATATATATGATATATATTATATATATACATATATATATTGTATATATATACATGTTATATATATTATATATATATGATATATATTATATATATACATATATATATTGTATATATATACATGTTATATATATTATATATATATGATATATATTATATATATACATATATATATTGTATATATATACATGTTATATATATTATATATATACATTGTATATATATACGTTATATATATTATATATATGATATATATTATATATATACATATATATATTGTATATATATACATGTTATATATATTATATATATGATATATATTATATATGATATATATTATATATATACATATATATACATATATATTTTATGTATATATACATTATATATATACATATATATATATTATATATATACATATATATATTATATATTTACATATATATATATATATATTATGTATACATATATTATATATATATTACATATACATATATTATATATATATATTATGTGTACATATATTATATATATTACATTCGACATTTTTTATGTTTAAAGTTCTTTTCATATTATATATACATATATATTTGTTGCCGAATCGGTTAGGCACCCCTATCAACATTTGTTTACATTTGATCCGCCCTGAGCAGATATGAATGTTCGAGATTCATGGACGATTGAAGTTTATAAGCAGAAAATTCGACCTTGCCAACCGAACGCTCCTTTGTGGCCGAATCGGTTAGGTACGCCCGGCTAAATGGCGGTTCCGTATAGGATGCAGGTTTGAATCCTGTCAAAGGACGAATATTTTCTATGAAAATTTCTCGGACATTCACATTTACTTAAATACTTGTATCTATGAAAACAACGTTAAACATAAAAAATGTCTATAATAAATATATATACATATACATATATTATATATAAACATATTATATATATATACGCATATATAAAATATAAACACATTACATATATATATTATATATAAACATATTATATATATATATATATACGCATATATAAAATATAAACACATTACATATATATATTATATATAAACATATTATATATATATATATACGCATATATAAAATATAAACACATTACATATATATATTATATATAAACATATTATATATATATATATACGCATATATAAAATATAAACACATTACATATATATATTATATATAAACATTATATATATATATTATATATAAACATATTATATATATATATATACGCATATATAAAATATAAACACATTACATATATATATTATATATAAACATTATATATATATATTATATATAAACATATTATATATATACATATAATTTAAACATATATATATATAAACATATATTATATATAAACATATATATATATATATATATAAACATATTTTTTATAAACATATATATATATATAAACATATTTTTTATAAACATATATATATATATATATATAAACATATTTTTTATAAACATATATATATATATATATATATAAACATATTTTTTATAAACATATATATATATATATATATATATATAAACATATTTTTTATAAACATATATATATATATATAAACATATTTTTTATAAACATATATATATATATATAAACATATTTTTTATAAACATATATATATATATAAACATATTTTTTATAAACATATATATATATATATATATATATATATAAACATATATAAACATATATACATATAAACATATATAAACATATATTATATATAAACATATATATACATACATATATTATATATATATATATATATATATATATCGTTATCACCCAATGCAAAGCAGTACAACCACTAGCGTGCAAGTGGTTACAGGGTGTGGATAAATTAGGAACAGTGGCTTTAGTAATGAGGAGAAAGAAAAGAGTAATCAGGAGGACACTAGATAGCGTTGGCATTGCATGTAAATTTTTGCAGGATTAAAGTTGGTTCGAAAGAATGAAGCCGCGAAGGGTTTCCACAAGCGAGAAATGAAGGATAAGAAACTGTTAGCGTAGAAGTTACGGCTACATCTACCTAGATCAACATTAAATTGTTGAGATTTCGCTACCAGTCGAGTATTGTGCTTAAATGTATACAGTCCATGTACCATAGCGAAGAACTCATCCGATCAATTACCATGAAAGTATTTATAAAAAACAGCACAAAGGGGCAACCTTATGGCGGTGGGCAAATGACTGGAGCCGAGCCACGAGATAGTGACCAAGAATTTTGCTGATTCTTTTTTGGATCTTATCAAGGAGCTCCATGAAAATAGCATGGGCACCGAACCATTTATGAGAGCAATATTCTAAGCATGGACGAATGGTAGGTTTATAGATATGCAAGATAGATTCTTGAGAGAAAAAATGTCTCGCCCGAAACAGTGAACCGACTTTCTTAGCAGCTGACCTAGCGATAGATTCAATGTAGTCTTTTCAGGTCAACTCAGCTGGGAACTTTAGCACGAGAAAGCGCAATGAGTCACTTTCTTGGAGGTTAGCATCAGCCATGCTGATGAAAGGCAGAGAGTGGTATCTCAAATGATTAATTGAAGGCAGTTTAGTTTGGGAAGCATTAAAATTGTTAACCAATCTTTTGCCCCAGTTACGACGGTCTTGAGGTCTTTTTGTACATCGGCTGCCATTTTGACGTTGTCTGTCTGATCAGCCTTAATATCGAGGCAGGAATAAATAGTAGTGTCTTCAGCGTAGATACCAAGTTCAGAGCTTGTCATCGATGAGGTCCTTAATGAACATTAAAACAGCGTGGTACCAAGGATAGTGCATTAGGGGAACACCCGCGTTAGTACGAAATGATGTACACGAGTGACCGTTCGGGACAACTTTCATTTCCCGATTTGATAGTAACGACTGGATCAGCTCAAAAACGTTCCCGGGAATAACGCAGCTTTTCAGCTTGTGGAGAAGACCTGAATAACAGACCCTTTCAAAGGCTTTCGAGATGTGCATTGCTACAGCTCGGGCCTCACCATTTTTATCTTGGGTATGATAGACTCTTTCCGAAATTATCATTAGTACATCAACAGTTGATCTAGAGAAATGAAAGCCTTATTGCTTGTCTGAGAAAAGACCATGCGAGGAGAAATAACAAAACAATTCAGCATTGATTAGGGTCTCTAGGTATTTCCCAAAAAGAGGCAAAAGTTTAATACGCCGATAGTTGGTTCACCACAGTTCTTAAAAACCGGAACAACAGATAAAGACTTCCAGTAGGCAGGAAAACAGGAGGCAGTGAAGCATTTATTATACAATTTAGAGAGAAAAGGAGCTGGTTCGGGAGCACACTTCTTGATGACCATTACAGGGATACCATCGGATACACACGCTTTTTGGGGATCAAGATTAGAGATGATAGCAGAAACCAAGGAAGGGGTTCTATGCATGCCAATCAGTTCTAAATGAGAAGTTAGGCAGGGTTACTCCAGATGAATCAAGAGTAGAGTTTGAGGATAATTTACGGGCAAAGCATTCAGCTTTATCATCAGAAGATGATAACACCTCAAATCGATTGAAGAGTTTGGGAATAGAGACGATGCACTTATTAATTACATTAATACAGACACACCAGTAGTCACGAGAGCCAAAGATTTTAGAAGCTATGCGTTGTCTCATTCTCTGAGAAAACAGGAATTTAGCTCCTTGGGGGACTCGCTTACATTTATTACGAGCAGTAGCAAATAAGCAAGAGCTGTCAAGCTGGTATAGCCGGAAACAGTGATCCCTATGTGCCATGGCGGCCGAACAAGATGGTGTGAACCATGGTGAGGATTACGGTTTAATCTAATATTCACAAGAAGGGATGAAAGCATCCATGCTGGCTTTGACCCAAGAAGAAACCTCAGTGGCGCAATTTTCATTTGGGAGGTTCAAGCTGTCAGTCTAAGGGGCGTCACGAAGAAAATCCGGGAATGAGTCCCACTCTGCCGGTACTGGAAAGAGGTTTTATGGATAAGGGGTTCCTGTTTAAAGGATGCTTGGAAGGAGATATCAATAGCTACCACTGAGTGTTCCTATGTGTGTGTGTGTGTGTGTGTGTGAGCCATTTGGGTTTTAAATTGGTCCTCCGAAACTAGAGTATTTTTATGTATATACATGCATATACGTGTACATGGATACACACACACCCAAGCATATACATATATTTGAGCTTTTTGTTGTGTACATGCATACAGGGTCTCTCTCTCCCTCTCTCTCTCTCTCTATATATATATATATATATATATATATATACATACACATATATTATAGATGCGTTTTTATGTATACTTGTACACATATATACAAATATACACCTATTTGTTATATACCTATATATATACTAGCTTAAAACCTCCCTTATCAGGCAGCATTTTAATGTTATAAAAATTGTTATCGCACAAAAACAAAAAAAAATTCGTTGCAAAGAAAAAAAAAATTACAGAAAAATTGCCGAAAACAATCGCAGTAATGAAAATTTGGGAATCCAAAATTTCAGGATTGTGGGTACGAATCCAGCCACAAATATTTCTTAAGTTGCTCACGTTGTCGGCCTGATTCCAAGATGGCTATGATATGTTGGGCTACAGACTCTAGGATTAAAGCTGAAAACAATTTTATTTTGAAATACTGTAATTTGAAAACAGTAATTTTTTTTCATTTGAAATGAGCTATTGAAAGTTAGAGAGTTGTGTCCCTTTAAGTTGAAAAAGTGTGACACAGTGACATTCGCATTTATTATATAGATGCGTGTGTGTATATCGGTACACTATATGTGCTATATATATATATATAAGATTATATATATAATATATATATAATATATATTATATATATAATATATATATAATATATATAAAATATATATTATATATAATATATATTATATATATATATAAAATATTATATATAATATATATTATATATATATATAAAATATATATTATATATATATATAAAATATATATTATATATATATATAAAATATATATTATATATATATATAAAATATATATTATATATAATATATATTATATATATATATAAAATATATATTATATATAATATATATTATATATATATATAAAATATATATTATATATAATATATATTATATATATATATAAAATATATATTATATATAATATATATTATATATATATATAAAATATATATTATATATAATATATATTATATATATATATAAAATATATATTATATATAATATATATTATATATATATATAAAATATATATTATATATAATATATATTATATATATATATAAAATATATATTATATATAATATATATTATATATATATATAAAATATATATTATATATAATATATATTATATATATATATAAAATATATATTATATATAATATATATATTATATATAATATATATATTATATATATATATAAAATATATATTATATATAATATATATATTATATATATATATAAAATATATATATATTATATATATATATATTATATATATATATATATATTATATATATTATATATATATTATATATATTATATATATATATATATATATTAGTGTCATTTTTTTTAGTTGGTGGGGTGAGCTATGGATGTTTGAAATAATGATATTCTATGGGGAATTGTTTTTCAAAAATGAATAATCGATCATGCTCGTCTTTTTGAGATTCGAAGGTAGTTTTCCTTTCGTGGATTGTGTAATATTTACAACTGTTCAATTTTAACGATTAAATCAGCTAACTTTTCTCAGCGAAAGCATTGATATTTTAACTACTCTGGCCTGTGCGAAATCTCGCAGATTTTGTTAGCTAGTTATCGCATTAAATTGTTCTTGAGTTGCTTCTTTTTTTTTTTAATCATTTGACCACAAACATGGCAATAAAGCCACTAAGAAGCAAGGTATTGCCGAAGTGTCAAAGCATATGAGAAACAGAAAAAATATTAAGGAGAGAGAACAATAAAAGAACGGGAATTAAGTCAACAGAAGATAATGCTTGACATTGATTTTCAAAAATTTAATTGCAAAATTGATTGGAAAGAAAAAAGTCGGAGTAGAGTTCTATATAAGGGAAAAGTGCAAGAAGAAACTGTTAGTATAGAACTTTTCGGTTATATCTAGCAATTTCAACTGTAAACTGATGAGACGTACCTGCCGACTGATGTAATTATCTTGATAGTTCTCTCAGTATGTCTCTTCAAATAAAATACTGCTCCCCATTTTCCTTAGCTTAAACTTGGTCTCAACCCACTAAATCCATAAGTTTACAGGCATAACGCTCCGGAGTCTAATCACAGAAAAACAGAACAAGGCTGTTTATTTGAGCAACCATGTACTAGCCGTTTGCTGTTGTTCGTTGCTAATTTGTTGTATTAAATATGCAGTTATGAAAAAGTAAAAGAAAAACTTACAAATATCCAGGAATAGTGTATCTTCAAATAGTCCGTAGAGCGGGATGATCTTTCGCGATATACCAATTTTGAGGTGGCCACCTTTTAAAATTAAAACTATTTCCTACAATTTGTAAATTACTGAGTGATATGAACAAAACTGTTAAAAAATAGCAAACGAAAACACTGTAAAATGTCTAGCGTATTAGATGTATGATAAAAAAAAGAAAAAAAATGCTTTTACAAGCAAATTTAAACAATTCCAGTTGGGAAAGTAATCATGGGAATTTAAGTAAAAGTATGTCTGGTTAAACAGGTATACAGTAAAATAGTAACTTTATTAATTAAATATGATCACAGTGAAATCTTGTTCAATGAATCTAATAGTCTAGTTTGACTGATTAAACTGGGCGGCTATGTTGGATGCTCATTATTGAAAAATCAGAAAAAATCCAGCAATAACGCTTAATTCATCCAGAATTTGAAATTAACAGTTCTTGAGACTAAATTACAGTGAAACATTTAACCGTGGTTGCTTAGAGAGTTCTTTCGAAGAAACCTTTCTGGGCGAGGTTGTCCCTTACTCCAAAGGCATGTTTGAAAGAAAATGGCAGACAAAGGATTTTTGATGAGGATATTGAGTGAAGGGAATTATGAAAATTAGCAGATCAATGGGAAGAATTAGGGATCGATATGGGTGGATTTTTTTGTAGTAAATGAACATTATGTTGTGGGCGGGGTATAATAAAAAGATATTAAATGACGGGAGACAACAATAAACAAAACAAAGACTTGAGTAAAAAAATGTATTGCCAAGTTTATTTCCGTTAATAGAAAGTATATCAACAAAAATAAGGTTACAACGTACTAGGTAAAACTATTTCTGCATGGTCATGTAGAGCGTAAGAAGAGAGTTGTTCTGAAAAGGACAATTTTTGTAGTCATTGAAAAAGAAAGTTTTGTAGTCAGTGGAGAAGTGTTTTTTCCGAAAAGGAGAGTTTTTTAGTCGCTTAAGAGAGTTGTCTCGAAAAGGACAGTTTATCGTTGCTGCTGGCAAGGGTAGCTGGTGCTGGAGATGGTTAGAGTTGGCAGTTGGCTGTCGGAACAGATACGGTGTTTACTAATTCCCCCACAAGGTCGGATTAATGTGGGGACCCGAGCGCGTGCACCCGGACAGGGTCAAAAATTCCCCTCAGCCCCCGTAACCATTGGTTGCGCTGGGCTTGGTGCTCGCACCAAGCCCTCCCTCTTGTGCAATGGGAGGGCGCGGCCTCGGGCAGCTGTTCCCCAGGGCTGGGCACCTCTTCAGTATAATTTTCCTCAGTTGCCCCTCTGTCCTTTGATAGAGAAGCCGCTGAGCGCACTCTGTCCAAGGACAGGGACGCAACTGAGAGATGATAAATAGGGTGTTACAAACCACTCGAGAGAGAGTAATATACACACAGATACTACCCTATAATCCTAGTCAAACGGGTTTTATGCATCGAGATTTTTTTATTTACTGGATCAGTTTTACAACGATCGCTGGTTAAGCTTTTACTTCAGGTTGTTTTTAAAAAATGTGGCAGTGCTGGCAGGATCTTTCTTTTTATGTGCCATGTCCTTTCAGGATGTAGGCGATCATGGCTCTCCACCTCCTTCTATCCCTTGCAGCTCTCGACAAGTTCCTTCCCTCTGCTTCCTTCCCCAGACCACATTCTGCATCCACTTGCTTAAGTCAGCTAGGTATGTCACGCATTGTTTCCCCTTGTCTCTCTTTCCCTCTGTCCGACCCGTGAGTATCAGATTCTCCAGGCCGTCCTTCCTCATTATGTGTCCCAGAAACTACAGCTGCCTCTTTCTTATATTAAGTATAAGCCTCCTCCTTGTTTGCTACCACTCTAAGATCTTATCGTTGCTCACACGCTCGATCCATGATATCTTTAGCATCCTTCTGTAGAACCACATCTCCGTCGCCTCGAGTCTCTTCTTCATCTTTGGGGAAATCGTCCGACATTCGCTACCGTAAAGAAGGACAGATGTCATGTAAGAGTTCAATATTCGTTTCTTTGTTACCAAAGATATCCTTTTGTCTCGCAGTACTCTACCCAACTTTTGGAATGTGTCCTTGACCATCCCAATACGCCTACAGATCTCAGTGTCGCACTTACCGTCCTCTGTCAAGACGCTCCCCAGGTATTTAAACTTCCGCGTCTGCTTGACGTTAATTTAAAAAGATAAAATGGAAACTAATGCAAGAAATGCAGGAGTTTTAAGAAAGGTTTTCATTTGCTGAAGGCTTCGTTAGAACTTTCTTTTTTTTCCTAGCGTGTTTATGAAATTATGTGAAATAAGGTTTGGTTTGGTTTACGGCATTTCAACATGAATGGGTTATTTAATGCCAACAAGATTTTTATTCTTGGCATTTTTTTTTTCAAAAATGTATTGCCGCTAATTTTTTTTTTTTTCAGAAATATATTGTTGGTAATATGTTTTTCCAAAAATGTATTGCTGGTAATATTTTTTTTTCAGAAATATATTGTTGAAAATATGTTTTTCCAAAAATGTATTGCCGCTAATATTTTTTTTTTCAGAAATATATTGTTGGTAATATGTTTTTCCAAAAATGTATTGCCGCTAATATTTTTTTCAGAAATATATTGTTGGTAATATGTTTTTACAAAAATGTATTGCTGGTAATATTTTTTTTTTTCAGAAATATATTGTTGGTAATATGTTTTTCCAAAAATGTATTGCCGCTAATATTTTTTTTTTTAAAAATGTATTGCTGGTATTGAAACCTATTTTTACACTTTCATAGTGCATTGACCCCAGTTTGGGGGTTAAGTATTTGCCCTTAGCTGGGACCCTAACAAGTGCAATCATCCCGGATCAGGGTGAACCTGGGAACATTAGCAGTTAAGAGGTGGTTCCATGCTCCTCAAAGCTTCCTGTTAAGAGGCCTTGCTGCCAGATATACTTTATCGTCTTACCGAGGTCGCATGAAATAAGGTTTACTGTACGAATCCAGGTAAAAGGTCACAGTTAAAACCATAGGAAAAAGAAACAGGTCAATGTTAGTACTGGTTCTGCTTTTTCTTTAATAGACTTGTATAGGCAAAGATATTCCAAAATCTAAGCAGAGTATTAAGAGATAGAATAACTTCGTTAGAAAAAAAAGAGTATTGAACTGTTACGTTATATCTATCCTCCTATATGGCAGTAAATGATGGACAATCTATTCAAAGATGAGGAAGAGACTTGAGACAACAGAAATGTAGTTCCACAGAAGGATACTGAGGATACCATGAACGGAACATGTGAGCAACCACGAAGTTTTAGAGAAAATGGAAACAAAAAGGGCACTTATTCTTAAAATCAGGAAGAGGTAGTTGAAATTTCTTGGCCACATAATGAGGAAGGAGGGCTTGGAAAATCTGATACATAGGACAGATTGAGGGTAAGAGAGACAGAGAAAATGAGCGCATAACATACTTGACGACTTTAAGTAAATGGTTGGCGGAACAAGGTTTAAGAAAAATAACGAAAAGACAAAGTGATAAAAAGGACAGAAAATTGTAGAGAGCCATGATCATCTACGGTCTGAAGGGACACGGCACGGAAAGAAGAAAAAAGAAGATCCCTCACTTTGAAGACAGCGTGAATAGTGAAGATTTTAGATATCAGTACTCTTGTGGATCAACAATATTTGGATTCAGTGAAAATAATTTTGACTTCCTACTGCGATGGAAATTATTGCTAGTAATAAGGGGGATTCACAAATCTTCTACAATGGATTCATGTATAGCAAACATGTCACTCGCAAAACCAAGTTGTGGGTTTTTTTTCTTGTGTATTTATTACCGGCCACATAATGCACATCTTGTTGAATTTGGTTTGGCCTATTTTGTTTTTATCAACCACAATGGGTTATTAAAACCAACAAGTTTTTAAGGAGAGGTTCGTATGAACAGAATATATTTTTTTATTATTTCTTTTAATCTACTGTTGGTAATATTTATTTATTTATTTTTTGTTTTTCTTTTTCAAAATATATTGTTGGTAATATTTTTTTCAAAAAAATATTGCAGATATTTTTTTCCAAAACGCATTGCTGGTAATATTTTTGTTGTAACAAATGTATTGCTGGTAATATTTTTCAAAAATATATTGTTGGTAATATTTTTGTCGTCAAATATGTATTGCTGGTAATATTTTTCTTTTAAAAAACTCATTCTTTTTTTTTGCTAGGATATGTACCGCTGGTAATTCATTTTATTCTGTTTTTATATTTTCATTTTTTGACCATAGTTAGGACACTAACAGTTGCTACCTCCCTGGGTCAGGATGGACCTAGGAACAAAAGCAATTAAGAGGTGCCTCCATGATCCTCAAAACCTCCCGGTCACAAGCCTTGCTGCACGTTGTAGTTTATCGTCATACCCAGGTCTCGTTGAATTTGGAACAACTTTTATTACATGTATATATTTTAAATCTCCTCTTTACTGAGCTTCTCTTGCGCGATTCACAATTCATTAATGCCTTTTTAATTGGCACTCACCTTTCAGAAGAAGTTGCCTCATTGTATTAAAGAGTTGAAACAGTGGCTACGCTCTAAGACTTGAGGCAATATACTGATGAAACTGGCTAATTTCTACATCCACCCACATAAATATTTTGGGGCTTCTGAAATTAAAATGGACGTGCTACATCCTAATTGCGTTTGAAGATGCGTAAATACATTTCTTACACTTTCTATTATAGATATTAAGCTTGAAGTAGGACGTAGAATTGATCGGCCAAAACGTAGTGGCAATAAAAAAAATAACGCAAAAAAAAAAAAAAAAGAAAAAAAAGAGAAGTTGTGAGAATAACTCTTGGAATCAACATTACGTTATTCTGATGATCTCTTTACTAAAGACTGTCATCCCACCATGTTTTAATATCCGCCCTCCCCATCCGTCACGCGTTTTATGTTATTATTTCGTTACCTAGCTTGAATTTGTAAATCATCTTTAACAGACAAGAAAAGCACGTCTGCCTGTTAACAGGATGCGCGTATTATCCTTATCTCCCTTGCATGTACCCCTTTCTTTCTTTCTTTCTTTCTTTCTTTCTCACTCTCTGTTGGTATGTCACAGTTCGGGAACTTCCAAGGCTCTTTGAGGCGAAGGGTCGGCTGCGCGGTTGTTGAAGTTAACGTAGAATATTGTGTATGAAAACATTTGACGTGTCCTTTGCCGCCTCTTAAGACTCGAAAAGAAGCACGATGCCGATGGAGGGAAGGGACAGGGAAAAGTAGAAGCTTCGTAGATAACAAGAAATAAGTTGGAGAAAGCATAAAAAAAGAAAGACGAGGGAAGGCAATGAAAACATTTACTCTTAAGAATCTCGGTTGCAAAAGAAAAAAAAGGAAAGAAAAACAGAACAAAAGTCAAAAGATGAGAGAAAAGTGTTACTCACTCACAAACTCATCTCGCAGACCATTAATCATTCGATCTTAGTTCATAGAGCCCCGCATTTGTGCCGATATGTCTGATTTGGAAAATATTTGGTTGAGTTAAAAATAATTTGTTTCGGGAACCAATTTTAATGACGAATGTGCCACTCTAACTACTAATCTTATGTTAGAATAAACTTGGAATATACTAATATACCTAATTTTTTTTAAACCTTACTCAGTGCGACGTACTTATGGCCTTCTGCCAAGTTAAATAACTACAGTGAGGTCGGTGAAGCGTCACTTTGTCGGGTAAGGCTCGACAAACTGGTTTTGTTATTCATTACCATTGAATAGTAAAGTTATACATATGAAGCCTTACCAGGTCCACCATATTTGTATCCTTATTCCAAACGAAGCTAAGCAAATACCGTATTTGCCGGCCGATTGGACACATCCATTTTTTTTTGTTTTTGTTTTTTTGGCATGGAATAGAGGAAAAAATGTTCACATCACTGTTCAAGGATAAGGTTAACCTTTATCTCCCACTCTTATACACACAAATGGCTTTCAAACGTAAGCATCTACCTCGAGTGGTCCCCGGGCCATGTAAAAAGTGAACCTCACTGACACCCCCACCCCCCGGCAAAAAAAATAAAAATTATAACCTTACTTTTATGTGACATTCTCACTTACCATGAAGAAACACTCACAGTATTAGCACAAATTATACGACTGGTACATTTTTAAGAGAAGTAAGGTAAGGCTTAATGACCAGGACATTTTTAGGAAGAAGAATTTTAGTACATTTCATCAGACATTTAGTTGTTTTTCATCTGCACATACAGTAAATTCATAAGAGCTACAAGGAAATCTACTGGCATCAGTGAACACTGGTACATATGGTAATAGGCAAAAAACAGAACTATGGTACTTGTTGATAAATGAAGTCCCATATCATACATGCAGGAAAACAAATTCCAATATCTGTATATCAACAAAAACACACACACACAAAGGAAGCAGCAATATACCAGTCAAAGCAAATATTTCTGTAAAATTTGGTATTTCTACAAAACAAGCAGCAAAATATTGTACAATTCCATAAATTTCTCGGGTAAATTTTTCAGAGATATTTTTTTTTATTGATATCATGTTTGTTTATTTCCAGGAGTCCTAGTTTGCACTGATTCTTGGTGAATCTCAGTTTTTTTCGTGGTCTTCATGTCCCTCTCATACATGATACTGCTGTATTGGATGCAGGGGATTTTTTTTTCAAAATCCGCGTCCAATAGTCCAGAAAATACGATAATTGTAAATAACTTCTTTCTTTTGTCACCCTCCCCGCGAAGTATTTCTATCTTATTTTTTTCCCCGACACACGCCCTTATTCATTCTTTTTCCTTTACTAGTTGAGTCATAAATAAATTCTATTTTGGATAACCAATTGTAATAAAAAAACCGTTCCATATATATATATATATATATATATATATATATATATTACTGTTTACCAGGAGCTGAATATGAAGAAATATACTCATAAGGTGTGCTATATTTATGGGATAAAGTGCTCAATATCAGAGATAGAGCGTGTGTAAATATTTACACACGCTCTATCTCTGATATTAAGAGAGCTAACAAAAATATATATTACCGTAAATTAGTAACACCGAAATTTAACGACTGAAAACATTTGTCTAATTCTCTGTTCACATCTATCTACGTCTGTTCATATCTAAGTGATCATATCTATTTTTCTATTTCAATCAGATCAGATCTTATCCACATATCTCAATTCTTTTCATATCTATTTATCCATCTATCTAGCTATAAGTAGTTTTTGTGAATTAATTGTAATTACAAGTCATTTTACCTACTAATGATATTACGATTAAATTTAGATGATGCAATCCTACGACAATCAAACCCAAAACGGAGTGGATTATCAAGGATACATCTCCTCAACTGACCCATAAATCTGAGTACCATAGAAGAACGGTAATGTTATCTGCTTAGTTGGATCATCGGGATATTATTCATTTACAATTCTTAAAACAGCAATGGAACACTAATTGCTTCTTTATACGTGCGCCAGCTGCTACCTGGCCATAAACGTTTGTTCAAAATCGACACACCAAGAATAACATAAGAAAAAAAAATTTAGAACTCAGTCTGTTCTACTCCACCCACAATATTCAAATTATTACCTTCTTTTTTTTTTGATTGGTGCAAAATGTTTTGATGGAGGAAAACTTTCTTTTATGAAAACCGGATTCAACAGTAAGAATTCGAGAATGGCTTTGGGTTCGACTCTCATTCTAGAAGTTTTTTTGTATAGTTTACTATAAAAAGTATTGTTGTTCATTTTGCT
Organism: Acanthosepion lycidas; assembly: GCA_963932145.1. Taxonomy (NCBI): domain Eukaryota; kingdom Metazoa; phylum Mollusca; class Cephalopoda; order Sepiida; family Sepiidae; genus Acanthosepion; species Acanthosepion lycidas. The sequence goes on along the minus strand of OZ010583.1, from coordinate 20,271,565 downwards.
TTAAAATTGTATTGTGAATTTTACTCTCAATATATATTGTTGGTAATTTTACCGTAAATGTGTATTGTTGGTAATATTTTAATATAAAAGTGTATTTTTATACTTTCATAGTATTCTGTTTCGAGGTTCATTATATGCCCATAGCTAGGACCCTAACAGATTTTACGATTCCACGTCAGGATGGACCTGGGAACAACAGCAATTAAGAGGTGTTTTCACTCTCTTTAAAATCTCCAATCTCCTTATCAGAGGCCTGGCTGCCGGATGCAGTATATCGTCATACCCATAATTATTTGCCATACTAATTGAACATTAAAAATATTTAAAAAAAAAACCTACATCGTTTGCCAAGTACTCCAAGTAATAGGACTCAAGATAAACCTTTCCAAAACTTAAACTATGATCTGGAATTGGAATGAAAGCAGTGATAGTACCTACACTGAAACCATCATAAAAATACTAACCA
>OZ010583.1:20241099-20256099 GCA_963932145.1 Acanthosepion lycidas | reverse complement strand
TATAAGATATTTCTAAACAGAACTATTTTTGATATGAAAATCAAAACAATTCTTGAATAAAAGAACAACAATGAAGGAGAGTTAATTAATGAAATAAACTTTTTTTTGTAAATCAAAATGCAATATTAATTGAACCTGAAGAGGGATATTGCCTAGAAGTAGATAATACATAATACAAATATTGAGCTTTTAGTGTGTAAATTGCTCTCTCAAGTGGTTTGTAACACCCTGTTTATCATATCTCAGTTACATCTCTGTCTTTGGACAAAGTGCACTAAAGAGCGACTCCGTCAAGGAACAGAGTCGAAAGTGAGGAAAATTATACTGAGAGGTGCCCAGTCCTCGGGGAACAGCTACCCAAGACCGCGCACTCTCATTGCACCAGAGAGAGAGAGATCGATGCTCGCATCGAAGGTTGTGGGGGCCCGGGCAATTTTTGTTCCTAGCCTGGGTGTACGCACCCGGGCTCCCCACACTAATCTGACCTTGTGTCACAAGGCGACTTCGTTGAGTGGGGGCGAGTAATTGCGAAATTACTATAAATATAGGTTTTACTTAGCTATTATATTTCTGTAACTCTTCAAATGTTGAATGTATAACTAAGTCTAATTTCTATTTTTCTATCTTTATATATTAATTTTATCTTATAAATTGTCCCCTGAAATAAAAATAATTATTTGTGTGGAAAATAAGGATATACGTACAGCAAATCGTCTTTAAATTAAGTGGCAGCATATTTGTCTTTGAACTTTAAAAGGTAGCTTAAACATTGATTCAATACTTAAATGCAGCGATCAAATTTTTCTGTAGCTTATTGACGCCTATTGCATCCACTCATTTCTATTGTGATGAAAGCCAAACCGAGAGTCTTCCACAAGGGTTACCTTAAGTCACACAGGATAGGGCAGCTTTAAAGAAAGTTTATAATAAAACAAGCATTGACAAAATCTATACAGAAGGAAAATAAGAGTTATTCCCATTGAACCAAGAAAGCGACAATGGAAAGTATATCTCAATATATACTTTTAACCTCGCATAATATGGCAACCCTGAATATGATTATATATATATATATATATAATTATCAAATATATATTTTATTTATGTATTATATATATAATATACATAAATATATATTATATGTTATTTTAATATGAATTTTTTTTTCAATGCCTATTTACTTCTCACTAACCCTATATATAAATATGTATATTGACAATAGGAAAACGTTAATGATAGTATGTTTTGAAAACACAACCGATTATGCATTTCGTCGACTAGGTTTCATCAGATCGAAAGAGAATATATGAGTTGCATGTATATGTATTTGTTTATGTTGAAAAGAATGATTTTTTTTTAAGTTGACGTTGCTCGTGACTAAAAAAGTGAAAGGAAATCATTGACTCTTAAAAATATCGTTAACATTTTATGTTCTTGTCATTAAGCGTCCAAGTCGAGAGATAGTTTCCTTCAGAATGAGTATAAAAAAAATTAAATATTTGTAGGTTTTTTTTTTTATTCATTTTTATCCGTGTCACCAGTATGTTATAAATTTGGGCAAATGATCCCGAGAGACTTATAAATTATTGACAATTGGCAAAACGGATGTATTTTCAAATTTTGGTTGTGTAAATTAGTTATTCTATCTCTTCCAAATGTTGCCCCATCTGTAAACAAGACTCAACAAACAATTGGTCGGTTTCTGCAATAAACCATCGGCAACAGTTCTGTGCTGAGTGATCAGAGCGGTAAAAACCCTGCACACTTTGCATGATACGAATACATAAGCTTCATTTGAAGTACCCTCCATGTTGTACTCTGAGATGTACGACACGCTAGGGGAACTTAATGTGTGCAGATACATGGATCGTCTCCGACAGACTGTAGAATGTGTTCTTCGTGTTCAGGCGTACGAGCGGATCGCGGTCTTCCTCGATCCATAGTTTGTGGAACCACGGAACCTGTCTCAGCAACGCCAAGATAAACAGCAGCAGAGATGGGATGACTCAGCTGCCTTCGGTCTGGAAATGCAATCCGTTACAGACGTACAGCCTCGCGTCCATTTCTAATCGCACAACCGTATGTAAAAATCATATCTGTCTGCTCACGATATGAATATCCTGACATTGTTAAAAGAAAAACTTCTCAGATAACTACTACACAATTTAAACGTTGAAAACTGACTAGTCGCAAATTTACACGAGTGACAAATGTAAACTAGTCTACATATCAACACAGCTTTCTTTAAATTTAATAACTCACAAAGGATTTGCATAGATATATTTATATGTATTTTTGTCCATGTTTTGACATGAGATATTTAATTCTAACGTTGACAGCATTTATTTAAAAAAGACCAATACCAAGAATAGAGAATTATTTATTATGATTTCTACATACGGACAATATATATATATATATATATATATATATATATATATATATATATATATATATATATAACACTTTATAACTTTTATATACGGACAAAAAATAACTTGCTCACTACCAAGATGCATTCTTACTTCGATGCGGTTGCATCTCGACTAGTGAAAACTAAAAAAAGTTAGACGAGATGCAGCCGCGTCGAAGCAACGATGCATCTTTGTAGTGAGCAAGTTATCTTTGTCCGTATATAAAAGTTATATATATATATATATATATATATATATAGGAGGAAGCGAACGTTCTAACCACTCGGCCATGCTCCCATATGTTTAGAAAGAGGTATAGAAAGACTTAAACGAGGGTAAAAACTAATGACATTTCTAAAATCATTAGAATTCCTTTTTTATTTTTGTTTCTTAACTGTAAACTATCTAAAAGCCAAAATGAAAGCTTTAAAACGTTAACGTCACTTGTCCTGTTCGTATGTCTTTAAAAATTGACTACCCCTCTGGACACACGTAGAAGGCAATGAATTGTCATAGGATATTTTTGGAATGAGAAAGTGTTGACAACACTTACAGGATATTATTGAATGTTTATGACACGGCTGCACAAATTCGTTAAGAGATTGCTCTGCTGACTTAACCCAAGAACACTAACCATCAATTAAAGTTACACCACTACTAACCATGAGTATATGATACCCGATTTTGAAAATATCAAAAAAAAAAAAAACCCAAAATAAACAAAAACAAATATTAAATATAAATCTTTATTTGAAATATTTGACATACAAGCACTTCAAACTTTGTACTTTGAGTTAACATTAATAGGAACTGAAAAACATATTTAGGTAAGAAAATCAGGTACTGAAAATTGTAATTAAAAATAAGAAAATTTGCGCTGGGTACTATATACCCATGGTTAGTGTTCTAAGGTTAATGGCAATTCTAGAACGAAGAAACAATCTAACGTTCGTGATAGGTTCTGTAGGGGCAGGCAAAGTTGCTGCTCTGAATAAATATAACGCCAAACAGACTGATTCTCTTATTACAGATGACAGAAGAATCATTGTTGTAAAACTGTAAAAATCTTTAGGTGAGTTATGGCTGTTTCTGCCGAAAGTCAATGGAAAGAATAATAACAGACACAATGAAGGTTTAGAGAGTAGTCGCTGCATTAGAGTTTTTCTATCTGCACAAAACGGAGAGCTCCATGCTACACATAATAATCACAAAAGATGCGACCCGGATTACTATGATGAGCCAAAGAGCATTAGATCAAGGGATCAGCATCACTTAAATTCATCTATAAAGACGTTTAATACTGTTAGTCCTTCAGGGAAAATAATGGCTACAGTATTTTGGGACTAGAAGGGAGTCATACCGTTAGATTTATGTCCTTTGACAATTCTGGCTCACACGAGAGCACATTATAAAAACTCAGAGCCTGTCTTCTTCGAGCTAGGCAACATTTGAAAATGTGTGACGTGCCTTTAAAACATGACAATGTAATGCTTCAGTGCACCACCTTAAAGACAAGTGTCCACAGTACATGACTACATCTTTGTCTCATTCATCCGATTGTTCCGACCTGATATCCTAAAGCTTTCATTTGTTTGAGCCAATATGGGAAGTGCACTGAAGTCAGTGACTCTCCAACGATGAGGAAGCAAAAGTAGCAATCTACACACGTTTAAGAAGACAACTAAGAATATTTTACACCCAAAAGTGTATTTATTTAAATTATTTACATCCTAGCTATGAACCAAACAAAGTCAGGATTAATATTTCCCGATTATTTGGTCGAAGGTATAATCCAAACAAAGAAGAAATATTATCGGATTATTTGTTTAGTGTTCGTTTATTATAACAATTTATAGCCAAGAAAAGATTAAAAACAAGTAAGGAGTAATATTTTCGGATTATTGGTTGTGGGACATATATTAGAACGATTTATATCCAAGATATGACAAACAAAGCCAGGAGTATTATTTTCGTATTATCTGTTTGGGGAAATATAATATTAAAATGATTTACATCCAAGAAATGAGAAACAAAGTCAGGAGTAATATTTTCAGATTATTGATTGAGATATGTAACATATGATAAAAAATAAGTCAGGAATATATTTGGATTATTTATTAGAGCTATTTACATTCAAGATAGGATCCAAACAAAGTCATTTATCACAATAAACAAAATAAAAGAAAATGACAGAAAACTTTAGAAGAAAAAACTTGAAACTTAGTATGAAAATATTTTGTTTTTTCTCGTTTTTTTATTTTCTGGCGGAATGTTTGGTCAAATTATGAGTAATTTAACCTCGTCTGCCATTACCAGAAGCAAAATAATTATGATGCAAATAAAAATCACGTTTCAGTTCACCACGTGATTTCTTCTGATTCGTGACCAAATATTTGTTAGCCAAAATTGTTTGAATATTTGGAAAAAAAAAAACTTATTTCTTTCCAGTTGATAGCAAAAAGAATATACACACACATTAATAAATATACTTATACCTATGTTTGGGGTGCGACGTAGATTTCGTTGTTTTATCAACTCATCAGGCATGAGATGTAACTTATAATTTTTTTAAAAACAAATAATATATTGGGTCTCATGAGAGGCACGCTAAATTACACACAGATACGCAGCTCAAATTTAAAATAAGTCAAATATTGGGGTGTTAATACATAAAATAGGGTGTAGGTAGGAAGCCATTAAAAAAAATGAAAACCAGCGTTCCTCTTTTAAACATTAGATTTGCTATAATTTTTTTTAATTTTAATTTTATTTTTTTAAAGTCATAAGCATATGTATATTATAAATAGTACATATAAATATTAGGGGCTTTCCAAAATCTTATTTTCTCAATACAGCAAATTTTTGTACAGACATTTCTAACAATTTCCCTTTTTACCTATCAAACTGTACAAATCACGGAAAATAGAAAAAAAACAGACAAAAACACAAATGAAGAAATCCTCAAACATCTAAAAGAAATTAATAAAAAATTATCTATCCTAACGGAAAAATTGGAATGATTTTCTAAAAAAAAAATCACACCGGCACCACGCTAACCCAATATTTAAGTCATTAAAGAAAATCACACTATAGACAAAATTCATCGCCATTATTTGACAAAAAGGCGAATCAGAGATTCTTCAGGACAACCGCCATCATCTCAATGCACAAATAGACCAACAAGGGAAGATAACACAGTCAAACATCGGATTTATATAAACAATTCCGGACAAAGCCAGTGCCACTCCAGAAAAAACAAAACAAAACAACCACAAAGAAAATACATATAACAACAGAACAACAAATAGAAATTACAACTTCAGAGAAAACAGACGACATAATCGGAACTACATAAATGACCGCAGACTGAACCAAAGGGAAACACACAACGAACAAAAGTACCAGGGACAGAACAGATACAATAGAGAAATACACAATAATCACAAATAGAACATAAAAAATACCGACATTAGAAACAATATAGAGGAAGCCCGCCATAATAAGCATTTTTTTTAGAGAGAAACCAGAAGTACATGGGCACGGGATTGTCCACAACCACGAGAAACCGAAACTAATCAACCCACATAAATAAGCATCCGATGTCAAGGGCTAAAGTTCACACTAGGGCTAGTAGAATCATTTTTTTTTTGAAGAAAACAATGATAAATCTATTAAAAACAAAAAAGATTATCAACCTCAAAAAGGCAAAAATGCAGCCCTAGATGAATTCTGTCATCACATCTTGAGTAATTTGACAAACATATTGTTATAAAAGAAGCTGATAAATGAGGCGCGGTTGTTATTATGGTGACAAAACACTACACAAGCATCAGTCAAAATAAACTATAGGACGATACCGACACAGAAGATGCCAGACAGTACCAAACAAGTGATGAATAACCTAATTTAATACATCCATACCGAGGCTGTCTAACTTCTAGGGAATGTGACTATCTTATCAACTTTAGATGCAAAACAATCAATCTTTATGAGCTACCTAAATTACAGAGAAATAAACTAATCAACGGAACACGCAATATAACAAAAGCCGACTCTATGAATATACCCGCACTAACCTAAAACTAAATCCTATAATAGCAAGACAATTTGTGAGAAACACCGCCTAAGCAATCTCCTAGACATCCTATTGAAACTTCTCATCAAACACGTTCGGAGCTTCATACGAGATGATCTAGATTTTCTCAACCATCTACCAAACGTAAACTATAATACTTACATACTCTCAATGTTGTGATCCTATATAGCCACATCTCACACGACTAGGGAATAGAAGCCATTAAATACTGGCTAGAAACTGCCATAAGCTACGGTATCAATGGAAATTTTATCATAGAAAGCTTTGAATTCATCTTAAAAAATAATTACTTCATCTTAATTCCTGTACATATGAGGCCCATACCAAATTGGGCAACAAATCTAAAAATAGACAAAACCGAGTCTCGAGCAGTCATAAAGTATCTACACAAGAAAGGTATAACACCTAAGCAAGTCTATGAAGGCATGGTGCAGACACTTGCTAAGAACTCTTCTTCCTATGCAACTGTGAAGAAGTGGGTTGCGGAATTCAAGTGGGGTAGGGACGGCACAGATGACCAATCGGTCAGATCGTTCAAAAACTTCAACCTCTGATGAACAAGTTGACGTCATTCACCGTATGTTTTTCGATGACAGCTATTTGCTAGACAGTAAAACGGCTAAGTCCATAGGCATTAGTTCTGGCTCGGTCAGTACTGTTTTAACTGAGATCTTGGGAATGAGCCAGTTGTCTGCAAGATGGATCTGAAGCTGAAAAGAGTTGACATTTCTATGATACTTCTGACTCACTTTTAGGCTGGACCTGGACACAGAATTTCCACCGCAGATTAGTGACACAAGATGAAACCTAAGTTCACCACTTCGAACCTGAATCAAAGATTCAAAGTAAACAGTAGAAACACTGGATATTCCACTCCCGAAGACGTTCAAGCAGGCAGCGTCTGTTGACAAGGTGATAGCTTCTGTTTTAGAGGGATTCTGGGGGCATAATCATGATAGACTACCCGAAAAAGGGGAAAATTATTAATGGACAGTACTATAAATCAGAATTAAGACAGATGGAGGAAGTAACCAAGTCAAAAAAGCAGAGGGAAGCTGAGGGTAGGTGTGCTTTTGATCCAGGATAATGTGCCCTTTCACACTGCTCAGGTTGCAGTAGCTGAAGCAGGCAACTGTAGGTTTGAACTGCTATCCTATCTCCATTAGTCACCAGACTTAACTCCATTTGATTTTTACCCATTTCCTAAACTCAAATCCAACCTGTGTGGTCGCCATTTTGGAAACACTGATGAGATCATATATACTGCGTAGGAGTTTTTGCCAACTTCTTCCGTGATGGAGCTGCAATGCTTAAGCATCGTTGTACCAAGTGCATTATGCTCAAGGGGGACGATATTAAATAATAGTGAAAAACTGTCTTGTTTCTCAAGCTCTTTCTGTGCGAGGCTTTCTGAACGGCACACGTATATATATATAGATCAAAATAAACTGTGTTATGTATGTGATTTTCTGTTGTTTAGTCACAAACTGCTAGAAGAAGAAGATTATAATGAACTCGGTACCAACGGAACATCAATTGCTTCACTTTGAACGTATTTGCATGTAATTGCCTCTAACATTAAACTTGAACCGTAACATTCTTCCATAGACGAATACGTGTGTATATATATATATATATATATATATATTATACTCGACTCCGTCGTCGAATTCGACGTATGAGGGTCAAGGAAACCGACAGCTGCACATGAGATTTGATTATAGTGTTGAAGGTTTCGTGCAGGACCACCCACACTTTTGGAAGGGCCGAATATAGAGACGTGGTGCACAAAGTGCCACAAGGTCCCCAAACGACCCTCCATAGGTTTTGAATTCAGAGTTGTCTCCTTCTCCTTGACTATAGAACCCAGTCTGTCTTGTTATTTACCCATAGCTGGAGGGAGAAGAGGAGGATTCACACCTTTCCCAAGGTTATTAGCACGTAAGTGAATGTAATGGATTCGACTGGAATTCGAACTCGGCTCTCCGATTCCTCAATCCAAGCCGCTATCCACTACTACATCGTGCCTCCTCATTTTTTATAAATAATCGCAGTCGACGCGTTTCGTCAGCTGAGGGACTTTTTATCAAGGCAAATGTAAGTATTTATTTTATTGCACGTGTTTATATACACGAGAATGATGTCATTGGTTTATCAAGGCTTTTAAATTTGAAAACCTTCATGAATATTCATCAGGTGGTTGAAAGATCAGTCAAAATATATGGATGACACAAGGTGCCATAATTCAAAGTCTGGTAAGACAAAAATAAGCGAGTAATATTCAAGAAATATTTTTTTTAAAATAAATGAATATTGTTTAAATTGTGATCAGATTATGATGGTTTTGGATGTATGTATGTACTGTACATCTTCAAAAACATGAGGTAATAACCTTAATTGTTTTCTTTTGATTTTTTTTAACATTTTGTAGTCATGTATGTTGGCTTGGGAAGGTAGTAATACTTTTAGGAAAGGTGAGACTGGAAAGAAACTGGAACGTAGATTTATATTTTGATAGGATTCGGTACCGGCACTCTCGAGAATTTTCCTTTTGATAAGTGTGGCATTTTTAGATGAAAAATGCGGTTGAATGTATTTCTCGGTAACCCAACTCTGACTCCACAGAGATTTTTTTCTTTATAATCTTTGAATTGGCATGGCTCTTTGGTAAAGACAAGATGATTTCTTCTAGTTTTCCCCACCGTTTTCAGGATCGTAAACTCCAAAAATGTCCGCCATCCAATGTTAGAGAAACTAATAATAGGGAAATTTTTGTAATTAAGAGTTCAATAGGTTTCACCATTCATTTATTTCATATAGGCTTATTATAATATTTTTTTTGTTAATGTCATATCCGTTCAGGACGTAGGGGATCATGGCGGTCTCTCCCCTCCTCTCTCTCTCTCTTTGTAGGTTCTTTTTTCTTTATTATCTCTGAATTGTCATGACTTTGTGGGAGAAATAGAGGAATATTTCCCCCGTTGTCTTCTCAACGGTTTTGTATTCACAACTGTCCTTCTCCGAGATTGGTTGCCACCTAAGAGAGGTCAAATATACTCTGTTAATTAACCTGTTGCAGGAGTAAGAAGACATGGATTTATGCATTTCCAAAAGGTATTTGTGTGAAAGTGAACACAGCAGACTAGGTCAGAATTTAAACCTAGCTCACCGACTCCAATTTTCGCACGGATAAACGTTACCCTATTGCATATCCAACTAAAAACGCAGGGTAATTTCTGTATGAAATCACTCCAGATGATGCCATAATATACTTCGCACTTAGTGTAATGTAAGAGATGCCAGGTGTATCGACAGTTTGAGCTGGAGATTGACCTCCTAGCTGCAATTCATCGCTCTGTATCGAATGTGTTCGCGTTTAGAAAAGCAAAAAAAAATCGATGACAGACAAATATATAAACACCCACCTCAGAGGGGAGAGAGATGATTGACAAAGTTTTGAGTAAAAGACAATGTTACTTAGGAGAGATTCAGTTTCATGTTTTTAATTATAAGGCACAACGATAATATGACATCTGTAGGCGTTTGGGGAAAGAGGAAATTTCACCTCATATGGCGGGAAATACGTTAGATAGGTGGAGATTTATTTTGTTTATTAGCGGTCCATTGGCAATCGGGGGAGAAGACAATAAAATTTAAATCTGAAAATGAAAAATTCTATATAAGACTTTAAAAAATATTTTACTGAACGTTTGTAAAGTTTGATTTTCACGTCTTTTTTGATTTTTAGATTTTTACTGAAGGATGCTAAGGATATCATGGACCCAGCGTGTGAACAATGATGATGTTTTTGGTGAGGATGCAAACAAGAAGGAAACTTATACTTAACATCTTTAGTATCAAAGAAAAGAGTACTGAGCTGCTATGTGACATATATCCTCCTTTAGAGCAGCGCATGTTGGACTGTCTCCCCAAAGATGAAGAAGAAACACAAGGCAACGGAGATATGGTTCTACAGAAGGATGCTAAGGATATCATGGACCGAGCGTGTAAGCAACGATGAGGTTTTGGAGAGGATGCAAACAAAGACGAAGCTTATACTTAACATCAAGAAGAGGCAGCTGAAATTTCTGGGGCACCTAGTGAGAAAGGACGGCTTGAAGAATCTGATACTCACAGGTTGAATAGAGGGAAAAAGGTTAATGGAGAGCAACGCATGACATACCTAGCGGGCTTAAGAAAATGGATGACAGAACAGTGCCTGGGAGGAAATAGCAAAGGGACAAAACTTATTGAGAGCTACAAGAGATAGGGGGAAGTGGAGAGCCATGATCGCCTACGTCCTGAAGGGACACGGCACATAAAAAGAAAACTGTTCAGGTCCGGTCTCTGTATATTGAACACTTTAATTACAAAGACTGATTACCTGCTCGACCGATTGTTTTATCTTATTTCATCTACAGTGTAATCCGGATATAAGAGAGTTGTCGAGACAGGAGAAGTATCTTATATCCGGGTTTCTCTTATATCCGGGTTTGGTCTAATTTATATACATTAACACAGGCTCTAATTTGGGACCAGATAAAATCTCTCTTATATCCGGGTCTCTCTTATATCCTGATCTCTCTTATATCCGGGTCTCTTTTATATCCGGGTTACACTGTATTTATTTTTATATTATTTTTGAGCAACATACAGTCCTTCATCTTCTACAAAACGTTTATAAAGTGCGATTTTCATGTCAGTTCAGAAATAACAGTTATTCTATTAACAAATACGTTTTTTCTTCTCTTCCTTCGGGTGATTATTTGCTGATGCCAATTGACTCTGTGGTAACTCTGGTTTGTTCTGCTAGTGTACTTCAATACGCCTTCTTATCTTGGAAGCTATGCGCATGTCAACAATTCTTGCAAATTAGAAGCATGACGTCATTCAGGAAACCGCAAAGGAAATCAACAACGTATCATCGGAAATTTGAAAGACACTAATGGAAAATGCAATTTGCAAAACATTCCCCCGAACGCCCACGATAAAAAGGTTATTCTGAAAGCTTATAATCTTTAAAGACATTGAAGAGGGTTTTTTTTTCTTTTTATTTGTTTGTTTTTTGTTTGTTTTTGGCGAGTCCGTAGTGATGGGGAGTTAGGTGGGAAGAGAGAGAGAGAGATTTAGTATTCAAAACACTATTCCGTAGGGTTAAAATAATATCAAGACAATCCTATCTTTAAAAAGGTTTCTATTTATTGATTGATTAAACAATCTCAGTTAGAATAATAAAAACATTGTAAAATCCACGATCCTGCGTTAGTTGCATAGTATATGATTCACCAGGGCTACATACGTTTTTAAATTCAGACTTACCATACAAGACTTGTTGCCAGCCAAGGCTGAAAAACATGGTCTTTCCTACTATTTAACCCATATCTAGAGAAGAGATAGATTCTTACTTTTACGAATGTAACGAAACTAGATTGATATTCGAACTCGGCTTTTCGATTTCTTGTTCCGTGCCGCAATTCATTACACCGTCCACACATCCACCAAATTTATAATATAAGCAAATCGTAGAAGTGTGAGGTGGGGAACTAGTTTGGTATTCAAGTTTAGATTTAGCAACGATCATCCTTATCCCAGCACATGATATCAAACTTCTGCTCGATATTTATCTATGGTAGTAAAATGTGACACATGGTTGATTTAATATGGGGCGCCCATACGAACCAAGGAGAAAATGTTGCCAAGGGCATTGTAACGCCCGGTTCGATAGCTTTCAACCCACCATCTTTAGTAGAATGGACGAAGTAATACTACAGGTTTGGCATGCCTAGGACTAGGTTTCCATCATTACAAAACAGTAAACTGCCCAAGAGCAGAAAACAGCGTTTCAGATGTTATAGTTTGATCCCAGACAGATTGAAGAAGCATTAGTACGATATGGCATAGCCCAACGACCAGCTTCTAAGGTTACTAAAACTTACGGAAAAGACAAACTACTGCCGACTAAGTAGTACCACAAGGGAATATTTATTCACGCATATCATATATGTGTGTCTATATATATATATGTATATATATATATGTGTGTGTATATGTATGTGTGTCTTTGTATGTATATGTGCATATATGTATGTGTTTGTGTCTCTCTATATATATGTGTATGTATGCGTGAGTGTCTATGTATATGTGTGTATATATATATATATGTGTGTGTGCATATATATATATATATATGTGTGTGTGTGTGTGCATATATATATATATATATATATATATATATATATATATATATATATATATATATATATATATATGAAATTAAAACTGATTTAAGGATTTAAAAAGTTAATAAAATATAAACAAAATATTACTTTTATTTGCCGTGTAATTTTATTTACCCATGGCACATTTCTTGACTTATTAAATTATTTGGGTGGGTGTGGCAAGTTAAAAGGCTTGGCAATTTTCGCACTGGATTATTGACATCACCTAGATTTTAAATTTCGGCCAACCCAAAATTTTATGACCTTGCCCCCACCCACCACCACCACACAAAAACTTAATTTCAACTAAATAAAAAAAATACCCCAAAATCTAGAATATTTTGTCATCGAACATTTCTACACTTGTAACATACTTGAATATATATATATATATATATATATATATATATATATATATATGATGTGTGCGTGTGTACACTGGGCTCTCCCGTCGTTTTCGTTGTATGAGGGTCAAGCAGCAGTTCTTAGAACCAGCAGCCAAACTATCCTCTCGTATCATTTGATTCCAGTCGTGAAGGCTTGTGCAGAACCAACCACACTTTTGAGAAGAGCCGAATACGGAGACCTGTTTGGCAGTATGCCACAAGGTCCCCAAACGAATTCAGAATTGTCTTTTTCCTAGACCAGTTTGTTTATCCATAGCTGGAGGGAGAAGAGATGGATTCATACCTTTGCCAAGGGTATTAGCATGAAAGTGAATGTAATAAACTCGACTCTCCGATGCCACAATCCATTACTCTACCGTGACCATCTCTCTCTCTCTCTGTCATATATATATATATATATATATATATATATATATATATATATGCATGTTTCATTAAAAACGACAGACAAGGTACTATGGTGCAGCTTTTTATTTAATTTTTCTTGAGTTCTGACAAGAGCTTTCTTTTCTGGACAAAGGGTGTGCAAGAACTGTCCAAATGTTTTATATTTCCGAGCGCTTTCGGCTATACCTTTAGCCATTATCAAGGATGATTCGTTTTTCAGCTTAATTGAGTGCGTTCTGTGTATGTATTAGTGTGTGGTAGGGATGTTTTTAATTTCCGAATACGGTTAGCACATTGTGGCTTTGTTCGTAGTTAATATTGTTAAGAGTTGGCTTTTTCTTTTTTATTATTAAAGCTTCCATTATTTTTAGTCTTTTTTGCAGGTGGATGCAGTTAATATATTTGTTTTCTACTAGTATGTTTCTAATGAAGTCTGGTAAATTTGTGTGTGTGTTTAAATGGGTTCTAATGGAGCTGTGATCAGATAGGTGTAACGTAAGACGTCTGGATAAGCATGTGGTTGTGTAACCGATGTAATTATTTACGAGTCCGGTTTGATTAGGAACACAGTTCCTTAAGGGGCATTTGAACTCATAGATAATGTTCGTTCTTTGCAACTTTGACTTAGTAGGTGTGTTTTTGAGGATAAGGTTGGCTGCCTTAAATTTTTTATAATAGATAATAAATTTGATTTTTTTATTCGGATCAATAGGAGTAGTATATTTCTTTATAATATGCCTTAGAGAAGATTCGTCTTGTTTGTAGTTAATATGCATTTGGTTTTTGTAATAAATGTGTATGTGATTTTTGGCTATGTGTTCGCTATCGTTATTACTTGCTTTGGGGAGGAATAGTCTAATTTGGTGGTCTATAAGGTGGTTAGGGAATCCGTTGTTGATTAGTGTTTGTTTAACGTTACTAAGTTCTTTGAGAAAGAGTAGTCGAGAGGATGGATTCTGGTGTGCTCTATTTAGAAAGTTTTTTATTACTGCTATTTTGTACCTAAGTGGACATGGCTAAGTGCCTAAATACACAACTATATATATATATATAATAGTTGGCCACTCGTATACGAGGATGCTCGTTTGATAGCTAATCCCTACTGCAGACTCTCGCTCTAAGCACGTTTGTATTTGTTCAACACCCACAACTATGATGAGCAGATCTTACAGTTTCTGTGGGAGAGAGAGAGACTGTTATCTCGAATGATAAACAATTTGAACAACACCAGAACGCTTAAACCCTCGGTGACGATGACTTGTGACTTCGTACTAGCACAGCTATCGATGCCTCCAAGTGTTCCGTCTACCCAATTTGTCATCACAAGGCTTGGGCCAACCCATAGTATGGTTTTACGGCACTTTCCAATGATGCCGAACGATGGGATCGCCCCCACTCCAGACAACATAGCATCAAGAAGTCTACCGATTATATATATATATATACACACACAGTAAGAATAAAAGTTAAAGCTTAAA
>OZ010583.1:20221261-20226261 GCA_963932145.1 Acanthosepion lycidas | reverse complement strand
TGTTTGTTTATTTCAACGGGAAAATCTAACTGGGGATGACAAAGGCATAAAGAAGAAAGTTAAAGAGTAAAGAAGCTAGGGTAAAACGAAAATGAAAAGTTGGGTGATAGAGAGATGGAGATGAAAGAAACTTGCTGTTTTATTACACCTTTGATTTTTTAGAATAAGTGAAGCTTTAATGGTGGGTGGGGGACAAAGCCGCACGTTTTAAATAAGAATGTAGGTAAATACTACCGTAATGATATATAAATACAGATATTTATTCAGCTTACAAGAGAATGGAAAAGGGGACAAACAAGAGATAGCAGATTTTGTTGCACCAATCTTTTCAAGACTGCATGCTTTGAAAAGCAATATGGACTTGAACACTGACTACTGATACTAGTGGGAAATATGCATTTGACAACCCAACGAAAGAAGTTTTGATAAATACTGCATGTTGCATATTTTTTGTTACATTTAGTGTATGAAATGTGTATGCAAATGTAACAACTCTTATGGGACAGAGGTAGGAAAATATGCTGTCTGTCCCATATTATTTGTCCGCTATAGTGTATGAAATGTGTATGCAAATGTAACAACTCTTATGGGACAGAGGTAAGAAAATATGCTATCTCTATCCCATATTATTTGTTCGATATAGTGTATGAATTGTGTATGCAAATTTAACAACTCTTACGAAACAGTACTTACCAAGCATAGTTCAGAACGGTGCATGATACAAAGTGTGGGTCAGCTGGTGAGGGTCAAACTCATTATAGAAAACTCTTTGATAAGATTTTTGATATCGGGTTGCCCTTAAAATAAAGCACATCTGAGAAAATGGTTTAATAATTTAAACAGATTTTATTTCACGTGATAATGGCTTTTTTTTTTTTAATCATTTTTGTTCGCATTCAGGCGGTGAGAAAAATGAAAGAGAAGTAAGAATGATATTAGACCAAGACTCGAACAAATGGGTTCTGGGATATTGTCAAATATCTGAAAGAATTCTTGTTTTTAAACTGAAAGGAAAGTCTTTCAACATATCCATCATAATTATTTTTGTTTTTATTTATTTTAAATAAAGTAAATCGTAATGTAATTTTTTTAATAAAGTAAATAAAATATTTTTATAAAAATAATTTAATAATTTATGATTTACTTTATTGAAGAAAAAGAAAACAAAAACTTTTCAAATGCCTTATTTGAAAAAAAATATTCAATAATTAAAGTTTAATCCTTAATAAATTACTTTTATTCGGTTATAAAATACTACTGTTTTTCTGGTGCCGAGTTGTCTCAGTCTTGAGTTGCCCCGGTGCTCAGTCGGCGGTTTTGAGTTGTCCCTTCCCGAAAAAGAAAAAAAAAAAAAAACAAAAAAACAGAAAAAAGCCAGCAACTAATCAATCAACTGATTTTGTGTGTGTGTGTATATATATATATATATATATATATATATATATATATATATATATATTAAACATGTTACATCGATTTATTTTTATAGTGATCCTTTCCACTATTTACATTATTCGGGCTATTGTCCTCACCTTTGTCGCTATATTTATTACAACGTTTCGGCCGTTGTACGCTCCGGCCTTCTTCAGGTGGTTGGAATGTCGAACTGAACCATTTATTTCGCTCACTGGGGTAGACTGTTCTAGTTCCATGTTTAATGAATGTTAGTTATCTCCTGTTAATTTCCCTCTGAAAGTTCTGCACTGCCTTAACCGGGTATTGAACTCACACTCTTTGGGTCCTGTCAATGGATCCAATTAACGCCTTTATCTACTTATAACAGGAGATAACTAACATCCATTAAACATGGCATGTGGAACTAGAACAGTCTACCCCAGTGAGCGAAATAAAGGGTTCAGTCCGACATTCCAACCACCTGAAGAAGGCCGCAGCGTACAACGGCCGAAACGTAATAAATATGACGACAAAGATGAGGACAATAGTCAGAATAATGTAAATAATGTACATAATACCTCATCTCAGAAATACAGACAGTGATCCTTACCAGTTGTCTAATCAGGTTTTTTGATGTTAAGATGAAATTCATGAAGCAATTTCTGATCAGTTTACTTTCAAATAACAACGCATTTGCACTTGTTTTTTTAAAAAATCACTATAACAACGGAATGCAAATTTTATCGAAGTTAAAATAAGTTTGCAATTTACCCATGAAGATGATTTTAGAAAAGGTCGGAAGTACTTGGATAAAAAAAAAACAGCAAAAACTACACCGCCTTCTTTGATGAATTTCAATCTAACATCAAGAAACTGATTAACATCTGGAAAGGATTAGTATAAAAATAACTATACACAATATGTCTATATTAGTCGATGAAATATGTTTGAATGAAGATATGCTATATATATTTTCATATATATGACTTTCTTATAAGCTATTCAAAATCGTGTTTTGCGAACTGGTGATAGTCCGCAAACAGTTAGCTCTTCGTCAGACCATTTTCATAGATTTCGTTAAATATTTTTTTATTTAATTTAAGTTTATATTAAAGTATATTCAGTTTAAATTGAATTGATGTAATGGAATAACCTGTCACCCCCATGAGTGACTATACTATAGGTAGTAACTACCTATAAGTAGCTGTAACTAAACGGACTATAGAGTCTAGCTGCAATCTGTTCCAGCTGTACTGTCAAACTCTCTGCCTTCGGGCGGAGTGGAACCCGTACAAGGCTATGTCGAAGGGCAGAGTCTCGTCCGGGGAGGTAGACAGAACCGTTCCCATTTATGCGCGGTCTACAGGGATTTTTTTTAGCCGAGCCTACAGGATCGGGAACCCCACATTAAATTCGGCCTTGTGCCACATGTGACTGTTTGGAGCAGTTGCTAGGTACCGTCTAGCTGGGATCTGTTATTCAGCTCTCAGCTGCTGTCGAACTCTCTGTCTTCGGGCAGAGAGGAACCCGGATGAGGCTATGCCAAAGGGCAGAGTCTCGTCCGGGTAGATAGACCGACCCGAACCCGTTTATGCAGGGTTACGGGGATTTTTGGCCGTGCCTACAGGCTCGGATTGTCCCACATTAAATTCGGCCTTGTGCCACATCCTAGCTCGCGGGAAGGCTGGTAAATATTGTCTAGCTAGGATCTGTGGCGTACGACTCAGACTTACGCGAGAACTATCGAAGTTCCAATAGTAGTACTCACTACTGGATTGACTTGCGACGACGTTGTGCATAACTGTTGCCTTTATTTTTATTGTATTGGTTTTCACAATAAACCATTACTTATTTTACCCACCGTGTTTTTTTTTTCAAATATATATTCCTATTAGCACGGAATATAACAGGAATTATAACAATATCTCCGAAAAAATATTTTCATTTATCACCAAACATGACAGAGCAGACATTTATCAAACGGGCCTAACTTTGGTACAAACGAGATCAAATAATAGGTGGTCGATGAAAGCAAGTAAATAGAACTAACCATTGATCATAAAAGGGTTGAATGTATAGTGGTAAAGAAAAGGGGAAGCTAGAAATCTGAATTACACATCGGGGACGTAAAAATTCAACTATTTGAACATAAGATGGAAAGTGTGGCAGAAATCCCAGGACGTATTGTCGTCCTGAGTATGACGATAAACTACATCCGCGTCCTGGGTAAGACGATAAACTAATTCCAGCAGTAATGCCTCTGATCAGGAGGTTTTGAGGAGCGTGGAAATATCACATAATTGCTGGTGTTCCCAGCTTCACTGTGACCGGGAGTGGTAGCACCTGTTAGGGCCCCAGCTATGGGCAAATATTTAACCCCGAAACTGGGGTAAAAACACTATGAAAGTATAAAAAATAGGTTTTAATACCAGAAATACCTTGTAAAAAACTTATTACCAGCAATAAATTTTTGAAGAAAAAAAATATTTACCAGCAATATATTTTTGAAAAAAAAATATTACCAACAATATGTTTTTGAAGAAAAAATATTACCAACAATACACTTTTGAAGGAAAAATATTACCAGAAATAGATTTTTGACAAAGCAAAATATTACTAGCAATAAATATTTTTCGGCATTAAATAACCCATTGAGGTGTTGATATGCCGTAAAATAAACCAAACCAAACCGAAGACGTATTGGAATAAGTAAAGATGTCTTCGAAAATCTAAACATAATATTATGAAACGGGAAAATGTTGTTACAAACGGAAAAGGGAACCGAGATGTTATATAATATCAATCCGCCTATATGGCAATGAATGCTGGACAACGAAGAGGAGACTTGAGACAATAAATAATTTGTTTCTTCAGAGGGATGCCGAGAATACAATGGATGGAGCATGACATTAAGGAGGAAGATGTTTATACTTTGGATCAGAAAGAGACAATAGTGGGGCAGCGGCATATAGTGAAGAAGGAGGGATTGGAGATTTGACACTCACATGACATATTACAAGAGGTGCATAAGGGAACAGCTAGTAATCTACCTAGTGACTAAAATACGCCTTTCTGATGTGCAGAGCGGGTATCGTCAGTAATGTTTTATAAGCGGGGTCATCGAAAATTTAAGGTCACCCAAAATCAGACATCCTTCTCCGATTGACCCAACCTTGTTTGATTGGATTCTGATACACTTCCCCTCCATTATACATCTATTTTAAATTTTTGTTAGTTTGATTGGTGGATCCGAATTTTGTATGTTTCAGTGATGTCTCCATCAAGAAATGGCTTTAAGTCATTAATCAACTGCCATCTATTTAATTCTATTTAAATGTTCTGTTTGGTTTGGCCCGTTTCACGGAATAATCATATATATATATATATATATACAATAAAATCCAAAATTATTAGGTTGGTGTAAAAATAATGTCGTAATAATGTCGTTTTTTGACCTTAAAAAATACATCAAAAAACGACATTATTACGTCATTATTTTTGCACCAACCTAATACCTCGCCAGTATCATCAAAGCGACCAATAATGACCCATTTGAGGTGATTTTGGATTTTATTTTGTATGAAAATTTTGCTCTGTAATAATAA
>OZ010583.1:20008761-20216261 GCA_963932145.1 Acanthosepion lycidas | reverse complement strand
TCATTCTTTATTCTCATTATTTCTTATTATTCTCATTCCTCCTTATTCTTATTGTTCTCATTCTTATTGTTCTCATTCTTATTATTCTCATTCTCATTATTCTCATTCTTTCTTATTCTCATTCTTTCTTATTCTCATTCTTTATTATTCTAATTATTTATTATTATTCTCATTATTCTCATTCTTTCTTATTATTCTCATTATTCTCATTCTTTCTTATTATTCTCATTCTTATTACTCTCATTCTTATTATTCTCATTCTTATTACTCTCATTCTTTCTTATTACTCTTTCTTATTATCATCATTCAAATTACTCTCATTATTATTATTCTATCTTATTATTCTCATTCTTATTATTATCTCTCATTCTTATTATTCTTATTCTCATTCGCATTATTCTCATTCTTTCTTATTACTCTCATTCTTTCTTATTACTATCATTATTATCATTCATTTTGTCATTATTATTCAGTGTTTAAATATAACTTAGAGAAGACAGACATTCTGTTGAAATATTGTTGAACATTGTCAAACAATGTGCTTTTTTCTTTTCTTTATTCTTTCTTAAATGGCGATTTTTTCTTAACTGTTAAAAATATTGGAAGAGTTACGTCAATCATTTTCTTCTTATTATTTTTATTATTTCAGTTCTCCTCCTTCTTCTTATTGTTGTTATTATTATTATAATTTCACTTATTTACATCTTCAAACTAGATGTCGAATAGTTATCTATCACTCGAGGTACAAGTACCTTTTCCATGATATACGCAGACCCCAGCATTACTGAAAATTATCAATTCTTCCACATTTCCATCTAATATAAATTCTCATAGTTTGACATTCATCTAAGTGAATCAACTATTTTTAGCATGACCCTAACTTTCATAATCCACACCTATCTTTCGATCATTTTCCGAAAATTCTGCTTTTATCGTCTTCACGCTGCTGACAGGGTCATAACTGCGATCAAAAAAATAATATTTTCTTGATAACGACTATCAGTGTCAGTCTGTATATTATCCATTCTTTTTTTTTTTTTCACATATAATCTATCGGTCACATTCCTGGAATCTATAGTCGTGTGCATTTTCAATATATTAATACCATAATATCAACTTTTGCAAAATTTCCGTCATGCTAAAAAAGAAAGAAAAAGCTTTACAAGATGAAAATGTTAAGGAGAAAACAAAATGCGAAAATAGTAATTCTGCCTCGCTCCGTACAACCTTTCCTTTTACCCGCTTTTTTATCGTTTTTCTTCAGATTTCTTGAACTTTGCTCTTTCATACGTTCTCTACTTCCTCTTTTTACTTCAGTGTTACTATAGTATAATGTCTACCGAGGCATTTGCGACCTGCCGTAAATGACGATGAATTTATTATTGCTGGAAAATGGCCAGGAAAAATGATGAAACCGTTCACCGTTTTTTTTTTTTTTTTTATTGACATAAAAATCATTTTACAAACACTAAAATCACTATTTGATGATTTTTTTTTTTATAAAAAATTGTTAATGATTTCTAATCCATAACCAGTTTACTGTTCACTGCCTTTAAACCTAGCCCCAACTCCAACGACTTACCCTAACATATTTCATACTTCCAACAGTTGGTAAATATCATAGTAAAAAGTGGACAGTAGATATATTATAGTAGAAAATAGACGGTAGATATACTATAGTTGAACCCTTCCTTCTTTTATGCATCGTATTCCTTCAATACGTAGGCGATTATGACTCTCCACAACTTCCTGTTTTTAGTAGTTCTAAGCAATCATTGATTTTTTTTACTATCCCTCTTGGTTCATTTTTTGGCCATCGATTCACAAAAATTCGTTACACGCTGTCTACCTTTGCCTGTTTTGCTTTCAATCCGTCATAGGAATGTTAAATTCTCCCAGCTCTCTTTTCTCGCTGTGGACGCATTCAGTCTATGGTATTTTCAGGAACCGTCTGGAGAAACAATTTTTCTCTGTCTCTTCCAGTTTTCTTCATTCCGTAAATGAATTGTTTAGCATTCGTTGCCATATGGGTGGATAGATATCCTAGGAGTTCAGAAATCTGTTTTGTGCTTTTAACGAAAGTTTTCTTTCTTTTAATAATTTTAGTTTCTGGATCGCATCTTTTGCCATTGCTATGTGCTTTCGGAGATTACGCAAAAACGCTTGATAAATTACGTCACAAAGAAATGCTGGAACTGTTGGGTAACCTTGACATATTTTGGAAGAGTATGAGAAGAATCCAGAAACTATACTGGGGAGCAAACCGCCTGCACATAGAGAGAAAATGAATTCAATAAATATACAAATATAGAAAGGAGTATAAGACGAGGATGCGTCATCTGACCACCGAGTTTATTAAATCTATATATTGAGGCGATTCAGAGAGAATAAGAAGTTTAATGAGGATTCATTATCGGTTGCCACTATCTTAATTTAAAATATGCAAATGACACAGTGTTGATAGAAGACACAGAAAGGAAATTAGAAGAATTCTTACAGAAGGTAGCGAAAGAACGCGAGAAGAAAGGACTAAACATCAAATGCAAGAAGACAGAATGCATGGTTATTAGCAAAAAGGAATTGACCAACATGTAAACTACAGATTGCATATAGGAAAATCAAGCAACAATTCCAAATATCTGGGAAGATTTTTAACACGAAAATCCGAAAGCGCATTGGGATAGCGAAAGATGCCTTCCAAAAGCTAAGCAAAGTATTAAAATACAGCAAACAAACAAAAGAGTACTGAATTGTTACGTAATATTAGTTATATGGCAGCGAATGCTGGACCATCTCCGCACAGATGAGGAAGAAACTTGGGGTCATTGAAATGCGTTTATACAGAAGGATACTGAGAATACCATGGACTCAATATGTGAACGACAAAGTTTTAGAGAAAATGGAAACAAAATGTACACATAGTTTAACATCAGGAAGAGACAGTTGAAATGTGTAGTGCAGGGGTCGGCAACTTACGACACGCGTGTCCCGCCAAGCAGTTTCCAATGGCACGCAGCCGCAAATGACATCACGAAGTCCGAACCAATATCAACAACAACGCAAAGAAGATATTTAGTGGTTTCAATTTTATTATATACTAAAGTATATATACTATATATTACTATATAAAATATATTGTACAACAGGTATATTAACCGGGACTTGTATAAAAATACGTATGCTGTTGGCACATTGAATGATTTTTAAAACTAATTCGGCGTATAGTTATCAAAAGGTTGCCGACCATTGCTCTACGGCATATAACGAGGAAAAAAGGCTTGGAAAATTTGACACTCGTAGGACATACTGGAGGCAAGAGGAACAGAAGAAAGCAACGAATTGCCTACCTAACGTGATTATGGATTGGCAGAATAGTGTTTGGGAGAAATAAAAAAAGATAAAATTTACAAAGGAGAGGAAATTTTGGAAAGACATGATCGCCAACGTCCTGAATGGACACGGTGCATAGAAAATATGCCTTCGAATTTCTATGTCTTATTTTCTAACTTCTGTTACTATCATTACCTTGATCCCGCTGTCTCCAATTAGTAGATCACACCCTTTGTTGTCCTAAATTGACGAGCCGTTCCGTGGAACAATAGTCTAGTGCATGTGTCGGCAACTTACGACACGCGTGCCCCGCCAAGCAATTTCCAATGGCACGCAGCCGCAAATGACATCACGAAGTCCGAAACAACAACGCAATGAAGATATTAAGCTGTTTCAATTTTATCATATACTAAAGTATATATACTATATATAACTATATAAAATATATTGTAAAACAGGTATATTAACCGGGACTTGTATAAAAATACGTATGCTGTTGGCACACTGAATGATTTAAAATTTTTAAAACCTTAAGTCGGCTGCCGACCCCTGGCCTAATGGATTAAAGCGTTAGTTCGTGAATCTGGTGATATATTAATTGTGTGTCCAATACCTTGGCCGGGCAGTGTGCTCTTAGACTCGGTGGGAAAAGGAACAATAACTGAATACAGACAAACATCCCATCAGCGGACTTCTGATGCAACGGACAAAATCTGCAGGCAAAATAAAAAACAAAATCTGCAGGCAAGAAAAAAAAACAAGCTTCCAAATCGTCATTTGCTGGTTTAGCGGAACGAGTCGTATTAGTTCTCAAAGGGACCGCTTGGAGGCCCTTTCAATTGTAAACAAAGACGGAAGGTACGATACATCAGCGCGTCCGTGAGAAAATAGCTGTGAGAAATCTATTATTTTTGTTAATATAGATATATTAATCAGAATAAGTATATATTTATGCCATATATACATATTTCTAGTATTTATATTATGATCATAACTATTGATAGGTACTATGGTGGTTTTATAACTAAAAAATAATCTCTTCCTATCTACGGACAATCGGCTTTAACGACCCCCCCCCCCCAAAAAAAAAAAAAAAGAACGAGACGAGATATGCTTAGACATTATCTACCCCCGTAGATTAAATAAAGGGTTGAGTTCGGAATTCGCCGTAGGTTGCCGGAATCGACATACACCTGACGAAAGCCGGAGAGTGCAGGGGTCGAAGCATTGTGATAACAAATATGAATGCAATAGTCCGCGTGTAAATAATGATATCTCCTCAACCCGGAAATTCAGACGGAAGTAATTTGTTTTATTCATTATGGAGAGTAGTTCTGCAGGATTTCGGAAATATTTGGATTTCTAATTAGTGTTCTCATTTATTATTAATACTTGGACAAAGAAAATATTTGTTCTTTGTAAAAACAATTTTACAAAAGAATTTTTTTTAAATTTTTATTCTATTGTTAATTTTTTTTTTTCGATAATTTTTTTTGTTAGAAATTTATCAGGAACAAATAAATTCCGTTTTATTTTTATGCAACTAATAATCATCCCACAGATATTGAACATGGTTTATGTCGCAGAAAATTCTTTAAATGACAAATATGAACGTCTCTATAAAAAGGATAATTACCGTAATTCCCTATGTATAATACGCATTTTTTTCTAAAGAATAAGCAAAATCAGGGTGCATATTATGCACAGATACGGAAAATCTTTTAAAAATCGCCTTAAAATAAAACAAGAATTATCATAAAACTAAATTAGAATAATATTATTTTATGTTTAAAACCATTTTTAAAAATAAGACTAGGAAACGCTGGCCGTAATGTCATTGGAGAGGTACAATTTATAGGGTTTGATTACCAAACAAGGGGTGCGTATTATGCGTGAGTAGAAGCATTTTCCCATACTTTCAGGTGTGCGTATTATGGATGAAGGCGTATTATACACGAGGAATTATTTTGAACCGACTTGGTGAAAATCTGGAACACAGTTATAAAGAATTTCTATGAATCTAAAACAAAACTTCTCTATCAATTACTTGAAATAACCCCCCCCCCCCATGAGAATGACTCGTTGTGCCTTCTCGGGCTTACATTCACGGCTAACATGAAGTGGAAAGAATATATTGAACCTATTGCGAGGTCTGCTGCTAAGAAAATTGTTTCACTGTCATGCTAGACAATTTTCCTCTCCTGAATCTATCTTACATATCTATAAGTCTACCATTCGTTCATACCTTGCATATTGCTGTCACATATGGTCCCGTGCTGTTGCTGTATAGTAAACAATTCTTGATAAAATCCAAAGAAGAATCAACAATATTATTGGTCCTGACCTGGCATCTCAGCTTCAGCCACTTTCCCATCGCCCTAATGTAGCTTCCCCGTGCTTTTTCTATAAATACTTTCTTTGATAACTGTCTTGATCACTCCTTCGCTATGGTACCTAGACTTTACGAATTTAAGCGCAGTACTAGATTAGCAATAAGGTCTCATTTTATACTTGAACCGTAAGTTCTATGCTAACAGGTTCTTGCCTCGCACTTATCGTTTGTGGAATTCTATCAGGTTTCTTACTTCCTAGCCAACTTTGATCTTTAAATATTTAATTTCAATGTCAATCGCTGACTGTTGTGCCCTTGATTACTCTTCTATTGTTCACACTTCTTATTATCGTTTCTGTGGGGAAAATTGTGAAAATGGCCTACCTCGGAAACGCCCGCGAATCTGTGCGATGTGCAAACTCCAGTTGCTCAACGGTTAAAAAAAAAAAAAGACCAAAATGGCGGCGCCCATGTTTTATGCCAGGCGGTCTCGGACAGTTAACGCGAAATCTCGTTGTCTCGACATTCGAATGCAAATCGTGGTCGGTCCTCGGCTGTATAAAGCATGCGCGTTTTTCTTTCTGATTACTGGGTTTTTTTTCTCGTGAGAAGGTTGGACGTGTGACACTGTTTTGTCAGTTACCCTCCTCGCGGTTTTCCCCATCCTGCTACTATCAGTTGAGTCGTTGATTTACCACCACATTTCTATTTTCTTATTCTTTCAAACTCAGTAACCTCTTGTGTCTTAGGGGTCCTAATACCATCAGAACACCTAGATTTGTACTAAACGTGCAGAAAACTATCGATGATTCCTGTAGCTATTTACTAAGCGTAGTTTAGATGCGACAAAGCCGAAAGCACTCAGCTAGGATCGAACTTTTTTTTTTAATCATTTCACCTCAAGCAAGGTGAAATTCTACTAAACGCAGAAGATGAATGGGGGTACAAGAAAATAAGGAACCGGAAACCCAACCCTGAAAAGGAAATAAAGGATAAACTTCTACTGTTCAAAAGTACGGAAAGGAGTATGAACAGGGCGATAGACGAACTAATCTACACCATACCTTTGAATTGGTCTAGTGAAACAAACTTGTTAACCATTACACCACATCGAAGTACCTCTGTATCTATTGCTATATCTATCGATGGAAGAATTTGTGGGTAGCAAACTTATATGTGCCATGTCTCTTCAGGACGTGGACGATGGTGGTTTTTTTATCCTTTGTCGCTCTTAGCAATGTTTGCCTTTTTACTATCGCTCCCACAAGTCCGATGAATTTAAAGCGTTATTGGTTTCCCACAAATAAAGATAAGTATACGAAATACGATTGTTTTGTCTTTTCCTGGCAGATTGATCTGGAGATATGGGTGAAATGTCCGGCGAGAAATTGGATAATTTAGGTAACTTCAGAGATGAACAAACTGAATACTCTGTTCAGATTCCCAGAATTTGGAGTTTACCATTTCGAGTATTATTGTTGGGACTGTCTATGACTAGTAGTGGTCTAGAAACAGGTTTCAAATTTGTATCTTTTATTATGCGAATTTGTTTTCACATGACATCGGGAATAGAACATTTGTCATACAACAGACCAGTCGACAGATAGCCATGAATAGCCTAATTGATGTAAACGCTGACATGCTAAGAAAGTAAGAAAAAGAAAATTAAAAAAAAAAGAAAAATATCACTCTCTAAAAGCACGTTGCTACTTGTCAGACAAAATGCGTAAATAATAAACGAGTCTGTCCTGAGCAAGATGTTAATGAGCATGGCCAATGAACACAGGCTACATTAACTAAACTAGTTATGGAGCTCAGTAATTGCTCATAAAAAATTTAATCAATGGAGATTAGCTAAACTTTTCTGGGTAAGCCCGCTGGATAGCATGCCAATCAGCGGGATAAAAGGAAAGTACACAACCCCTCTTCTATTTTTTTTTTTTTTTTTTTCGGGACTTGTCTCCGCCGGTTGAGATTTTCTTTCTTGCAATATGGTGCACTCATCGGGACTAGTCTCCGCCGATTGACATTTTCTTTCTTGCAAAATAGCGCCATCATCGGGACTTGTCCCCGCCTATTGATATTTTATTGCCAGCAATGTAGCTGCAATCATCGGGACTTGTCTCCGCCTATTGAAATTTTATTCCCCGCAATGTAGCAGCCATCATCGGGACTTGTCTCCGCAGATTGACATTTTCTTTCTTGCAAAATAGGGCCATGATCGGGACTTATCTCCGCCTATTGATATTTTCTTGCTGGCAATGTAGCTGCCATGATCGGGACTTGTCTCCGCATATTGATATTTTATTGCCCGCAATGTAGCTGCCATCATCGGGACTTGTCTCCGCCGATTGACATTTTCTTCTTACAAAATAGTGCAATCATCGGGACTTGTCCCCGCCTATTGATATTTTATTGCCCGCAATGTAGCTGCCATCATCGGGACTTGTCTCCCGCTATTGATATTTTCATGCCCGCAATGCAGCTGCCATCATCGAGACTTGTCTCTGCCTATTGATATTTTCTTGCCCGAAATGTAGCTGCGAACATCGGGACTTGTCTCCGGCTATTGATATTTTATTGCCTGCAATGTAGCTGCCATCATCGGGACTTGTCTCCGCCGATTGGCATTTTCTTTCTTCAAAAATAGCGCCATCACCGGGATCCGTCTCCGCCTATTGATATTTTATTGCCCGCAATGTAGCTGTCTTCATCGGGACTTGTCTCCACCGATTGACATTTTCTTTCTTGCAAAATAGCGCCATGATCGGGACTTATCCCCGGTTATTGATATTTTATTGGCCGCAATGTAGCTGCCTTCATCGGGACTTGTCTCCACCGATTGACATTTTCTGTCTTGAAAAATAGCGCTATCATCGGGACTTATCCCCGGTTATTGATATTTTATTGCCCGCAATGTACCTGCCATCATCGGGTTTTGTCTCGCCGATTGACATTTTCTTTCTTGCAAAATAGCGCCATCATCGGGACTTGACCCCACCTATTGATATTTTCTTGCCGGCAATGTAGCTGCCATCATCGGGACTTGTCTCCGCCTCTTGATATTTTCTTGCCCGCAATGTAGCTGTCATCATCGGGACTTGCCTCCGCCGATTGACATTTTCCTTCTTTCAAAATAGCGCCATCATGGAAACTTGTCTCCGCCTATTGATATTTTCTTGCCCGCAATATTGATGCCATCATCGGGACTTGTCTCCTCCAATTGAGGTTTTCTTTCTTGCAAAATAGCGCCATTATGGGGATTTGTCCCTGGTTCTTGATATTTACTTGCCCGGAATGTCGCTGCCATCATCGAGACTTGTCTCCGCCGATTGACATTTCCTTTCTTGCAAAATGGCGCCATCATCGGCACTTGTCTCCGCGTATTCATATTTTCTTGCCCGCAATGTAGCTGCCATTATCGGGGCTTGTCTCCGCCAATTGACATTTTCTTTCTTCAAAAATAGCGCCATCATCGGGATCCGTCTCCGCCTATTGATATTTTATTGCCCGCAATGTAGCTGCCATCATCGGGACTTGTCTCCGCCTCTTGATATTTTCTTGCCCGCAATGTAGCTCTCATCATCGGGACTTGTCTACGCCTATTCATATTTTCTTGCCCGCAATGTAGCTGCCATCATCGGGACTTGTCTCCGCCGATTGTGATTTTCTTTCTTGCAAAATAGCGCCATCATCGGGACTTTTCTCCCCCTCTTGATATGTCTTCATCACCGAAGTAATACGATATATTATGTTTCCAGTAGAAAGCCGTTCGAAAAGATTCTCTTCCCAACTTCCCCAAAATTTGACCCAACATTACAATGTGTTGTTTTGTCTGGACAAGGATTTTTTCACACTTCGTTTTTATCAAAGGAAAATCATCGAAAATCGATTACAAATTATCCATTTATTTCACCAGGTAAGTTTTTAATACCTGTCTCTTCAGACCGAAATTACAAAATTATAATTTTGTTTTGTTTTGTAATTTCGGTCTGATGAGACAGGTATTAAAAACTTACCTGGTGAAATAAAATAATTTATAACCGGTTTTTCGATGATGCATGAAGTTTTCCCTTTGATGTAATATCATATTGCTCTGTATATAAATACATTAACCTCTCTTCATAGATCTATCTTTTTAATATTTTATATTAAAAAGACCTACTTGGATTACCCTTTCCACTTACGGATTTGACATTTTATGTACACACACACACATTATATATATATATATGTGTGTGCGCGCACAATGTTTTCCAGCTAAAACCAATTTTTAACTGTATATTTAATCTGTAGTTTTTAAAACTAGCAATTTTTCACATTATATATATATATATATATATATAAAATGAGGTTTTGAAATGCTCGGACGAAATCTTCGGGCCACGTGTATTGTGTGTTGACTCGACTATTTTTATATGCTGGTCAATGGAGCATTATTGGTAAAATGAATTTTGTATTTTCCTAACGGTTATTTGGTAGGTGGTAAAAGTATATCTATGCAATACTGTGTTGAACAATACAAAGTTATGAACACTCTTGAAAGATCAATTTCATAACAAACGTCACGAAACTGGTACTGAATTGGCCAGAGATTGATGGTTCTTTTTGCTGCGTTAGGTTTTACCAAGATGACAGGGACAATGTGCCACATGCTGTAGACATGTTTTTCTTGACAGCTTGTAACAAATGGAAAATAGAAATCGAAACACAGCCAAACCTGGGATAAGCAGAGTCACGTTTGGTGCATAATGAAGTTGCAATGCAAGTAATTCCAGTTATTCAATTTCCACTTTTAATTTTCTTCTATTCGTCGAATCCGAAAAGCAGGTCATTGATCAAAGAATGAGACAAGACTTTCGGATTTTGTAAAGAAGAGAAAATCATGCGATGAAAAAGTAGGATTATTTGTCCTCCATTTCTTCATGATTACGAATGCTGCTAAAAAAATGAGGAAAGAGTTTATGCTATATTTAAAAAGAAGAACAATTTATAAATGTACCTTTCCATCAGAGAATCAACCGTTTAAGATTGAATTAATGAAATACTGCTTTAAGTGTTAAAATATCAATAAAAGAAATAGTACCAATAATAATCAATGAAATTTCTTGGCAAGACAGGTAATATAAGAATTGTGCGTGTCCTTACTTTTAATATTTCGCACGACCTTTACGCCTTACCAATACATCATAATCGATCGACTATTCCGTTTTGATCACGTCGTAAGTGGTGGGAAAAGACTATTTGGTTCCAGTGAGAAAATGAAAGGAGAGAAGGAAAGATAGAAGTGCAGATAGAGAATCAGATTAAGCTGATGAGAACAGATTATACTTTGATCTTAGTGAAAAGGCATGGAAGATGAAAGAAAGAAAGAAGGGAAGATAGAAATGGGAAGAGAGAGAATCAGATTAAGCTGATAAGAACAAATACTTCAATTGATCTAAGCCAAAAGGCCGAGAAAATGAATGGGGAGAGAGAGAGAGAGAATTAGATTAAGCTGACGAGAACAGATATTATTAGCCGATTATAATTGTGCTTCCCCCTTCAATCGTTAGTTTGCACAACCATTACGCCCTGCCAATACCTCACAGATAATGAACTATTCAGTTTTGATAGCGTGGAAAGAGGGAGGAAATACATTACTTGTTTTCTGTGACAAAATGAAAGAAAAGAAAGAAGGTATGGTAGAAGTCGAGAAAGAGAGAGAATCAGATTAAGCTGACAAGAACACTACACTGCACTTTGATTTTAGCTAAAAAGCCGATTGTATTTTCTTGCTGTCCCACTCTGGCAGGATATGACACGTCATTTTACTGTGAGGAAACTGAGCACGTGAATCGGGGCTAGGTTCAAAAATAGCCCAGACACCCCACTCCAACCGCCTATTGAGCTGGCATCGGTATTAATACTGATCCCCCAACTCTTTAGTGGAATAAGGGCGGTACTGTCGAGGGCAGTTGTTTCCCGAGACCGGGTACCTCACAAAAAATACTTTCAGTTGCGTTCTGTCCGCAGACAGTCACAACTGAGAGGTGAAATATAGTTTATTCGCCCGGTGTAGAATACTACACTTTGATCCCAGCCAAAAGGCCGAGAAAAAGCACTTTTTTTCGGACGTAAAATATTAAACAACGGAATGCGAATAATGCAATCGCCAGAAATACAGTTCCCATAAATAAAAAAAATCATCTGCAAAATTAATTGAAAAATTATTATTAAGAGAAATGTTCGTAAGACGATAAGTTATATAAGTACATATATAAGTAGTAAGGCAGGCATAGATATTTTATTCAAAAACTTAGGAACATTCGGAATTTTCCAGATACTGGAATGATAGTTAACGCATAGCCAATATTCTGGAATAATAATTTGATACACGTTTCAGTACAGTCGTCTGTTGAGCAAATCCCGGTTGCAGACAACGACCGGCGTACATTTATACTTGTTCAAAAGCAAGAGAACTATACTGAAAATACCATACAGTTAGTGGGAGAGAACGGATAATCCGGTTTAATCACAAAATGAACATGATCAATAGCCCTCAGTCATGATAATCTGCGACTTCGTGGCATCACATACACACACATATATATATATATATATATATAGATATATATATATATATATATATATATAATTTAAATAAAAACAGACCACTTTAAGGTTCCATGTAATAAATTATTTCACCACAGCCCTTTTAAAGGACTGCGGATCATTAGACTATACTTTGAAAGTAAAGTCTGATGATCCGCAGTCCTTTAAAAGGGCTGTGGTGAAATAATTTATTACATGGAACCTTAAAGTGGTCTGTTTTTATTTAAATTATTTGCTCTGGATTTACATTGAGCTCTCTGGATTTTATCCTCCTTGAGTTTACCCAGTTTTTCATAAACTAAATATATATGTATATATATATATATTGAACAATAAAATATATTAAAAATTAAAATCTTCGGACAGACTGGGTTGTAGATTAATATTATTTCGTTTTTATTATTATTATTATTTCATTTAGATTCCTCGACTAGTTTCGGCCAAAATGGCCATCATCATCAGAAGAAATATTTCTGCTTGCTTGTAGCAATGAACTACAGAATATATGTATATGTATGTGTGTGCATATTGTTAAAATGAACGAAATTTAAAGAGTATTTTATAATGTCTAATAGAGCTGAACATTATTTTTATGTTTAGATGTATTTAAACTGACCAAATTTTATTCCAGAGAACAATAAAATTAAATTTTGTTTAATTAAAACCCTGCTAACATGGAAGTACCCAAGCATCATTTGAGGCACATAATGCTTTAGGAGTTCAAGAAAGGAAACTCAGCAGCCGAAGCGGCTAGAAATATCCACTCAGTTTATGGAGAGGAATGTGTGAATGAAAGAACTTGCAGAAGATGATTTGCAAAATTCAGAGGTAGAGATTTCACCCTTGAAGATGAAGATCGAACCGGACGTCCAGTTGAGTTTGATGAAAAGCTTCTTGAAGCAACCCTTGAAGAAAATCCTGCTTTATCAGTTGAGGAATTGGCAGTGGTTCTCAGTTCAAACCATACAACTGTTCATCGTCATCTTCAACAACTTGAAAAAGTTCCTAAACTTGGAAAATGGGTGACTCATGAATTGTCTGAAAACAACATCAAATCCCGAGTTGACATCTGCTCTTCTCTCTATTCTCGCCAACTTGTTTCACTTTTTTTGTATAGACTTGTAACTGGCGACGAAAAATGGATTTTTATCAAAATGTTAAGCGTCGTAGACAGTGGCTTGGTAAAGAGGAAGGACCCCAGCCACAGCCAAGAAGGGAACTTCATAGGCAAATGTTCTTTCATTCTGGTGGTATCGCCAAGGAATAATCCACTTTGAATTCTTACCACCTAATGCAGCAATTAATGCTCAAATATACTGTCAGAAATTAGAGCGTTTGAACCAATCTTTGAGGGAAAAAAGACCTGCTATAGTGAATCGAAATGGGTGATGTTTCATCAGGACAATGCGCGACCCCACACAGCAAGAATCACGTCACAAAAGATCGAAGAACTTGGTTGGGAGAAAATTCCTCATCCACCTTATTCTCCAGATCTTGCTCATTCAGACTACCATTTGTTTCATAGCTTACAGAATCATTTGGAAGAAACAGCTTTTGTAACACAGGAAGAGGTTAAAACTGACATTTGTGAGTTCTTCGAATCAAAGCCAAAAGAATTTTACAGTAATGGAATTAGTAAGCTTGTTAATAGATGGAAGAAAGTCATAGATAATCAGGGAAAATACATTGTTGATTGAATCTGTAATTAAATGTAACATTTGGTCACTTGTTTTCTTTATTCAAAATTCGGATAGAACTTATTGGATGATTGATGTTCGTGTAGGGTAACTGTCATCAGTGAAGAAAGTGAAATCGGAGAGCCGAGTTCAATTTCTGACCAAGGCTGTCTTCCTTTACTTCGCTCGAATGCCCTTTGAAATACCAGGAATCCCCTTCATCCAGCTAATTAGCAGCAATGACCCAGCAGGTTATTCCAAACCGGCAGCCACCTCGAGAAGGGGGGCATGACGGTTGAAATTTTGTGATAACAGCAACAAAGATGAGGACATTAGTTCGAGAGTAAACAATGTAAATAAGCTTGGTTTAATTTTGTTTTTAATTCCAGAAATTGTCAATATACTTTTGCCTGAAATGGAGTTATTCGGACTATTTTTCACATATTTGATTGTCACAGACAAAACGTTTAGACCAAATACACTCTAGCCATCTCTAAGTGTTCATTATTTTGATTGATATGAGATTATATTAATGAACGACATTTCAAGGACAAAAATTATTGAATGATCAACAGGTGTAAGATATTCTATATTAGAAAAAATAATAAACACCTGAAGAGGGCTAGTAGGTATTTGGCCGAAATGTTGCATCTATTATATTTCGAATAAATCGAGTAAGCAGAAGCGTAGATATAATTTGGCAGTCGGTGGAGGGCGACGGCAGGTCCAACTCGGGCGGCACTTTTGTGTGTTCTGTATAAGTCTGTATTGAAATAAAAGTGGTTCTAATATCGGGACACTATTCACAGTTCAAGAACCTTTTCGATTTCAAGTAACTTAAATTATGGCATATGTATTTAAGCGATTGTTATCTTGGCCGAACAATAAACATTATCCACTGATGCATCCAATGTTTTTTTTTTTTTAATCATTGTTGACATGAACCTTGTGCAGGGTGTGTTCTTTTAATGTCGCAGTACCGGTCTATGTGGGAGACACATCTAGGTTGTTATATAAATTTCAGTTATTTTCTTTGATAGCTGTTAATTTAGGGGTAAGTGTTGCGCCATTTTTCGTCTTTTGGACCTGTTAATAGTTAACATATATATATATATATATATATATATATATATA
This sequence comes from Acanthosepion lycidas, assembly GCA_963932145.1. NCBI lineage: Eukaryota > Metazoa > Mollusca > Cephalopoda > Sepiida > Sepiidae > Acanthosepion > Acanthosepion lycidas. The sequence goes on along the minus strand of OZ010583.1, from coordinate 20,201,195 downwards.
TATATATATTAGTCACTGTGCAATATGTTGCATTTTGTTGGGGTCTGGAATGTTAAACTCAGGAGCTGCCCCCGGCGGCACACTCTAACGACTCTAGTGTGCATAAGTCAAACTTAGTTTAGCAAATGTTCAGTGCGAAACGGCACCCAGTGAAGCTAAAATTCTTTATTCTAATAACATGGTTTGGGAGATTGGCTTGCTATATATAGAAATACACCCAGTGAGAGTTGAAATCGCTACATAAACGAAGAATGCGCGTGGCTAGCTTGCTAAAATTTGCTTTGCCGAACGCTGTATCGGTGAGGCACAAAGAGCTGAGACCAACATTGATAAAGCGATCCGTAACACAAGCTTGTTCACCATTTTTGCTACGACAGGTGCCTCGATCAGTCAGCTGGAATAAACACAACGGCAACACGAGCAAGTAATGCTAATTCCCCGTGTAATTTGATTGTAAGCATGTCTTGAAGAGTTTATAGCCAGCTGTTGAAAACGATAAAATAATAGCTTCTGGAACTGTTCACCTGGAATTTAGAATTCTCCCGGGCAAATTCCTTCCCTGCTCTTTTAATAACAATAAGAGATGTTCATAGAATTAAAAAAATAGTTCTAAATACTTCTTAGACAATTAATATATTAAGTACAGCTGTTTTCATTTTGAGGCCTTAAGTAAAGGCACGAATCCAGATATCCCTGGTTAAGTTATACCACAGAATGGCGAAAATCGCTTAGAAAAGAAGTCAACTGAATATATATATATATATATATATATATATATATATGTATGAAGAAAAATATACAGAAAAAACAAACAAATATCTTAATATGTAATTATGCTGTATTAATGTTAACATAAAATCAACATCGGACGTTTCGGTCTATTTTAGACCATCATCAGGACATATTCATAAAAAATAATTAACATTAGAACATATAAAATTCAACATGAAAAAGACGATGGACATAAGAGCACAACTAATCCAAAGATATTAAAAACGTATTGATCAATAATATAAAATATAAGGATCTATTGATCTCAGCCTATTCCTGTAAGTAAGGAAAGGATTTATTAACGAACTGTTTACAATTGTTCCATCGTGCCTGTCTAATATTTTGAAATCATTTTTGATTTACTTTGTAACATGGAAGACTTCAAGCTTGTATGAAAATATAAGAAACTATTGATCTCTGCGTATTCCTATATCAACGGAAGGGATTTCTTGACGAACTGTTTACATGAGAAAATAGTACAATCGAGTTTGTTTAATATTTTAATATTTGAAATCATCTTCGAATACGTTTTCACAACATCGCCCACGTGACAACAACGTGTTTATTTTTTAAAAGGAACGTTGATCTTATATAAAAATTTCAGTTATCTGTTTGGATTAGTTGTGCTCATATATATATTTATATATATATGTATATATATATATATATATATATATATATGTATATACATAAATATGTGTATATATATATATATACAAAAATATGTGTATATATATATTTATGTATATATATATAAATATGTATATATATATAAAAATATGTGTATATATATATATATATACACACATAAATATGTGTATATATATATATTCATAAATATGTGTGTATATATATATATACATAAATATGTGTATATATATATATATATACACATAAATATGTGTATATATATATACATATAAATATGTGTATATATATACACATAAATAAATATGTGTATATATATATACACATAAATAAGTGTGTATATATATATACACACATAAATATGTGTATATATATATACACACATAAATATGTGTATATATATATACACACATAAATATGTGTATATATATATACACACATAAATATATGTGTATATATATATATACACAAATATGTGTATATATATATATACATACATAAATATGTGTATATATATATACATAAATATGTGTATATATATATATATATATATAGATACATATATATGTGTATATATATATATATATAGATACATATGTGTATATATATATATATATAGATACATACGTGTATATATATATATATATATATATATAAACACATGTGTATATATATATATATATATATATATATGTGTGTGTGTGTGTTGTGATTTCAATAGTAATGTACTCTGCCTATATTCGCTTTTGCCAGGAAATCTTGCTGATCTTTGCTTGTGATAGACTGAGTTATGTGAACCAGCAAATGGCGGTTAGAGTTGAACGCTGTTTAACAGGCTCGGCTTTGAAAGGATTACCAGATACATGGGTTCGATCAATATCGTTGATCGATAAGTAATTTTTGTCTTGGGGAACCAATTGTAATGTCGATTTTTAATCACTCCCCACCCCCCCAGAAGGCGTTAATTCCACTAAAACGTAAGTTTTTACTGAGATGGAAAGAGAATGAGAAAAGACAATAAAAGGAGAATAAACAGCATTCAAGAAGATAGAATATTATAATTAAATTTGCATTTAAATTAAAGAAGAAAAGAACCGGAAGAGAGTTCTATTCTAAAATTTCTTCAGACGTACAACTAGACTGCCAAATTGGTACTACGCTTATATTCATGTAGACGAGATGATTCAAGTAGGAGAGATTATTAGCACAAATCTCATGAAAATAATTATAATAAAGACAGTCAGAAGCCGCATGACGATGGTGTGGAAGTGGATGAATTCGAGATGCCAGATCAGGATCAATAGCATACCATTATTTAGTTTCTGCCTTGAATCTCTAGTTTCAGGAGCACTAGACCAGATAGAGGTGTAATATTCAATGTACGGACGAATAGTAAATTGATTAATATGCGAGTTGGAGTCTGACAAGAAAAATTATTTGGCGTGATAGGTGGCAATTAAGAAAACTAAGATAAGACAATGTCCAACGCAAAAAGCAGTGATTGAAAAGGATAACACTGCACAACCGACACTAAACCGATACCTACCATGGAGGAAAGTGGATGTTGTGCGTGTGGTAGGATCCTCGGGATACTACTAGTTTAGAGTTCTTAAAAAGCAATGAAAAATTAAATACACCTTTTTTACGTGTCCGTAAAAGTTTTATAAAAACGAGCGCTACACTCGTCAATACTTAAAAATGTCTATCGCCTCTATGATAACGCAAGGTCGTATACGGCAAGAATAAAACGGAAGAAAAAAATGATGGAACTCTTTTAGTCTGCTCTACTCCATACGCCATATTCACTTGACCTTACACCAATTATTAAATTTTCTCCAAAATCCAAAATGGAGAAAACCTTCCATACTGATTCAAAATTTCGAAAATCTTTTCGCATCAAGAATGGCAGAAATTTACTCACAAGGAATCGTTGCCTGATAAGCGACAAGAAGTTATTAATTGTCAAAATATAATTGAATAAAATGTTAGTCAGTTATGTGCCATGCGGGATACACGCTTAGGCGATCATGCATCTTTCGATGTATGACTGACAGGCAGATTTTTTCCCGCAGTAATTTTTTTCTGCGGTAGACCAGTTGCCATGCAAAGCTATAGAACCCATAGCTGGGAAGAAGAAGAGGATTCATACCTTTCCCAAGGGTATTAGGACGTAAGTGAATGTAATGGATTTGACTGGAATTCGAACTCGGCTCTCCGATTCCTCTCTCCGAGCCGCTATCCATTACTCCACCGTAATTATTTTAAAAAAAGATTAAGATTACTTTTAAGTAAAAGTTGATGACTGAACCTAATGTTAAGGACAGTCCCATTATAATGGTTTCTTGTCAGTCAGAATGCTGCATCAGTATGCCCTTTTCTTGAACAGGTACTGGAGCCATTTTAAAAAATGGCGAAAGACGTTCAGGCATTTTAAGCCAGCCTAAAAACATTTTCTGCAAGCAAATTCGTATTATTTCTAAAAGGACGTTGCCAAAAGTTTTCAATTAATAAGACCCCTGCCTCTCTCCCTTATATATCAATATGTGTGTGAGAGAGAGAGAGAGGGAGAGAGAGAGAGATTTTATTTACCAATATCAACTAGAAATGAAAGAAAATAATTAAAATATTGAAAGTGTAAATTAAAAATAATCAACAAAGAATTTTTGCTTTTTAATCAAACGAGCATGTATATATTTATAAATGTAAAAGACAATAGGAAAACTGTAATATTAACCGACGTGTTTCGTCAAATGCGGACTTTTTCAAAGCTAAAAGGAAATGAGTTTTTTTAAAACGAAGTAACTAATAATAACAAAACAAAATGTCCTTAGCAACTGGAAGAATTTAGAAAATGCTATTATATTCATATTGTCAACTGAAAATTACGCCAAGTACTGTCACGTGTGGAAATATTGTTTTTATTGTTATGCTGATGGATTCAGCTATTTTCTTTTGATTTCTTGATACTGTTCTGTACGTTTATTTGGAAAAGTAGTAATTTTGTTAGGAAAGGTTGAAAAAGACTGGGCGTAGATTAATATTTGGATAATATTCAATGGCGGCACTCTCAAGGATTCCCCTTCTGAGTGAGTTATTTTCTTTTTTTATGAGTGTTGCATTTTTAAAATCAAAATTGTGGCTGAATTTATTTCTATGTATGAGTTAAGTTGTTTTTGTGAGGTCTCTTTTGTGCTTGAATTTTGTTTTTGCCTTAAAAAGTCCACATTGGATGAAACGCATCAGATAATATTACAGTTTTCCTATTGTCTTTTACATTTATAAATATTGTCTTTTTCTACAGGTTAACTCTGAGAAATTATATATATATATATATATATATTTCTGAGATGAGGTGTTGTAACTATTTACAGTTCGGACTGTTGTCCTCGTCTTTACTGCCATATTCACGACATTTTCGTCATTGTATCAATAATAGAGCTAGAGAACATCACAATAAGGAAATTGTAATATAAACTGTGGTAAAAAAAAAAAAAGGTTTTGAAATCCCAAGAATTCGCTCACTAATGGATAAAATCGATGGTTGATTGATCCAAAAGTGACTTTACCCAAAGATTTGGGAGCTCAATACGTGGCCACAGCAGAGGGAACAAAAACTTGGAGAGATGAGTTACTAAAGGGAAATTAACTGACACTGAGATATCCGCAAAAGGGCCTGACAAAATAAGTGAAATTAGAGGAATCTACCCCTGTGGATTAAATAAAGGGTTCGATTCAAAATCCCAAGAAATATCACCTGAAAATTTTTTTTTTTATTGAAGCTGATGTATTACAAAAAAAAATTGTGTGTGTGTATATATATATATATATATATATATATATTCTCGTACATTCAGATCGGTAAATGTTGTTAATACTGTTTATAATAACTTCGGACGGTATTTATTTATTTATTTTTTGAAATACATTTTTGTTTCAATAAAAAATTGATACTACCTAAAATTTTAACTCAGGCTTTTTTGACATCTAAATTGTTTAAAATTTCACATTTTCAAACCAAATTTGAATTATTGAAGTTTATATGATTTGCTTAATAACCTCCGACAGGGTGAAAATATATATATATATATATATATATATTATATATATAAAAGTGAACATAGAAGTCAATACTTAGAGGCGACAGTCTGTTTCATGATATATGCAATCGTCAGGCCACATATGCTGTTATTTTTCTCGGCTATTTATATATATATATATATATATATATATATATATATATATATATATACGGGTTAGTGGTGCATTGTGGGTATTCTATTATGGCGGTTACAATAATAGAATACCACAATGCACCACTAACCCGTATATATATAAATAGCCGAGAAAAATAACAGCATATGTGGCCTGACGATTGCATATAGCATGAAACAGACTGTCGCCTCTAAGTGTTGACTTCTATGTTCACTTTTATATTTACACACGGTCTATCTCTGATATTGAGCACTTTATTCCATAAATATAGCAAACCTTAAGACTATATATATATATATATATATATATATATATATATATATTTTTTTTTTTTTTTCATTATAGATACCTGCATACATTATGTAAAAATTCCTCCTAAATATTTTATTCTTTATTCTTTATTTCTTTATTACGAGGAAAGACCAAAGGCATTTTTTTAAATCCTTTTTAAAACCTTCGAAATTTTGGTTAAAAATCTTGTTTCTCTGGCATCAACGGAGGACCATAAATTTGTACAGGAACTTTGAACATCTTTTTGCAATGAAGAACACAGATTTTGAAATTCTTGCAAAAATTAGATAACTGTCTGATTTTAATGTAACTCTCAGGAATTAACCACAAATTATTGAAATTATTTTTTTAAATGTTTTTTTTTTTTTTTAGAAAATCTTGGTGAAAATATCTTTTTACATTTATTATCTCACAAATATTTAATTTCATGAAATTTTGCGAAATTTCTTTTTTTATCACTTAATATTTATATTCGTTATCTGGACAATTTAAATTAAGGAGAATTTAAATCCTCATTATTATTATTATTTTTTTTTTTTTAAAACAGGACCCTCAGTTAACTGAAATTCTGCTCTGAATCGTAAAAATATAAAACACAAACAAGCTAAAAGATTAATTAAAACATTTTTAATTGCTTTTATAAAGAGAATATGGACATTAGTTTAGGAATTTTTTTTTTAGGAATACTGAATGGTTTCATTTTAATTAGGATAATTTATAAATTTTTAAAATTCTGCATTAATTTGTAGCGGTCACGTGATACTGTTATTAAGTAAAAATTATATATTATAATCATAAATAGAAATGCTTATTACAATTCAGCGACCTCCAATATTTTAAAAAGAATTTTTTTTTTTGCGTAAACGTGCCGAGTTTTGTAAATACGGACGTCAATATATAAAATTATCAGAAAATAAGAGCAGTAACTATAGAAAATTTAAAATTTATTGGTAATTTTCTAACATTTCATCAACAAGCGTCTTCGTAAGTAAACCAAACTACATAAAATTTACTAAATATTATAATGTTTAAAATATTTTAATTTTTTTAAAGATTGCTAGATAGCCAAAGATTATCTAAAAAAGGCGTTTACTTTGTATTTGTTGTGTATTTATATTTCAATTATTTTCACCTTACTTAAATCTCACAAACATCAGGTTACCGATAGATGTTTGAACATCTCATAAAAATGTAAAAAAATGCTTTGCTGCGATATTTTAAACTAGAAGTAATATTTGTTTTAATTCAGATTAATTAAATTTTAAAACTGTTAATCTCCCTCAAATAACGTTTTAGAAAAGTATATTTTATTTTTGAAAGATTTTTTTAATAAAGAGAATTTTGTTGTATTGACAGATTTGTCAATATGGATAATTCTCGCGGTTTTACTAAAAATAAAAAAAGAAAAAGAATTCTAGTCAATTTAAATCCGGTTTGAAATACAGCGAAGTATTTTGCATATTTGAAATATTTAATTATTTAAACTATTACCTTGGAATTTAAACTAAACTACAAATCTTCAAGAAAGAATTTGCATAATTTAAAATGCATTTTAAACAGCAGGTATCGCAGGTTCGATCCCTATCGGAGAGCTCATTTACTTTAAGATTCTTAGAATGGGCAGGCCATTAAAAGTCATACAGATTGCTTAAATAAAAATCGAGCATCTATTTCAAATCCGAGTATTCGCTAATAATAACATTTGAAATAATGACGAGATAAAAATAAATCCAATAATTATATATATATATATATATATATATATATATATATATATATATATATGTATGTGTGTGTGTGTATTTTAGCTTCATCATAGATTTTTGAATAGGAATTATGGAAGAAAAGTTTGACTCCTTTGAATTCTGTGCTATTTATTTTCACTGGCCAGGTAGATCTCATATATATATATATATATATATATATATATATATATATATATATATATATATATATAGAGAGAGAGAGAGAGAGAGAGAGATAGTGTGTGTGTGTGTTTGAGTCAGTGAGGGAGAGAGAGAGAGAGTGATGTGCATAGGTAGATACTTGGATAGACGAGGTACAAGATAAGATAGATAGATAGAAATTCTTATCAAACCAAGCAGTTCGTCGACGTCCTTGTCCGATTTTTCGTGAGGAAAACCTAATACTAAAATCTAACAGAAGTCGTTCGTTTAAATGCGATTCATTTTGACAGGCTGTCAGTAATGATCAGGTGAGCTGAGAAAATGAAATAGCATAAAGGTATTTTGACAAAGTCTAACGGGATAGTCTGCATCGACGTTGCAATTTGCAGACGAAACAAGGAAAAAGCCGATAAACATTGCTAGACGAAAATCACAAACCGGTATGACAGAGACGGAACACCGGCGTCAAAGACCCGATCTGAAGGTCTTGGGTTCAATACCATGCTACTGTGTATATACGAGTAGATAATAAAAACTAAATTCAATCCTCAGCCAGTGGAAAACATCCAGTTATTTCTGTGTGGTCTAAACCTTCAAATATTGTCATGATAAACAATTTATTTTTTTAATAATTTCACCCCAAGCAAGGCAATAAAGCCAATAAAACACAAGGGAGTTACTGAGTGTCAGAGAAAATGAGAAAAAAATCATTAAGGAGAGAGAACAATAAAAGAACAGGATTTAAGACAGAAGATAATGATTGACAGTGCATTCAAATTTGTGAAGATCAAAGTTGACTGGGAAGCAAGAAGCCAGAAGAGAGTTCCAAAAGAGAGAAGAAACTGTTAGCATAGAACTTACGGTTGGAAAATTATGATAATCCACTGAATTTTCAAAAAATAACGTTGTCAAATTTGACAAACAGAAATATAAGAACACCAGTTCTAATTTAAATTAATGATTTATAAGAAATTCAGACATTAGATCACATCATTTACTACTGGTAAGAAACTTAAAAGAACGTTTTCAAAATATTGATTCACTTTACATATTCCAGTTTCTAAAGGAAATTAAACTGATTTCAAAAATATAATTAAAAGATATAACCATAGCTAACAGCAGTTTTATTATTTTTATCCTACATTATTAAGACTTTGTTCCGACTTTTTTCTCGATATATTAAAAGACATTCAGAATGTTTTTATTTAAAGGATTAAAATATCTTGTTTTAGGATTTTTTTAGTTACATTTGTTTTATAATCTTTTTAGGCGGGGGGGGGGGACTTTAAATTTTATAATATGACAATAAATGGCATCACTGCTTCCATTTTTGTCTCCATTGATTATGTAGGATACAAATGTGGTGGTAGGATACACGCTAGAGCGGCACAACTATATAATAAAATTGTTGGTAATCCGTATGGAATTTCCAAGAGGATATAGATCTCTATATCAAAAGACAGAGCAAAAATTATTACAAACACTTGAAAAGCCATAGGTGATATTTTATTTCATTGAAACCGATAAAATATGGCTCCAAAGTTTTTAATTTTTCCATCTTCATTTGGTTTACAGGTCTGAGGAATTGAAGCCATGTTTAATCGGCTTCAATGAAATAAAATGTTTGTCATTTTATATATATATATATATATATATATATATATATATATATATATATATATTAATTACTGTTGTATGTGCCAAGATATGCCAAAGAGATATTTAAATTCAAATGATTTCTAATATTTCTGTATTTTTTTTTCTTCCACAATCCTCAGGTCATTTTATATTCTCTGATCATTAAATATGCGATGTGGATTATGAAGACGTAACCTCTGGTGAAATTTCAAATTTTTTATTGCTGGTAATATTTTTTTGTCTTCAGAAAATCTATAGCTGGTAATATATTTTTTTTTTCAAAAATGTATTGTTGGTAATAAATTTTTACAAAAAAGTATTTCTAGTATTAAAACCTATTTTTACACTTTCATAGTGCTTTGACTCCAGTTTAGTGGTTAACAATTTGTCCATAGCTGGGACCCTAACAGGTGCTAACGCCTTGGGTCAGTGTGGACATGGGATAATTTAGCAATTAAGAGGTGGCTCCACGCTCCTTAAAATCTATTGATCAGAGGCCTTTCTGTCAGATGTAATTTAACGTCTTACCGAGGCAGCCACATTTTTGTTTTGGTGTGTGTGTGGGGGGGTATCTTACCCCTCTGCAGAGGTGCAGTCATCGTATTTAGGAGCTCCAGACGACAGGGCGAGGATATTTTTTAGTTTATCGTTTGATGCTGTGCATTTTTAAGTTATAAAAGGCATTTTTTGTCTGAAATAAATCAAATTAATTTATTACTAACAGTCTTAATAATCCCTCTATTTTATTTATCAGTGTCTTGCTCTACAAATAAACCAATAATCATATCTGTAGTCTTTCTTTATTCCTCGTAGTGTGAGTATTCATACGTTTTTGCTTCAATATTGTTTGAATTTCGGAAAATCGAAACATAACTAACCAAAAAGATTTCGGATATAGGATTGTGTACCTGTATATAGTCATTTACTAAGCATATGTTAGATGTGTTAAAAAGGTCGCGGGTACGGAGCACCCTGTAAAACTCGAACTCACGACTCAGCGAGAAGACTTGTCAACCATTACACCACGTCGAAGTGTTTATGGTGATTTTGTAAGCGTAGCTTAGATGTGGCACAAGGTCGAAAGAATGGGGCACCCAGTGGGATCGAACTCACTATTCAACTGTTAATGGATCTGGCGAGACAAGCTTGTTAACCATTACACTACGTCGAAGTGTAAAACCCAGGTAATAGTAGATATATACTAAACAACGATTAGATAAGTAACAAGTCGAAAACATTTACGAATTTAACAAGTTTCGCTTTTATTTTAGCTTCATTAGAAAGCAAAGTAAATGGTCTGTTTTATAATAAACAGTATTAATAACATTTATTACTGGTATTAAAAACCTATTTCTACACTTTTATAGCGTTTTAACCCCAGTACTACCCCTCCCGATCAGGGTGAGCCTGGGAACACTAGCAATTAAGAGGCGATTTCACGCTCCTCAAAACCTCCTGATCAGAGGCCTTGCTTTCGGGTGTAATTTATTGTCTTACCCAGGACGCCTCATTTTGAGTGGGTCTTACCTTTCTGCAGATGTGCAGTTGGCGTATTCTGAAACCCCAGCCAACAGGACGGCAAGTTGTGAGTTTTAGCGTGGAAAGTGGAATTCGTGTTCCGTGCTCAAATTCAATCCCAGTCAAATAGCAGAACAGTTTCAAACTTTGGCCAGAAACCAGTCTAGGAGAAGGAAGACTGAATTCAAAACCGGTTGAGTGTGGGGTTAGCAACTCCATCCCATGAAAACCTACTCGGCATGAAAACAGCAGTAATAACGCTTAGGGTTGTGACGCTATACTCCCCCAGGGGAGTCTACTTGGTTAACAACATAATTGGCGCTTGTAGGTAGGTAGGGTTTACTGCACAGAAAATGAAATATGCAAACCGAGTTGAATTTTTTGGTCTATGTCTACTTCGCACTAATATCGCATAAATTTATTCATTTTTCTATTAACAGTTATGGGCCGAATAATGAGGAAGAATCTGTTTCCTAGTCTTGATTGGCAACCAGTCTAGGAGACGAATGCCTGATATCAAATAACCGGAGAATGTAACAAGAAATCAATCTGTATCTTTTCCAACGGCAATTATGGTAAGGCATAGCTTACATATATTGAAGGAAACTTCGGATGGTTATAATCGCCTATACCAGTGGTTCTTGACCACAGCTGCTCGAACTCCCTAGGGGTACGAGATCGTGTGTGTGAGCATACTGAAACATTAGGGTTGGTTTATTAAGGAAACTCTAGTGTAATATTTGGCGATATTATATAAAAAGTTTACTTTGTAGAAACTTACCAATTGCTACCATCATAATCATATAGATTCTATAATATTGTTTTTGAACAATAAAAATTAGTTATTCTTTCAATGTATCGTTTGTACACGAGTTTTTTATTGATATATGTTTAGGATATCTTCCATTTCTACGTTCAAGGGGGGACGAAATCTCGTTGGCGGTTTGAAAGGGGTGTGAACAAGGAAAAAGGTTAGGAATCACTGGCCTATACCCTAAAGGGGCACAGCTTTTAAGGTGGCGGCGGCGGCAGTCTCTGACGGCTTCAAATAAAGAACGAGTCCTTTCCTTGCACAATGAAGTTGGAGAACACTTTCAACTCTTGCACTATCTATCAAAGGGTTTCTCAACTTGTGTTCCCAGGGTCCCTAGTTTTTTTATTTTTATATACAAGAGGTCGTAAGGGGTTCTGCGACAAAAAAATGATAAATAGGCTAATTCATTTTTGAGTAATTTTTGTTGAATTTTATATTCGTAATTTAACTATACACGTACGGTATATTCTTGGAAAATCCTTGGTCATTGTAATAACGCTTTCACTCATATTATTTAAAATTGTAATAATCATGGGGAATGTATTTAGCGATGTATATATAGTGCCAGTATGAAACCGCCTTCACTGGTTTGTGGACAATATCTATACGTATCAGATTCGTGTATCACTGTGTGATGCAGGGTGTATGCATGGTGTCTGTATGTTTACCACGTGAACTACGATAAAAAAAATAATAAAGGCGGTAGAAATTAATAATGGTATATAATAATATTTTAAACAGCCGTTTCCTGAGACATGAAAACTATTTCAAAGGTGACACAAGGTTTAAAATGGTTGAGAAGCGTTGATCTATAGTATTCCAATTATTTTTTATTATCTTATAATATCAGTAATATCCAATTTTTTATTTACTTTATTTTTTCCAAATGTTATTCAAATTAGAAGTAACGTCTGTCTTGAATGTAACAGTTGTTTATATATAGCAAAATAAATATTAAAAAAAAAAACTTTAGGTGCTTGGTTTTGTAAACTTTTAGAAATTTCTTGAAACACCAACTATAAAAAAATAACTTGACCTAGGCCAACTTTAAACATGTTCTAATATTCAATGTTTTAACTTTGAAATATTACATCTCATGTGGCACAAGCTTAAACGGAGTTGAGGAACAGTTGGCCGTTACTGACTAACCCACACCTAGTTAATCTGGTCCGTGACCTATTCATTCATTACAATTTACTCATACACCACAAGAATGCATTCATCGCCATTCAATCAAACATACAAGAGCCCACTGTATTCTGCCGCAGAATCAAGCAGCTCTCACGCTAGGGGCAAGGAAGAGACAAAAATTACGGAGTGGAGAATTATCAAAGGCTGATCCAGTCAAGATAAAAAGTGGGGGACAAAAACAAACTGGGAAGGTTGGGAATCCTGACATGCATCATAACAAGAGAATGCTGGGAGCAGTCCGAGAATAATAATTACTCCCATTAACTAAGGTAAACAAGAGCGTCTAGCTTAATCAGGGGGAGTGGTCCAAAAGAAAACTTCCCCATTGTGTCAAAAGGCGACTAAAAATGAAGATCAAGTCCCATTCAGAGAAACTAAGCCTGCCGCTTTTACCCATCTTTCGTTGAAATCTGCCGATAACAAACGCTTTTTGCCAATTCTGATCTTCCTCTTCAGCTGATGACGAAAGAATCCAGCCAGATACTGATGAGAATAACGTTCTTATCGTAAGATAATTCGAATATTCAATGTTGACTCATCACGCAAACACTAAAAACGAGACAACGTGATGACGTCAAAAGGGTTCTATGACGTCAAGTGAATCCTACGTCTCCAGCCAATCAGGCACTCGGTACAAAAAATACATTTTCTAATTAGAGGAAGTTATGTGCAATAAAAACTGAACCATTTTACTTATAAATTTATCTTATATATAAAGTACATTGTGTGGGTGTGGGTGTGCGCACGCGCGTCTGTCTAACTGTTCAAGGAACTCCTTCGCTCCCACTGGTCCGATTTCAATTATTCATAGCCCATTCAAAGCCCTAGAAAAGTTAGGCGCAAGGATCAATTTTTGTTGAGCTCAGATTCAGGGTTGCCAGATTATGCTAGGCTAAAATATATATTAATACATTATACTAGCCATTATCTTTGCTTTCATTGTTCAAGAGCAGTAACTATTATTTTCCTTTCGTATCCAAAATTGCAATGCACGTTTTATTATAAACTAGCTTAAAAGCCACCCTATCGGGCAGCATTTAAGTGGAGAACTCTTGGTTTGGCTATCATCACAATAGCTAGGGAGGAGTAGACGCGATTGGCATCAATAAACTACAGAACTCAAAATTGATCGCTGCATTTAAGTATTGAATTAATGTTTACGCTTATCTTTTAAAAGTTCAATGGTAATTCTTCTGCTAGCACTGAATTTAAAGATGATTTGATGTACGTAGATTGTTATTTTCCGTACATTTATTTTTAATTCATAGGTGACAGAACAGGGGGAAATTTATGAGATAAAATTAATATATATTAATAAAGTTGTAGCCTTAGTCTGTCTGTTTGTAATCGAATTCCTCCCAAGATTTTGGAGATAGAATATATATGGTTATGGGGGTCTAAAACTACATTACTCAGGATACAAGGATAAGTATATTTCATTTTGATCAAAGAGGGGTCCCGGGGCGGGGGTGGGTGGGGACAAAATCCCACTGAATTTTTTTTACTTTGATTTAAATTAAATTTAAATAAGAGAATGACTCCTATCCAAAATAAAGAAGCAGAAAGCCAGAAGATGGTGGTATCATCGACAAGATCAAAATCAGACATTACAAATTGAGCAGTAAGTACATAGTGCCATACAATACATATTTGTTACGACAATTCAATGTTGAAATCTGATCATCAATACATTTAATCAGATATTGCATCAAATACATATCAAAGGTGTCAGATCAAGCTGTTTTTGTACAAAACCCTACTGGAATTTTTTCTCCCTTTAAATTGAATTTAAAATTGAACAAGGGAATGACTCCTATCCAAAATAAAGGAGAAATCCAGAAGATGGAGGTTAAATCGGCAAGATCATTGAGTAATAGGGAAATGCATCATTTTTCTCCACAAATTATAACATTGATTTAAAGTTCAATCATTTTCTTACAAAAAAAAAAAGAAAAAAAGTGTGACATGCAACAAGTTGCGGGTAATTTGGATAGTACAATTCATAAATGTGTGTCCTTATCAACTGACACTGATAGATGGCTCCTTTTAATTTCAGACTTGATTCGTAATTCTTTCCAAACATTTCGCCAAGGCACTAACCTGACCGCCAAAAACAAACCGTCTATCCAATTAATAGTGATACACTCATTTGTGATTGCTTTTTTCCTTTTCTTACTATGAAGAGGGACGCTGAAAATATCTCGACCTTGGCCATTTCCCAAAATTTGGCTGTTTTTAAGGGCTTCTCAACATCTTTCCTCGTACACCTTTTTTCTTGCCAAACTTATTAACCGTCCACTTAATAAACTCAGTGCCCCCACATCGAGCACTACTTCTCGTACTTGGCAACCTCTTCCTTCACGACGAGAGTAGCTTGTTTACCATCACTCCACGGCTGCCCGGTATAACAATTCGTTTTGCGTCCAAACTTTTGCCCAAATTGACGTCATCGATGTGCTACGTGACACCGGAAGTTACTTTTTTTTTTAATATCTCAATAGTTAACGAACGAATTTTTTTGACTGTTTTTTTTTTAATTATTAGACGGATGCAAAAATTCTCAGCACTATTTTTGCACAATATTAGGGAAATCTTAAAAATGTATTTGAAGTTTACTTTTTATTTTTGCTTTTGAACTAAGTGAATGATAGCAATGATAAAAGCAAAAATTGCGATATGAGCACTGGTAAAAACTGAATGAAGATATTAGGTTAGTAATAGCCAGAAATTCACAAACAGATGTCCTCAGGGACATATGGCATAGTGGATAAGACAGAACCCTAAGAGTGTGTGTTCAATACCTGGTTAAGGCGGTGGAGAACTTGGAGAGAAGAATTAACAGGAGATAACGTGGAACTAGAACAGTCTACCCCAGAGAGCGAAAATAAGGGTTCATTTCAACATTCCAACCACCTGAAGAAGGTCGAAACGTTGTGATAAATGTGGCAACAAAACTGAGGACAATAGTCCGAATAATGTAAATAGTGTACATAATACCTCATCTCAGAAATATAGACAGATAATGAAGGTCTTAATTTTATCGCTTTTTTATTTTACGATTCAGAGCAGATTTTCTGTAACTGGGGGCCATGTTCTACATAAAAAAATCGATTTAAATTCTCAAAGGACTCGTGCTTATAACTAATACAAACATTAAGCGTCGCAAAACTGAATTTCTCAGAATTTAATAAAATTAAATAAGTGGGTGGTAACACGTAAAAAATACTTTTTACCAAGATTTTCAATAAAAGAAACGTTTCTAAAATAAATGGACTCATTTTTGAATAAGTCCTGAAAGAATCATTAACATTAGATTATCGGAAGAATTTTTGCAACCAATGTTTTTCACCGCAAAAAAAAAAAAAAAAGACGCTAAGATTTCTTATCCGAATTTATACGTTATTAAAAGCCAATAACATTTAACTGTAGATTGAAACCCGATTATCTGTTTCACGGCTAGTAACTACCTATAGGCGTAGGTGCAGATGCATAAAACAATTTTGTGTCGTTTGTAAATACACTACATTGAAAGAAAAATAAGAGTTGTGTTTATCCTTAGAAAGCAAGAAATAAATCCTTTTTATATTAAATTTCATAAGAGCCACTCAAGCTAGAGAGTTACAGTCAAAATAGCAATGATGGATGTGATGTGTGATACGAGGACGAAGAGGAAAGATGATTGACCTTTGATAAAAAATGTCAAAATTGAAGTATTCAGGGAAACTTTCACGCGGGATTATTTTTTCTTTCCACAAAATAGACGTCTCTCTTCGGGAAAAACTGAGTGGAACTTTCTTGTATCTGAAACACGGAGGCAATGAGGAGGATTCGACTCTGTGTAAGTGGCATGTCATATTTTTGTTGTAAAAACCTAAACTGGTGATTCGAACATTTACCATGGGAATAGCGATCGAGTAGCAAGGGACATGCAACTTATTTCTTTCAGAAAACTACAAATACTGTGAACATGGGATATTAAAGCAGCATTAAAAATGCACCATTTTCATTCCTTCTAAGAAAATTGATTTTAAAAACTGATGTTAATATTGATGCTTGAAGAAATCTAACGGTGTTTTAATCACTAATTTAAGAAAATCCTTTTCTTTTTTTTTAATTAAAATCTCACTGCAATTTTCTACAGAGAAAATGAAAAATGTTTTGATAATTAAAAGGAAGCGTACTTTTCAAGAATAAGACATTACTACAGAATTAAATGACTGCTTACGGCCGTAACATCAGAATTTTTACAACAGTAAAATAGACATTTTTACTCATATTTTTAATGTGTTCTCTACATTCCTGGGTTTCTTCAGGTCCACTACCGTGCACTACTGGACCCATTTCCTCTATACTCATTATGGGGTGGGGTGGGGGGGGTTTCTAGTCTGAACTTGCTATTTCACCGCCTCGTTTCTTTTCTACTTTAGAATTTAGGTTTTCCATAATGATACTAATATTCTGCGATTTATATTGATTCATGACGTTTTCCAGCGTTGTATAAAACTTATCACTTTCTTCCTCCGTGTTTTGTGCTATTGGTGCGTATACTATTAGATCATTGATAAAAGGTTGTGCCTGATTAGAAAATTTTAGTCACAAAAAATTTATTAGTCAAGTACATAGTCTCCATTGTTTTTAACAACGGTCTCACATCGTCCTAAAAGCATGTTGATGCCATTTTCGTGTTTTTTTTTTTTTGTTTTTTTTTTGTTGGAAGGTTAAGAGGTAGTTTTCGACTGACTATACAGAGTCGATTTTGTTTCATTTAAATTGTTCTGTAGAGAGCGGAACAAATGAAAATTCGTAATAGCCAAATCAGGAGCATACGGTGGGTGCTGGAGGGTTTCCCATTTCCACTCATTATGCTTATAAAATATGTCTGTTTTGCAACATGCTGTCTTGCATAGCTATGGTGGAAAATGATACCTTTCCGATTTGCCAAAATCGACTGTTTTTCTTGAATAGCCGCATTGAGACTGGTGAGTTGATGGCTTCTTTGCAGTTCCCACCAAACGGACAGCAACACCTTCATTGGATGCAGGCCCGCTTTAGTCACGGGTTCTGCATCGAACGTTATAATAAACAATCCATTTTTTATTGACTGTGAAATTCTGTCCAAGAATGGATCCTTTTCGTGGTGTGACAGCAAAGAAATCCCCGCAGAAACACGATCGAGTTTGTTTTGTCCCCATTAGAGTATGTGTTACCCAAGTGTCAAGTTTGGAAATGAACCCGTGTCTTCAAATGGCGATGTTCAAACTTTTAGCGATCTCTTCCGTCGAAATATTCGGTTTATTCTTTACTACAAACAGAGCGTCTTTATCGTCAAAATCTGCCTAACCACTTTTTGATCGTCTGAAGAGATGGAACCCGATCTAAATAAACCTTCGAAATGATTTTTTTTGTCGCAATTCCGACGCTTACTTTCCAAAATTCACAGAATATAATATGGCGAAAGTGCAATTTTTATCCTCCATCTTTAAGGCATTTCTTTGTCCATAAAACGTCAACCATCAACAAAGTTTGACTCGCAATTGAACAATGAAAGATTTCAATCTAGAACAAACCAGAAAGTGGCGCCAAGACAAACGCCAGTGTCAAGTTGTGTGCATTTTATATTAACAATGAAAATCGAGCGCGAACATTTGCAATGATCTGATATTATAATGGTTATATTAAGCGTTTCATGTATACTAATTTTCAAAACTGATAGGACTTCCAAAATGGTAAGATTGGCGTAATACAATCTTCCTAATATGTATTTCTTTCCTATTTTACTATGATGCTAGCCAGCCTTCCACTTTCCCTTTTTTTTTTTTTTTTTTTTTTTTTTTTATTACTAACAGACACACCTTTTCACAATGATCTCTACCTGCAAATATTTATCCTCCTCATCTTCAGGATCTTTACTTCTTTCATTCATAATCTCATTCATTATCATTTCAATAGTAGCCTCTACATTAAGTGGCACTAAAGCCTTGCATTGGATGAATTCGAGTGAAGTAAACTTGAGAAACCGTACAAAGTAATGTAATTGTGATACGCGTTATCTGAGTTGAGTCTCTCGGATTTCCTGTTTCAGTAATTGCTAAGTCGGTCAAACTAAATATACTAAATATATCAAATTATTTAAAAAAAAAAAAAAAAAAAAAAAAAAAAAGAACGCTTTCCGCAAAGAGGATCAACTTGAAGGTGAAATATTGTTTAAGACTTTATCACGTGTAAGGAAACATTCGTTCAGTTCAGTTTCATAACAGTTTTAATTTCAGTAATTAAAATCTAGAAACCATAGCAATTAACTGAGAAGTTGATGTTTTAACCGTTGATATCTGCCGTTTTCACTTTTCTGTTATGTCTTGAGGCAATTTCAAAAGACTAAGTAGCCAATTACGTTTTAAATGTTTAAAAATTATGCACATGTTCGTTTTATACACAAATATTGCGCATCAGATTGCTTCCTTAGTGATGTCTATCAGAGAACGTTTCGGGACTCCATGATATTGAAGTTTTTCGAGAGTGACCATTTCTCGACTAGCAGTCTGGTATAGCTTCCACATGATTGCAAGAATTGTAAACAATATCTGAATCTGCAAATGTGACCGTTTTCTTCAATTCTATGTAGGAAATCTGACCAACCGTGATTTGTTTAATTTTTCCTTCCGACTGATTTGTATTTAGATTTCATTGTACAGGGTGTGCCAAATGTCACGCGAATATTGGCAGAAAACATACACTTGCGAAATAGCAACAAGGGAAAATTTGCATGACATCATCTTTCATAAATCGGCCAATAAAATTCCTGAATATATTGTCACATACAGAAACAAGATTCCATTTGGTAAATAAATATAAAACTTACAAGTTTATCAATAGTAATGCGAGTTTTGGAACACAGTGTATTTTATTGTCAATTTTTATGGTTGAAGTTGCATATGATCCATTATTGTGCATAATTAGGTTACAATAAAATTTATATTTTATATGAATACTATCTTATGGCAATTGTAATGTAGTAGAGTGGAGGGCCCTGTATCGTAGATTGAGGCACTAGACCTTAGCACCAGCCTTAATTCTATTCATTAGAGTTCGTTGCAGAATTAGACCGAAAATAACAACACAATGTTACATTACCCTCACGTCCGTAGACAATTAGTTAGGTTATATTAAAATAAAACTACGCTAACCCTATAGAGCCGTTTCACAAGTATAACGGTGATGTGATACGGTCTTTTTATCCTCCACTAATTATTCAAAAAAGTCAGTGTACCCAGCCCTTGGTAAATGCAAATGGCGGCGCCCAGTGTTTATTTTTCAAGCGTGCGTTTGTGTAAAATATAGATCATGAAAGAAGGGAGTGAACAGCTCAGCTGTTTTAGTTTGAAAATATCAAAACAGCAGCGAATGAGTGTTCATCAGGGAGTTAGATTTACTTAAGAGGCTGAATATGAGTGTAACTACTCAGAGAGGAGCGGGTTACGTTCATTTTACAACATATTTTATTGCCTAAGCAAACTATTAGATTTTTCAGAAAATAATGTCCGATTTTGAAATAAATCTCTTGTTTTAATATATTGGGTTGGTGCATAATTATCAAGCGTTTTGTAGGCGAGTTATTTGTTAATAAAAATTGCTGTTTTATTTACTTTTTTTAATAAAAATATTTTTTTAATTTTATTTTCAGGTTATAAAAATGCGTGTCGATCATCATTCAGAATAATCATTTAAAAATGTTATTGTTGAATTGTTAGGTTTCTTTTTATCATAATAAATATTGTTTAAAAAAAAACGGCAGATAATTATGCACCAACCAAATATTATAAACACAAACTGGGTCTTTATTTACTGGGAACTTTTGCCGTTCAGTTGGAGCAGTTTAAGTTTAAAGTCAGCCCAACCGAAATTAGTAACAACAATTGGGTGAAACTAGGCACATCCCAAATGGTGGGTTAACAATTTGAATGGGTGCGGCCCTGAAAATGGGCTTTTTGCGTTCTCAATCTTGTTTCAGCCTCACGCGCAGCAGCAGTTGAAGAGACATTTCTCCTCAGCCGTTGAGACATTTGCTCATCATTTTCAGCCTCGCGCGCAAAAGCTTTCGGATGAAAACTGTGGAAACGCATAAACAACATCCGATCACACACATAAACACACATTTTGAGAATTATAGATATAGATAATATTAATGTAATAATTTAAATTATTTATTTTTATTGAAGTTTTTTTATGAAAGATATATATCCAAGAACAGATAGTAAATAGTAAAACATTGCTGAGAGTTATAATGAACAGGAAGTAGTGGAGAGGCATTGTCGCCAACAATTTGAATTCAAAACCGGCACTGAAGAATAATCTATCAAATAAAAAAAATTCATCGAAATCGGATGAAAACTGCGGAAACACATAAACAACATCCGATCACACATTTTGAGAAAGATAGATAGATAGAAAGAGACTGAGATAGATAGATAGATAGATAGATAGATAGATATAAAAAAAGAAACAGACTGAGATAGATAGATATAAAAAAAAGAAACAGACTGAGATAGATAGATATAAAAAAAAGAAACAGACTGAGATAGATAGATATAAAAAAAAGAAACAGACTGAGATAGATAGATATAAAAAAAGAAACAGACTGAGATAGATATAAAAAAAGAAACAGACTGAGATAGATATAAAAAAAGAAACAGACTGAGATAGATAGAAAATATATTTCTCATTTCTAATGATTACAGTGACTTTGTTAATTTTATATCAATCTCTTTTGGAATTTAACTTAAACCATTATATACCCATCATCTTGAAAATGTAAAAAAGAGATGCGCTTATATTTTGTGCATGAGTTTAAGCTTGGTCATAATGATTCAAAAACTGCTCTCACAATGCACAGAGCATGGGATGAAGGAGCCAATTGTGATCAGACATCACGGTGCTAGTTTCTGAAGTTCCGCAGTGGGGAGACGAATCTTGAAGATGAAGGTGGTAAAAGACACCCATCTGAAATTGATGCTAATTTCGCTTGACTAGTCTTTACAAATATTGTCAAAGTGTCAGGGAAATGTCTCAGATAATGTGTGTTAGCATTTCACCAATATCGGACCATCTCAAGAAAATTGACACGGCGAAGCAGCTCGATAAATGGCTTCTACAGAAACACTGTAAGCCAAAAGGTCTGGCGTTTTGAAGTGTGTTTGATGCTGCATCTGTGAAATTTGAATGATCCATTTCTTGATCGAATATTGATTTGTGATGAGAAATGGATACTCGTGATCAATGTCTTATGACGAAGAGCCCAAACACTTTCCAAAACCGAAATCGCATCACAGGAAATTATGATAACTAAGTGATTGTCCGCCACTGGCGTTATACGTTACAGCATACTGGAATCTAACTATAGCATCACTACCGAATTTTACTTACAGCAACACGAGACTGGTACTGGTTAATCGACGAGGTCTAGTTCCGCTTCAAGACAATCCTCAACCACATGTTGCTAGAATGAAACCGCAGAAACCGACTTGGGATACGACTTGTAGCATTCATCATATTCCCCGATCTTCCATCGACTGACTACTACTTTTTCATGCATCTCGACTTTTGTTTTGCTTCAAAGCCAAATGATATTCTGTTACAAAGATGCAGAAACCGCATTCAAAGATTTCTTTGCGTCCCAACCTTTAGAAACTCATAAATAACTTTGTAACTTGATGGTAGAAATGTATAGATGTACAAGATTCCTATTTTGACTGATTTAAACACCGTTTAAATTAATTCATTCATGAATAAAAGTTGAGTCTACAAGTAGACATTATTTTCCAAACACTCCAATATTTATTTATTCATTATGCTCACTTTCTTTATACTCTCTCAAACCATTTGCAATTAAAACACCTTCCATCTTGCTTTGTAAACTTTCATTCACTTTCTCTTTATCGTTCATGTAAGCCCTAACTCACAAACAAATGTATAGATGTCCTTATTTTGACTGATTTAAACACTGTTTAATTCAGGAATAATAGTTGATCATTTTCTGAACAACCTAGTATAAGGAATGCGAAAGATGTGTGTGTGTGTGTGTGAATTGAGAGACTTACATACGAGAGGAACTGTATGTTAGCTTGGCAGAATTATTAGATATGCCTGTGTGTAGTTAAGTAAGCTTAGGGTATTTGTATACTGTTATGTTCATGTTATTCGCTGGGAACTAGATAGAAAACAAGACGCGTTCTATCTTTAAGCTTAAAAAGAATAAAAGACAATGAAAATTTGCACCCTTATACTTTTTGCAATGACATCTAATGGTTGTTAGCAGAAGCGCTTTGGAAGACAAGTGCGATAATCCTAAAGAATGATAAGAGTGACAGTAAGGAAAATGAAGTGCTAAAAACTAAATCTACATATTGGACAAACGAAGAATTAGAGACTGAGAGCAAAGATAAGTGCCAACCTGGTGCAATTGAGTGTCAGCCCAATGATATCGCTGATGAAAACGATCGCTTGTCTTCCTGAAATAATATTTATTGATGCGTGCTCAGAAGAGAGCAGGGATATTGTAAGGGAAAATCTGGATGTTAGAAATGTAATGGTTAAGTT
Organism: Acanthosepion lycidas; assembly: GCA_963932145.1. Taxonomy (NCBI): domain Eukaryota; kingdom Metazoa; phylum Mollusca; class Cephalopoda; order Sepiida; family Sepiidae; genus Acanthosepion; species Acanthosepion lycidas. The sequence goes on along the minus strand of OZ010583.1, from coordinate 20,177,612 downwards.
GGGCTTAGTTTTGGTAAACGAAAACAAGTATGGAACATCTACTGGGTATCGAACTCACTACTTTGTAATAGTGCTCTCCAAAAGCATTTCCTAATTAAGGAAAAGGATATAAACGAATGAGAACGGGTTTCCAAAACAGAAAAGCAAAGAAACGTTATTATTTACAATATGGAAACAAGACAGGTAGTATAATGTATATCAACGCTGAACAAGAAATCGAGGAGCCGAGTTCAAAATCTGACAGAGTTTGTTACATTTTACATCCACACAGATGTCCTTTGGAAAAGTATGAACTCGTTCCTACCCACTCGCTAGGGATTAAATAGCAGGGTAGACTAGGATCTATAGCCTTGGGTGGCAATCAGTCTAACAGATGGAAAACATTAATTTCTAAACTGTGGAATAAAACAACGGTGAAAATATTCTATCTTTCTCAAGTAGTATGATACGCACATGATAAAATGAATTTGTGGAGGGCTATGATCGTTTAAATTCTGAACAGACATGCAAAAAAAAAAAAAAAAAAAATGGATGCGAGGATAAAATAATTATCAATGCTGAAAGAGAATCGGCAAGCCGTGTTCATGTTCCGGGCGAGCCTCTTGCATTCATCTTGCTCTAGGGAAAGGCATGAATTCAGTTTTCCTTTGCAGTTATAGATTAAATAGAATAGACTCGGTTCTCTTGTAATGGAGAACATTCGCAATTTTAGATGGACAACTCTAAAGTCATATTCGTCGTGAACTCAGCAGAAACTACTTCACTATCTTTACCAAGAGTGCATAGAAATTCAGGGGGAATAAAAAATAAATTTCCTCTTTCTGGATAATAGTAACTTCCTTTATACTAAGGAATATATATATATATATATATATATATATATATATAGCTTCAAGAATGTTTAGTTTTTGCTTATTGTTTTCATGTTTACAAAACAATAATGATAGTCTGTCGTTGCTTGGAAATCTTCCCTGTAAACAAAAACAAACTCTTACATATAAGACGCTGGAAGCGAAAATCGCATCTCAGCTCATGACGTTACATGACCACGCGAGAGTGAAAACGAGAAGTATTAAGTATGGGAAGCGATGGTATAAACCAATGGCTTCTGTTATATAGACGTTTTGGTTATTTTATATAAATTCTTTTCATATCGTCTGATAAGCTTAATAACATTATCATTAAACGAAGAAAGAAAATCACAGGCAATCCTATCTAAGCTTTCGGCTTACATAAGCCATTATGAAAGATAAATTGTTTGTCGTTGCTTGGAAATCTTCCATGTAAACAAATTATATATATATATAAAAATGGAGAAATTATTGTTGTTCCAACGTGAGAAAACTATATTTTAAAGCGAGGAAAAGCTGCAAACGTTTTTTTATAATAATGTTTTTTTTTTGTTTTTTTATATACTTTATTCTGTTATTTCGGTACATGCGTTTCGGGGTCTTGTGAGATTATATATATATATATATATATATATATATATATATATATATATATATATATATATTAAAGAGGGTAAAAAGCCGGAAACGTTTTTGATTATTATGTGGATTTTTTTATATACTTTTTCTGTATATTTCGCTACCCGGGTTTCGGGTCTTGTGACTTTCTTCAGACGAAGAATGGTTATTTCCACATATAATAATCATATTTCACCTGAAATAGACAGAATAAAGTATACAAAAAAAATCCACATTTAAAAAATGTTTGCAGCGTTTTCTCTCTTTAAAATATAATTTTCTCACGTTGGAACAAAAATAATTTCTCCCTTATATATATATATATATATATATATATATATATGGGGGGGTAGGTAGAAGCAACGATATATGAGTGTGTATGTATCTATATAGGACTGCTCGACTATCTTACTAGTAGGTTATAAATAGACATATTTCAACTGTCAGTTTTTAATTTGTGGTCTGACGATTGCTACATTCATGAAGCTCAAATGGTGACGAACAAATGCATATTTATTCTTAAAATATTTATGTGTGTGTGTGTGTGTGTGTGTGTGTGTGTGTGAAGGAGAAAGAAGGCACGTGTGTTCCACATATAATCATTCGCAGAGAACTTTCCTCCAACGACCACGCCTACCTCAAACTGAACCCAAGCAGCGATTCCAGAAATTAAGCGTAGAGTAAATTGATTTTACAAATTCATGTCGGACACAAGAAGAATCAGGCCATTTTGCTATAGAATACCGGAAACATCCCGAAAATCGCAAAAGCGAAGCATCTTACTTCTACACGTGAATACAATCTAACGAATTATTTTCATTTCAAAAACTGCAGTGCACCTTATGCAACAGTGTATTATATGCGCTTCTCAAATATTCAGCAAAGCAATTTTAATTATGAACATAGTATTTCGGGGCGTGAGATATACAGGTGGGGTAATGTTTAGTGTCTCAGAACGAGAAATTGGAAAATATACTTCGAATTCCTGTTTGTTGCATTCACTTTCTTGCAAATAGTCTTAGAAAACGTCTAAATCCATCTCTTCTCTCTCCACAGAGTAGGGTAGACTGGATACTTCAGCCTTGATTGACAATCAACGTAGGGGAAAAACAACTGAATTCAATCAAAACAAGTTGGGCATGGGTCTAGGAACCCGGGTCCCGTAAAAACCTACTTACTACAAAACCACGACATTAACATCTAGCGTGTTAATTGTTGTGACCCTCACACTCCTCGGCCTTTGGGATTTAGGGTTAGTGTGTGTGTTGAATGTACATAGCGTGCATATAGTTTATTATCACTGTAAAAACTGAAGTCAACGTTTCGTTCCCTTCGCACTAATGCAATTGGAAAAGGTAAGCATCTACCTTATTTCAACTATGGTAGAAACAGTAGAGCAAGTTGTTCTATTGCTTTGGTAGGGAAACGCATCTAGAGGAAAAAAGCAATTCTAAACCAGTACGAAGTGAAATGAACTCGACCAGTATTTCTTGGCCTAGGGAAAAAGAGACTTGAAGTAACAGTAGTATGGCTCTACAGAAGGATGCTGAGAATGCCATAGACCGAAAATGTGAGCAACGACGAGATTTTTAGGGAAAGCAGAAACAAAAAGGAAACTATACTTAACCTCAGGAAGACAGTTGAAATTTCTAGGGCACATAACGAGGAAAGAGGACTTGGAAAATCTGATACTTACAGGGCAGACTGAAAGTAAAATAAAAAAAATACCCAACTTATTTGGCGAGCTTGAGTAAATGGATGGCGGAGCAGTCTTTAGGAGAGATAACAAAAAGACAAAAATTATTAATAAGATAGGGAATTGTGGAGAGCCATGACTGCTTACGTCCTGAAGAGACATGGCACATAAAAGATAATTATTACCTGATTTTACGGTGGGTATTAATAGGTTAAAAACAAGATGCAGAGATTTTATAAAGATGTGCTGAAAAGTTCTCGGCCGGACCAAGAAGTTGTTTCTAAAATACATTCTGATCTTTATTCAGTTGGTTAGATTTTAGAAAATGGGTCGGGCCGAAAACGTCTCAGCCCCCCACTCGTATGTCATATGTTTTGGGTAAAGGTTTATAGCTAAATATACAAATGCCCATAAAATGTGTTCCATAATCAGTCTAAACTTCTGTTACTTACAAACCGGCAATGTTTTAATCATTTTCTCCATGAGAGTGCCATAAGATCTTGAGTTAGATTCCATCTGTAGAAACGAATCAAATATCCTTTCCAACAATATTTATATACAAGTATACTATTTTAAATAATAAACAACTACTAACTTTAAAAAGCCTTGTGTGTATGTGTGTAGAGAGAGAGAGATGGGCAAGGATAAAGCGTTATTTACATACCTTACCTAGTATGGCACAAGGCAGTTTTAGTGAAGCCCGTAGAGAGTATTGAACTCGTCATAGGTTTGAATTCATATGTGAGACAAATATTATAGACGACCTGTGGATGTGTGTGTAGTGCAACCGTTATCGATGCGGAGAATGGATTCGGCGTATCGAGTTCAAATTGCGGTCGAGGTCTTTGTATTCCCTTTTGCAAAAATACCCTTATGAAAGGTATGAATATGTCTCTTCACAGGTTATTGGTTAAATAAAAAGGTATATTTAGGCAGCCGATATTCATCCAAACAAATTTGATTAAAAAAGAAACAACATGTTTTGTCTGATTAATGTTTTTAGGGTATTTTTCCAATTTTCGAGTATTGTGTTCGAAATTGTGGATAAATTGTCCGGAGTTCATGTTACATTATTGTTTTGTTCAAGTACTTTCGGCCATCTCAATCATTTTTAAGAACCAATGTGGTCTCTGTTTTTGTAGGTAGAATTCATTTGTCTGTATTCTGGTATTGTTTGAAAAGCTGGAAGTTTGAAAATAGTCTACGTTGACGTCGTATGTAACTGGTATTGGGAACGAGGCTGTGCCAAAAAGAATGCAATTATATATATATATATATATATATATATTATACATACACACACACACAATCTTAAAAGCTGCTCTATTGGGTGTGTCCCTAAATCTTTGCCCATTCTCAGCATTGGAAGCTCTTCTGTTTGATCTGGGTTTTTATTTGCACTCAACTTTCTTTTCCTAGTTGTGGCCTTGGCTCTTGATTGCAATCTGCTTCACTGTTGGCGAAGATTTCTTTTTGCCAGGTTTACTGCTACTGTATGTGATAGGCAACAATAAACTACAAATCTCAAAACTGGTCGCTGCATTTACATATTGCGTTAATATTTAAGCTTACATTTTAAAAATTCCACGATAATTCTTCTAACGTCACTTAAAGACAATTTGGTGTACGTAGGCCCTTATTTTCCATACAAACAATTATTTTTATTTCATGTGTGACTTTCGCTATTAATTTCGATTATTCCCAAATTTATTTCAAAGTTACTATTATCGTACAAAAATTTGTCGATCCCCCCCCCCACCAAAAAAAAAAAAAAAATCACGTAGAAAAGAAATCACCGAAAACAGTCACAGTAATGGAAAGTTGGTAATCCAAAATTACAGGATATAAACACTAACAATCTTATAAATATAAGCAATTATACTCGTCCGGTATATCAACAAACCCAAGGGGAGAAAAGAGTAAAAAAGAAAGAACTAAGAACATATATCCGGCGAAAATAGTCCAAAGAAAAAACCTCCGATACGAGTAAGTAAAATAACTAAGCAAAGTGTTCAATACGCTAAGTTAGAGCAAATAAAGCAAAGTAAATATATATATATATATATATATATATATATATATATATATATATATATGTATGCATGTATATATGTGTGTGTGTGTGTGTGTTATATAGAAATAGAGTGTCGCTGCCGACACTTGAGTTTGAACATAGATCGCCAGTGAACAAACACAGGCGATCCCATTATTGAATTCAGTAGACCACGAGACCATACAGGAAACGCATAATGGATCGCTATTTCTATTCTATCCTCTATTACTGTACGGACCGCTATTCGGTATACTATTCACTATCCGGATCACTATACGGTGGTTACTTTAGGGCGAGTATTTATCGAGCAAGTACTATTAGTGAGAGTGCTATTCAAAGGCGTCTGACACCAGTATTGTTCAATGGCGTTACTATAGTTGTATCTGCGATTACAAAGTCTCTACTACAACAAGCATTACGAAAGTGAAAACGAGTTTTTGTTGACATTACAAAATGTCTGTGTGTGTCTGTATCACATTAAAATATATTATATGCACTTGAAGATACTGTCTCTTGTAGTAATGATATTTTATCTTATGTAGACTGTTTATTTTATATAATAATAGCTTGTCGGGTTCTGGCATTATCCACTAATATTTACCTCGTGTTGATAATTATATTCTGGTTGTTCGTGGTGTGCTAGTTGATATAGACAGATTGCATTGGATTTCGACAGGTGACAACTCAATCTGTGAAAGAATATGGTGCATATGTGTCCGATATTAGATTTTAATTGTTTTTATATATTAGTTTTGAAGATACAATCTCCCAGCAGGCATGAGAATTCACAAATTTATTTTTTTTATTATTTATTTATTTATACGGGGAATTTTTGAAGTCTCGTGTTGTTGGCAATAATTAGATGTTTTAAACTTTTTATGGCAGATGATAAATAAATAATACATGTAGAAATTACAGAATCGGCCCAAAAGGTGAACCCATCGCTACGCCATCTGTTTGTTCACCAATGTAGTCATAGTGGTCGTAAAAAGGCCAGTGTATCATACAGGATAGAAGTCTTCGAAGAATAGTTGGTCTAATTTTAGGATGGGGACGAAATACTTTTCAACGTGATATCGCTATATATATATATATATATATATATATATATATTAGTGCTGTTCGATAAAAGTGACTTTTCTTCTGTACTTAAACATTTTTTCGCCTATTGTTTTTGGGGTCAAACTAATTTTTAATCTTACTCATATAAAGACTCCTTCCTGACCACCTAGTAAAAAAGTTTACTCGCCCTAAGGTATTCTATTGACAATTATAATTTTGGATATAAATGAGATTGAGGGAAAAACTCTATGCAAAAAAAGTGACTCACTTATTTTCTGCAACCAGTAATCAATAGAAACATAACCTAACAGCTTTAAATAAAGAATAATAGAGGTATAATTTATTTATAATAGGTAATATAGTTCGAAATATTTAATGATCTATGGGTCCTCCTTTATTTTGAATAACCTTTTCAACCCTTTTTGGCATTGACTTGATTAGGTTCTGGCAAATCTCATCTTCAAGCTTTGAATTCCATTTGGATATGAAATTCACAATCAAATCTTCTTTGTTGCTCAAGAGCTTTCTCGAGAGCCTGTACTTTATAATGCTCCATATGTTTTCTATGGGGTTGAGGTCAGGAGATTGGGGCGGCCATGTCATAACACTCACCTGCTTCTCAACAAAGTATTCCTTCATCAATTTTCATTTGTGACAGGGAGCATTATCCTGCATAAAAATGAGCTTGGTGGGGTCGATTTGCACACTTCAGCAGAAGGGAGCAGACAACACTCTAAAATTCTCTTGTACTGCTCGCTCCTGAGGGTTTTTTCAATAGGTTTTAAGAAACCAGTTCCATGAAAAGAAAAGCATCCCCAGAACATTATACTGAACGGATGCTTGACAGTACTTACTGCTAAATTCAAAGAGCTTTCAAAGCTTCTTCTTCGGATTTTAGATCGCTTATCCTTTGAATTTAGCTCAACTTTCGTTTCATCGGAGAAGAGAACATTTAGTAAAAAAAAAAAAAAAAAAAAAAAAAAATATCAGGTGAGTCACTTTTATCGAACAGCACTATATATATATATATATTATATATATATATATATATGGATTTTTCCGTCGAGAACAATGGATGAGCGTTCAGTAAATTATGAGTTTTTACCAAACAACCTGCGCATGTGAATTGTTTAAATTGGTCAATTGCCGGTGCCCTGCAATGCACACTTTCTCGCCATTACAGTATCATGTCTTTTACTGGTGCACTGTGTGTCATATGTCAGACGATGCTACAAACGCAGGTTTTATTTGGATAGAAGTTTTCTAACTTGTAGCTGCATGCTGGCCGTTGGCTCTTTAAAAACAAAAATCCTCTGCACTTTATATAAAATACCAAATCCGTACGTGGTAGGGATTATTCCAATGAGGACGTTTTAATATAAAAAAAATATTAAAAAGTGAACTCCATGAATAGAGCTCAGTGTATAAACTTATATACAGAGCAATAACAATAAAAAAAATAAGGAAAAGTATTAATCCTCATATAATCAGTTATAAATTTATTTCAAAAGTTATATCAGCCTTATCAAACCGACTATATTTTACTAAACGATATAAATTCACCCAATTTGTTAATAAACAGACATTAAAAAAAAATAAGAAAGAAAAAAAAGGAAAAATGAAGTAGTGATATTAACTTGACCTTGCAAAAAAATGGAGGGGGGGTTTACGCTATTGGAAAGAGAAAAGTGGGTGGGAAAAAAAAGAAGTATGTAGGAGTAAGGGAAGATTTTATGGGTAAAACCGGACCAGTAATAAAAATCACTGAAATGCTGTTAATCATTTAAACATCGTCATTTTTATCATTATATATATATATATATATATATATATATATATATATATATAAAGGCGAAAATAAATAATAGTAATAAAAGTGATACAAATTGCATATATACAATACACCCAAACATACATACATATATACATAAATAGACACATACTTAGTTACAAAGCTAAACATATTTTTCAGTGTTTGACGCAAAATAAATGTCTATTTTTAAGACAATTTAAACTTTATATACATATAAAATAAATTTGTTAGAAAGATTCTATACAAAAAAAAACATTATATATATATATATATAATTTTGAATAAATAGTACTTTTTAATGCGTGTAGTTCTTGAAACAAAAATGACATACACAGAATCAGGAGATAGCTGAAACTACTTGGACTCATAATGAGCAACAGGGGTTGGAGAATTTGACACTAACATTACATATAAAAGGCAAACGGAACAGGAAGAGGTAATGGGCCAACTATATGACGAGCTTGTGTGAATGGAGGGTGAGAAGCTTGACAAAGAAACCAACGTTGCAACAAGGGATAGAAGGTTGTGGAGATCCATCATCGTTCACTTCCTAAACGGACGGCATATAGTAGATGCACAATTGAAAATGACATTGTTTTGTTTTTTTTACCTTCCAAATTCAACGAAGCACAAAGACCGAAAGATTGGCCGAGAAGCATTTTCACATCAGTAAACAGCTATTGAAATGATACCAACATATGTGAACGTACTGAAAATAATAATAATAATAATAATAATAATAATAATAATAATAATAATCGGAAACGATTTCTTGCCTGAAGAACTATTACACCAACCGCATATCCATTGAGATATAAGAGATTAGACAATACATATTGCGCAATATTTTCTGTCTCGTAGTACATTTTCTGATATCTAAACAGATATTATTCGACCTAGGAAGTTCAACTGAGGAAAGCAGGCTTGGAGAATTTAGCACTGAAAGGTCACATTGAAAGAAAAAGGGAGAGAGAAATAACATGTAAAATACCCAACAAGCCTGTATAAATAGATAGCAGAAAAGGATTTAAGAAGAATAATGAAAAGACAAACGAATGTGAAAACGAAAGACCGCACCCTACACTGAAAAATATTAAAAGACAAAATGACTTATCAACGCAGAGTTCAGATACCTTGTGCATAAAATATCCAGAAAGGAAAATGGCTGCCCCTTGAGTTAAAATATTTAAAGACAATAAGGCCACACGAGACTTTTCGAGATATAAGAAGTAAACTATGTAAAGCAAAACAAAATTCCTGTGGACATTGTATGTTTCTTAGTCTTCGGACGAGGTCAGTCACACTTATTACAAGGAAGGATCAACTTTTTGAAAGTCAAATTTCTGTTAAGTTTATTTCACGCTTTCATTTTTTTGATGAGTTTGTACATTTTTGAGGGCGAAGATCACTTGGAATTGAAGAGGATTGGCAAGTCTCCGGCACTTGATGGTCTGCCCTTACGAAGTGTTCTTGAGGCAGTGGTGTTCATCAACTAGTTCCGCGAGGGTTCCATCCCCGACCAAATTTCCAGGGGTTTGATCAAGAAGGTCAAGCATGACTGGGCGAGTGGAGGTCGCTTAGTCGATAACTGGCCCATAATTCTGCTCAACACAGATTTAAAGATCTGACGGACTGTTTGCAGTCAGTTTCTGCGATTCTTTTCGGCACGGAGCAGACTATTCAGAGTAACTGCATCTGACCCGCACGATCCTAGAGGACGATAGAGCCAGACTGATAAATTTGGGTTAGTACAAAGCATTCGAAAGGGTCGACCATCACTACCTGGTTGCTTTCCTGTAGGCTGCCGGATTCAAACCCGATTTCTGCAAGTGGATCAGCCTCCTTTTTCGTTCTCCCAGTGCTGTGGTGCGGGTCAACAGAAAGCGGTCGAGCTCTTGCGTTGTCTCGCTGGGTCAGTCAGGGCTGTTCGCTGTCGGCCCTATTTTACGCTTTGGTATTAAAAACCCTCCTTCGCCGGTTAAGAGACAAGGCGTGTAATCCGGCCTACGTGGAATCGGTGCCCCTGGTGGAGCTCGAGCCAGAGTTTCGGCGAACGCCAATGACGTATCCATTTTCGTGTCGTGACGCAGCAAAATTGAAGTGTTGCAGAAGGCGCTTGAACGGTACAAGTAGGCCGCGGGGGCCATGATTAACCGCGACATGTCTTACGGCTTGCTTCGAAAGGCGTTGCTCTACCAGTGCCTTTCAGTTAGGCGGATGGTCCCGTTCGCATTCTTGGAATGTGATTCGGACCAAGCCTGCAGCTGAAGAATTGGTAAGAACTACTGGCAAAGGTCGGATCGTCAATCCGAACTTGGCGGTTGTTCTTAGAGGGTAAGGCTCTCTTGTGATTCCAGTACATCTTTCCCCTCATCTTTTACCGGTTGTCAGTACGGTTAGGGCCGTCTTCTCTAGCCTTACCATCACTTCTTCCAGTTCCGAGGTTGAATGCCGTCGTAAGCTCTGGAAACAGTCCGAACTCTTGCACAAGTGTCGATTAAATTTTCGAGCTACTCCGCGGTACAGCGGACTTTCGCGGCCTATGAGGACATTGTATCGGGAACTAGTGGAGAAGGTCGCGTCGGATCAACTCAGTAAGCGGCCCGGCTTGTCATCGACCGAGTTGCGCTCTTTCTAGTCCTGGGCGTCAGCATCGAATTACCTCAGTAACCCTGAGTTTTTTTTAGTTGGCGATTAATTGACTTGAGTTTCAGAGGAGGCTGGGCAAACTGCCAGTCTGCCATCGGTGTGGCCTTGATTTAGAAGAAACGGCTGCGCATGCTTTCTACCATTTTCCTCAAGTGCGCCAGTTCTGGGAGCATGTCGGCGAGTTGACGACTCGTATCGATCCCGAACATCTCGTGTCCATTGATGTCGCATGCGCGTGGAATAATGTTTCGACCCTGTTTTCTGGGGTGAAGTGGATTGTGTTTCTAAAGATAAGAACTGATACAAAGCGTTTGCTATAAGGCACGTCAGCACAAACGAGACACATATATATATATATATATATATATATATATGATTTAATAACACTGGAGGCCCCTTTAAGATAGTTCTCAAGTATATAATTTTTTTTTTAAATCTTGAAATTCTTTAAAATTAACCTTTTGTTAAATATCTGTCTACTTCAGTGTATCTTAAATTTATATTCGTATCCGGATGTCGTCTGTGCTGACGTGCCTTAAAAATGTCAATTCATGAATTAATAACTTACCCACCCTTAACTTCTAACCTCATTTTTCTATTTTCGCTTTAATCCGTCTTTTGATTGGTTAATCAAGACATACCCACAAAATTTTAGAATCTTGTTACCCCCACTACACACACACACACTCCTTTTTAATTCTCAAATTAGCTACCGAATTGTTTTCTGATTTCCCAAGTAAATAATTTTCATCATAAGTTATCCAACATCGCCTGATAATGGAACAATTTTTAAGTTCCGAAACATAGAAATTTTTGTGTAGCGATGTAAAATATTTTATAATAAAAATATTTGACACTGCGTTGTATCGAGCACGTTTTTAAAAAAAATAAACGCTAAGAACGATGGATTCTTAATCGTGTATATATATATATATATATATATATATATATATAGGAGAGATCTTCGAACATTTTCTTTATTGGGATGTCTCGAATTTTTGTGGGCGGAGAAATTGTCGTCCAAATTACGCAAAAATGAAAATAACACTGTCATTTCATTTTAACAGATATATTTATTAAAATTACCCCAAAATATCTTAAAATACTAAACTATATTTATTGAATAAAGAGAGAAGAGAGAATGTGGATATTATAAAGGCATGAAGTAGATAAGATAACGGCTCAACCTAGTAGCCTAGATGTTAAGATCGTAACATGTTAGAATGAAATTGATCGGGTAAGCATCTCCGCGGTAGTTCATTCCACATTGAAACAGTTTGGGGAAGAACATGTCTGAGTGAAACTTCCTCCTTACGTATGAAGAGAATGAGGATGAGTCAACTCACTGTACGTAGACTTGTAGACGCTAACTGCGAAGGTCTTAACTGGTGAAACTAAATCTAGTTTGACTAAAGATCTGTCATGAAAATAGCGGCAGAGCCAGGCTGTGGAAAAATAAGGTTCTTGAGCGGAAAACAGTTCATTATCGACAAGGCCGCGTAGACGCTTTTGAACTCTGTCAAGAGTGGAAAGTGAGACTTGGGCAGCTCCGGCCCAGATGTGGCAGCAATTTTTGGTCTGATCAAGCTCTTTGTAGAGATAGAACATCACAGGAGGACTCAGGTACTTTCTGGAGCGATAAAGGGAACCGACAAATTTTGCAGCATCTTTCACGAGGAATTGTATATGCGATTTTCAATAGGCATTGCGGGCAAGGGTCATCATAATGGTACCCATAATGAATGAACCCCTACCCCCCCCCCAAAAAAAATCACTGTTCAAGGCCATAATGTCACTAAGACGCAAGGGCTACTGGGAGTGAAAGAGAATGAGGAAACAACCGGGAACAGGGATAAACCTCTACTCCTGTTCAAAAGACCGAGGAGGAGTGTGAATCGGACGATAGCAACAATAATAAACAAAACAAAAAAAGCTAGTAATAAAATAATTTTATTGAGTAGGGGTGTATTTACAGTGTTGTGGTAAAAGTAACGTTAATATGGAACAAAAACAATAATAAAATAATTGTTGTGTAACGTTTTTTTTTCTCTGGTTAACTATATTAAAACTAAAAGAATTGGTAAAAAACAAAAAAACAAAACGAAAACAAATTAGAAATTTTTAGCATGAGATGTGTTCACAAAATATACGGCACACAGCACGGAGCCTTGCACATTGGGTTAAACAGCGTCAAAGTCATGCTGTGATCGTATAATTTATGCCTCTTTGCCGTCTCTGCGAGAGTACCAGTCATACTGACGCCGCATCGACAAAGTCGGCACAATTTTAGGAATACATTCGCGGAAGTCAGCTGCATTCTTGTTTTTATGTTGTGATTTTGTGAGTTGTGAATGAACGAAAAGAAAAACAAAACTTTAATTAAATTCAACACGAAACTCCACCGCAAGCCACAGATATGAATCAACATGGAACAGAGCCAATAAAATATTAGCGAGACCCCAGCCTTCATAATGCAATCGTTCTAAAAGAAAATTTTCACAATTACAACATATCCGTCAGTTTAATACTTCCAGTCCATCATGGCTTCTTCATGTCACTGAAAATATACCGGCCTCAAAAGATCCCAAATGCTGAAAACGAACGCTTGATACACAAACTGATGCGTCTATTGGTTGTAAACGACCCCGCCTTTGAATTATCAGCCAATCAAAGGGCTAAATATCTATTGTATATATTCGACTATAGTACGAGTTTTTTAGGATAATTTTTTTACGCTAAAATGTGGAGTCGTACTATACACGGGTAATTTTTTTTGAAGAGGTTAACAATTATGCAGTTTCGGTAAACGGTTGTTATACACGGGTGAATTTTTTCAGGTGGGGTTAAAATTCATACAAAAAACAAAACCACAGGTGTTATACTATACATGACGTCGATTTATACACAAGTATATATTAACCATACTTATGGTCTGTTTTCTCGTTGTCTATACTAAAGTTTTGTATTAAGATTTGTCCGTCTCACAGACTAATTGACACTGAAGGCCGTAGAATCTAGCATGTCCTGCTTGAGAAAAATTAATTCATGCCTTTACTGAGGGCATTAGCGCGAAAATGAACCAACAATCCCGGTTGAAATTTCATTCTCTGCGCAAACAGCCACTTCGGTATCAACACTTCCATTTTTGAAACGATGAAGAATGAAGGCATGGAGAAGTAAACATCCACAGGGCGCATTGAAGGCAAGAGAAGTAGAGGAAAGTAGAGAGTAAATTTCTTGGTAAGTTTGGTGAAACAAGGGCCACAAAGATAAAGAATGGACGTAAAGGATAAAAAAAGACTAGATGTTGTGGAGAGTCATGACTTCTCACGTCCTGAAGGAACAGGATATAGCTATGAAATAATAAATGAATATGTTTTAAGAACTACAATAAATACTTTTTGAGTTTCTTTTTGCTAAGCTTTGTTTCTTCTCGATTACTGGTGTGTTTGTGTGTGTGGCTTATGCGACAAACATGGTATGGGCTTATCGTAAAAATTAAAAAAAAAAATGATGACACATGGGTTTGTGTTTTGTCATCGCTTTTTTATCTTGAGTCGATCAGCCTTTGATAATTTTCCACCCCATAATTCATTTTGAGCGAATGAGTCGTTTGATTCTACTTAGCAGAAGAATACAGTGGGTAGTTTTACTTTTAGACAAACATTCTAGTTTATTGTAATAAAAAAAAAATTTAAAAAAATGATGAAACATGAGTTTGTGTTTTTCCCCCTCTTTTTTGTTTTTATCTTGAATCGATCAGCCTTTGATAAATTTCCGTAATTTATTTTGTCTCTTCCTTGCACCGAGCGAGTCAGATGCTTGATTTTGCTTAGCGGAAGAATAAAGTGGGCAGTTTTATTTTTCCGAGGTGGACAGCCCCTACTAATATATTTTAGTTTGAATGTTTTGTTGCATTTCATTTTCGTTATTGGATACACCCCCACCTCCTTTCATGTCAATTTTATATAAAAAAAAAACAAACAAAAAACAAACAAAAAACAGCAAAAACAAAACAAAAAAACAATTATATTAGGTTGGTGCAAAAATAATGACGTAATAATGTCGTTATCTGACGTAGTTTTAACGTAAAAAAAGACATTATTACGTCATTATTTTTGTACCAACCTAATATATGTCATGGGCGTCTCAGTAGTGAATATGTGGATATACGGTATTGTTGGACTGAATGGCGACGAATAGGTTCTTGTGGTGTATGAGTAAATTCTAATGAATGAATGGGTCGTGAACCAGATTAACTAGGGGTAGGATAGTCAGTGATTACCAAACCTTTTCCAATCCCTACTTTTGGCCTTGTGCCAGATGAAATATAATATTTCAAAATAAAAACATGAGAATATGGGTAAGCGTTTTGACGAGAATTATTTATGTCAGTAAAGTTAAAGTGCAAAAAAAAGAAAGAAAAAAAGCGAACAAATAAATGTCCTTTAAAGTCGGTAAACTAAAAAATTTAATCACAAAAGTGAAGTTCAGTACCAATCAACTTTTTGTTCGGTTTTCTCTGCAACCTACCCGCTTCTCAATAACAGTAATAATAATAATTATAATTCTCATTTTTACAGTTGAATCGGCTAGATGTGACCGTAAGTTCTATGCTGACAGTTTCTTCTAGCTTGTGGAACTTTCTTCCGGCTTCTTGATTCCCAGTCAACTTTGATCTTCAAAAATTTAAATGCAATGTCAATCGTTATTTTCAGTTTTCTTAATTCCTATTCCTTTCTTCTTCTCTCTTAATGATGTTTTCTTTGTCTCATATTCTCTCATAGTCAGTAACTCATTGCATCTTCCTACTTGTTTTCTTTTTATGTGCCGTGTCCTTTCAGGATGTAGGGGATCATGGCTCTCCACTTCCCCTATCCTTTGTAGTTCTCAATAGGTTTCGTCCGTCTGCCACCTACCCCTAGACCGCATCCTGCCATCCACATGCTTAAGCCCGCCAGGTATATCATGCGTCGCTTTCTCTTGTCTCTTTCCTTCTAATTGACCTGTGAGTATCAGATTTTCCAGGTATTTCTTTCTCATTACGTGTCCCAGAAATTCAGCTACCTCTTCCTGATGTTAAATATAAGCTTCCTCCTTATTTGCATCCTCTCCAAAACCTCATCATTGCTCACACGCTCGGTTCATATCCTTAGCATCCTTCTGTAGAACCATACCGCATTTGATTTGAGTCTCTTTTTCATCTTTGAGGAAATCGTCCGACATTCGCTGCCGTAAAGGAAGACAGATGTTACGTAACAGCTCAACACCTTTTTTTGTTACCAAAGAAATCCTCCTGTCTTGCAATACATTGCCCAGCTTTTGGAATGCGTTCTTGGCCATCCCAATACGTCTATGGATCTCAGTGTCGCACTTACCATCCTCTGTCAAAATACTTCCCAGATATCTAAACTTCCGCATCTGATTGATTTTAGTGTCCCCAACCTGCAAATTGCATTTCGGGCTCATCGTTTTACTGATAACCATGCATTTTGGCTTCTTGTAGTTCATGCTTAGTCCCTTCTTCTCGCTCTCCTTCGCTACCTTCTGTCGGAGGTTTTGTAGTTTCTTTTCCATGTCTGTTATCAGTACTGTGTCATAATAGCTTTGTTGTTCTACTTGAGGTGAAATGATAAAAAAAAAAAAAATGAGAATAAATACACTTTACTCTGTATTCTTTCCTCTTTCACTTGAATTATCTTGTCACTCTTCTGTCTGTTTTCTATTTTCAATTCTTCTCATCCTCGTTTGCTCTATTTCAATCATGTCGCTCTTCATTTCTCTTCACTTCCCTCGATAAGTGCTTATTCTCTTTTTTATCTCCCTCTTCTCCTGCTTTTTTTTTTTTTTTTTTTTTTGTAATATTACTTTTTATCTCAGTTCTTTTTCCACCGCCCCATTTTTTTTTCTTTCTTTCCCATCACTTTCCTTCTATTGTTTAAATCTCAGCCTGGATTCACAATAGTCTGCGCTCCTCGTCTCTCTAAGAAGAATCAAAGTTTTGTCTGGCTTAGACCTTACCTTTTAATGGCCTTTGAACTCTGACCAAAGTGTTCTGGATTTAAGTCACCCCAATTATCTTTCTACCGCTGAACAGTTTGCTGCTTTGCAATGAGGGAAGCTTCCTTTCAGCGATTTTAACTGCGACAGAACTTCTCTCATTGCCCCAAAAGTGAATGGTCGTAGTTCTCTGATGCTTGTATGACATTGGACAATTTTTGTGCCTTGGCCTATAACTATAGCTAATGGGTACCTCACGTGAAACAAGACTGTGCTCCGCATCCACCCCGGAGAGGGGATAAATATATGATTAAACAGAACGAAGTTGATCAACCATCGACCTGGGATTGTTCCTTAGCCGTAATCGTATATTCAGCTGGAGTGCAAAAAAAAAAAAAAAAGAAGGAAAATGATGCGCTTCTTTCTATTCCAACCTCGAGGATGAAGGTCTCCATTAAACAGTTATAACAAAATTCAATGAAGAACTTCTTAGAATTTAAAAGGTAAACAACCCGAGTATTCGGGCGTGTTTGTAACACTGGCCCCTACGTTAAACTGACCATGTGTCGCATATTACATTTGATGGGAGTTAAATATCGAATCAGAGTGTAGAATGAAAACAAAATAGACGCAGAATGAGAAAGAGACAATTAAAAAAATACCTTGGCATTTCTGACACTCACAGGACGTTGGATGCAAAAGGGACAGAGAAAAGCGGCGAGTAGCCTAACAAGCTTGTGTAAATATGCGACAGAACAGGGAGTGGAATGAAGGGTGAAAAGACGAATCTTAATCAGACCTACAGAGAAAGGGAAGCCGTGGAGAGCCACAAAAACCAACATCCTGATAGTACACGACACATTGAAGCAGTATCATCATCATTGCTATACTTAAAAACAGTTGACAGAGACAACATAATGAGGAAAAAGAGTTTAGAGAATTTGACACTCACAGGACATTAAACTCAAGAGGAACAGAGGCAAGCAGCGAGTCAACTACCTAAGGAGCTTTTGTAAATGGATGGCAGAACAAGGAGCGATAGGGATGATGAAAAGAAACCTTACTAAGAGCTACAAATGATAGGAAGTTGTGGAGAGTCATGAGAGCCCACATCCTGAAGGAAAAGAGTACAGATGAAGAAGAATAGAAGAATAGAAATGAATGAAAATTTTAATTATATAATTTTTAAAATCATTTAAGACTTCTTACAGGATAGAAGGCTAGACAGGAGAATGTAAAGAGATTAAGATATTCAGTTAAGTGCCATACATGATACATGCTTAGACGATCATGTCTCTCCCCAACTTCCTCGCCTAAATCACTGCTGACTCTTTCAGTTAAGTGCCATACGTGATGCACGCTTGAGAAATCATGTCTCTTTCGATTCATGACTGACTAGATAGAATATTTTTCAATAATAAGTTGTCTTTTCTTTCTGCAGTAGACTGGTTGCCAACCAAAGCTCCAGAAGGCAGTCTGTCCTGCAATTCAACCCATAGCTGGGGGAGAAGATATGGATCCATACCTATCCCAACGGTATTTGCGCGTGAGTATAACGAACCTGACTGGAATTCGAACACGGCTCGTCAATTTCCAATTCTGAGCCAGCATTACACTGCAACCGAGATTACCAACTAAAATTACATCGTCAAAGCAACAAAGATGGTATTTCACACACTCCGTCATTCTGCTTTTTTAATGTCTTAGAGCTTTTTAGGATTTTTCATCGGCTGCATTCTTTTAAGTTGACGTAACGACATAACAAAATCATGTCATTTCGGACGCCTTTTCCTTTTCTCTCGTCCAACAAAACGTTTAGCATAAACCCCGAAAGACACGTTCGCCAAACGAACAATAAGAAAAAGTCTTTTAAAAAGTATTTTGTGTAATGTTTTCTAACCACACTTTGGCCTAAAACTAACATCTTATATTTATCATAGTAAAAGTGTTGTTAAGTATACCTATCTAGACACACACACTTATACAGCGTATATTTTGGCTGAAGTCACTCGCGTTCACTCCTTGAGAAGCGCGTGAATCCATTTTTTCCTGAGTTTTATCCTTGAACCAGATATTTTGACCAAAATATCTCGTTCACAATTGTTAGCGAAAAAAAATCAGATGAGAAATCACTTGATTAAACAGTCTCCTATAACTATTAACTAACATAGCCATGTATCGGTCAGAGTAAAATCCATGTAGTCAAGTTTCAGAGAGTCCCCGCTCTCTCTCTCTCTCTCTCTCTCTATATATATATATATATATATATATATATATATATATAATTAGAAGAAAGAATCCACGTGTGCTTTTTTTATAGTATGTAAGATACATAAAAGTTTCACACATCGAAGAATCAGACAGAGATCGAATTTTTAATTCTATTATCCCCAAGATCACAACAATTTTAACCTCTTTTAATATCAACTGTTATCTACGTTACATATCCTCGTAATCGGAAAGAGTGTATCGGGTGTATCATCCGCGGTAGTTCATTTTTAATAAAGCGGCCGACCTGCTTTACTCAGGTGAATTAGGATGCCATGGTCCCTGGGCACTGCGATGGGCACACCCCAGTCACAGGCATCGGCTTGTCGGTTAAACTGTGATAGTTGAAAGTGTTTTACGACCCGACCTGTGAATGGTAACGCCTCTCACCGACTCATCTGTGCCAAGCGACTATCGGTCAATCGCCAGTCTACATGTAGGAGCTGCACCTCAGAGGTCAACGGCTTTACCAGTAAGGGGAGGAACTTCTGAGAGGAGGTACAGGGTAACATCAACATCCCCGACGCAAAAGGAACTGGCAAACCATTGCACTATTCGGCCCTGAATGTCACCATGAACCGCAATTAGATGGCAGCAGTGGTGGTCACAGCGGCGCAAAATGCAAAATGAATCCTCATAATTTACAATTTTTATGTCCATAAAACAAGTCCATTCAGTAACCCACTACTTTGAGCACTGAACAGGCGTAAAAAGAAAAAAAAAGATACAGTTCTTCTATGGAGAGGAGTTAGTTGAATGACATACTTCTGACTACCGTTAAACTGATCCGTGTCCAAGAGACAAAAATAAGAATAAAGTAAAAACATGGGTTACTAGTGAGTAGATTCAATTTCTACTGTCATACCGCAAACATCTACCTCGGATATTGTGATTCCCCCCCTCTCTCTCTCTGTGTGTGTGTGTGTATCAAAATACTTTTACAAACTTTGGGAGCGGGTTACTCACACAAAAAAAAACAAGGGCAAAAGTCCATATAAACATATGGCCACAAATCCTTCATTTTTTAGTTATTAAGTTATTAACTCTGTTGCCATATAGACTAGGTTATATTTGTTATTCGTGTACATTTGTAGCTAGCTTGTCTTCAACGTTTAATTCTTGTAGTAGAGAGCGAACTGAGAAGCTTTCCGTTTAACAATGGCAGGATATTTATATTGTGAGCATGCAGATATGATTTTTACATTTGGCTGCGCGAATGGTAATGGGTTCCCCACACAAAAACAAGGACAAAAGTCCATATAAACATTCCTTCGTTTTTGAGTTATTACGTTTAAAGTTTACGGTAGATGCTGTTAGATGTACAATCCAAAAATACTTTTAGAATTTTTGAGGGCGGCTTCCTGATACCAGAGCAAGGTAAAATGTCTATATAAACATATGCCCAAAAGTTCATCGTTGTATCTCAATACAGCAACACATAAATGTTAAAGATGTCCTCCGCTTGCTTCTACACACCCATAGACTCGTAAGATCTCTGACTGGCGGACTCTTTCAAATGCTCCCACACTGTGTCGAATTTTTTTGCAGACCATGTCACGTCGATGAACCGTCCCTGCATTACTAATACCTGCTGCATAAATCAATTGTTTTATTATGTTGGTGCAAAAATAATGACGTAATAATGTCGTTTTTTGACGTATTTTTTAACGTCAAAAAACGACATTATTATGTCATTATTTTTGCACCAACCTAATAGATGGTCTCACAGACCAAAGGATTAGGGGTCGGAGGAACGCGCAGGGCATGGAGCCGGTCCTCCCCTCTCTATCCATCTGTTATTATAAATGTCAGCCAGTGCATCGCGAACAATGTGACTAAAATGTGCTGGAGTCCCCATCATGTATGAACCACATGCGTCTTCGTATTAGCAGGAGTACATCCTCTAGCAGGTCTGAAAGTGTGATCGAAATAAAATCCCTGTAGACAGCTTCTGTAACACGTGCTGGGAGAACATATAGACCTACCAGACAGTCACCTACGATTCCAGCCCACACATTAATCTTAAATTGATGCGGGTGTCTAGCCTGTAATGTACCATGGAGATTCCGATCCACCCCAAAATATTGCTTGTGTAAGTTTGTTATTCCATCTCTTCCAAATGCTGCCTCATCCGTAAACAAGACTGAAGAGACAAGCAATGGATCGGCAATTAGTGCAATAAGTAATAAACTATCGGCAAAAGTTCTCCCGTGGTGAGTATTCAGAGGGTGAGAGACCCTATGCACGTTGGAAATGATACGGATACAGGAGCTGCTTTTGAAGTGCCCTTCATGCTGTACTATAAGACGTACGACATGCTAGGACCACTTGACATATGCTGATATCTGGATTGTAGAATGCGTTCTTCGTGGTTAGACGCACGAGCGGATTTCGGTCTTCTTCGATCCATAGTTTGTGGTGCCATGGATCCTGTCCCAGCAACGCGACGATAAGCAGTAGCAAATGTTGATGACTCGGCTTCCTTCGGTCTGGTAACGCAATATGATACAACCATGCAAGCTCGACTCCATAACCATTCCTCCAGCTTAACGTAAAAATCATATCTGCTTGCTCACGATATAAATATCCTGCTATTATTAAACGGAACACTTCTCAGGTAACCTTACTACTACACACATTAAACGCTAAAGACAGACTATCCACAAATATACACGAATGACAAATATTATCTAGTTTATATGGCAACACAACGCTATCTATCGTAAATTTTCTTTAAACTTAACTCAAAAATAAAGAATTTGCGGAAATCTGTTTATATGAACTTTTGTTCTTGTTTTGGCGTGCGGAACCCGTTTGTTGAAGTATTGTTGATACACTGATAAAATTCAAATATATTTTTTCAGAACAGAACCGAATTTTTCCTACATCGGATTACTGCATTCTCTCATGGCAAAAATTTCCAACGAATCCCAGATGAAGATAGTGATTGCTCGCAGTTTTATACTTTTAGCTTTCTTCACTAAGTAAATTGGAATGTCCAGATAGGGCAATTCAGAAATCCTCTCGAAGTCCCAAAGCATTAGAAGGGTTTTGAATCTACCAAAACTGTTATTACCTTAAAAAAAAAAAACTGCAGCATAGGGTAATGCGGAGACTAATAAGGGCCACAAAAAGCTCAGTGGAAGAAAAATGACATACAAGTGATGGACGAGTGCGACAAGTTCTGTTTGTTATCATTAGATAACACTAAATGCGTCCTTCAAGGGCATAAAATGAAAAGGTTAGTTTCAACAAAGAAACTAGCAAACAAATATCTGATCAACAAAGAGGTATGAACTGTGCGCTGCTGATGGCGGAGCTGGATTCGAATAAGTGAATATTTATGAAGGCCGACATAAAAGTTAAAAGTTACACGATGAAAAAAGTGACGTTTTACGGGTAAGAGTCTAATGCTTTAGGGCTGCATACAAAGGAATGCTTCAAGAAAATTGGTTAAGATTAACGATAGCTTGAATAGGGTCAAATACATCCTGTTGCGGAAGGAACATTTGATAGCAGGACCTGAATGAAGACAATTAATATTACGGTCTTCATATGGCAGACTACATGCAACAGATTAATGTGTCTCCATATTGATAGATTGGCCAGATTAAAGCCCTGACTTATATCATGCATCGAATATTGACAGAACTAATGAGTAGAATTCATCAGAAGAATCCACGTGATCTTGAGTTGTAGGAGCCCAACCACAGGGAATTGTATCTAGTACCTGAGAAGATAGTGAACGATTTCCACCACCCCACCCGATCCCAAGCGCATTGAAGCATTTATTCAAAATACAGGAAGCCACACAAAGCAATAACAATGTGCAATAACTTCTTGAAATCAACTTTATATTATAATTTTTCTTTACAGATATTTTCCTGTTTTAAAACACAGTATCCGACTTGGTTTATTTGAGTTGGTGGAAATCTTTTACACGGTCAATTTTTTTTTTTTTTTTTTTTTTTTGTGGAGGTCGTTTCACAATTTACACATTACTTTAGAACCTATGCTAAAAGAATATGATAATTAGGCGTGAAAATGACTCCAATATGGCCAAAGATGCATCTGTATACAGCACAATAATAAACATTCCCGTATAAGATGACAATTGTTAGAAATTTACACTACAAATTGAGTATCTTTCATCCGATAGTCCCAAACCCGAAAACCTCCAAAATACGAAACGTTCGAGGTGCTGACATAACTTGCCACAAATGGAAAATTTCAGAAAGCACTGGGAATGTTCCTAGGTGATGTGCAGCTGTTTTCCAGTAAGTGACCTTGAGTGGGGGTTTCCCAGCCCAGCTACATAGCCTACGTTAGCGCCAGTTTTTTTTTTTTTTTTGTTAGCGAACGTCAGAGCAACACCTTCGTTCATGGATTACTTACCAGGTGTTTCATGCTCAGTAAAGATGTTATGCAAAGTGTTAAAAAATCATGCAGATACACATATGGGTAATGAAAAGCAAAAGAAAACGTTTATCTTTGTCAATATCACAGAAAGTCAAACTGTTGGAAAAATTAGACAAGGGTGGAAGTATGAAGAGCTTGAGTTTGGTATTGAAACAACCACCCACCTTTCAACCTAAAGAAACAGAAGGAGAAATTGTTAAAGTTTTATGCTGAATTGATGAAGAGAAATTAATTAAAAAAAAAAATAGAAAAACATTGCAGACAGCAAAAAATGATCTCAATCATGTATTAACGGAGTGGATTCGTCAGGGTCTGTGTAAACATATGCCACTTATATAAAACTACCTTTAAGGTATAAGTTATGTTATAAAATGACCAGATTAGAGCCCTGACTTAAATCATGCATCGAATATTGACAGAACTAATGAGTAGAATTCATCAGAAGAATCCACAAAATGCAAAAGGTATATCGTGTTTATGTTTGGGTCCCATTCCCAAGCTGACACATTTTATAGATGCAATGTAGAAATTAAATAGCCTGTATCCCAAAATCCGGAAAAAAATATCTGAAAACCGAAGCACTTCCGGTTCCCGAATTTCGGATAAAGCATTCTTAACCAATAATTCAAAATGGCCTATATCTTTTGTCCGGTACTGCTTATAATATATAACATTAAAACATACTGTGACATTGTGTTAGAAGTTACTGTTTTATGTCTATCCATATATAGTCTGTTTTCGTGTGAGTGTAACTTGACCTAGAAGATAAAAACATAAAAGTAGCAACTTTGAAAAAAAAAAAAAAAAAAAATGTCTTTCTTCCTTACTTTTTGTTTAATCTCGTCGCATTGTTAAAAAAAATTTTTTAGAAGGCGTCGTCCTAAGTTCAGAGGATTTAGAATTACCTCAAAACAAATTCGTTTATGAAAGAAAAAAAAATACATACTCTCCGTCTACAAGGAAGAAAACGTTTAAAAAAAATTCTATCAGATTATTCACATTATGATGTTTATATTTTAGAGAAACTAAATTTAAATTCCGAAAAATATATACAAAATTTAATATTTTAATAGTTTAGAAAACATCACTGAAACAAATGTTGTCCAGTAACAGGTGGGAAGTGTTATAAAACTTTTAAAACCTACTAATATATATTCGAGTTCTATAACGTTATGTGACAGACAAGGAAATGCGAGTCGTCATTTTGCCAGTGAAACCATCTCAAGGACAGTGCAAGGAGTTGTGTGGGCGTATATTTGATGCAAATCAGCCTTACCTTTTTGGCAAAAAGACATTAACACAAATCTGTTCTTGAATATAGATATTGCACAATAAAATTGTCATTTTCTGCCAGCTTTCCTTTTCTTTTAAAAAAAGTCATATTCAGTTGGATGGTTCTTATCTATTTTAAAGTGATTAGGATTCATTTCTATCGTGAGAAGAAAGTAGCAGGTTTTATTAAAGCCGGTAATATTGCTATTGAAAGTATTACACATCTGAGAGAAAAAAAGAATGTCCTCTAAATTCATATATCATACATCTAAACTTATTGACATCATAATATGCAAGAACCCGTGACTTTGAGAAGTGTGAGGACCAAATAGAAAAAAAAATATAGAAGACATATTTGATGAGCAATATCAAATCAGAAGGTTTTAATTTTAAGTAGAATTTCTGATTCTTCTTCTATATGCCGCGTTCTTTCAGGACATAGAAGATCATGGCCCTCCACAACTTCCTATCTCGTTTGGTTCTTAGCATTTTTCTTCCTTTAAGGTACGTGATTACTTGGGATTACATAGTTTATTTATTTATTTATTTAACCAGATTTTTAAAAGAATTTTTCTTTTCCAAAAATGGGAAAGAGATGTGAAACTCTGCATTTCTATGGGATCGAATTATTTCAACAAATCCCGATGAAGCTCGATTTGTCAAACGAAATATTTTAATAATACACACACACACACACACACACATATATATATATGTTTATACGTTCTTTTTATAGATAAAATATTTAAGTAAATGCATTTACTTATATATATATATATATATATATACACACACACACACTTGTGTGTGTGTATCCATTATTATTGCTGTAGCATACCCACAGTCGATAATGCGTGTGTCCCCCTTCACATAAATACAGTAATAAAAACTGTATGTTAGTCTGCAGTTGGAGAGTCGTCTCCAGGTATGATGGTCAAACTGCTTCCGAGAAGAGAGGATCCCTAGATCATCATATGTTTAGGTTTTATTATCGTACAAAATCATCGTTTTTGAAAATAATAAACATGGCTGAAGAGTGAAGGTAATTAAAAAAAAAAACAAAAAAAAAAACAAACAAACTGTGCCATGAGAAAACCATCCTTTTGATACCCCGTCTGATTACGGGTACATTTATACATGTTTGCCAATATTTGCATCGGTATGAATAATTTTCATTGCTCGAATACATTTAAATCCTCATAAATATATTCGACGTTTTTGTTATAGTATTACTTTATCGTAATATTTATAAATTTTTGAAAAGAAATAGCCTTGATAAAAACTAGGTTAATGTCAACTTCATAACGATCATTTGAAAACAATCTTACAATAAATTTTTATCACAATTACTTCAAAAACGATAAGCGATTTAATCAATACAAAACAAACATGAAACTCCAAGCAGGAACATAGAAAATAAACCGAAAAAAAAATATCCGATAAAATATATTAGTGAGACATTTAGAAAATTTGTATAAAAAAGTGAGCTAATTTCAGAATACGCTATAGCACATTATACAATATATGTGCTTTCCTAACAAAATTACTAATAATAAAATGAGGGATTGTATAAGAATCCAAAGACAGGCTATGTTTAATATCGAGATACATTAGGCGTGAAAATATTTAAAGGAAAATAAAAAAAAGAATAAATTTTAAAATGATAATTTTGAAAAATAATATTTAAAAGAAAAAAATTTTCATAAAAAAAAATTAAATAAAACATTATATGAAACGTCCTGGGTAAGACGTTAAACTACATCCACGTCCTGGGTAAGACAAATAAACTACGTCCAACAGCAAGGCCTCTGATCAGGAGGTTTTGAGGAGCATGGAACCACCTCTTAATTGCTGGTGTTTCCAGGTCCACCCTGACCCAGGGTGGTAGCACCTGTTAGGGTCCCAGTTAATTATTACCGGCAATACTTTTTTGAAAAAAAAAAAATAATTACAGCAGTACAATTTTGAAGGAAAAATATCATCAAAAACAGATTTTTGACAAAACAAAATATTGCCAGCAATAAAAAAAATTTGTCGGCATTAAATAACCCATTGAGGTTGATAGGCCGCAAAACAAAATAAACCAAACCAAACCAAAGTATGAAAATTAAAGGGGTCATTTACAAAACAATATACCCAATGCATCTGTTGTTTATTGCAAAAGGTCTGACAACAAATTCAACTTAATGCAGTACTGATTAAAAGAGAAAAATTTATTCGGAGAATTTGTATTGAAAGGGGACTAATTTCATAATCCACTACACCACATTTAAGTCGATGATCGTACAACATAGTAGTAATTTTGCTAGGAAAGCAGCTAACACAATGTGAGATTGTAGAAAAATCCGAAGACAGGTTATGTTTAAGATGTAGATAAATTTGTCGTTAAAAGATTTAAAGGCTGAGAAATATAAACCGTGTGGTGCTGGACAATTGACACTACAAGAAATAATGTTTTTGTTTTTTTTCAATTTCTTTTCGATAATACTATGGATAAACGCCCTGGAATACGATTAAAGAAATTAAATTTTTATAGAAGCTAATATAATGTCCAGTTTGCTATGTAAATTCATTGTAAATTAATCTGACGGAAGCCAAAAGAAATATGTTTATACGACGTGATTTCTTAAAATTTAAGATTATTTTGTCCTTCTAAATTTTAAAAAATCGCATTGTGTAGAGTATACATTGTTTTGGTTTCCGTAGGGTGATCAGTTTACATTGAATTTATATACCAAACTGGAAACTCTTCATACTATTTACATTGTTCGGACCATTTCTTTATAATCATATTCACGGCGTTTCGGCCGTTGTACGCTCCGGCCTTCTTCAAGTGACATACGTTGGACTTTCGAACCGGACACATTATTTCATCCACTGGGGTAGAGTCTTCTAGTTCCACGTGTCGTGCCGTGCCGTTCAGGGACATCTCAGTTTCATTTATTTCCCTTTAGTATTAATAATGTCGTTTTTTGACGTTAAATAATACGTCAAAAAACGACATTATTACGTCATTATTTTTGCACCAACCTAATAACTCAAATCTCCAAGTTTTTGTTCACCGATGCCGTGGACAGGTATTGAACTCACAACTCTTTGGCTCAACTAACTTCAGCTAACGCTTTTATCTACTGGGACATGTGTATATCACCTAAAGAGGGCCGGGGCTTACAATGGCCAAAACATCATGGATATGGCAATAAAGATGAGGACAACAGTCCGAACAATACTTCATCTCAGAAATATAGATGGAACTTCTATTAGATTTTTTTTGTTTGTTATCCGTAGTGCTTAATCTATAATAAACTAAAAAAAAAATTCTGCGACCAGAAATAACCATTTCTTTTTTCATATTTCTGTCACTCGATACGTAATGGGCTTACGGCTAGATCACGTTGAAACACCGATTCCCGTACGATCACTTAAGTTAAGCAACGCCGAGCCTTTTCAGTACCTAGATAGGTGACCGCTTGGGAATACCAGGATGTTGTGTGGGTGTTGTAATGGATAAAGGCTCTGAATTGTGAATCGGGAGTCGAGTTAACAAACAATAGTTAAGTTGGTTATATTCACGCACAAATATCCTTGGGAAAGTATGAATTCACCACTTCCTCACCCCCAGCTATAGGTTAATTAATAAAATCTGTGTCACTAAACCATTATTATCTAAAAAAAAAAAAAATTCTTAGAATCTAAAAATATTTTCTGGCTTTAAATAGCCTCTAAAGGGTTGATAAACTGCAAAAAATGAATCAATCAACATGTAATGCTATTAATTTCACCATGTAAAAATGTTTAAACAAATCACATGCCCCTAATTAGAAACTCAAAAGACACTTCACCTTTCAACTTCGTAGTTCTTTCTGTCAATTAACCCCCCCCTTTTTTTTTAAAGAATTAGCGCCATTCTTATTTCAATAAAAAGCGAAAGAAAATGTATATATGGCACACTTAAGTAAAAGCGTTTTAAACAATCTCCTCAAAAATAACTTTCACGTAATTCTACAAAATTGAAACATTCTGCGTCGAACTTTAGTTTGAACTTGTAATTTTATTGTTCACAAGGGTATTTTAGTCGAAAGAACATTTCAAATGATTCATTAATTTCCAAACTGTAAAACTTTATTTATAAACTATCCCTACCCCAAATTGTGTTAACTCTTTTCATTGATATAAAAATGTACAATCACACAATAGCCCGACGGGAAATGAAATTGAAATTTCCGGATGAATGAGGCCGATTTTGAATTTGATGGGTCTTTATATGCAATAATAAAAAAAAAAAACAATAAAAAAAAACAGTTAATTTTTATAGACACAAAATGTAGCCTGTAACAAGAAGAGAGAATCACTTCCTAAATAAAAAATGAATTCCATTATTGCATGCTAGTGGGTAGTAGATAAAAGTCTAACTTTTTAAGAGTTTTTTTGTTTTTTTTATCTGAAATTATTTCTTATTGCTATAAACTTTACTTTTTTATGGGTTCGATTATTTGAGTTGATTACCGATTTTTATTTCCTTAAAAAGTGACATTAATGTCAACCACCTAAATCGAGAAGTCTTTTTTCTTTTTTTTTACAGTCAGTAGAAGGCCTGAGAGCCACTCGAGGTAGAGGGTTACAGAGTAAGAGGTACAGTTTATACTGATATGTGGGGAAAATGACGGCTAATTCTAGATTCGAACAGGTTAAGATTGTAATGATCGGGAAAACATTCTCTTGGGAGTCGGTTCGACGGGGCACTGGTTCGCGAGATGAAGCTGCTCGAGTGGAACATTGAAATATGGAGGAAGTGAGGATGGTTCATTACAATGTGCGTGGCATGGCTGGCCCTAGCCATGAACGTTAGAACTGGTTGAACTAAGGAATATAGTTTGTCTGAGTACTTTCCCCGTAACTAGCGAGAGCCTTTCGACATCTCTTCTGTGAGAGAGGTTGCAGGGTGGAAAATAATTTGTCACCAACTGAGATGTGGAGACGCTTTTGGACTCTACCGTGACTGGAAAGCGAGAACATGTCCAAATATGACAGCAGTAGTCCATTTTAGGCATGATCTAGATTTTGTAAAAGGGACAGGATAGTACGAATTGTCAGATACTTACTGTGGCGGTACAGGGAACCGACCCTTTTCCCGACATCTTTAGCAAAGGATCGTATGTTCCACTTGAGAACTGGGTTGAGTTTAAGGCCCAATTGTCGCTCAAAGTATGGGGTCCAGCTAAGGTACATCCATTCATTGTAACGTCCGATCGATAATGATGGAATGTAACTAGTTTAACTTTTGAGGCATTGACTGTAACCACTGAGCTGTTAGAGCTAGATCGGAAGAGAGATCAGATTCCAATCTTTGGTAATTTAGAGTTTTGGAGGTGCATCTATATATTGTTGTATCATCAGCATAGATATTCACAAATGATCGGAGGATAGTTTTAGGCAGATAATTTATGTAAAGTAAAAAGAAGGTTGGTTCAAGAATCGACGCCTGGAGGACGCTTGCCTTGATTGCTAGGGTTTCAGAAGCCTGGCCGTCAATAACTACTTCCAGGGATCTACCAGTTAGGAAGGACATTATTACCGAGAAACTCTTGCATTGATTTCATAGCTAGAGAGCTTGAACATCATTCCTTTGTGCCACACTTTGTCAAATACAGATGTATTTGTTGTCGAGTACCTTACTGATTCTGTCAGTAATGGTAGTTAAGACATCAGCAGTGGATCGAGCCATCGAAACCCGTACTGCTTGACGCTCAATAGGTTGTTCTTATTTAGGTAATCAAAAACCTTCTTGTTGACTAGAGCCTCAAAAAGATTACTAATGATAATGAAGAGACAGAAGAGGGGAAGGGGATGAGCGTTCGCTCGTGTTCTTGAAAGCCGGGAATACGCTCGACAAATTTCAATAAACTTTGGGAAGATTTCTCCTTCAAACAGCGGTTAAATAATTTGATCGGGGATATTTCCGGGTTGATATTCTTAAGAATAATCAATAGGATTTTGTCTGGGTTTTCTTAGTATCAATACTTTTGATGAGTCTTAAGACTTACCGGATTATAAAAAAAATAAAACTGAGATTGTGCCCAGTGAGATGGGGGAAGTCGGGAAGGGTTGTCCAGTGTCTTCTGAGTTAGAGGCAAAGAGGTGAAGAGTTTCACCTTAACTGACGAGTAATATACGACTTCAGGAGCATTTATAATAGTGGGCACAGTCGCTTTGCCTCTATTCATAATATCGTGTTCTTCCAGAATTCTCGAGATTCTTTTCTTATACTTTAAATTGTCCAGAACTTTCTAGCAGAGAGTGCATTAAGTGTCAAGCTACACCTCTCCTTGTGATATATATATATATATATATATATATATATATATATATATATATATATATATATATATATATATATATAGATAATAGTAATTACGGCAATCTATGGCTGTAGAGCATTCATGGGTGAACCAGGGCCGGCTATTCGTTTTTTTTTGGGGGGGGGGGTATCGAAGCGTGAGAATCGAAAATGGTTATGAACAATCCTGCTTGTAGAGATTTATAGATCAGACCTTCCAATATAAACCTGTAGTTACACACGCACTTTTTTGTACGCGCGGCTTCGCTTCCAATAACCATTTCACATGAAGTCACCATAGTTTACGGCAACTTCATGTGTAATGGTTGTTAGTCAAGCTTTCCAAAGAATATCAGGATATTTGGATTTCTCTGTCAACAAGCAGGATTGTTCATAACCATTTTCGATTCTCACCCGTCGAAGTGCAGTTGAAATGCACTGAAACGGAGTTGCATCTTTGTAGCGAGTAAAATGGTTTTGCCTATATGATAAAATTATAATATATATATATATATATATATATATATATCTACATCAAGTATTCATCAAACACAAGTTTGATAAAAAACAACCGACATAGCCTGTGTTTAATTATTTTTATTGTATTTTTCGAATAAGGTGTTGTTTCTTGCGATCTAAATTATGGATAAACTGTTTGGAAATAATGTCGTGTTATGTTAAAGTATAAATCTCTATTCAGACTAATGGTGTTGAACAAAATGACAAAAAGGAAACTCGTAACAGTTTTCTTTTTTCAATCTTTTACACACACACACATTATATATATATAGTGCGAGGGGTAAATTGTCTCCATTTAATATTTTATTATTTTCATGGATGATATATCCAGAAAAACAATGTGATGGCGACGTTATTCTTCCATTCGTCTTTCCACCTGGCCTCAAACGCAACATGGAGACCTGCATCAAGTGCCTTGAGGAGGTAGTGCTGCCCCGAGTCAAGAGAGTGGCTGCTGGATGACCCTATATCTGGCAAGAGAACTCTGCAGCATCCCAAACAAGCAGGAGAATGTAGTCATAGCCGTCTGACAATTTCAGCGCCGACATCACACCTTATATCTGGCTATATCTGAAATCAAAGATTATGGCAGCATTCACCAGCTTTAATAAGGAGACCGCCCAGAAGAGTAGTAGGGGATTCCGAAGTCGTCTGGCGGCCGTGATTGAAGCTAATGACGATTTTTATTGAATAAATTTACTCTTTAGTATTTCAAGATATCTTTGTCTAATGTTGGTAAATATTAGGTTGGTGCAAAAATAATGTCGTTTTCTCACAAAGTAACATATGTGAGAAAACGACATTATTTTTGCACCAACCTAATATATGAAATGAAATGTCAGTGTTATTTTCATTTTTGCGTAATTTAGATGACAATTTATCCAGCTCAACATATATGTGTGTGTGTGTGTGTGTTTGACAAAGCGGAAAAAGTTTCTTATGACGATTTTCGTCCTTTATGACTTCATCAGAATAAATTTGTTATGTTGGTGCAACTACACATGCGCACGAGCAAGGGGTGCTGGGAATTAATTTTCTTTTTTAATTGCGCCGATTTCATTTAGATTCTTTTTCTTTTAATCATTTGTTGGTAGGTGTCCCACATTGTGATAATAGAAGTTCTGCCAGGAATGGTGAAATGTTGCAAGTGCCCGGGGGCAAATTTACTGTAGATGACCTTGCAATCAGGGCACTCTCCAGACATTTTCGTCGTAGTTAATGGTTTTCTCCTTTGATCAGAGTAGCATTATTTATGTCAAAATTGTGGTCAGTCTCGTTACGAAGAGCGACCAACGCATTTGAGATATTGTTTTATAATATGTCCCTTTTGTGTTCATATAATCTTATTTAGATTCCTTGAGGTTTCTCCGTTGTATTTTTGTGACAATTATTACAGATGATCGAGTAAATTCTTCCTTCAAGTTTTACCTTATTGCTTTATTTGGTATTGAAGTCTTTTATTGTTTTAGATATAGTAGTGATAATTTTTATGTTGAGTTTAGACAGATTCTTTCCAATTTTAGATGTGAAAGAGTTAGTTGGTAGGACAATATATTTTTTAATGATTCATTGTGTTTGTCAGGAAGAGCAGTTTTTGTATTTTGGAATATCTTATAAGCCTTTTGTTTCGCATAAAAAATATTGGGAAAAAAAAAAGTTTTCTTGTGACGCGTTTCAAACTTTATAACTTCACCGGAATAAATTTGTTATGTTGATGCGAATACACATGCACACAAATGAGGACACCTAAATGCTCCAAGGAAGTCCCCTTATGTCAAGGGAGGTGGGATTATGATCATTAACAAGGATACATACGTAGAAAAATTCTCTATTCAACGATACTGAAAAAAATAAACGAACAGAAATTATTAGGTTGGTGCAAAAATAATGTCGTTTTCTCACATGTTAATATGTGAGAAAACGACATTATTTTTGCACCAACCTAATAATTACTGAAACACAAAAGTTTAATAAGATTAGGAAGCTAATTGAAAATGAAAATAAATCATGGTATAGGCTCATATAATATCACCCCAAACACAAAGAACACACACACTTTAAGTTCACACTAAAACCTACAAAACAGGTAACCCGATGCGCCCCATTATCTCAGGAATAGACAGCACCCCCACAAAATGGCGAAAGCCATAACAAAAATTCGAATCCCTCTCCTTGGAACAGTCCATTTCATATGGGTAGCCTAGTTGAAAAACTAAGAGAAATGAACATGACTGACGGACTTATGGCCAGTCTACATATAAAATCCCATTACAACAACGTCCCAGTTGAAAACTGCCTAAATATCCTAAAGAATCATCTAACCTAATGAAAGGAAAAGCTCTCCCTACTAACAACCGAAATAATAAAAACCTACCGTCTCATCAACAATCAATGCTATTTCACATTTAATTTTGACTTTTACAAACAAAAATTTGGATTACCAATGGGATCACTACTTCGTGGAGTGATGGCAAGTATATTCTTAGAATTTCTCGAATCTGGTCCTTTCAAAAATATTTTACCCCAACATTCAACATACTTCTGATATATTGATTATAATCTATTAATATATCCTCGTGATACCGATTTACCTGACCTAGTAGATAAACAAATAATAAAATTTACATAGGAAATGGAAGAATTCCCTATATTTCGTAGATATCAAGCTACACCGCGTTAACAACAGTTTAAAACTTGGTCTCCACCAGAAATCAACCAACAAAAACGATCTAATAAATTTCTATTCTCATCATAACAAAATAAAAGCCGGTATAATCATCAAATTCTACTTAAAAGCACCCAGAATATGCAACCCGCATTATTAGGTTGGTGCAAAAATAATATCGTTTTTTGACGTATTTTTTAACGTCAAAAAATGATATTATTTTTGCACCAACCTAATATTTACACGAAGAGGAGAAATACATTGAAAACACTTTCCAGCTTCTCATTCCTATTTGGTTTTGCATCGTTCTGAAGCTTACTAAATAATAGTAATAAAAAATAATAGTAATGGTTTGAACTGCGGTTAAGTGTTCGATCCCAAGTAAAAATGCTGATTTTCAAGGCATACAAACAGACCGTCTCTCTTTGGAATACTAGTACAAAAGGCCATTCCTTATTCATTTTAGTAAATGTCAGTATACTTAGGTAAGTGATGTTTTTAATCGATAAAACAGTTCGAATCAAATGTTCTATCGATAGATGACGAGATCAGCGGGCATCCCAAAATATCAGAGCAAGTGTCAAAAAGTGCAGTTGATAAGAACATCGATAATGTTCGAATATGAAGTGGAGAGAGAGAAAATGAGAAAAAAAGCGAAAACATGAAAAGAGAGGGGGAAAAAGAGAAGGGGGAAAAAGATGAAAGCGAGAGAAAAAGATGAAAGCGAGAGAAAAGGAAAGAAAAATGGAGAAATAGAGAGAAAACAAAGGAAAAAAAAACGAGGAAAAAAGAAAGGAAAGGAAAAAAGAAAAAAATGAATTCTTATATTGGCCACAAATGCACCACACTCTTGTAGGTTTGACTTCTCGAAACCTAAGTGTATTTTGATTGTTTGTATTGCAATGATATATAATTGCACGAATGTCACTATTAATATAAGACAAATATTACTAGATAATACTATACAATACTTAGTGCAAAGAAAGACTCAAAATTCCAGAAGCCATTTTATACAAAAGTAACAACAGTAAATAAAATATCAGGAGGTGATATCTTGCAGAAGATATGAAATACATGATATCTGTACAAAATATTATATTTCTGCTGCGGTCTAATTTCACTGAACCGTTACACATGGCGTCACTTTAGACTAACTCAAATGCCAGAATGTAGCCAACAAAATTTTGTCTACCACACTGACAACACGCAAGAAAGTACTTGAATAAAACAATCATCTAAAATTTTAATCCTGATGTACAATATCTTATTGGAAAATTCAAATACAATAAGAAAATAAAACAAAAAACGTTTGAATTTAACAAACTTGTTTTGATCAACTTTTGCTTCTTAAATATACAATGGCTGTATACTTATTTCCGAGTATCCGTTATCCCTGTTGCAGACGCTTCCTCAGACACATTTTTTATTTCTTCAACACCCACGGAGTTAAACGGGTTTTGAAGCATTTACCAAAGATGCGACTTGTTGAGATATTATCTTCAGTCACCTTCCTGACAAGCCGATCACCGTGAGATTCGAACATATGGACGGACGGCTAATACGGCAACCACTTGACCATACACACACGGAAAAAAAATAAACAAACAAAATAGGGATCGGGCGTTTTCGATGACCGGTTGCACTATATACAGCTGTTGTTTTTTTCTTGGAGAGGTTAAAATACATGCAAAAAATTCAGGTGTGAGCATATACGGTACATCCTTTTGACTGTCCTGAGTATGACGATAAGCTACATCCGGCAGCAAAGCCACTGATCGGGCAATTGGAGGTTTCGAGGAGCGTGGAACAACCTCTTAATTGTGGTTCTCAGCTCCACCCTGACCCCGAGGTTGGGGCGTAGCATCTGTTAGGGTCACATCTATAAAAAAAATAGTGAACACCCAAACAAAAACAAAAAATACTATGAAAGTATGAAATTCTTTTTTGTATAAAAGGACCGTCAATACATTTTGGAAAGCAAAGTGACCAAAAATACATTTGTATAGCAAAGTGACCAATACGTTTTATCAACAGCTGAAGGCAAACATATATTTAGCTGAAGCCATGAAATTGTGTTCAAAATATTTAGATTTCGGCATTAAATAACCCATAGAGATGTTGATATGCCACTAAACAAAATCAACCAACTTCCTTTCGATTCAGTTCAATTCATTTTGTATCGTCTTAATCTGGTTTTTACAAGATTGGAGATCGTAGTTATCAATCCTCGTATATTCATAAATATTACTATATGATTTATTATTATTATTATTATTACGATAATCATTACACATTCCTGCTCTTTTAAACTGTATAACTGAAGCCTTTCGGTCTTGGTAACAAAAAAGTCTTAATGAAAATGTACCTCTCGGCTGGGATCACAATCTAGGGTTTAAAGAAATGCTCATCTTTAGCTGGCACATTTGAAAGACTAAAGCGTAAACAACGTAATTTCTAAGAAATTAATGAACTTTTTAACCCGACATTATTTGTTCTTTTTATAAACGTTATATTTTAGAAGACGTTTAATTAGACATTCGTGTTCTTTTGGCATATGAAAAAAAAATCTTATGCGATGCCGACAAAATTTTTATTGCAGTTAATATTTTTTTCTTGTTGCTCTTAGCAATTTTTGATCCCCGCTATCCTTCACCTTCCTGTTCTGCCATCATTTACATAATGTTTTCCCCTTTGATATATCCTGTAAGTGTTAAATTTTCAAAGCCATCTTTCCTCATTATGCGTGCTATAAATTTCAACTGTCTCTTTCTGATTCCAAATATAAGCGTCCTTCAGGTTTCTATCTTCATTAAAACTTCCTCGTTGCTGGCATTCTCCGTCCATGGTATTCTCAGCATCCTTCTGTAGAACCACATTTTTTTTTGCCTCAAGTCTCTTCTTCATCAATGAGGCAGTATTCCCTGCCATGTAGGAGGATTGATATTACATAACAGTTCAGCACTCTTTTCTAAGGATACTTATTTTGAAGTGCTGGTAAGTTCACGAGCCTAACCATTTTTCAAAATCGACTTAAATGATAAGAGATCAGAATTTTTTTTAATTATTTTATTTTATTAAATCAAAAGCCTGTCTAGCTCTAACAGATTGGTGGTGGTGGTGTGTGTGGTGGTGGTGGTGGGGGGGATTGGCTGTTCACATTAAATACCTCCAATACCAAACTAGTGACCTTCCACCATCGTCTATCGGACCCAGAACTGTCGCCAACTGTGATGAACGGATGTTCCCTCAGGGACTTAATCTTATCCAAGACCTCAAGTGGAACTCGTACATACGATCAATCGCTAAAGAATTTTTTAAAATGGTCGATTCTCTCCATCACGTACCCCATACCTCCTGCTATCATTTACAAGAGTCAGATCAGACCTAAAATGGATTACTGGTGCCACATATAAACAAGAGCTGCGCAGTCCCGATAGAACCCAAAAGCGTCTCCGCGTCCTTGTAGGTGATGAATTATTTCCCACCCTGCAATCCCTTTCTCAGAGACGAGACGTCACGAGCCTCACGCTGCTTTATAGCTATTTATATGGAAATTGTTCAGATGAACAACACTCTTTGGTCCACCAGTTCTAACTCTCACGGCGAAGACCCACCATGCCACGCCCATTGTAGCGGACCACCTTCATTCCCTCCGTATTGTTTTGGTGAGATGTAAGGTCCACTTGAACAGCTTCTTCTCGTGAATCACTACTTTGTAGAACCGACTCCTATGAAGATGTTTCCCTGATCACTACACTCTTAACCTGTGAAGTCTAGGGTTAACCGTTATCTTCCACATATAGAGGCACAAACTTTGCCTCTTGCTCTGTAACACTCTACCGCTAGTAGCCCTTGGGCCTTGTACAAGGTGAACGTCCCTGTAAAAAGAATCCTTGCTTGGTCAAGCTTAGAACTTTTCAGTGCTCTCTCGTAATAACTTTTATCCATACTGGCTGCATAAAAATAATGGTTAGTGCTGAATTTTCACGTTAAGCCTCGACAATAATTTTTACCTGTGCCATGCTCGTTAACCATAGCAGCGAATGCTACGATATATCTATCAGTTGATTATCGCAAATTTTAAGACTGACTGCCGTGACGATTAGGAAAGAGAAATGAATTTTGCTGATAGATGACCCTATCATTCTCGAGTTACTTCGGGAGTCTAAATAGAACCTCAAAAATTTTCATTCTTCAGTTCTTTGGTCTGACTGCTGAGCTATTGTCACACACCCGGACGTCGGGGTCCTAAGAAAGAGGACACATGTTGAATCAAGTTGACAGATCCAATTTTACCACAACCACATTCATTCAGTTGTGGAGGTCACTCTAAGCAGCAGCGACTTAAAGATCGCCCCCGCTAACATTTTACCTTCAGTATAAAATCACTTACGAATCGGCTTAGATGTCGCCAGGTAAGAAAAGATAAGTAGTACAAATAGCACTTGTTATAATAATAGTCATAATAACAGCAAACACCAATTGGAGAGAGAAAAGAAACGAGTAAAGAAAGAAAGAAAAAAGCCGGAAATGTTATTGTTTAAGTTCGTTACAAATGTGCTTCTTAAATAATATGAACACATACATTTTAGAGGGACATAAATGATTAACAAAACGTTCAAATGCAGCAAATAGATACATTTTTTTAAATAGAGGTTAAGGTATATACATATTTATCAACATACCTATATCTCGACTAAGTCCTAGTGTTTGACACACTGAAGCGTCGAATAATAAAGGCAAGAAAAAGGAGCAAATTTTCGTTGTCACTTGTAGTTAAAGACTTCATTAATTACTTGTGCATTAAGCAAAGAATATACAGCAAAGGTAGTTTATTGAATGAAGTTGTAGATATATTTGCCTATTGAACTGGAATTTGGAAAAGAGAAAGAAGAAAGGATACAAATAATACAAGAAAAGGAGACAATGAAATTTATAAAGGTAAGGATGCTTATATTTATTTTGATAGACACTCCATGTTTTTTTTTTACGCAAAGGACAAGAGAGTATATACAAACTGAGTGTATAGATTTCTTATTGCTATAAACAATATTTTTAGTGGATGTCCGTGATTGAGGTGATATTGTTTTTTTGGTTTTTTTTTATTTTCATTTTCTTCAAAAGTGATATTAATCTCAGCCGGCGAGACATCCTAATGATATATAAAATGTCACGCCGGTTGATATGAAAAAAAAAAAAAAAATAAATAAATAAAGAGAGGTAGTGAGAGAGAGGTTCTACTTATCCAATTTAAGTTTTTAAAATTTAGCAACTTGAAATTGGTTCCATAAGAATTAGCCAAAAACAGAGTTACATAAACAGACAAAAAGTCAAAATACTTGACAACGTATGTAGCAAAATTCGAACGTACGCTGAGAAAAAAAAATGAACTTTGGAAAGTTTGCCGATGAAATAAAAACGAAAGAATCCCAAAATGTTAATAAAAAATTAAAATGGACAGAACTTGTCGATATTATCCAACAAAACGTTTTTGAAATATTCCTTGCTGCCAAAATATACCTTATATATATATATATATATATATATATATATATATATATATATATATATATATATATATATGGTTATAGTTGTTCCAACGAGAGAAAAGTGTACATTTTAAAGAGGAGAGAGAAGCTGCAAACGTTTTTGGTTATAATGTGGATTTAAAAAAAATATATATATATATTATACTTTATTTTCCACATTTTTGCTACACGTGTTTCCGGTCTCCAGTATATATATTATACATACATACACACACATTTCTCCGGAGACGGGAAACACGTGTAGCAAAAATATGGAAAATAAAGTACAATATGTATTTTAAAAATCCTCATTATAACCAAAAACCTGTTCGGATTTTCTCTTCTCTTTAATATATTTATATTATATAAGGAGTAGCTGAAAAAAAGAAAAAAAATGAAACAGGTTCGATTTCTCTCGGGAGGCACATTTTTCTTCAGGAGGACTTCTCAGTCTAAACTGATTAACATTAATTTCATTGTTCAAGAAAATAGAAATGAAAAAAAATAAAATAAAATAAACAAAAAAACACTGCCATCTCAAACACGTGTACCAACTAAAAATAACGTTTATAATAAGAAAAATATATAAAATCAAATAGTATTAAATTCAGCTGAAAAGGCGTGTTTTAATTCTTTTTTACTGTATTAGTTAAATTTGTAAATAAGTTGAATTTGTATTTAAATTCAGCTGACAACTGTTTGTGTGCAATTGCAGAAATATCCGTGTTCCATTTTTAATTAACGCACATTGTGGAACGAAGACAACGACGAAAGATTTTATAAACATGAAAAAATATACAAAAATCGTAAAAAGAATTGAAAAACTTTTTTTTTTCTTTATCAGATTAGCCATGACAGAAAACCGAGTAAATATTTACACTTTATGAATCCACCATAAAAAAAATTTAGTATGCGGAATTAATAAACTGTGGACTGAGATTCGTAAATTGAATAAAAGCTTCAAAAAAGAAAATATAACTTCGAAAACTAAGAAATTTTACAAAACCAATATAGCTTAAACTATTTTTTTTCTTTCGATAAATTATTGTTTCAGGCTTTTGGAAATCAGGTTTTATTTGTGAAGATTTAAAATATTTTTTCTTATTAAGAATATAAATATAAATTGTTAATTTTTTAATGTATTTTTTGAAAATATTTCTTACTATTTTTCTTTGACAAAAAAAGTTACAAAACGGAAGAACTTTCTCGAAGAAGTTTTTTGTTACTTAAAACGTTATATTTATAAACACTACTGAATGTACAAACCAGTATATGTAATTCATAATTTCTTTAGGGTTTTCAAAAGGTATATGCCGGTAAATGTTATTCACACTGATTAAAAAGTAGTGTCGATTCCAACACTCGTATCCGCTAAAGTATAACGCTTAATATATATATATATATATATATATATATATATATATATATATATATATATATATATATATATATAAGTATGGTGTTTACCAATCTCTACGACTTAAAAATATCAATCATTTTGAAGTGATTTTTTTCTACTTTATAAAATTTTGTATGATTACTTTTGTTTTTGTTTTTTTTTGTAAATGGTGAAATGATGTTGCTTTTGTGAAGTTTTAAAATATTTCTTTGACAAAATATACGATAGAACTTTCACAAGAATTAAGTTTTATTTCTTGAGAAAAAAATCGAATAAAATAACACCACCGCCCCCATAAACATACATAAAGTAATAACAAAGTAGAAAAAATAATTATTAAGTCATCGATATTAGTGCTTGAGCCTTTTATTACATTATATTCCCGTTCTCTCCTGGACATTGAGCTCTACTTGGATCCTATCTTCTTGGATGGAGATATATATATATAATTTATATAAAATCGAGTGTTACGCGATCTTCAGACGATTTGGCTCATCCTTTCATGTGATTTAACGTTGTTAAGAGTTTTTTTGCTTGGTCTAGACAATCTGGGCTTCGAGCACTTTACTGAATAGTTTCCTTTCTGGCCTTTTTTTTTCAGTGTTGTCGGTTTTATTCGAGACTGTATCTGGATAAGAGTTTTAGGTTTTGGCAAGCTGTCCGTTGGTTCTACTAACGATTTTTGTTTATATACATAGCCGGATTTTCTACAGGTGTCTTGTGACAGAATGCCGAAACGAACTAAGTAGAATTCCTAAGCACTGACGGTAGACTGAGATTCATGAATTGAATAAAGGCTTCGATTCGATATCCTCAGGCAACTGAAGAAGGCTGGATGTTACAAGGGATGAAACGTTACGACTATAATATCAAAGTTGGGTACACTGGTCTGAAGAAATCAATTCTTGGTAATGAATATTCCTCGACTGACATTTAAGCAGAAAGAAAAGTCTTATTTTTTTTATTTCTTTTTAGAATCTTTTAAACGAGATAGAAATGACCATGCTGATGTTGACATTTAAACGACCTGATTTAACAGGGTTTTATCGTAAAAAGAATCGCAGTTTTTTTTTCCTTTATCAGATTAGCCAGGACAGAAAACCGAATAAATATTTACACTTTATGAATCCAACATAAAAATTCAGTATGCGGAATTAATAAATGAACACTTCAAATACTTCTGTGTATGCATCAGTTAGAAGAAATTTAGTAAAGAAGATAAGGAAACTGAACATGCGCTATGGGGGAGTTTTGTCCAACACCGTAATCTGCTACAAATCCAAAATCTGAAGAACTCAAGTCATATTCTTAAATAACGTCGTCAGATCAGCAAAGTACAAAACGAGATCTACGATTACTTCTAAACAGCATGGAATCTAGAGTAAGATCTTTAGCCAGTCAGCACCAAAGGCAACCATTGCATTGAAAACATTGAGATAAGCTATCAAATAAAAGCTTATTTTTTTTTAGCATTTTAAACATTGCCATTTATAATAGAAATGAAAACAATATTAAAATTATTTTTGCATTAATACCCAAGTGTTATCTTGCTATGAAAGATGAATTTAGTATAATATTAGAAATTTAATTTGACAGGGAAGTATTAACAAAAAGTTTGTACCCAAAGGGACGCTGGTTGAAAAACGTTGGGAAACATTAGTCTAAACTATTGGGCGTATACAAACATTTTCTAAGATCAAGGATTAAAAATGGCTTCAAGCGAATGAGCCTTGTGGAGCGTAGAGAGAACTGCTCTTCAGATGCTACAGACAAGCGGTAAAAGAATCGCAAGGAACACTACAAGACAAGAAATACGGCACCACTTGAATATTTTGAAAAGCAGCAGCAAATAAAATGGATAGCATGTGTAAATAGAAGGTAACATAATGATATAATCAAAATATTGACTTTCGACAAGACCTTAAACTTAGGAAGGAAAGATAACAGTGGACTTGTGAAAGCTATTTTCCTAAAATTAAAAAAAATCTATTTCATGAGGAAGATTTTGCAAATTTCAACTGACACTAACTATTCGGTCAATGAAGGCCGAATGTTTCTTTAAAAGGAAGCAGTTAATCTTATCAAGTAGGTCGATAACTCGACAAGTAGAAAGATAATTAAATTGTATGGAAAACGAAAATGTCAAATGCAGCCGATTATGAAACCATATCTGTTGTAAACGATGACGTAAAGTTGTAGAAATTCTACTTCTTAGGTTATTGTTTAGTGTGAAAAGTTGTTTCTCACATTGACGAGATAAAGCCTGTACAAGCTCGAAATAAGTAGAAAAAGAAAGTAGAAAAACGCACATACACAAACACTGATGAATCAGTCATATTTTACCGGTTATGTCTCCGTGGGATTAATGCTCTATAAGAAGTCTCTCTCGACATGGGAACTTCTGTCCATCCCCGAAAAAAAATCTCCACCCACTAATTACTGGCTTGGAACAAAGGATCGTAGCGTTTTTCACTTGGTGACGCTTGAACATGTAACTTCGTGTCACACGGGACTGAAATTTATTATTATATATGTATATTTTCTGAAAGGTAACATTTCAACAGATTCGTGCATGGATTGTGAATTTTAAATCTTTTTTTTTTTACGTTAAAAGCAAAAATAAAGGAAAACAAGATGTCTTTTCGTCTTATTGTAGGAAAGGAAAAATAAACGCCGAACGAACAGTAAAAAAAAAGCTATGTACTGTTTACTGAGATGGTGCCATAGCTGAAAGCACATAGGCTCAAAAGTGGTATTTTTGATCTGGTAGACAAACCCGCAGTCTCTGAAATGTTGATTTGAAATAATCCAGGTCACATGACATGGGACATCGCAGAGATACTCCATCTATCTTATAAATACTGTAAGGCATTTGGAAATGCATGAATACGGGACTCACTACGATGTTTGGGTGCCTTACAGTTTAACGGAAAAATTATAAAATAAGCCGAATTCCAATCTACGATTCTCTGCTCAAACGCAATAAAATGACCAATATTTGTAGAGAACGACCACAGGTGATGAGAAATAGATTGTTTACAACAATGTGGAGCGAGAAAGGCCCCGGGGGAAAACGAAATTATCAATTAACCACTCTAAAAGGCGGATAAAGAGTAGATAGGTTTGTCTATCGTCCAGCTCACACTCCGGTATTTTTGAACTGGAGTAGAAGTTTCTCTTGTTTTTCTGTTTAGGATTGGGTTTCCGGTTCCCTCTAAAGTCTTTTTCTTCTCTTCAATTTCTGGTGGCCTTTTGCGTCTTCGTGGCATTATCACCTTAGTTGTAACCTCTTATCTAGAGTTGCTCTTGAACCTTGTACAGGGT
This sequence comes from Acanthosepion lycidas, assembly GCA_963932145.1. Lineage (NCBI taxonomy): Eukaryota > Metazoa > Mollusca > Cephalopoda > Sepiida > Sepiidae > Acanthosepion > Acanthosepion lycidas. Next base: position 20,133,139 of record OZ010583.1, on the reverse strand, counting down.
GAACATTATTATAAAAGGTAATGCTGGGTATCTGATGGAATTTGAAAAGCATTGTAGAGTACGTGTTCCTTCTTAATTCAGACAGGTACTGTTCCCAGCTGGACTAATTGAATTTAAATGTAGCAATCGATAAAAAAAAAAAATCGTCTGGAGGTGGCCAATCAGAAGGGCATCGTCTTCTATTAGGACAACGTCAGACCCGGCAGAAATTGGTACAGATTGCCTGGGACATCCTGCTACACTCATCGTATTCATCTGACCCTTCATTTTCGGATTACATTTTATTTCGCTCCAAAATTATCTGAAAGCGTTCAAAAAACACTTGGCATCTTTGAGTGATTTAAGTTCTGAGAGGATAGAATCATGAAGTTGTTTCAAAGATAGTAAAATATAGTGGAACAAAACGGCACACATGTGATTGAATAAAACTATGTACAAATTCTTACAGAATCCGCAGACTGACTCAGAATGGCAAACTACTGGTCAGAAGTCCCCGTGGGCGTAGACTTCCGACAGTGATGGATTACAGTGTTTAAGTTTTGATATACGACTTTCATTTATGGTATTGTCTAGGAGTTCCCTGCAGTTTTCTTCCTGTGCCTGTCATCAACACTGTGTCATTATTCATTATTTTTAATCATTTCACTCCAAACAAGGCAATTGTAAAGGGGTTGATATTAAAGTCATGAAATTACAATGCATAGAACGTACAACGATAACAATAAAAACATGAGACGTGTTAACATAAATAACAAGAATTTGTATTTTCTTTTTGTGGTGTGATTATTAAAAAATTGTATGGTGTGTGTAAAAATGTTTTCATTGTTTCTTTTGTCTAAAAGTCAGTGCTTACTTTGGTTCCGAGAATTTCGTTTGTTAGGATGGCATTTGAAAATCGTCTGTTTTCGATCTTCACTGAGCGCTGACTATACGTGTGTTTCTGTACTGCTACTTCGCTACTGACTGTGGTGGAAGGGTCGTTTTTTATATGATGAGGGTTAGGGTGATGAAATATCTTCTTTTTTTTTTCTATCATCGCTGATGGCAAGGTTACTTTTAGAATGATGAAATAGTATCATTCTGGACCATAAGACAATAAAGCCACTGATGCGGTGGCGGTGGGGGGTACTGAATCTGAAAAGGATTAATCCATTTCTTTCCCAATTCAGAAATGGTTTAAACAACAAAGTAGACTTTTGAATTATAAGTTCTACAATTCACAGATAAATAAATCTATGGAGAGCCTTGATCGCCTGAAGGAATGTAGCATTGAAAAAAGAAAGTTACAGAACTACAATAGAAATATTATCGAATCAAATAAGCTTGTTGACTATCGCACTAATCCAAATCAACTATCTATGCTGATTTAGATTCTTAAAGGGAAGAATTTGGCTTAGTAGACGGCTGTCGCATATAACTCAGCTGTTACAAGCGTAGTTGATGGGCGCCTACAGTAGAACAATATTTAGCAGAGCTTATCTTGCAAAGACCATCGATTTTTTAAACTTTATTGCTAACTCAAAGCTCTCTCATTATAGCCCTGTACCAGACTAATTTAAACTTAGACGCTTGTCGCAGAGCAATGAGTTGTAAGACCACTTGCTAATTTATCAAGTTTTGTTTTCAGTGGGCGATCTATTAGTTTGACCTTGAACAGGACTACAAGCTTTGTAAATCCCTTTGGTCTTATTTACATAGATAAGCAAAACAGGAAATGAAATCTAACACCTACACAAAAACAAGATAATCTTATTTCTTGTGATAAGGTTATCGATCAAAATACGAATTCATCGATTTGGGTTACCGTTAAAACTAACCAGTAAGAAAGACGAGTGTTGTTAATTTCCCTAAGGAAAAAGGGGTTTGGAATGCAAGGGTGTCTCAGTGTGTACATGTTCTCAGATGTGTGAATCTTTAGCAGATAAAAGCGGACCCCTTCCCCCACAATACAAAAAAAAAAGCATTTAGTCTCAAAATAATCGCAGGTCAGTTTATTGATATTTACAATACATTCGACTTTCAAGCCTCGTCAAGTAGCCCCTCTCCTCTAAGAAAGGGCTAGGGTTAATCTGTTACTTGAGGTGTCTTCTGCAAGGGAAGTCCCGAGGATACTGATTATTTTTGGCTTCATTTCTCATGTATACGTGGAATCCTCACTTTAAAACTGCGCCACATTCCGTTTCGTGACGATGTTCAGGTAAATACTGTTTATGCCAAGAAAGTAGACAGCAATACTGTTTATGCTAAGAGAAGTGGACAGGAAACCTGTCTTGCCTAAGAAGTCGTAATAATTTAGAGATAAAGATAAAGAAAACCGTCTCGGGCCATAATCGTCTATGTCCAGAAGGGATATGACATTAAATAATTACATAACTATGTACCAGACTGACAGAATTCATTACACTTTGCTGATTACTGGTTTCTTAAAAGGCATAATTTTAGATTAAGATTTTAAATGATTCTTTTTTTCAATATGCCGTATCCCTTCAGGATTTGGACTATCATGACTCTCCACAACTTCCTAACCTTCGTTGCTCTGAGCGGTGTTTGTTATATTTACTATCACTTCTACTCTATGTTCTACTATCCATTCATTCAAACTCGTTAGGTAGGTTAATTTCCCACCGTTCCTTTTACCTTCGGTAAATCCTGTGAGTGTCAAATTTTGCCAGCCTTATTTCCATATTATGTGTCCCAGAAATTTCAACTGTCTTTCTGATTTTAGGTATAACTATTCTTTGTTTCCATAAAACTTCCTCATTGCTTAAACGTTCTGTACAATGTATTCTTCTTTCGACCTAGAGACGGTAATTAACAAATGTCCAATTACTGGGTAGGACAGCACTAGTATTTTATTTAAAAAGAAATAAAAATGTAAGAGTTAGGATTCATCACTGCTAATCGAAGCATTCTCAAAAGACAACTTCACGTATAGATTAGATACTACTTCGGCACTGGACACTAGATTTAAAACCATCCTTTTACAACATTCCATTCGAGCAGACGTGCGTATAAATTACCGCTTCTTATTGGCCATTTTTTTTTTTTGACCCATTTCAGGTGTGGCTGGGGGTTAACGTATTCCTTAGGGTGAATTTTCTCACTGCACTTTAACGAGGAGCATAAGAGCCAAACCCTACTGCCTGGGGTGTCCCAAATGAAGACCTTCTGACGGAATTCGACAATTTCTGGTCCCACCCACATGTCAAGTATGACCACGTGCCAAACCTAATATCGAGAAGTCAAAGTTAAAATCTTTTACTAAACTGTTGGTTGGGAAACAAACAGAGTTCTGCATTTCCTAAGGCCGGTCTTGTCTGATCAGCTGGGTAGAATCATTCTTTTTTATGTGCTATGTCCTTTCAGGATGTAGGCGATCATGGCTCTGTACTTCCCTCTAGCCCTTGAAGATGTTCATTCCCCCGCTTCCTCCCCCAGACCACGTTCTGTCATCCACTTGCTTAAGCCAGCCAGGTATATCACGCGTTGTTTTCCACTGTCTCTCTTTCCCTCTGTTCGACCCGTGAGTATCAGATTCTCCAGGACCTCCTTCCTCATTAAGTGTCTCAGGAACTTCAGCTGATGTTAACTATAAGCCTCCTCCTTGTTTGCATCCCTCTAAGACCTCACCATTGCTCACACGCTCGGTCCATGATATCCTTAGCATCCTTCTGTAGAACCACATCTCCGTCACCTCGAGTCTCTTCCTCATCCTTGAGGAAATTGTCCAACATTCGCTGCCGTAAAAGAGGAGGACAGAGGTCACGTAGCTGCTCAGTATTCATTTCTTTGTTACCAAAGAAATCCTCATGTCTCGCAATACTCTGTCCAGTTTTTGGAATACATCCTTGGCCATCAGAATACAAGGCCAAAATGAGGGAAGGATTTAGTATTTTTTTAATATTTACCTGGTTGCGAATACTAACTGCAAGTACTGGTCGGGAAATAGATAAGAAAGTGTTGATATTTTAATATTGGCTATACAATTTTCATATTGTGGATAATATCAGTTTCAAGCATTTTTTGTCATGCATATTTCTATGGCTACATACTTGGATCTCTGGGACTTTTGGTGAAGCCTGAAGAGGACTGCTAGGAGACTTCGTGGCAGACTGTGCACCATTTCTCTTATCATTTCTTCCGAAAAGCGTGCTTTATTCCACGCAAGCCTTCACCCTACCATAACCAAATTAACTGTGTGGGTAGTCTAGCGGTTCAATTCAAAACTGGACTGATGGACCCCTCATACATTGAAATCAATGAGATTCTCATTAATGTAAGCAGATCTACATTATATATGATTCGATCATGGTCTCGAGTCCCGTAACCAGTTAGAGTCGTAGGGGCTAAACATACGGACGTATCAGTGGTGGTGTGTTCTGAGCAAGATAGCCCAGCTCTCTCCAGGATGGTTTGAATTCAACATTTTCCTTCTCCTAAATTGATATCTGTAGTGTTGGTTGGCAACCAGTCTGTCCTGTCATTTACCCATAGCCGGGAGGAGGGGAGTTAGAGATGGATTAATACGTTTCCAAAGGGTATTTACGCGCAAGTTAATATAACGAATCCGACTGGAATTCCAACTCGGCTCTTTGACTTCTCTTTCCGAGTCTATACATAGTACACCACCGCACATCCCATATGGGAACGTCTTCACTAATTTTCTGGGCAAGGAAAACCAAAACAACATGACATGTTTTGTGCATTACCAAACAAAGGATACTGGCTTATAAGTCAGTGCGCGGGTAGCGTGCGCGAGTGCGCGGGTAGCGTGCGCGAGTGAGTGGGTAGCGTGCGAGAGTGAGTGGGTAGTGTGAGTGGGCAGCATGCGCGAGTGAGTAAATGTGTAGGGAGCGTGACGGTGTATCGGTGCGGAAAGTAAAATCGGCGGGACGAGTTTCGTTCACTTGGCATTAATATCCTTTGAAATGGCATAAATCCATTTTCCTCCAGCTATAGGTTAAAGAGCAGAGCAGAATGGCAACCAGCCCAGGATAAGAACTCGAGATTTAAATCCGTGTCTTTCCATGATGTGTCATCTTAAAGTTTGTTTACTGTACTAAAGTTTGGCATTCTTCCGAAGAGATTTGAACTCCTTAACAATTAAAACACAAAGAAATCTGTTTGGACATTTCACGGGTCATTTTGTACCATCGTTCTGTCATCAATTCTTCCGATTGATCTATTTATGTCCTCGTATGTAGAAATCGATGAGAGAATCCATTAGATAAGTTTGATTAAACACCAACGAAAATTCAATTTTCATGATTTTCTTGTTTATTTCGAGCCATTTTTCCGGTGATAATTTTAATATAAACTGTCTGAGTTCTTTCGGCTTTCATAAGAGTTTTCGTTGATGTCACTGTATTTATGTATTATTTATGTATGTGCAATGTTTTAAAGAAAATGACATGTGACGAATAATTTAAAAAAAAACATGACAGGACACAAAAATCTATATATATATATATATATATATATATATATATATATATTAGTCGTATTAGTGAGAAAATGTCTTTGATAATGATTTATGAAAGCCGAAAATACTCGGACATTGGACAATTTATATTCAAATTTTGGAAGTTATGATATACAATGCTACATGTCAGATTAATAGTGGGTGAGTGGATGACAAAATGGTTAAAAACAAAAAAAAAAACGAAAAACGAAAAAACTGGCTTGTAATATTAAATACATCCAAAAATGAGCTTGTAATGTTTCATCCCCACCAAGCAAATCTTGAATTTTCGCGTGTCATAATGAACAGTTATAATCTCAAGGAGGCTCCTGGCTTTGAATGTCTGTTGGATTCAAGCACACTAATCCTCAAGTGAAACTCATATATACGATCCACTGAAAATGGTCGGTTCCGTGACTTCTGCCATTATCATTACAAGAATCAAATCACACAAAAAAAGAAGTATCCCTGCTCATTTAACAGCCCTCTACCTTGAGTGACACTTGTACTTTGTATTGGATGAATAATAGCGTGTGTAGGGTGGAGGTGACTCATGGAAAAGAATCTTTGGAGTAACAACAACTTCGCACAACAAAGTTGTTGTAGACTAGTCCTCAGCGTACTTTCTTTTCTTCCCTACTACTATGACAATGGACTGCTCCTACTTATAAATATGACAAGTAGCCAAATTAGAGCAGGACTCAAGTAGTATTTGATTTACTCAAATATTTCCATTCTATGTAGAGGTATTTAATATACTACTACTTGTTTTCTCTACCCAGTCTTCTTTTCCTTCGGTACTCTCTCTAAATACGGCCTTCCTAATTCTCAGCTATTTTGAACAAAGACAACATTACAATGGAAGTCAAAGTAAAAAAAAAAAAAATCAGTAATGCATATATAAATAAGTTAAAGCAAACTATCAAATTGGAATTCACTGAGTAAAATGGAAATGCCTCGGATAAATTAAACTTCTACAAAATCTTACAAATATCCAGTTCACATCCATGGAAATCGAAGCACTCAGCCTCGGATTAAAATTTTCTACGAGAATTACAAAACATAAAAATAAAATATTACAAACCCTATCGTAATTCCAGATTACAAACATAACGATACTTATTTCATAAAAGGATTCAGACAAGGCATAATCTTTACTACAGTCAACAATAATCTTTACTACAGTCAACAAAAAAAAAAAAAAAAAATGAAACTATCCAAAATATTTAAGACGTTTTTTTTATGTTTATACGTTCTTTTTATAGATACAAATGCTCTGTTTATAATAAACAGTATTAACAACATTTACCGGCCTGAATGTCCGATAAATTTTCATAGAAAATATGCGTAACTTATCCAAAATATATTAATACGCTCAATAAATGAACAATCACGTCACCATAAAAAAAAGTAGAGGCTTAATTATAAACGCTAACACATTCTTTATTGTCGCTAATACAGTAAGACAAATAGAAGCAGTTGTAACAATAAAAACATGCAGAGAAGCAGCGGTGGATAAAAGTGTTAGTTTGTGAATTTGGTTACATAGTGGTTGTGAGTTCAATCCCCGAGTACTCAGTGGAAGCAATACCTGAACAGTACTAAGTAAAATAAGAAGTAGATGGTATCTCTAGAATGGTAAAACAGTCTACCTCCGGAGATTAAATAAAGGGTTCAGTTCAGAATTTCCTGTAGATCGAGATAGACCAGAGGAAGGCCGTAGGGGAAACCAACCGAAAAGTCGTTTGCATCCGAATATAGTGTAAATAATGATCCTCATCCCAGATATTCAAACAGAAATTACGCGGGTAAGGGTAGAATCTGAAAAGTATTATGCTTACTTGTATTATTTACATCATTCGAACTGTTATCCTCATTTTCAAGGCCATATTCACAATATGAGCCCTAGTAAAAAAATGTTTGCTGAGACATTAAGTTTATAAGTCCCAGAAATTCATACATAGCCCAATGGATAAAGACTTTGGTTAGATCCAATGACTAGACCCAAAGAGATGTGAGTTCAATACCAGGCCACAAAACATGGACAGTTGAGTTAAAGGGAAATAACTGAGACATCCGGAAGAGGCGTGGTACGTGCAACGAGAACAATATACCCTGGTAGACGAAATAAAGGATTCGGTTCGAAATTCCAATCACCTGAAGAAGGCCGGAGCGTAGAACGATCGAAATGTTGTAAATATTGCAATGAGAATAACAGTCCGAATAATGTAAATAATACAAGTTACTAAATCTTCTAAAAATTAAAAACAAGAGAATATGGTCGGCCTACCTGGGCTATCACTTCACTATACTCCCATTATATGGTCTACCAAAAATATATAAAATTAATACTGCAATGGGATTTATCAGATCTGGAATTGGCAGTTGATTCGTTGATTTTGTTTGGCGGCATATCAACCTCTATAGGTTATTTAATACCGAAATCCAAACACAATTTTATGGCTTCAACTAAATATATACAATAAAGAGATACTGTTGGTAATTTTACTATAAATATGGTTTGTTTCATTTTGATTTACGGCATATCAACCTCAATGGATTATTTAAGGACAAGATGTTTAAGGTATGTTTATATGAATAGAATATGTATTCTTTTTAAGAAATCAGTTTGTGGAGCAGGTTTCATTGACGTATTTTTGTAAAGAGGGATTTTGTCCAGAGTCAAATGTATTGCTGATTATTTTTTATTTTTTATTTTTTTTTCAAAAATCTAATGCTGGCTATTTTTACTATAAAAATCTATTTTTATACTTTCATAGTGTTTTGACCCCAGTTTGGGGTTAACTATTTGACCATAGCTGAGACCCTATCATGTGCTACTAGCCCGCATTAGGGTGGACCTGGGAACAACAACAAGTAAGAGATGGTTCCACGCTCCTCAAAACCTCCAATCTTTCAGTTTGGGGCCTTGCTGCCGGATGTAGTTTATCATCATACCTAGGACAAGGAATTTGCAGTGCAACTCACAAAATTGCTAGAGCAATAACAGGTTAAGAAGATAAAAGTAAACAGAAAAAGGATACCGTATTTACCAAGTGGTAAAACGCACCATATAATTAGTTACGTATTTTTTTTATAAAAAATAATATTTGCGGATTTAATAGCTTACCATAAGGTCAAGTCGAAGTCGCCGATTATTTTTCTTTCTGTCGCAAGAAATTATCACATTTTGGACTTATTAAATATTTGTGGTTATTATTAATTAGATGTTTAATAGTTTAGCATAATGTTATGTGTATTCACATCAGAAAAAAAAAGCGCGTATTTACTACCACAAGTCACAAGGTGTCTCTACACACGGCGAGTTTACATTCAACACCCAGCTAATGTTTCAGGTCTAGGTTCAAAAGCGCAAACGAAGTGTTACATTACCATTGTGACTACCACAGTCTGCTCTACAACTTTATGAATATATTACCGACTATCCTTTTGCCACTGGTTTGTTTCAATAGTACGCAAAGTGTGGTAATAAGGCTGGTGTTCTTCGTGTACAATATAAAACTGTCAGCCTGTATTATGCGGTTAGGGTTGGGGTCTGTGAAGACCGTACAATATGCCAAGATGAATGAAAGATTTACAGTACAGTAGGAAGGTGCCTACTGGTTATCATCGATACTCGAAAAAAAAAAAAAAAATGCAACAATAATATACAGCGTACGATAGGTATATTGTCATCTAAATTACGTAAAAATGAACACTGACATCTCATTTTAACAGATTTATTTACAAAAATATATTGAAATACTAAAGAGAAAATTTATTAAATAAAATTGCCATTGGCCTCAACCACGGCCTCCAGACGACTTCGGAATCTCCTGCATCTCTTCTGGACGGTCTCCTTGCTTAAGTTGATGAATATTGCCATAATATTGCCTTCTGTTCATTTTTAGTGTTACAAGGAATTTTGTTGGTCTCCTGTTCAACTGCACCCCACACATAATGCTCGAGTCGGTGGCAGTCTAGGGAGTTAGGTAGCCAGATGTAAGTGGTGATGTGATCGTAGAAATTGTCTGACAGCCATGACTGGGTTCTCCTGCCTGTGTGGCATGGTGTAGAGTTCTATTGCCAGACAGAGTCTTCCAGTAACCATCCTTTTGACCCAGGGCAGCACTACCTCCTCAAGGCACTTGATGTAGGATTCCGTGTTGAGTCTGAGGCCCTGTAGGGAGATGGATGGAGACATAACGTCGCCATCACTAGGGATTACTCCAATCAACATCGTAATCACAATTAGACTCATAAAACTCTTTCCAAATCCTCTACAATGTTCTCAGATTGACACACAAACACACTGTTCGTATTGGAGCATCCGGAGCGAATGCCAAGCAGTACAGCAGACCGTTTCTAAATTTCTGGCGGAGTGAACTGCATCATTGTACTCTTCTTCTGACAGACGATACCCAACTGACCCTACTATACTGTGCAGTCGACAAAATCAAAAACAAAGTGCATGCGTGAAATAAAAAATATAAAATGGCGACAATTTACCCATCGCATCCTGTATACACTCCCACATTATATGTAAATAAAATGTGTGTGTGTGTGTGTGTATTAAGTGAGGCATACATCAATAATTACATGCTAATGAAAATGTGTCTAAAAAGAATTTTCCAAACTTGTAGGGTTGTAAATGTCTTGTAATATTTAAAAAAGAATTAACGCAGCTGTTCAGCTAAAAACTCGGCTAATGCTGCATCGGCAGTTTTTTTTTTCTTTTCTTAAAAAAGAACATGAGATAAGTAAATTTTAGATATAAAACAATTAATATGCAGCCAATGAAATACTTGCATTCCCAATGACATTTTGGCCCCAAAACTGATCCGAGTGGGAAAGAAAGAAATAAAATACTTAATTGACACACATACATGATTTTACAAAAATCTACTAAAAACACTATTCTCGCTCAAGATATATATATATATATATATATATATATATATATATATTTCTTAGAGGTACGCTTGGACGAACGTTTATCGATTCATGACTGATTCAGCAGAAGAATACCACCAATAGGCCGCTGTTACTTTCTGTAGTAGACTAGTTGCCAACCAAGGCTCCATGGCCCAGGCTCTCCTGCTATTTAACTCATAGCTGGAAGAGAAATGAATTCATACCTTTTCCAAGGGTATTTGTGTGTAAGTGAATATAACGAATTCGATTGGAATTCGAACTCGGCTCTTCGATTTCTCATTCCGAGGCCTTATCCATCACACAGCTCGTGTTGATGGCAAACTCAGAAAGGCAGCTACAAAAATTCCTAAACATGGTAGCAAAGGAAAAGAAGAAGAAAGGGGGAACTATGACAATGCAAAATGTATGGTCGTCAGTAAGAGATGCAAGTAAATATGTGAGCTTAGAATTGCAAACATCAAAATCGAGCAGGTGCGGAAATTTATCTGGTTAGTGTAGTAACAGACGACTAAAAGGGTGACACAAAGATCAGAAGGCCTATCGGAATACCAATGATGTCGGAAGATTTCGTTAGAAACAAAGAAAAGAATGCTGAACTATGTAATATCTGTCCTCCTATATGACATTGAATGTTGGGTAATTTTCTTACAGGTGATACAGAGACGCAAAACGACGGAAATCTTGCTATATAGGCGGGTGTTGAGAATGACAGAGTATGTGAGCAACAATGAAGATCGAAAGAAAATGAAAACTAGAACAACTTATGCTTAAAATAAGACAGTTGAAATTCCTTAGACATATTAAAAGGAAAGAAGACTTGAAGAAATTAATACTCATGGGAAGAAATTGAGAGAAGGAAGAGTTCATCACACGGAGGCATGATTCCTTGACGTATTTCCCGCATGCTAAAAGGTCAAGTTGTAAAGAGGAGTTTGCCAACCCTCACAAACCCCAGTCACAAGATACAATCACGAATCCCAGATATATAAGCCTGCAATTATCATTCATATGTAGTAAATAACGGATATCCCGTTAGTATCATAACATATATAGGCTGCGATGGATATATTATCGTATAAATTACGCAAAAATGAAAATAAATACTGACATCTCATTTAACAGATATATTTGCCAAAACTACACAAAAATATCTCAAAAAGAGTAAATTTATTCAATAAAATCGCTATTGGTATTAACGACGGCTTCCAGACGACTTCGGAATCCTGCAACTTTTCTGGACGGTCTCCCTGTTTAATTTGGTGAATGCTGCCATAATCCTTGCCTTCGGTTCATCTTTGGTATTAAAAGGAGTTTTGTTGATCTCGCGCTCAAATGTGTCCCTCACATAATAATCAAGGGAGTTGTAGTATGCTAAGTTAGATAGCCAGATGTAAGTGGTGATGTTGCAGAAATTGACAGACAGCCATGACGGATCTCTTGCTTGAATGGCATACTGCAGAGTTCTGTATCCAGACACAGTGTCTTCCAGACACAGTGTCTTCCAGCAGCCACCCTCTTGACCCAGGGCAGCACTAACTCCACAAGACATCTGACGTAGGGCTTCGCATTGAGCCCGTGGTATTCACCAACAAATTCGGTGGTTCTTTTCCTAATCAGAACCAATGGCTAGATGCAATGTAATGTCCTGTGACTAGTTTCAAATGTAATTTTGTTTATAACACAATATTACTCACGTATACCTAGAGTAAAAAGAACCTTCAGGTATTGGAGGCCATCTACATTAAAACGAAGCAACCCACCCTCAACAAAATTACATTTCAAACTATTCACAACACATGACATAGCATCTAGACATTGGTTCTGTTAATATTTTGATATCTCACGAGGTATGACGTCATAGAACCGCATCTTGAACTTAAGATCTGCTATTCCGCGACCGTTATGGTCGCATAGCAATTTTCTATTTCAAAATAACAATATCACCTTTGACGGTGGGTATCTTTGGTTCATGTTTATATAACCACTCTGAAGATGGCTCATGTGAGCCGAAAGCTTAGGACCATCTTAAAAAAAGTATATCCAAATGTTGGACAGTTTTAATCATTATTTTCACTAGAAATTAAATCAAACGTTGGAACGACTCATGATCAGACATAATAAACACACACACACACACACACACACACACACATATATATATATAGATAGATAGATATGTGTGTGTGTGTGTGTGTGTCACGCTGATGTTGGCCAATGGCCACGGAGGTTGGTGGCAAGTCAGTACGTTCTTGCCAATTTAGCACCTAATTGTCACTCTCGTAAAATATTATCTGGTATGAAAAAAAAAAAAATTACCGACTTCCTACATGAAAAAAAAAATTGCACTCGTTGATATTCATCGATACTTGCTAAATGTTGATGGAAATAAAACTGTTGACGTGACCACACTTAGGCGACGGGTAACGTGTTGCACTCATGGCGATTGCGAACTTTGGCAAGACACGTGTGAATCGATAAAAGATCGACTACGTGGACAACATTTTCCTGACAACATTATCTCTGTTTAGAATAAAATGTGGAAAATACTACTTTCTGGTTAATATTTTATATCCAACGGTGTTGTAATGATTTTTGTATCTGTCGTTTCCATGAAATTAAACAGGGGACATTATTTTCGGAGTGTGTCTTGCCTACACACAAGGGATGATGAAAAGGTCTCTACTCTATCAAGATGCCCTTCCTTGAAAAAAAAAAAAAAAATCCAGTACCCACTTCAGATATACCTTATGACCCATAAAAAGTACATCCGTTTTTAAAACAATAACTTCCGTAAAACTAGAGAAATAACGTTGATTTCTATTGTCATCTAGAAATATTGAAGAATCAACATCTTATGATTCCGACATATTTGTTTTAAGCGGAAGCCAAAAAAACTTGTGCGCGGACTAAATTTACTGAAACCATAATATGCATTGGAGCTGTATTTAACAAAACGAATGTGTTGTTGTTGTCGTTGTAATAATAATAATAATAACAGATTTTATCCATTCCCAGCAAAGATGTTTTTAAAGTGCATAACCTTTGCCAAGACGGCATTAATATCAATGCAAATTTCTGTTCGAGTACGCATTGATGCCATTACCTTTCATCTGCTTTCAACGCGTGAAATCTTTGACATGTGGACTATTGTTCTCATCATTGCTACGATAACAACAACTAAAACGGGGTCAAGAGGACACGTGTTGCGACAACAGCAACAACGACGAGGTCAATAGCACGCCTGTTGCGATAACAGCAACAAAGGCGGTGACAACAGGACGCATGTTGCGACAACAGCAACAAAGCCTGAGAAAATAGGACGCATGTTGCGACAACAGCAACAAAGCCTGAGAAAATAGGACGCATGTTGCGACAACAGCAACAAAGCCTGAGAAAATAGGACGCATGTTGCGACAACAGCAACAAAGCCCGAGAAAATAGGACGCATGTTGCGACAACAGCAACAAAGCCTGAGAAAATAGGACGCATGTTGCGACAACAGCAACAAAGCCTGAGAAAATAGGACGCATGTTGCGACAACAGCAACAAAGCCTGAGAAAATAGAACGCAATTGCGATAACAGCAACGAGGATAATACAAAGCATGTTGCGAAAGCAGCAAAACAACGACGAGATCATTACAACGCATGCAAATCGTGTAAATAATGATAACACTTCATCCAAGAAATGTAGACTTTAAATCCCAAATATTTTCCGGTGGCCATAAAAAAGAATTTCTGTTTTGAATTTGATTGGTAAGAGTACAAGTTAGTTCATTTAAAAAAAATATGTTTATATTTTTGTATTTTAGGAAGGATAGTAGAATTCTACTATTCTTCCTGACCGGCTAAAGATTATGTTTGGTGAAGCCACTAAAACAATGGGTTACTGAGTGTGAAAGAATAAATGAAAAACATTAAGTACAGAACAAAAAAGGAGAAATCAAGCAGATGGTAGATAACAGTTGATATTGCATTTAAATATTTGAAGATCAAAGTTGACTGGTAAGCAAGAAGCCGGAACAGAGATTCTCAGACGAGAAAGGAAACATTTAAGCAAAGAACTTACGGTTACATGTACCCAAATCAACTGCAAAATAATGAGACCTAGTTGCCAATCTAGTACTGTGTTTAAATTTATAAAGTCTAGGTACCATAGAGCAAAGTTCATCAGAACAATGACCATGAAAATATTTATAGAAAAGGCACATATAAAATAACACTGATATCCCATTTTAATAGATTTATTTACCAAACTTACACAAAAATATCTTGAAATAATAAAGAGTAGATTTAGTCAATAAAATCGCCATTGGCTTCCATCAAAGCCTCCAGACAACTTCAAAATCTCCTTCAACTCTTCTGGACGGTCTCCTTGTTTAAGTTGTTGAATGCTGCCATAATCCTTGTTTTCAGTTAATCTTTGGGGTTGCAAGGAGTTATGTTGGTCTCTCCCTCAACTGTGCCCCACACATAATAATCAAGGAGGCTAGAGTCAGGAGAGTTAGGTAGCCAAATGTAAGGAGTGATGTGGTCGCAGAAAGCCATGAGTGGATTCTCCAGCTTGTGTGTCATGGTGTAGAGTTCTGTTGCCAGACATATGGTTTTCCAGCAGCCACTCTCCTGACCTAGGGCAGCACTACCTCCTCAAGGGACTTCATGTAGGCCCCTGTGTTGAGTCTGGGCGGGGAAGATAAATGGAAGCATAACATCGCCATCACGAGTGATCACTCCAAATCTTTCGTAATCACCATTAGACTCATCTAACTCTTTCCCAATCCTTAACAAGGTCCTCAGATTAACACTGAAACACATGAAATGTTTGTATTTGAGCTTCCGGGGAGGATACGAAGCGATACAGCATGCCGATTTCAAATTCATGGCGGACGGAATTGTGTCACGGTGCTCTTTTTCTAGGAGACGGAACCCAACTGACCCTGCTATACTGTGGAGTTGACAAAATCAAGAACAATGCGCATGCGCGAAATGTTAAAAATATAGAATGGCGACAATTTACCCATGGCACCTTGTATTAGGTTGGTGCAAAAATAATGACGTAATAATGTCGTTTTTTGAAATTAACAAATACGTAAAAAAAAAAAAACATTTTTGCACCAACTTAATATATATATATATATATAACACACACATACACACACAATTTTTAATATGCTACCTAAGACTGTCATTTCACCCACCGTTTCTCGGGTGTCCCTAGACACTTCGTACATCGCTCAAAGTAACTGCACCCCGAAATAATGAACTTCTTTAATAATCTTGTCAAAGATCAATACCCTCGTCTACGTAATGACTAAAGTCAACGTTGCTTAACGTGATCGGGACAAGAACTTATGTTCGAACGTTGTATGGCCGTAAGCCTAATTAACATCACTATCAATTTTTTTTTTATCTTCGATAAAGCTATTTTGTAGAATGGGGTCTCCTAATTCTTGCTGAGCATATCGACATAAACAAAGAAAATTTAAGAAAATATGCATACACGCACTTCTATCTCTCTCATATATATATATGTGAAAATATATAGAAAATAGGAAAGAACTGGTTACGTAAATAATCCAAAGTTCTTTAGTATTTTTGTTATTTTTTAAAAATAGTGCTCGATACAAAAGTAGAGCATAAATATAATTATTTATTTAAAAATATGATTCTATGACATAAGAGTTCTCATGTTTCAAAACAAGAGCCGAAAACTTCAATATAATTATTTGAATTAAATTGAATTAAAGTAAGCTCTGCTCCACACACAAACACACACATATATATATCATATATATTATATAATATATTATATATATAATATATATTATATAATATAATATATTATAAATATATATTATATAATATATATTATATATAATATATATTATATAATATATATAATATATATTATATATATAATATATATATATAATATATTATATATATATCATATTATATATATAATATATATTATATAATATATTATATATCATATTATATAATATATATATATCATATTATATAATATAATATATATTATATAATATATTATATATAATTGAATTAAAGTAAGCTCTGTTCCACACACATATATATAATATATATAATATATATTATATAATATATATAATATATATTATATAATATATTATATATGTATAATATATCATATATATATCATATATAATGTATATTATATATTATATAATATATATATATATTATATATATACCAAATAAATAATAAAAAACGACAGACAATGTACTACGATTACGTTTTTTTATTTTTATCGTGTTCGAATAAGTGTTTTCTTTTCTGGACACAGAGTGTGTAGAAACTATCCAAATGTTCTATTATTCGGAGCGCTTTCGTCTATACTTTTAGCCATTATCAAGGATGATATTTTTTTTTTAGTTTGAGTGTGTGAGTTGTGTGTAGATTTTAATAGATAATTAATTTGATTTTAAAATGAAGAATTACTGCCTAAATACACACACACACACACACATTTCACCCCATTTGCTTTTTGTAATATAAACACTTCTCCTTTTTGTTCATTTGATTCAGCATTTTGATTGATAAGCCATAGAAGATAAAACGATCAAACTTTCCAGTTTATTTAAAGCCAGAAAATATTTTTTGATTTGAAGAATTATTTTTTTGTTTTTTTGAGCAAATAATTATTTTACTGCTACAAGTTTCTGCTAATTAACCCATAGCTGGAGAGAGAATAGGCGGATACATACCTTTCCCATGTTATTTGCACGTAAGTGAATATAAAAAAAACCAACTGAAATTGGAACTCGTCTCTCCGATTAACAATTCTGAACCATTATCAATTACACCACCCTCACATCAAAGCTTACAGTAACTAGTATTCCCAACCGGTTAGCCATCTCGGTACTGACCAAGCTCGACGTTGTTTAACTTCGGTGGTCGTACAGGAAAGATTATTTCAACGTGATGTTGCCGTAAGGCTTTTGATTCAATAGTCAATATTAATAATATTGTCCGTACATTCTTTTTATGTACTATGTCCTTACAGGACGTAGGCGATCATGGCTCTTCCACCTCCCTCTATCCCTTGCAGAGCTTAACAAGTTCCTTCCCTCTGCTTCCTCTCCCAGACTACGTTTTGTCATTCACTTGCTTAAGTCCGCAACGTATGTCACGCGTTGTTTACCCTTGTCTCTCTCCCTCTATTCGATCCATAAGTATCAGATTCTCCAGGCCCTCCATCCTCATTATGTGTCTTAGAAACTACAACTGCCTCTTCCTGATATTAAGTATAAGCCTCCTCCTTGTTTGCAACCTCTCCAAGACCTCATCGTTGCTCATACGATCGAGCGATGATATCCTTAGCATTCTGTTGTAGAAACATCTCGGTCGCCTCTAGTCTTGTCATCTTTGGGGAGACCGTCCAACATTCGCTGCCGTAAAGAAGGAGGACAGATGTCACGTAGCTGCTCAGTATTCTTTTCTTTGTTACCAAAGAAATCCTCCTGTTTCGAAATACTGTCCAGCTTTTGGAATATACATCCTTGGCCATCAGAATACAAGGCCAAAATGAGGGAAGGATTTAGTATTTTTTTTATATTTACCTGGTTGCGAATACTAACTGCAAGTACTGGTCGGGAAATAGATAAGAAAGTGATGATATTTTAATATTGGCTATATAATTTTCATACTGTGGATAATATCAGTTTCAATCATTTTTTGTCATGCATATTTCTATGGCTACAAACTTGGATCTCTTAGACTTTTGGTGAAGCCTGAAGAGGACTGCTAGGAGACTTCGTGGCAGACTGTGCACCATTTCTCTTATCATTTCTTCCGAAAAGCGTGGTTTATTCCACGCAAGCCTTCACCCTACCATAACCAAATTAACTGTGTGGGTAGTCTAGCGGTTCAATTCAAAACTGGACTGATGGACCCCTCATACATTGAAATCAATGAGATTCTCATCAATGTAAGCAGATCTACATTATATATGATTCGATCATGGTCTCGAGTCCCGTAACCAGTTAGAGTCGTAGGGGCTAAACATGCGGACGTAACAGTGGTGGTGTGTTCTGAGCAAGATGGCCCAGCCCTCTACAACAACTACGGACTAAATGATTTATAAGAGATAAAGATTATCTGTTAAGCATTTTGGCGAACTTCTGCTGTCAAATCGTTTGATGTCGAATGGAAATTTGTAAAAGTAACTTTCTGAAATTGTGTGCAATGTTCTGAGTATTGGCGACCATCGTTGTTCATTTTCTTTGAAAGAAGTTAGAAGTCGAGACATTGTCACTCGACGACAAACTGCATATTATTCGACACTTGGAGAAACCCAATAAATAACTTAACAGACATTTCTTGTTCGTCCTATTTAATAAAATATCTTTAAAAACATGGAATTACTGCCTATATATATATAAGGTTGGTGCAAAATTAATGTCGTTTTCTCACATAGTAACATATGTGAGAAAACGACATTATTTTTGCACCAACCTAATATATATACTAATGTTCATCCAACACAAGGCAAAAGAGACGCTCAAGGTAGATGATTATTAGGTGGAGTTACATGTGCTCAGGAAAGAACAAACGTTAGGGGTATATAGCTAAGGTAGAATTACAACAGATGTCGACAACTTTCGACATGCATACGGCCCGCGAACTTTACACCTGCACACTAATTATCTAATTCATTTGTGGATCAAGTGGCAGAAAAAAAAACCCTCTGACTTCTACAAGATTACATTTTCCGCTGGACAAAACAAAGGCTTATTGAATAATGCAAAAATGATGGCATCTTTATTTGGAAGTACATACAACTTTTTTCGAAAAAGAAATCTACTAAAAGTCGCTCAAGAACAAAGTTGGGTGATAACCACATAGATGATGTTTTGCTCCGACAAATATTTATATGTGAAGAAGTTATCAAACAATAAGCAAAAACATGTCTCATTAAATAATTTGCCATTTCTAACAGTATTTCATTTGTAGTAATGAATTTGAATTTTTTTGTTTATTGTATTAGTTGTTATCCTGTTATTTATGCAGTAAAATAAGAAACATTGTTTAAATAATACAAGATTAATTTCTCGATCTAACATTGATTTTCAACAGAACTTCATTACAAAAAAAAATTAGTTCAAACAACGGCGATAGGATTCATAAATCAATTTCCTTGTAATATAGTAACAGCCTTTAAAGAAGTTTGCCATACACAAGTGTACAGGTTCGAATTTGGGTAAAGCCTCAATCACATATTTTATTGAACTTTTTAAATCTTTCTTTGTTTTTCCCCCCCTTTATTTTTGATTTCTCACTTCCATATTGAATTTTCCTTTGGTCACATTTGCTTCCGTGGAAAGGAAAATAAAGAATTTCTATCTCTTCCCAATTAAAACCGATATCCCTTTCCATCATAAATTTGTGTCACCTGAAACCGTAAAGAAGTTTTTTGAAGGTTTAAAGCAAGAAATCATCTCCACAATATGCTTTAGAATAGAGGTCGGCAACTCCCGAACTCCGGGCGACATCCGGTGCGCGAAAAATTTTTGTCCGGTCTGCCAACACAACTGGATTGTGTTAGCTGTTATCCTATTACTCATGTAGGAAATTAAGGAACCTTGTATAAATAATATAACATTAACTTCGTGTTTTTTCTTTAAACCGCCAGAAAAAAAAGCGGTCTGAGGTCGAGACGATTTATTTTAGTTCATTTGATATCATGGCCCTCCTTCGAGATATTGCATAGCTGTCCGGCCGGCTTTCCCCAAAAGGTTGCCGACCCCTGCTTTAGAAGGAACTGGAAACCCAATCCTAAACAGGAAACAAGGTATAAACCTCTGCTTTGTTCAAAAGACCAGTGAGAATTGTGAACCGGGCAATACGCGAACCCATCTACTCCTGGTATGTACGAGAGAGAAAAAAAGAGAGAGAGCGAGAAGAGAAAAAGAGCGAAGAAAAAAGAAGAAGAGAGAGAGAAAAAAGAAGAGCGAAGAAAAAAGAAGAGCGAAGAAAAAGAAGAAGAGCGAAGAAAAAGAAGAAGAGCGAAGAAAAAAGAAGAAGAGCGAAGAGAAAAAAGAAGAGAGAGAGAAAAAAGAAGAGAGAGAGAAAAAAGAAGAGAGAGAGAAAAAAGAAGAGAGAGAGAAAAAAGAAGAGAGAGAGAAAAAAGAAGAGAGAGAGAAATGTTACTTATGACTGAAACAGACATGAAGAGATATATTGTAGAATGGCAGAAACATTTACATGATGATTTTAAATGTACGAGTACAAAACTATGAAAACATTTATAGTTTTCACACTAAAATGTCTTTCTCAGCATTCTGACAAAATCAAATAAAAACAACAAAGTTTAGTTCAAAACCTCCACCACCTCCGCCTTTGCTCCCTCCTCAGTTCCGGACAAAAGATTAAGTATTCTCGACTACCAAGACAGGAATGAAAACTGATTGTTATTTAATTATTGTTCTATGTAATGTTGGAGACACGATGTTGATGTAACGATTGTTAACATGGTAAATACGAGTTCAGCGAACGCACGGAATCGGATCGTCTGGTGTATTTGTGCCTCAAAAGTCGTAAGATCTACACTCTAATCCGAAGTTAAACTCTGGTCAGATTTATACGCATGTTGGAAAGCAGCCACTTAAAAGGTGACCTCTTTTGTGGAGTTTTAACCCAATGAAAGGGATGCAGTCGGTGGATTGTAAGCCCCGTCAACAGAGTAACAATTTTATTTAAATTATGTCTCAAGGCCGAGGTATAGAAACAAGATATTCAGCGTTTTTAGTATCCAAACTGTGTGTGTGTGTGTGTCATTAAGGTTGGTTAATTTTGCTATAAATAGGGATTGTTGGTATTTTTTATATAAAAGATGTGTTGATGGTATTTTTTACTATAAAAGGTGTATTCTTGTACTCTCATAGTGTTTTGTTTTTATTTGGTGGGGTTCACAATTTATCCATGGCTGCCTCGGGTCAGGATGAACCTGGGAACAACAGCAATTAAGGAAGCTGCGTTGTCCTTGTTTGTTTGTTTGGGTTTTATGGCATATCAACCACTGTGGGTTATTTAATGCCAAATCCAGTTTATATGAATTTTAAATGCCTATTTTGTATGGAATAAAAAACGTATAGCTGGCAACATTATTGTTTAAAAAAAAAAAAAAAACGTATAGCTGGCAAAATTATTCATTTTCTACAAAAAAAAAAAAAAACTTAGAGCTGGCAACATTATTGTTTCAAAAACTTAGAGCTGGCAACATTATTGTTTCAAAAACTTAGAGCTGGCAACATTATTGTTTCAAAAACTTAGAGCTGGCAACATTATTGTTTCAAAAACTTAGAGCTGGCAACATTATTGTTTCAAAAACTTAGAGCTGGCAACATTATTGTTTCAAAATCTTAGAGCTGGCAACATTATTGTTTCAAAAACTTAGAGCTGGCAACATTATTGTTTCAAAAACTTAGAGCTGGCAACATTATTGTTTCAAAAACTTAGAGCTGGCAACATTATTGTTTCAAAAACTTAGAGCTGGCAACATTATTGTTTCAAAAACTTAGAGCTGGCAACATTATTGTTTCAAAAACTTAGAGCTGGCAACATTATTGTTTCAAAATCTTAGAGCTGGCAACATTATTGTTTCAAAAACTTAGAGCTGGCAACATTATTGTTTCAAAAACTTAGAGCTGGCAACATTATTGTTTCAAAAACTTAGAGCTGGCAACATTATTGTTTCAAAAACTTAGAGCTGGCAACATTATTGTTTCAAAAACTTAGAGCTGGCAACATTATTTTTCTGAAAACATTATCTGAGACCTTGCTGTTGGATGCAGTTTATCGCCATACCCAGGACGCGGATGTAGTTTACCGTCATACCCAGGACGCGAATGTAGTTTACCATCATACCCAGGACGTTGCAATGTCCTTATCAGATGCCTTACTGCTGGATGTAGTTTATCAACAGTTAAATTACAAACGACGAAAGTACACTATAGGATAAAGGTTTGGGACAATTCTCTGAAAATCGAAGAATCATCTAAAAATTGAAAATTCTGCACCTCTTTTAAAACTAATTTACACGTTCACTCAGGCCAGAGAAACTTTCTTTTTCTGAAAGAAATTATTATTATTATTATTATTAATATACAGCTCTTAGAAAAGAACGCGAAAAGAATGTTTAACAATATTTCCACAGGATGTCGTATTCAAGATATGTTTAAAAATGGCATACGAATATAAGTAAATTATTTAAAACAAGACTTTCTACAAACGTCGCTTGTCTTGAGAAAAATTGTTGTAACAGTAATCACCGCGACAAAGCGTTTTTATATTTTTCATACTTGTACGAAATTTATATACAGAACTTGAAGACAGAAACTGGAGAAACAGTGTTAAGCACCTTTATCTTTTCGACATAATCTTAAATCGCGCTCTGTGTTGCAAAATATTTGAACAGTTAAGTCAATCATTTTGATTGCTTAATAATAATAATAATAATAAAATTAGCCGATCACTGCATTAAAGTTTCCTTAATATGTCTGCCCTTTTTGCCTAATCTCTGTTGCTGACTTAAGGTAATCTTAGGGTTGGCGGGTATAACATTTTAGGTTACTCTCCTCTCTAAAACATATGGATGCCATGCACTGATGGGTTTCAGCATCGTATCTTAGTTGGAGTTAACTATACCAAAGAAGGCATGAAACTTACTAATTAACATCCAGAGGGAGGCCCCAGACTTCTGACCTATAGTGTAATTTTGGAAAACAGGATTTCCAGGTCAGCAATATACGCTGAACAAACAAAAAACAATTGGTGCTTTTAATATTTGAATGAATATTGACACAATATTCAGAATATCAGGAAAAGAATAAAATCTGATTATGATTAAAATAAAAATCGAAATATTAAAACAACCCACAACATATTCGCTTTTCGTTGATTGTTTTCAAGTAGTCATTCTACAAACGCACATTGCACAATATCACAGAGAGTGTGTAAAGTGGACGCTGACGTCAAAACTTAAGGGCGACAATCTCATCCTTGAAGGCTAGTGTTCGTAACAAAATGTTGACCAGAGTGATATAAATATATATATATATATATATATATATATATATACTATTGTAGTCACAGTGATCGAAGTTTGAGCTTGATCGCTCATTTTATTGCTATTAGAGTGTAAACATGGCCGCTCTTCAAGCAGTGTGCACGACACATGTGACTCTTTAAATGTGTGAAACAAATGTAATTGTAAAAAAAGAGAGTAAAAAACAAAGATTATATTCCTAAACGTGAAAAAAAAAATTTTTTTAATAAATTATTAAATAATAGATAGAACATCAATGGAAAATACGAAAAATTAAGGAATCAGCACATATGCCTGGCAACAAAATTCTTAACCAACCAAGTATGCTAGAGAAAAGCAATGATTAACACCAAATTGCAATATAACCTCTGGTAACAAAATGTAAAAAAAAAAGGTTACCGAGACATTAGGTTCATAAGTCCCAGAAATTAATACACATGGCCCAGTGGATAAAGGTGTTGGTTAGATCTAGTGACTATACCCAGAGTTGTGAATTCAGTACCAGGCTACAGCAGTCGTTAAACAAAAACCTTGAAGAGTTGAGTTAAAGGGATATAACTGAGACATCTGAAAGAGGCATGGCACATAGAAGTAGAATAATCTACCCTGGTGGACCAAATAAAGGGTTCGATCCGAAATTCCAATCAGCTGAAGAAGGCCGAAGCGTACAACAGCGAAAAAGTTTTGAATATGGCAATGAAGATGAGGATAACAGTCCGAATGATGTAAACGAGCTTATTCATGTACGAATCGAATAGTGTGCAGCTGAACAATAGCATATATTATTTTTAAGCCCCTGATTCCATCAAACCGTATTTAGTATTTGTGTTTAATTTATTATCTATATGGGGATTTTAAAAGCGCTAAACTGGATCAATGGCTACAGCGACACCCCGATAAAGAGTTGTTGGACCGTTGTATTTCATCCGCACGCAGATTTCTAAAAAAGTATTATTTTGTTTTCTAAATCGGAGAAATACCTTTCAACCGCTATTTCATGAATACATAAAATCTATACTTGCTAAACGATCATCTGTGAATAAATACCATACCGACTGTGAATGTTCATAAATTGGCATTGTTTGTGTCTAAGGCTGATTCATTTCATAAAAACCAAAGTTAGCTGAGAACAATAGCGGGTGGGGAATGTACACCTTTTTTAAATTGCAGGTCAAGTCACATTTTTCTGGTTTTATTGCCGTTTTACGTGTTTTTTGATTGGAGGACCTTCGAACCTTACACTTTCGAAAATTTGGAATTTGTTTTTTTCTGCTTCAAATAACAAACCTGTTATAAAGGTGTATCATATTAAATACTTCATACTCAGACTTTGTTTGTGCCGGCCTGCTGAGAAAGAAACCTAGACTTAAAAATTAAAGCAAAATGTGAGCACAAAGAAAGATGGATTGTATCAGCTTTGTGTAAACGTTTCCAGTAGTTTCATCGAGAATCATTTGCACATATTTAAGAAAGAATGAAAAGACAAAAAAGCTTACGATCAAAAGCAGAAAATTTAAAATGAAAGACATTTTTTTAAAGAAACAAGAAGTAAAAAACAATTCACTTTTTCATACAGAGGAGATGTAAAAGCGAAGAGAATTATCACAAAGAAAGATCTAAATAAAAAGGTCTACAGAGGGGGTACAGAACTGCATATATATGTTGAGAGAGGGAGAGGGGAGGGAGGGGGAGAGAGAGAGAGAAACGTGGTAACTGTCAGTTTCCCACCTCAGTGTGATCTTCACATCAATATAGCAAATTCTAAACAGTGTGCGTGTGTACGTGCGTGTGTACGTGCGTGTGTACGTGCGTGTATGTTAACCTTAGCCCACCACGCGTGAGATGCGAAAATTATGATGAAAAATGTCTACATGAAGAATTCTTAGCCTTTTGTGATAATGTGTTGTCTTTGCAATGAAGATAGTTCAAGCGCTAAGTTAACTGCGTGGGAGGAGTGTGTACGCTGAAAGTGAAATCGTTGAACCGGGTTCAAATTCCACTCGATTCTGCTTCGTTCACTTTGCTCTGTCTGCAAATGGAGGCATGAGTCCGTTTTCTACCAGCTATGGCTATAAACTTGAACCTCTTGGACTTTTGGTGAAGCCTGAAGAGGACTGCTAGGAGACTTCGTGGCAGACTGTGCGCCATTTCTCTTATCATTTCTTCCGAAAAGTGTGGTTTATTCGACGCAAGCCTTCACCCTACCATAACCAAATCAACTGTGTGGGTAGAGTAGCGGTTCAATTCAAAACTGGACTGATGGATCCCCTCATAAATTGAAATCGATGGGAAAGTCCGCTACATATTATTTGAGCTAACACTATTTGGGTTACTAGTCTTCAAGTACTGAAACTGAGATGAGCATCCTTCTACCACGATCATTCATAACGTAGGTGGTCGTAGCGTTCCACAGTTTTCCTTCTGTGAATTGCCATATCTTCTTGACAAAGATAATTGAGTAATTCCCTGTTGATTTTTTGCCATGGTTTGAATTTCCCTTAGAGTTGTTGCCGCTCAAAGCTGGAAAGACGAAGTTACATTCATTATTTAACACAGAGTTGGTTGGTGATAGTCGAGGTGGGTAGAAGAGAATTGTGACTTTCTCTGTGCCATTAATGCGAAAGTGAAAGTAACATACTATGGCGGAATTTTGAATCCAATTTAACGACCTGCACCATCCATTTACTTTATTATAATACAATGTACAACTTAAATAACATTAATTCTACATATCGACACCCTTTTAAAGCTAATTTTTGGCAACAATAACGTTGTGGCAGTATTGAGAACGGGTGACAAACCCAAACTAGTCTTTGTATCAAACAGAAAAAGCATAAACAATTTGACTATAAAGAGTTAAACGCCGAATCTCAGAGATCAGTTTAAAAGAAAACATTCACCTCTATTTTTGTCATATTTCTCAACTTATACATGTGTATAAACGACACCGTTGTCAATAACTGACATAACTTCCAACAAGTTCAACGGCAATCTATTTACGTGAGACTGACTGAACAGGAGGTTCAATCATAGCTAAATGCAAATCTACTTAAAAATGTTCCCTAATACAGAAGATGACACTAGAATCTTTTGCTCCGACCTTGTAGGTGCGCTGCGTAAAACGTTGATCAAAGATGATACTAGAATCTTTTGCTGCGACCTCGTAAGTTCGCCATATAAAATTTTAAGAGAAAGCACGTGCATCTGTCATTTGCGACTGTCAGCTTCCCTAGTCTTTCAAAGTAGCAATTGAAAAAGTCACCGCGTTTCACATTATTTTAATGTGCATTTAATTTTTTTTTTCTTCCGTTGCTATCTTGTGAGGTCGAGGTTGTACAAACACCCCGAGTACTGTTATGAACATCCGATTTGAGAGTTTTAAAAATACAAAACAGGAAACGAATAAAAAAAAGTCCAAGAGAAAATTATATCCACTCACTTTTTATCGTCTCCATGAGCGTAATATAATTAATAAGATGATGACAAACATGAAAGACACAGGCCCATCAAAAACTGTCAATAAAAGGTTATCATTCTTGATAACAGGAACACGAAATTCTATAATTTTCGTCCTGTTGATGCAAATGAGTGCCGCAAAATGTGAGTTGTGTACTATATAATTATTTTTAATATAAGGCACGAGATACTCTCAAGGTAGAGTTTACATTCAAACCGTTAATACTGAATGAGGCGGGGAAATATGATTAGAAAATAAAATGGTAGGAAATGAAGATGAGTGGGGCGGGGGGGAGATTACGATTGAGGTCAAGATAGAAAATTTCAGGAGAGCAAACACGAGGAAATCTGTTGCACAAAGACGTGCTATTCTGTTTGAGTAGAACATTCTAAAATTTGGAACACTGGGGAAATGAGGATAATTCAACTTCGTGGACGTAGCATAGCGAATCCTACCTTTAAATATCTGAGATGAGCATAAATGGAGCGCGCTTAAACATCGGTCATATAAATCACAGTACAGTAATGTCTGGCTTGCGAGTTTGCGTCTCTGGGAAGATAAGCTATCCACCACATTATCGCGCTATTTTGAACTCTTTGAAGGCCGGGAAGCAAGGATTGAGCGCATGGCGGCTACAATTGGGCGTCTACAGCCAGCGCATGGTGGTTTCAATACGGTATCTCCATTCTCTATTTAAATGTATATCCTCTTTACACAACCTGGAAAAACAAATTTCCAATATTTCTAGTTCTAATTATTAGGTTGGTGCAAAAATAATGACGTAATAATGTCGTTTTTTGACGACTAATATTTCAGACTAAAGATTATGTATCCATCTTCGTTAAACTTAGTCACAACACTAGATCAAATGGGGATAAATACACACCACGCTTTAAAATGGAGAGGTTCTACTTGTCTACTCAGCTAAATATGGCACTATGTCAAAAAAGGTAATAGCCAGAGAAATATTGCGCTACGCCAATCTCCCAATTGGGAAGCGCTATATTTTCATAATATGTATCCAATTTAGCTAAGTATAACACGGTGCCAAAGAAAACAATGAAAAAGTATGCGAGTAGGAAGACCATACTGCGCCAATCTACCAAGTGCAGGCGACCTGTGTCGTTAAGATCAGCATTTGAACTAGGACACTAAAACAAATCATTACAGTAAATATATTTTAGATTAAACAGTTACCTCAAGAGCTTATTCACGGAGCATCCAAAAAGTTATGGCCTCGACAAATTTTGCAAAACTACCTTTCTGACTAAAAATATTCTAATAAAAGAAATATTAATTGCCTGGAAGAACGTTATTATTAAGAAAAATCCATAAGAATTGATCTCGTGTAAAATACTCTGCTATACGAGCAAGCCTTAACACGACATAATGTAGATATATTTATAAAGCTTAAGTGAGTCAGGGTAAAGTAAGGGGGTATTAAGTTTCTCTCCGGTCTTTTGAACATGAGTAGAGGTTTATCCCTTGTTTCCTGCTTAAGATTGAGTTTTTGGTTCCTTCTAAGGCCTTCAAGTCTATACTTCTGATGTCTTCGCCTGAACTCAGAAATTTTATTCACTAATCCCCACCCCCGGTCCCAATAAGAGTAGATACGTTCACTTATCGTCTGGTTCACACACATTCCCAATCTTTTGAAGACGAGTAAAGGCATACGACAACTCATCGTATGGCTCTATTTTGAATGGCTCTTGGGCCTTGAATTAGGTAAACATTAAAAAAAAATGGTAACCTACCGGAGGCAAGGGAAAAATCACAAAGATGCGAGCTCCAAAATCAAACAAGTACAGAGCTTTAAATATCTGGAAAATGTTTTAGCAAATAACGGAGATTGTGGCACCGAAATCCGAAATCGCACTGGAATGACACAAAGTACTTTCCAAACATTAAAAAAAATATTAAGAAAGGAATATTTCGTTAGAAACGAAAGTGTTTATACAAATGCTATACAATATTAATCCTACTATAGGGTAGTGAATGCTGGACGATTTCCTCACATGAAAAGTTTAGACAACAGAAATGTGGTTCTACAGAAGGATGCTGAGAATATCTTAGACGGAGCATGTAAACAAGGAGGAATCTTTTAAAGAGAATGGAAACAAAAAAGGAAAATTATATATGAAATCAGAAAGACGTTTGAAATTTCTGGTGCACATAATGAAAAAAGAAGGTTTGGAAAATTTGATCCTCACAGGATATAAGGAAGATAAATAGAACAAAAAAAAGCGACGGATAAACTACCTGATAAGTTTTTAAAACATTAAGAGCTACGTAGGGTAGGAAGATGTGGATAACCATGACCGCTTACGTCCTGAAAGTAGACAGCACTCGAGGCACAATCTTAATGGTTATTGCTCTACAGATGTCCTCAACCCTGATAATTTGTAAAATTTTCTCTGGTAGCTTAATTGAGCTCATACAGTTAAGTGTAACAGACTACTTACTTTGAGTTTGCTGCAAAAAGAGACTCGACCATTCCAAATGGAATGGACAGGTGCGAGGTTTGTTTTTTTTGTTTTGTTTTTTTTGTGATACGAGCTGTGATACTTGCCCCTGAGATGAGAAAAATTAAGTTATTCTCGGAACGTTCTAGATAAAATAAAGAAGTTCAGTGAATAATTATTGATGACCTGTTAATTAGTACACCTGTGAACCGGGATAAAGATAGTCACGAGCCCTTTTATTTCGTATGAATGAGAATGATTCATATCCACTGTGTCCCAATTACTATGAAGATAAGAGTCCTTGTCAAAAGGACCACCAAAGGCTGCAATTATGACAAGATTAACCGGATGTTATCCTACTCTGTACTTTCTCCTTATAGGGACGATATGAATGGATAGGTTCATTTTACGCGGCATAAATGAACGTTAAGTATAATTTATTCGTTGCCTTTTTTCTGAAAAGCATCGCCTGACAGCTTCGTGGTTGAAATATGCTAAGAGCCATGAGTTCAATATCTAGAATACAAGAAGCGCCAGCCTCGCTTCTTACAGTGTGCAATTTAACACGCATATGCTTTCTGATCTTTAAATTACAATAGACATATTAGAAATGTGTTCATTTATTGGTTGGCGAAAGAAAGAAAAAAGTCATTGTTCAGATACGTATCTAATAAAAAAGCACTTATTGCCACCATCATCATTAGAGGGAACCTTTTGACTTGCTTCAATTATCATTTATATTTCCGTTTGAAAAATCTATATTTCAATCTCTAAAATACGTAGCTGATACTTATTGCAATTCCAATCTGATTTGAAGTTATTTACAAATTATTCTAAGTAAAACTTAAAACATTTTTTATTTATAGAGGGATTTCTTTACCATAATCACCAGCGCACACTCCGAATATCATTTGAGAATATTATAGGTGTTATACATTAGGTCTAAACAACCTACCTTCTGAGCAGAAGGAATGGCTGTTGGGACTTAATATAATCGAAGTCTGATTATATACAGAGGTTTTTTTCTCCTCTACCGTTTCCCTGGCAGTTCTTAGAATTTTTTTTGATGTTGTGCACACAATTTACATAATTCTCCTCTTTGGCTCTGAAGAGAGGGAATGAAAAACAGGTTAGCCTCTATTTCGCAATTTTCGTCTTATACATGTTTAAATTCACCTACTTACGCTGTTTTTTGTTTTTTTTTGTTTTTTTCTTAAATAGAATTATATGTCTTATAATATGTTAGCATTAATAAAAAAAGTTTTGTACCCACCCCATACACTATTTGCATTGTTTTTTGTTTTTTTCTGTCGGATTTAAAAAAAGAAAAAGGAAAAATATCACTACTTATCCAATGTGATCGCCAAGTTGTATTTTAATATCTTCATTTATTAATATTTTTCCATGAGACTAAGCACGCGTGCCTCTAACGAGATCTTCACTTACTCCAGAATATCACTGTCTCCAGTGACATCGCGAAGGTTTAACCGAGGGACCGAATTACACTTGCTTTCAGTGGCGAAATCAGATTCTGCCATATAAGCAACAGTCTTGGTGTATGCGACGTAGACCTGAAAAGCGTCATCTTTGAGAGGGCGACATACAGGACGAGACCTTGTTATTGTAGTATGGCGTGCCATGTTACAAGAAGATCATCTTTGGCGTTTGCGAAGGCAACAGTAAGGTTATATTCCGTACTATCAGAATAATACCTACCCACAGGATACCCGTCCTACTCCATATGCTCGCCAACATTAATCATCTTCGCTAAACCTCTTCCCTATTGAATATGTAAGGAGACATGATGAGCCTACGACTACCTCGTTTAGTTTAACCACCTGCAAATCTTTCTGTATTGTGTCATCAGGTGCAAGAAACATGGAATGTATCACATGTATTTATATTTATACGGGATTACATGTCTGGATTAACGTCTAAAGAGAATATACTGTGTATTAATAATGTATTAATGCTTGAATACTACAGACTCAGTGGGAGCTCCATTACTTTGTCCGACATGATTAAGCTTCAGTAACTTGGGGTTTGTCAACGTGTTCAATAGGTTCCATTACTCACTGACGTAACCTCTTGGTAAAAATCGAAAAATCACCCGGTCACTTTTCAGCGTTTTTATTAGGTTAAATCATTTGCATAAGTGACAGATCAACGCATGTTATTCAGCCATGTCATTCTTACTCTCATTATATATATAAATGAGAGAGAGAGAGAGAGAGAGAGAGAGAGAGATGGATGTTGGATTTAACGGCATGTCGACTCCTATTTGGGTCATTTTATGGCGAAGCCTTATTTATTTATGAATTTAAGATGGTTATAGTGTATAAAAGGTTGGGAGGCTGTTGGATTTTATAATCTACTGTATTTTTTGGGATTGCTTTTTCTTGTGATTGTTTCTGATTGTATATTTTCATATCTACATCCATACATGCATATATATGTCTATAAACACATATACACATACATATACACTATTTGAAAGGGTTATATTTTATTGAGGATCTTGATTTCTTTGAGAAAGTTGTATATTTTATCTGTGTCTGTATTTTTGAAAATTTCTTTTAAACCTTTTCCATTGAGATATTTTTGTCTTAATTATGATTTTGCATTCCAATAGGATATGTTTTATTGTGATTAGGCTTCCACATCTTCATTTTGGTGGATTTGCCTTTTTTAATATATAAGAATGGGTTAAGTATGTGTGTTCTATATGTATTCTGGTTATGACGACTTGCTTTTTCCGAGTATTTCCAAGATTATTTCCCCATTTTCCTATTTTAGGTTTAATTTGAAATAGTTTATTTCCAGTTTGGTTTTTCCATGAATTTTGCCATTTGTTTCTTATATATTTGTTTATTTTAGGTTTTAAGTCTGTATATGGAATTTGAAGATTTTCATCTATTGTCATTTTTAAAGATGATTTAGCAGCAGTATCTGCCTTATCTCCTCCTTGGATGCCAACATAGCTAGGAATCCAGCAGAAGATGATATTTTTGCTTTTTTTCATTGAATGTAGTTTATATAGGAGACTTTGTATTAATGGATTTTCCAGTTTTTTCCCTTTTAGGGATGTTAATAAAGATAATGAATCTGAGAAAATAATATAGTTTTCTCCTTTGTTTTTTTATATGAATTTTAGTGCTAGTTTTATTGCGTAAGCTTCTGCACTGAAAATTGATGCTTCATTTGGCAAGCGTTTTTTGATAATTGTTTTTTTTTTTTTTGTTATTGCTGCGCTGCCTGTTTTTTCTTCGTCTTTTGAGCCGTCCGTGTAAATACTTTCATAGTTTTGATATTTTTCTTTTATTTTTGAGAATTTTTCAATGTATGTTGTGGGGTGTGTTTTTGATTTTGATAATTTGTTTAAACTTAATATTATGTTTGGATTTTTGATTATCCATAGTGGTATGTTTGATTGGTTGGTTTTAAGTATTTGATTAGACTGTATATTATTTTCTTGGGTGATTCCTTCCATTCGGAGTCCTAATGTTTTGATTTTATCTGTGTTAAGTTTAAATTTCTCTTTTGTGATTTGGGGTAAGTACACAGTCGTGTGTGGGTTTAGAAGGACAGGAAGAGAGTTTTAGATAGTATTGAGTTGCTAGTTTTTCCTTTCTTAGTTGTAATGGGGGTTCATTTGCCTCTACGTGTAGACTCTCTATAGGTGAGGTGGGATAGGCTCCTAGAGCTATCCGAAGGCCTTCATGGTGTATTGTGCTTATTGTTTTTAGATAGGACTTTCTAGTTGATTGGTAGACCATGCTGCCATAGTCCAGTTTGGAGCGGATCAACGTTCTATAAAGTTTAAGAAGGGTTTCTTTGCTAGCTCCCCATTCTGTGTGGGCTACTGTTCGCAGTAGTTGGAGAGCTTTAAAACATTTTGTTTTTAGGCAATTGATATGTGGTCTAAAGGTCAGTTTGCCGTCAAAGATCATTCCTAGAAATTTGTATTGCTGAACTACTGTTATTTCTTCATTTTCTAGTATTAGAGTTGGATTATTATGTAATTTTTTCAGTTGGCAGAAGTGTACAGATTTTGTTTTTGTTTGGGATATTTTAAAACCGTTTTCAAGTGTCCATTT
The DNA here is from genome assembly GCA_963932145.1 of Acanthosepion lycidas. NCBI lineage: Eukaryota > Metazoa > Mollusca > Cephalopoda > Sepiida > Sepiidae > Acanthosepion > Acanthosepion lycidas. The sequence continues at coordinate 20,099,642 of OZ010583.1, read as the reverse complement.
GTTTATTTGATGTAAGCATTGTTGAAGTTGTCTTTCTGCTGTGTTGAGGTTTCTCGATCTGTAATATATTGTAAAATCATCAGCGTAAAGACTACAGTGTATTCCTGGTTTGATGTTTTTTATTATGTCATTTATTTTTATTTTGAAAAGTGTAGAGGAGAGTACACTTCCTTGTGGTACTCCCCCTTCTTGCTTTTGATAATCAGATAGTGTAGCATCTATTTGTACTTGGAAGAGTCAATCTGTTAAAAATCCTTTTACAAAGTTTGGTAGTCGACCTCTTAGTCCTAGTTTATGCAGATCTTTCATTATACCATGTGTCCAGGTTTGATCAAATGCTTTTTCTATATCAAAGAATATGGCTATTAGATGTTGTTTGTTTAAATTGGCTTCTCTTATGGCTGTTCCTAGTCATATTATATGATCTATTGTACTTCTTCCTTTATTATAACCACATTGATATTTTGATATGCGTTTTCCTTCTTCTAGAAACCAACTCAATCTGGCATTGACCATTCGCTCCATTGTCTTACATAGACAGCTTGTTAATGCTATTGGTCGGTAACTTTGTGGATTGTTTCCCTCTTTTCCTTCTTTGAGTATGGCAATAATTATCGATTCTCTCCATATTTTGGGAAATTTCCCAGTTGTCCAAATATTGTTGAAAATATTCAAAAGGTATTTCAACGATTCTTGTGGTAGTTGTTTAATAAATTCATAGTTGATTTGGTCTGGGCCTACTGCTGTATTGTGGGATTTTTTTATGGCTTCTATTAGTTCTGCTTTGTTGAATAGGTTGTTGTAGGCCTCTGTATTTTTAGATGAGAAATTTAGTTGGTTATTTATATCTTTTTGTTTATACTTTTATAGGTTTTGATTTTTACTCATTTTAGAGTTTTCTGCAAATGTCTCTGCTAGTAGGTTTGCTATCTCTTTTTTGCTGGTTGCTTTAGTGTTGTTCTTTTTAAGATGTATTATTGGGGATATTTGATTTTTTCCAGCTATTTTTCTCATCATTTCCCATATTGTTTTGGTTTTGGAATGTGTATTTAGGCTGTTTTACATTTTTTTTTTTTCCAACATTCTCTTTTGGCTTCTTTAACAGTTTTCCGTGCTACTGCTTTGAGTTTTTTCATTTCAATCAAATTTTGGGTTGTGGGTTCCTTTTTGAATTTTCGCAGTGCTATTTCCCGGTTTCTGACTGCTTTTTGGCAGTTTTTGTCAAACCAGGGTTTAGTTTTTTTATAATTATTTTGCTTTTTTGGTAGATTTTCTGAGGCAATGGTTATTAGTGTTTTGGTAAAGTATTCTATCGAGTTGTCTGTGTCTTTTGACTGTATTAGTAATTGTTTACATTTGTTTTTGAAACCCTCCCAGTTGGCTCTTTTCAGTTTCCATCTGATGGGACCTATCTTTTCTTCCTTGGCAGGCTTTTTATTTTCTAGAATGATCAGGTAATGATCACTGCCACATGTGTCGCTATGCGTTTTCCATGTATAGTCCATACAAATTTCTGGATCGCATATACTTAAGTCTATTGACGATTCTGATCCACTGGAGGGATTAAGGTAGATTGAGGATTTATGATTTAATAGACATAAGTTATGGGTGTTAATTATTTCTTCTAATATTTTACCTTTTGTATCTAGCTTTTTGCTATTCCAGATAGGATTATGACTGTTAAAGTCTCCTAGTAAGATTCTGGGTTTAGGAAGTTGTTCTATTAAGTTGTTTATTTCTGTTGTATTTATTGGTTCCTGTGGCGGTATATAAATGGAAAGAATTGTGATGGTTTTATCGTGTCACTTGTGTTGCTATTGCTTGTAATTTAGTTTTAATGTGTACTTTACTTTGCGGTATGTCATTTCTAATCAATATTGACACTCCTCCATTAGCTCTATGTCCTGTATTGTGGTTATAATGGTATTGTTTATAATTTTTAATTTTTAAGTTGGCATTTTCTTGTAAAGAATTTTCCTGTAAGCAGATGACGTCTGGATACAATAGTGACATAAGTATGAGTAAGTCATTGTAATTAGATTTTTATTCCACGACAGTTCCATTGCAGGATCTTATGTGCCATAGTTATATTTTTATTTTTTGGGGGGTGAAGTTACCTTCTAGGTTTATATCATTTGTCCTCTCCAGTTTTTTTCCATCTCTTGAGTTTTTAGAAGCTTTGTCTTCAACTGCTTGTGGTGTCCTTCGGTCAGATTTTGGGTTTTGTTTTGGATTTTGTTTATATTCTTTCTCTTCTATTTCCATATATTCCATAGGTTCAAATTTATTTTCATTTGATATATTGATTCTTGATTTTGAGTTAGATCTTGACCGAGTGTTTTCTTGTTCTGTTGTCACTTTTTTGTCTTTTTGTTTATTTTTCATTTTCTTGGTTTGGGGGAAGAGAGTTCGCTGGAGTTTTGTTCTATGTTTTCTTTCCAGGGTTTTTTGCCTTCTTCTGGATTAATTCCATTTGATTTGGGTTGTTGACTTTTATTTTTATTTTGATCCGATTTAAGTTCAATTAAAAAGGTTTTTAATTCTTCAAAGAAAGCTTTTAATTCCTTACATAAATTTGTTATTTCAGTTGTATCTTTTATCTTCATTGTTTATTTTATTTGCTTTTTGTACCATGGAGGCGTAGGTGTTTTCTTTTCTGTTATTTTTAACTTCTTTTCGTGCCTCTGAGAAAGATATATTTTTTTTTGTATTTTATTATGATTATTTCTTTTTCCTGTTTGTAGATACTACATTGTTTTGAGAGGGCAGAATGGTTTCCCAAACAGTTTGAGCATAGGCTCTCATTTGGACAGTTCTCTTCTTTATGTTCTGGTTCTTTCTCACTACATTTTCCTCATGTTTTTTTTTTGTTTCGACAGGAATCTCTGTGATGCCCAAATTTGTGGCATCTATAACATTGAAGAGGGTTTGGTATGTATTGTTCTACTTTTATAATTTCATATCCAATTTTAATTGTTGTCGGAATTTGGGGGGAGTTGAAGGTTAGAATGTAGGTATTAGTTTGTATCACTGCTTCATTTTTCTTTATTGTGATTCTTTTGACATTTGTAACACCTTGAGTTTGGAGTTCTATTTTTATCTCCTCTAGAGTGCACAGGGAGAGCTCCTTGCTTTTTACTACACCCTTTGAGAAATTTAGGGTTTGGTATGGGTAGGATTTTATTTCTATTTCTTGTAGTTTTTTTTGTCGTATTAGTGTATCCGCATATATCTTTTTTTTCCACTTCCACTAGTAATGTCCCATTTTGTAGTTTTTTTTTACATTTTTTGGTATGACTATATTTGATATAGCTTTTTGGATTTTAAATGGAGATATTTCTGTTAGTGCTTTGTTGCTTATTGCTTCAAGAACAATAAATCGTGGAAAGTTTTCACTATGATTTTCTGTTTCTGGGTCATTATCCACATGTGGTCTCTTGGAAGATTTCTTTTTTTCCATTGATTGTTTTTATTTTTGTTCATCATCCACGCTCCCTACCCACCGCGGAGTCCAGTACTGGGACATGACAAGGGGGAAACCCATTCGCCTTGCCATGTCGGGGTACGTGAATGATATACTCTCTTTGGGAGGAGTCTTTGAGCACGCGTGTTCCTTTGTTTCCGTTATCCAAGTTTTATGGCTGTGAAGGTTTAGCAGGTGTGTCAGATCCTTTTTTTCTCCCAAATTGATTGACCCTCAGCCACCGCCTTCCATCACATATTTAGGGTTAAGTGTTAGTTTTGGTTGGAAAGAGGAGTGTCAGTTTGGGGTGGATTATATATGATGGGGCTTGACATGACCAGCCGATTGATCGGATCGGGCCCCTCCGACCGCCCGTCTAGCCCAAGTATGGGCCAAAGTGGTGTGTTACAGGATTGTGACCGCTTTACACCTGGGTTACAGCTTGCTCAACCACCAGGATCCCGTCCCCAGACATTACGGGTCGCCACCCACGGCCAACAGGAGGCCCCATTGAGGGACTTTTACCCTCTGCAGGGGGGGGGGGCAGTCGGCGTATTCTGATGCCCCACCAGCCGGGCCAGAGAGAGGAGAGAGAGAGAGAGAGAGAGAGAGAATGATATATGAACCTTCATATACCTGAAAAATGTTAGGAAAATTAATAACCGTGTGATATTAATAATCATATATACATATATATATATATATATATATATATATATAAAATCCATGAAAATGGCTAAATGTATAGACGAAAGCGCTCGGAAAAATGGACAGTTTTTGTATAATTTAGTTAACGAAGAGAAAAAAAAAATTATAAGACCATATGAGAAATTTATATAAAATCTTAAAGCACCCTGTCTGTCATTAATGAAGCTTGCATGAAAGAAGAATTGCTACATAAATACACAATTTTTTTATATATATATATATATATATATATATATATATAGGTGTGTTTTGCGTGTATGTGTATATATAAACAGAGGATGTACCAAAAATGTACTATTTTTTCTTTTTTGACTTCCTATAACTTCTTGAATTTATTTTCATTTTATATAAAATATTAATCTCGTTTGCAAGTCAGTAAACATTGCATTCATTGTCATTTAAAGAGTAAATTTTGTAGGGAAGCCTATATATATATATATATATATATATATATATATAAAAATAGCTGGCCACTCGTATTCGAGGATACCCGTCTACTAAGGTGGCTAGCCAATCCCTATTACAGACGCTCGCTCAGGCACATTTGTGTTTTTCTCAACACCCACAGAGTGAGTCCACGTGTGGTTTATACTGCAACTATGCTGAGAAGACCTTAGTTACAGTTTCTGGAAGAGAGCGTGTTATTCGGCTCTACGATTCCTCAATAAGAGCCATTATTCCACCGTGCCTGTATAATATATGTGTGTGTGTGTGTGTGTGTGTGTGTAACACCCAGCCACTTCCGGTTTTTTATGACAAGTTAGGCGGTTACTCTTTTCATTGCTCCATAAATATCTGTGATGAACACGCATTGCTCTGGGCAAGTCAATGCAAGATATTCAAGTGAACCTTTCATCTCGTATTTCCTCAGGCGGAAATCACTGCGAAATAAAATCGTTTCCAAATTATGCAGGAACCATTATAATAAACAATCAATATTACTGGCAAGTTACTGAAAGCCATGTCTAAAACCTGATCCTTTATATCCAATTCTAACATCTGGAGCACGGAGTTTAACGATCGTCGTTACAAGATACCCAACAAGACCAGAAAAGCCTTGAATTCAAATCAGTTTAAAAAGAAGTTAGTTATTGCGACTAAGAGCTGAATAGAAATTCTTCCAAAATTCAACATTTTCATGGGCCTTCTCTTTCTCATACATATTTATAAACACCCAATCTTCGCCAATTTTTCTCGATCGATCATTTCTGCTCACGAAACGTAGCTTAACGTAAACAATGACAACATATAAAGCAGAAATGATCGATCGAGAAAAATCGTCGAAGATCGGGCGTTCATAAACAGTAATTCGGACTTTGTTATTAGACACTTCTCTGTAGCTGAATGGTACAACACGTCAGGCCATAGAGCTCAAAGGCAATTTACTCAGAAGAAAAATTCTCGATCGTGCCGGTATTGAATCTTATCAAAATATAAATCTACGTCCCAATTTTTTTTTCCAATCTCACCTTACCTGAAAGAATTGCTACTACTCTCCCAAGCCAACATACACGACTACGAATATGTTGAAAAATGTAAAGAAAACGGTTTTGTCTGTCGCCTCATATTTTTGAAGATGTCCAGCACATATAAAAATCTAAACAATATTCATAAAAATATTGAATATTACTTGTTTACTTTTTGCCAGAGTTTGAATTATGATACTTTTTTCATCCACATGTTTTGACTAACCTTTCAGCCACCTGATGAACATTTATGAACGATCTCAAATTTAAAAGCATTGATGAACCAATGACGTCCACGCTTACGTATATTGCGAAAAGATAAATTCTACATTGCCTTGATAAAGTCCCCCAAAGAAAGAAACGCTTCGGCTAAAAATGTTTTCCCTCTTGTCTCTTTATTCCTTTTATTTCTCTCATACATACATATACATACACACACACACACACACATATATATATATATATATATATATCTCAGTGAGGGTCATAAATAATATCCGTTTTTGTTTATCAACGATTCACTTTGTTCTTTCGCTAAAAGCACGTGGAACCAAAACACAGATTCCGGACTGACTCATATTTTTTCTAAGTGTCAGCATACAGGAGACTGTAACGCGTTTAACATCTTTGCTATTTCCCGAGCTCTTTGCCATCGATTGCTTTCCATTAATGATTTTAGAGCATCATCAAAGTCTAATGAGCGCTCCGGTCTGGATTAATCTTCCAATGACGTTTCTCCAGAATGAAACTTTCAAACAAAATTCATACTTGACAGTGTATTATGACCCTTGATCAGAAACACTACATATTTTCTTGATGTCATCATAGCGTTATTTCCTTTCTTGAACTCCCATAACTAGCCCTGGGTAGAACGATAAAAGTTTGGGAGCCACTTTTTTTTAATAGAACCTATGTGAAAAAGTCGTATATTCAGTTGAGCTAATTTTTTAAAGATCTTTCTTTCCACAGAAAATACGCTTCTTTTTAGCATCACGCTAACGAAATAAACAGGAAGTAAGCTGGCGTCAACAGCCCCATGGTACATAAGGCGTGTGAATAAATACACTTCATATTATATGATGTCAATAAGGCGATAATTTATTCATTATCTATCTTCTAGAGAAGCCATGCAAAATATTTAATTCAGAAACCTATCTAGAGATAACACAGGGTGCGTTTGACCGTCACAGAAAAATTTGTGACGTCCCACTTTTAATAATGCCATGTCATCAGTTTTACGTCTTCCATTCAAAGCAATCTGTAAATGCTGTTCACAGTGCTATGAATAAATAACAATCACCATAATGATATTAACCACTCAAATTGGTATTTATTAACTTATCCACAGAAGTGAACATTTTTTTTTTAAATTCCCGTGTTCGAGTTCTCAGTGTGTAAATTGGTAGAGTGCAGAGTAAAGTTAATGAGGGTATTTTAATTCAGGTATGACTCAGGGCTGTTCATAAGCGAAATGTGTTTGTTAGTTGGGGCGGCGCGAAAGTTAATAAGGTTTTTAAAATATCCGATAAATGCTCGACGGGAATTGAAACTGGCGATCGCGAAGGATAGCTGTGTAAATGCAAGTCAGCTGAATGTTGCTGGAACCAAGTTCCGTGTTAACCATATAAGATAGTGGTGGGATGGGGGGTGGGAAGGGCTGTGTTATCTTGCCTGAAGAAAAATAAACAATTATCATTACCGGAAAACAGGGCAAGCATAAAAGGATGAAAAGAAATGCTAGAAACAAGATCTGTGTATATTACATTTGGGAAGATGGACTCTGGATTCACTCGCGGGCCTTGCGAACTGTATATACCCAGCACATTTAGAGAAATATCACCGGCTTGTGCAACAACCTGCTGATAGGTTGAATCCATAATTGCATGCAGTCTCCTTCACACACAAAATCAACCGTCCGCCTGAAAGAACTGGAAAAAGAACTCTTTTGCACAGGCTACATGGTGTTAGTTTTCAATAGTCCAATGGCGACTAAGTGAAGCGCAGTGACCGACGCCTTACTACTACTAATATCTTTCTTTGTTGATGATTACGGATCTATATATAATACTGTGTATATTGTACACTACGTTGACTGATGGGTTGAGCAGCATTTGTGTTGCATTAGGTGTTGTAATGTTCTTTCATCACCAGTTTTCATGGTCTGGTCGGGACTGTCCAGTATTCGCATATTTTTTATATGACCTTGCTATTTTTGACCGAGAAAATCCCAGAGCAGTTGCCACTTTAGAGATAGTGGGCATCATGTTTCCAGCTGCAAAAAATATTCCGCAATGTGCGCATACCATAAATGCCATACCTACAATACCTCTTTACCTATTACGTTACACACCACCTCGACACGCGAGATGCTGCCTAGAATTATTTGCCACTTTAGTTTTATATATAAAATGCGAGTTTATTCCGTTAGACTTTTTTTTCTCTACACGTTAAAATTCGCATTTGCAGATGTTGAAACAAATTCATTTTATAACTTTTTATTGGTGACAGTAAAACTGAGGCTTTTGACATTAACATGAGATGATTATTTATTATTCAAATTTCCGGGGAATTTAATTTATTCCATTAGTGTCGTCATCTGAAAGTTTTCAACTGATTAGAAGCCAGGAATCTACGAAATTTTCATTGCTATTAAATTTTACACGCCCTTAAAGAGCGGCAAATACTGGACAGTAAATATGTCAGCAAAGATTCCATTTATTCGCCCAATCCATAGTATCAAATCGACAAAACAAATGTAATTTACAAAATTCTTCATAGTTTACAGATGGTTCAATAAATATCTGCACACATTTTTTTTAAATAACAGCGATGTCCTCTAGCTATGGCTAAAATAGGATAGACTTACTCTTATAGTCTTGGGTGACAACCAATCTAGGAGAAGGAAAGTGAATTCAAAAGCAACCTGCAAAGGCTAGAAGGTAACTTGAAAAACAAATCTCCTCTGAGAGGACTGACGTCCCCCGTGCAAAAGAAACCAGTACGTCATTGCACTATTCTGCTTCGAATATCACCATGAACCACAATTATGAGATGGGGTAGAGTGGTGACTATGGCGGCGCAACATGCGCTAACAATAAAATGATTAATAATGACGGCTATGCCGGAATATTAACGGGACATTTTCATCATTTTCTACACATTTTTGTAGAACTAGAAGTTCTATCGGGATTTATTATCGGAGAGCACAATCTTAACAGTATAATATACACAAGGGACATGCGGTTGATAGTAGGCACAAAGAAACCTGCGGGAAACCATGGACAAGGTAATATAGGAAAGCGGGAAGAAAGCTATAAGAAAATAAGTATAGATGTCAACAAGAGGAACACCTACGGATGCAAACTACGGCATGTATGAAAATGTAAAAATCTGGAAAGTGTTTTAAATGAGTACAGAATACGTGACGTGGAAATACAGAGGCGCATTGAAATAACAAAAAGATGGTTTCCGAAAGTTAAAAACTTCATTAAGAAACAGTAAAATTTAATTAAAACAACAAAAAAAAAATGTAATACCAGTTCTCCCATATGACAATGAATGCTGAACAATTTCTTCACAGATGGAGAAGAAACCTGATTTGATTTGTGTTACATATCAACCTCAGTGGGTTATTTAATGTCGAAAAATTTTTTGTAATTCGTAATATTAAAAAGAAAAAGAAAATTATATTGAAATTTAATTTTCTTTTTTTTTTTTGATTGCTGGTAATATTTTTTCACCAAAACTGCATTGCTGATATTAAAACTATTTTTACACTTTCATAGTTTTTTTACCCCAGTTTGGGGGTTAACTATTTGCCCATAGCCGAGACCCTAACAAGTGCTACCACCGAAGGTCAGGTTGGACCTGGGTACAGCAGCTATTAAGAGGCGATTTCACAAAACCTCCTGATCAGAGGCCATGGACAGGGCATGTAAACAACGAGGAAGGACACTTATACTGAGAATCAGAAAGACATAGCTGAAATATCTAAGTTACATAGAGAGAAGAGAATGGTTGGAGAATTTGATACCCACAGGGCATATTAACTGCAAAAAGAACAGAGGAAAACAGTCAGTAAGCTACTTGGGAGAACAGGGATTAGGAAGGATAGCAAAAAGACAAACATTGTTTGCAGGTGATAGGAAGTTGCTGAGAACCATGCTCATCCACGTCTTAAAGTAACTCGGCAGATAAGTTTTCATTGAGAGTCTTTGGTCTGGAGACGGAAATAAATGTGAACAAAGGCCATTACACATCTTAAAACACAAGGCGTTCGAAGAACAAAAATAGACTCGACGAGGATATATATATATATATATATATTATATATATATGCACGTTAAAACTGGTCTCGAAAGGTAATACCTCTCTTAGGGTCATTACTTGTCGCCTGGAAGTTTCTAAAGTTCGAAGTACCGATTGAACGATCAATTGAACTATTTTCGGATTCTTGTTTCCTTTCAATTGGGCGTACGGATAATCATCATTTAGTTTTCTGTCCTATCCCCAGTACCTCGAAACTGGGATCAACTTTTGATGTCTTCGACTAAGAGTCAAAATTTGTTATGATGCCTAGTCTCTGGATATTCTCACCTTTGTTATGTTTAATGGCGTTTATTTTTCTTATCCTACTGCTTCTCTAACACGTCGATGTTGTTGCAAATCCACTTAACCTCACCGGTCTCAATTAATGAAAAGACAAGTAGGTTTTCTTCGCGGAGGACACACATCAAAACGACTATCATAAACATAAATGCAAACGATTTTCATTGGTTGATTTCGATAATTTCGTATCTCTCTCCCGCCTTGTATAACTGATTATTCTCATTTGATATTATGATTTGATTGCAACCAGTCTTAATTTGTTAATTCACTGCTGGAACTTAATTCAATGAGACTGTTTCTTTTTCTACAAGTCATAAGTGTCACTCAAGGTAGAGAGTTGTTGGATGAGTATGTCGTAAAATTCATTAATTTTCTACGGCTTATCACTTTTTTCAGGTTATTTAAAGCAAAAATGTATTTTTAGATTGTAAGAATTTACTTTTTGAGGATAAGGTTTAGTGATATATATATATATATAACCCATATCTGAGGGGATTCATACATCTCCCAAGGATATTTGTGCATAAATGAATGTAACAAACCTAACTGAAATTAGGACTCGGCTTTCCAATTAACAATTCCGTACATTACACCACCCGCACATCCAAGCTTACAGCACCTGGCATTCCCAAGCGGTCACCCATCTAGGTACTGACCATGCTTGACGTTGTAAGAGCGTATAGGGGGGTGTCAAGGTTGCTTATTATAAGGATCTGTAGGATAGGTAACGAGTGACACTCAAATTGAAGATGTTACGATTGTAGTTATCAGGGAAGCATCCGTTTTAGCAGACCATTCCCCGTTACAACTGTTCTAGAGAAGAAATTGTCCGAGTGAAATTACTCCTTACCAATGGAATATGAAGGGAACGAGGAAGTATCAATTCCGTGTACGTGGCCTTATGGCACTAGCTGTGAAGGCTTGGACTGGTGAAACAAAGGAATTTTGTTAGCACTAACATCTTACAGTAAAATAGCTAGAGGCTATTAACGTTCTGTCTGTAGAAACCAGGGTCTAAAGGCTGAAAACAGTTTATAACCTACAAGGCTGTGCAAACGCTTCTTGAAAGTGAAAAATGGACAGATCCGGCTCAGGTGTGTCAGTCATACTTCGTTTTTGGTTGGATCTAACTCTTGTAGAGTGGAAGGAGTCCGGTATTTCCAAACTTCGCGAACCATTTTTGACTCATTCGATCATTTACAATACCTTATCCATAAACTGCACAAGTCTTTTGTGTGTCGTACTTTTTATTAAAAAATAAAATAAAAAAGGCTAATAAGCTAAAATGTTTATTCTCTTTTACATTGCTAGAATCAAAGAAAATGTCACCATAAAATCAAGAGTGATTTTTAAGACGAACTTCGATAAAAACTAAACGCTCCTAGTCCCATGAAAAACCGAAGAAACTTGCCAAGCTAATATTACTTTAATTTTTAATTGACACAAGTAGACAGGACATTAAGTTTTGAGGAGTGACAGGTGAATGCGATAGAGCGCAGAAGAAAACCTACATTTTTTTTTAAAGCAGGCACACATATCACATCGACACGATAAATGAATTAAACTGTGTTATGTAGTAACATTACTAAGAACAAGAATCCTAAGAACAATGTCTTCGAGTTGGAAGATTTCGTTATTAAGGAATTAGGTTAGAAATGTTATACTTATGTTTTGTAATCTTACACCATTAAATATTTTTTCGGTTTAAATGCATATTTCATTACAATCTGGGAAAGCAGTTATATTCGTTACTTACATAAAAGGCTGTACAACTACAAATAAGTCCAGAACCGACAGACGCCTTTTTTTCCTTTATATTCTTATTTGTTTATCCTTCTTTCGAATCCCATACACGTTTCAACCCATACCGGCATTTTCTCTTTTTGCTATTATTACGTTTTCTCATGAGAGTTTTTAAATATATGTGTAAATTAGCAAGGCGAAGGAGAAGGTTGAAGAAAACAAAAAACCTGGCGTATTATAGAAAAGTTACCTCATTCATAACTTATAAGTTATGTGTTCATCTGACCGATCACGACTGCAAGTTTCTTACACGCTATTGTACGCATGCAATGATTATTAATAAAATGTAATGTTTTACCATTTTAGAATTATACACAGTATTGCGATTTCTTTTGAGTTACACACACAAATTATATATATCAAGGGAGAAGTGCCACTAGCACGCAAGGGGTTACAGATAGTAAGAATAAAGAAAAGATTTGGGAAAAAGAATAAAGAAAAGGACAGGGACCAAGGTCAAGGCACCAGAAGATGTCGATTGACATTACATTTGAATATTTGAAGATTATAGCTCTCAGGGAAGCAAGTGATAGGAAGAGAGTTCCATTGGCGGGAGGTGCATGATAAGCTGTTGGAATAGAAGAGATGGTTACTTTTAGTTGTTTCGACAGTGAAAGAGTGGGACTGAGATCTCAAACTCGTAGCACGTTTAAATTCATGCAGTTTGGGAACCAGTGAAAGTAGATCTTTGGAGCAGTTGCCATGAAAATACTTGTAGAAAAGATAGAAGTAAGCCACAGCACGTCTGTGCGATAGCGACTGCAGACGGGATGCCAGATCAGGACCAAACACGTTGCATATCCGTCTCAGGATTTTGTCTAAAACCGAGATGAACAGCGGGGATACCAGACCATATATGGCAGCTGTATTCCATGCAAGGAAGAATGGTTGATTTGTAAATTTGAAGGATGGACTCTGGCAAGAAGAACCTTCTGGCGCGACAGAGAACCAACTTTCCATGCGGTAGATGAAGCTATAGATTCAATGTAGTTGTTCCACTTCAGGTCAGTGGTCAACGTGAGACCAAGGAGGTGCAGAGAGGCGCTCTCGTGGAATTGGACCCCAGCCATCCTAATGGGAGGCAGGGAGGGATTTCTTTGGTGGGTAACTGAGAGCCGTTTCGTTTTAGAGTCATTAAAGTTTACAAGCAATTTTCTGCCACAGTCAACCAGAGATTGGCGGTATTTCTCAAGGCCTACAACCAGGTTAGTTTTGTAAACGATGCCGGATCTACTATTAAAGCAGGAATAGATAGTGCCCTCAGCATAGATGTCAACTTGGGAGTTGATGACATCAGGAAGATCGTTGATGAAGATCAGAAACAGTGTAGGACCCAGGATAGAGACTTGGGGAACACCAACGTTCGTGTGAAAGGAACTGGAGGAGAACCAGTTTAGGGCAACTTTCATTTCACGGTTTGATTTAAATCAAATAATCATCCTGCAATGCCGTATCCCTGAAGCTTACGAAGAAGGCCAGCGTGCCAGACCCTATCAAACGCTTTAGAGACTCGAGCTTCTCCGTTACTGTCAAGTGCTTGGTATATAATTCCGTTATGGTCGTGAGCACGTCAGCGGTGGCCCGGGAAAAGCGGAAACCAAATTGCTTGCCTGAGAGCAGATCATGGGATATAAGGTGCTTGACAACTTCTACGTTTAAAGCCTGGAAGACTTTGCCGAAGTGTGGTAGGAAACTTATAGTACGGTAGTTAAATGGTTCACCGGAGTTCTTAAAGACAGGGACAACAGATGAGAACTTAAACCAGGCTGGAAGGCAACAGTCAGTGAGGCAATATTTATAAAGTTTGGAGAGGACTGGTGCCAGTTCAGAAGCACATACATACATATTTCAAACATTTTTTTCGCCCTTGGAAGTGCGGTCTGATGAACCAGGTAAAAACCATATACCTGGGGAAATAAATTATAACCAATGGATCTTTAAGGTTGTTTGTTTTCTATTTAAATTAAGAATTGCTCTGTTTTGACATTGAGCTCTCTGGATTACATCCTCCTTGGGATTATCCGTACGGATTACCAAACTTTTCATTTATTATATAAGTAAGTATAGGCAGGTCAAGGTTTAATAATATGTTACGCGACAAACCGGCGCGGGCGGGAAAATAAAGCTCACCCAGGGACTCAGTTCCTGGCCGGCAACTTTTTTTTTTTTTTTTTTACACCATATCTTTCACGACTCATGAGATATCGACTCAACGGAGCTGTACTTGGCAAATCTGATATTCACGTAATTGATCGAGGTAAGGTGCCAGCTGTAAGGTGACTTTTTGCAAGCCAGTTTCGAAAGTTGATAACACTACGTTTGTTACTCACGGTATGATGTGGCTTTTTTGCCAGACGTGTACCTGAGGGAACTGAATAATACCCCACCACAACTACACTTGAGATTCGATATATCGACTTGTTTCAAATTTGTACCAAGTATTTTCTAATTGAGTGTGTCCACTAGCCGAAGATGATGTGCAGAAGATTTCTAATAATCCGGTATCAGCCGTGTTTTCTGAAGTCCCGGGATGAAGTGAATTTCACTAATCCGTACGTGATTCGGATTTTTTTCTTCAACCCTGTTAGTAACACAATTCGCCCGACATTCGCACTTTCATTGAAGTGGCCCTGACCATTGTCTTTGTTGTTTCTGCCAATACGCCCCCCGGCCTTACTCAAGTATGTTTCATTGCCCAGAAGCAACATCCACTGAAAAAAAGGCCGAAGAAGAAATCGACCAAAATACTTATTCGTACAATATATATATATATATATATATATATATATATATATATATATATATATATTTGAGTGAACCACCGTATATACCAATTGAGCCGAAACAAGCCACAATTGTTCGCGGTTTCCTCCACGTCTAGTTTTTCAGCAATCAACAGACATTCATTCAAAGTCCATACGTTCGAATGTGATTATGGGCCCCATGAGGAACAGGTTTAATTCAACAATTACTGTTGATTACGATGATCGATAATGATGGTGATCAATAATGATCATGATGATGATCGATAATAATGATGATCAATAATGATCATAATGATGATGATCAATAATGATACTGATGATTATGAGGAATGATGACGATGACCGATTATAATGATGACAATTATGACGACGATGATAATTATGATGATAAAAAACTATAAATTCGACCTCTTGCAGATGCTACTATGCCTTCTTTCTGTCGTTTCAGTTTCTCCAAGTCACGTTTCTTTTCCCTCTTGTTTGTCCTACTATAGATTTTTTCCGCATTTTTTAAAAATAAAATAACTCCAGCCAACAGAAATTAAGTCTATAGAAGGATGCTGAAAATGCCATGGACTGAACACTGAGTAACGAGGGTGTTTTAGAAAAAAAAAAAAAATGGAAACAAAACGGTGACTTAAACGGTGTGATCAAAAAGTATCGGGAATGTTGCTATGGCAGCCGAACTGAAATAAGCAAAGCTTGGTACAGGTCGACTTCGAACTCTGTTGGGCATACACAATAAGTTATAACGTTCTTTCTTGCAGTGCTTGGAAGGAAAGTGTGTAGAGTGTGGCCGTATCACCACACCAGAGATATTTCATCAGTGGCCATGGCTATGCAGCATTTTTGGACAACATTTCTCGGGTCCAGCAGCCATCGTATTCTCCAGGTTTCGTCCCTTGCGAATTTTACTCTTCAAAAATCGAATCCTACATGAAAGGGTCAAGATTTCAAGATGTCGAAGAAATCCAAGAGAATGCTACGAAGCAGCTGCTCGCTTTCCCAAAACGGAGTTCCAAGAATGCTTCTATCAATGGAAACTAAAAGTATGTGGTCTCCGAAGGGGATTAAATGCAGAATTGATACGTGTTGAAGTTTTCGTCTTGATAGCACCAGTCCAGATATTTTTTGATCAGACCTACAATACTTCAAATCAAAAAGCAGCTTTTGAGAATTTGATACACACAAGAGATAATGAAGGCAAGTGGAATAGTGGAAAATAGCGAATAACCTGCCTAACGCGAGATAACAAAAAGACAAACTCAAAGCTATAAAGACAAGGAATTGTGGAGAGCCATAATCACCGTAAACACGGCGCATAAAAAGAAACCTATGTCCTTCCGTTTGTGATTTCATTCTGAAAAATCACATTTGGTCCAATCTATAATACGTCAAGAGACAAAAAATGGCATGTAGCACAATTAGATCGAATCCGAAATGCAAATGAGTCAAAGGAATGAATTTCAAATCCAACGAGGAAAATGTAAACAGTGACTATTACTGCTAATGGTGCAATACTCTTCGGTAAATCGAATAGAGTTCTCTCAGTCACTGTGTGTTTAAAAATAAATACGCTTAAATTCACCTTCATCCCTGCTGTGAGCCAACAGCTGAGTAGTAGAATCCCCGACTGACACCAATTAAGTCAGGTTTCGATCCTAGCTTTCGTCTAGCCACACTGATGAGCTGTGATACAACGAAACAATCTCTCTATGGATGACTCATATATATATATATATATATATATATATATATATATATGTGTGTGTGTGTGTGTGTGTGGAGGCACCGTGGATGGCTCGGATTGAGGAATCTGACAGTCTAGTTCTAATTCCAGTAGAATTCATTACATTCATTTACGTGCTAATACTCTTGGCGACAGACTGGATCCTATAGTTTTGTTGGGGTAAACGGTCTAGGAGGACAATTATGAACTCAAAACCTACGGAGGGTCGTTTGGGGAACTTGTGGCGTATTGTGCACCAGTTCTGTATTCAGCCCTTTCAAAAAGGGTGGTTGGTTCAGCACAAGCTTTTACTACTTATAATCAAATAAAAAGAAACCTATGTCCTTCCGTTTGTGATTTAATTCTGAAAAATCACATTTGGTCCAATCTATATTACGTCAAGAGATAAAAAAATGACAAGTAGCACAATTAGAATATAGACGCTCCAAAACGGATGACACTTTTACGGGGACGGCACTTTTAGGTCTGCTATATAAAGCCAGTATTGAAATAAATGTGATTTTAAAATCTGGACACTATTTACAGTTGAAGCGCCTTTCGATTTCGAACAGCTTAAAGTATGCCATATGTTTGTAAGCGATTGTTATGTTAGCCGAACAATAAACATTATCCAGTAAAGTATCCCAGGCTGTTTTAACATTGTTGAGAATGTGAGCCCCGGGAACGGACCCAGGGTGCGTCCTTTTAATGTGGCAGAATCGCTGTGTGTAGAAGAAATCTTGGATGTTATCATAAATTTCAGTTATTTTCCTTGACAGTTCATTTGAGGCCAAGTGTTGCGCTATTTTTCGTCTTTTGGGCCTGTTAATGGTTACATATATATATATATATATATATATATATATATATATATATATATATATATATATATATATATATATATATATAAGAATAAAGAAGATTTAAGAATATAATAGTTCTAAAGTAAAGCAGATATTTTCATAAAGTGTTCAGTGTTAAAATAATATTAATATTAAAAATAGAGTATTGATAATATTATATACAGAAAGATTACTTAACAGTAAATAACAATTTTTAATGTTTTCAGGCTTAAAGGTTTCTTGGAATTGTCCATTCTTCAAGGAGTCTATTGTTAGAAGCAACAATTTCAAGAGACTTCGAAGTCGTGGAAACAACAACAACAAAAAATTGATATTTACAGTTAAGTAATCTTTCTCTCTCCCTCTCACACACACTATATATTATATATATATATATATATATATATATATATATATATATATATATATATACAAATAGACAGACATGTGTGTGTGTGTGTGTGCGGAAAGAAGGAGTCACTGTGCAATATGTTGCATTTTTCGTTGGAGACCGCAGCCGGAAAGTCAGTAGCTGGCCCGGATGGCGCACACACACACTAGCTACGCCAGTGAAACTGACACAGATATCGGAATTATTATCCACCCAATAAGTCACGTGCAGACTACGATTATTATATTTATTATTTTTTTGATATTTGAAGTTCATATAAAAACTCCAATATACTAACTTCTCTAAAGAACGTTAATTTAATGTGGGTTCTTTTGCTTTTTTTTTTAGAATGTTTAATATTTCCTCATAGCAACTCCAGTAACCATCCTCAAATAGACAAAAATAAAAGACATTAAAATATTATTCTATTGTAACCAGATGCGCCCTATTTATAAACAAAATGAAAAGTTTAAAAATATAATTCATCGTTGCTTAAATGATCAAATATTTTAGATTTATCATTCGTTATAAAAAGTTGAAAACATCTAACGTAACTGTTCCCTATAATTCAGAAACTCGAAAATCCAGTTTAAGTAAAAAATAATGTTTATCAAAGTATTGGTAGATTGTATATCCAATGCCAAAAAACTAAAAACATTAAATTCTTACCACACTTGCTCGTAGGTTCACTTGTCGCTATTCATGCGCATATTGATTGTCACATCAAACTGCCAAAGTAAAACTATCAACATAATACAAATTTTAGTAGCAAAATATATAGGATTCACCTCAAAGAAAGACGTAAATTCTAGAAGCCATAATAATAATAAGTAACAACACACGTTAAATATTTTTTGACAGGTGATGGTATATTGAAATTTTTACAAAATATTTAATACGCACAAAAGAAAAAACAAAAAAAATAGCATAGTCACTCTGCAGGGTGGATTTCTGTTTTACGTTTAAATGATCGTTAGACCATGACTATATTTGTTTTAAAAAATGGAATGAAGTTTTAAATGTAGGAAGAGGGAGGTGGGTCATTACTGTTATCAGTTAATCTAATCTGTCTCAATCACTGACCCATTCGCTCGAATTTTTTCCCTTTCAAAATTTCACATTTACACTGCGTACATGACAATATCTATGAAATCCTAACTGGTTCCATATTTGTGGAAGGAAATAATAACAATTATAGACAATTAAAACATTCCCCAATGTTTATTTACAGTAAATAAAAATATTTACAAAAACGAAAGAAAAAAACTGTTGCAATCGAATCCGAAATGCAAATGGGCCAGAGGAATGAATTTCAAATCCAACGAGGAAAATGTAAACACTGACTATTACTGCTAATGATGCAAGACTCTTCGGTAAATCGAATAGAGTTCTCTCAGTAACTGTGTGTTTAAAAATAAATACGCTTAAATTCACCTTCATCCCTGCTGTGAGCCAACAGCTGAGTAGTAGAATCCCCGACTGACACCAATTAAGTCAGGTTTCGATCTAGCCACACTGATGAGCTGTGATACAACGCAACAATCTCTCTATGGATGACTCATATGTGTGTGTGTGTGTGTGTGTGGAGGCACCGTGGATGGCTCGGATTGAGGAATCTGACAGTCTAGTTCTAATTCCAGTAGAATTCATTACATTCATTTACGTGCTAATACTCTTGGAGACAGACTGGATCCTATAGTTTTGTTGGGGTAAACGGTCTAGGAGGACAATTATGAACTCAAAACCTACGGAGGGTCGTTTGGGGAACTTGTGGTGTATTGTGCACCAGTTCTGTATTCAGCCCTTTCAAAAAGGGTGGTTGGTTCAGCACAAGCTTTTACTACTTTTAATCAAATGATATGTCGTGTAGTTGGCTGTTAGGTCTAAGAACTGAGCTGCTTGACCCTTATCAATCGAATACAACGTAAGAGTCCAGTAATTGCAGCAGCATTATATATATAAGA
The DNA here is from genome assembly GCA_963932145.1 of Acanthosepion lycidas. Classification (NCBI taxonomy): domain Eukaryota; kingdom Metazoa; phylum Mollusca; class Cephalopoda; order Sepiida; family Sepiidae; genus Acanthosepion; species Acanthosepion lycidas. Next base: position 20,079,903 of record OZ010583.1, on the reverse strand, counting down.
TCCGCAAAGCTCTTGCATCGGATGCGTGTAACAAATTTGGCGCTCGATTCTCCCATCCTCCTTAAAAGTACAAACTTTCCAAACATTGATTGAAGGAGTAATACTGAATGGATCAGAAATTTAGACATTATCTTTTCATCTTGAAAGACGACTGGATGGAACATATACAAATCTACAAAATCCAGAACATCAGTTGGTGATCCCATGCATCACTTAACACAATCTTCTGAGAACTGAAACCAATCTCTCTTAAGCTCAAGCAAAAACGACTACAACTTGGCGAACACTGTCATCAAACGGGCAGGAAAATAATTTCATCCTTACTCCTATGGTACCCTTCTGGAAGGGTCTTCAAGGAAATTGACTTTCCCCAGACATCATAGCGAGGGACTCTGGGTTGGACATTGAGGATCTGGGGACAGCAATACACAACCGAACAGTGTGGAAATGGAGTTCCGCTCAATTATAAGGAGGACGAGGGATGATATAATAAATAATGATAATTGTATAAAAAAATAAATAAATAAATACTAGAAGAAAATTCAAAATAGGAAAGGAATCCAGATATCGCAAAGAAAGGAATGAGACCGTGTCTTGCCAACTGCTACTTTTCCCGTTGCTTTTATTGGCATGGAGGATCTTACAAAGAACCGGATTTTGATCAGTTGAAGAGAGGCCCGTATCTAGTCATACCAAGCTGTCCCGTTGCTAACGGAGAAAACCAGATGCAACTGGGCCTCTTTTTCGTCTATACCGACTGGCATCCTCCACAAATAAGCTTTTAGTGTATTTAAGCATGTATTAGGTTGGTGCATGAGATGCGGTGCGATTTTCGCTTCTAGCGTCTTATATGCACGTGTTTATCATTGCTTAGAAATCATCTATGCAAACAATCACAGACTATCATCACTGTCTTGTCCGTATATTGCTTAATATGTTGTAAGTGACATCTTTGATAATGGCTTATGCAAGCCGAAAGCTTAGATTGTATTATTAGGTTGGTGCAAAAATAATGACGTAATAATGTCGTTTTTTGACGTATTTTTTAACGTCAAAAAACGACCTTATTACGTCATTATTTTTGCACCAACCTAATAATTCTTAAGCAAGCAATCAAACACCTTAACTATAGCAAAAAACAATACTGTATATAAAGAGCAAGCTAGCAGTAGAGCAAAATATAAAAAATAACCACCAGTCATTCTTCCCTGGCTGCTTCGTATGACTGACATATTTATCTTCCTTTTAGTTATGCTTTTTGTTTTTTGCAATTTCCATCTGGCTAATGACAGTAATGTGTTCAGATATTTAATTATGATGGATCTGTTGCTACCGTCGAATGACGTCTTTACTTTTTCTTAAGATAATTTCTTTTACAACAGCATTAGTAGTAGCAATAATAATAATAATATCGTTTAAGTAAATTATGGAGTTGAACTGGGTAAAAGTAACTGCCCGAAATAAAAATCGTAATCTGAGCTAGTGAGCGTTCAGATAAAATTAACTTACAAAAGGATTCAACTCCATACATGACACTGATTTCTTATCAATTTTAGAAAAAAAAAAAAAAAAGAAGGTATTTTACATGGTGTAAAATTCGGAAATTTATGCTGAGCTCTGAGTATAAGCTGACCCTCTTTCATCACCCCCAGTCGATTGTAACATCAAACCACATCTATCAAAGCAACATCCAAGCCTGTGCAGGTCGTTTTGTTTTCCCAGATTCATGGAGAGGAATGGGCCGTTAACATTCCCAAAAGCAATTTTTTTTTATCCCGCGACCAGCAGGGTCACCATGTGTACCGCAATCGTAGTACAAGTGGTGTTTCTTGCGCAAGAAATCCTGACGGAGCCCAACCCTAACCAGGCCGGTTTTGAATTCTGAGTTTTTCCTTCTCCTAGACCGGTTGCCACCCAAGGCTATAGGACTCAGTTTGTCCTATTTACCCACAGGTGGAGAAGAGGTCGAGGGATGATGATATAAGAAATATGGATAATTGTATAAAAAGGATGAGAGGGGTAATGTAAATGTATGTAATTCTATACAAATTAATATTTTTTGTTTTACGATGGACTTCACTATTAGAAACAAAGGCGTCAATAGTCAATTATTAAACTACTGCACGACAATTTTCTTCGTTTTGTTTCGTCCTCGCCAGTATGAAGTTAGTAAATTCACGACGTTCATGCGAGAAATAAAAGTATGGCCCCCTTAACCACAAGGAATAAGATTGCGCATTCTGCGTTTGCAGTGTGGTAAATATGATATATATATATATATATATATATATATATATATGTGTGTGTGTGTGTGTCGATGGTCACCAAATTATGTAGTGTCACTTACATCATACCAGCAGGGATAGGCTTGTTTTCACAGGGATAAAAACATACACAGAAAAAACACTAAAAACATGTTAAATTGTAAATTAAAATCATATAGTTGTATTTTTGTGTACTGGCCTGTGTATTTTAGTTACAAGTGTTTTATTTTTGCATGTGATAAAAAGTCGCTTCGTATTAAAACAAGCAATGTCCAGAGGAAAGAAGATGGACGTCTTGACCGTCCAACGGTCAGTAACGAAAGAGAATGAATTCAGAGTTTTGTGTGAGAAAACCTTTTTTCAGGGAGGAAATGTTTCTGTTAAATTCTGGGAGAATTTTTATTATTTGAGTTTATTTATTTTAAACGTTTTAAGTATTATTTATTTATTTATGATATTCATTATTATTTTATATTTTTATTGGTTTTCGAGAATGGTTGATTTTGTTGTGGTAGTTGTTTTGTTCGGTAGGGGGGGATATTTTGTAGGATTTTTCTTGCTGTCGTTTTGTAATAGTGTCACTGCTTTTAATCTCTCAGTAGACAGGGTTTTTTTTCCTGAAGAATTTTCTATAAAGAATTTATCATCTCTGGTAATTGTGTCCAGAGTAAGAAGCTTCAAGGGGTTTCCTGACTGTTCTTAACTAGACATAGGTTGAAGTATACAAGCTTTGTGGCCTGAAAGATTGCTTAGCTGAGTGTCACTATCCTTCCGAAAAAAGTGATAGCTTAGACATCTCATGAGAAAATTGCTAAATGTTTTCTTTGGTAACAGTGGAACTGTTATGTTCTATTAGTGGTTTTGGAAGTATTGGGTTCCAATGACAGCGATGGCAGATGAAATGTCTTCATTAGCTACGTTTCTTATTCCAAGAACTATTGGTAGAGCTTTTATCCAGTTTTGTTTTCTAGCCATTATGGCTGTCTTTATTATTATATCCTGGTGCTTTATTATTCCATTTGTTTTGGACGGTATGTGCTTATACGATGTCTGTGAAATCCTATAATGATGGACAATTCTTTGAATATTTCGCTTTCGATCTGGCTACCTCTGTCTGTGATGATATGAAGCGAGATATTCAAGTGATGAGGAATGCAATGGCTACTGCACTTGCTGAGACGTCTTAAAGAGAGGTAACTTCTATCCATTTTGTTGTCCTATCGATGCAGATGAATATATTTTGGTGGTGATGGGTATATGCTATCATGTGCGGTTGCTGGGGGCAACGGTCCAATGATATCGATATAAACTGCTTTGAACCGTCCAGATGATAGTGATAAGAGTATAGTTTGATTATTAGTATATCTAGAAATTTTCTTTTGCCAGATTTGACAGCTTCTGCTCATTTTACGCGCATTTTTGTACATGTTCGGAAAGTAGTATCTTGACTTTATCAACTTTGATGTTGGATTATGACCAGGGTACGACACGTGAAATGTATCAAAGATGTGTTTGTGAAGAGATCCTGAAATGAACGGTCTTGGTGTGAATTTTGTTGTGCCACAGAAGAGGGTTGAATCTTTATAGTTAAATGATTTGAGTTTATCCTTGTATTTAGAAATCTCTTTCTCATGTTGTGCTATTATAGCAGCTAGGTCGCATGAGTCAATTGTGAGTGAAAAAGCTGATCGTGAAAGACAGCAATCATACTATTAGGTTGGTGCAAAAATAATGTCGTTTTCTCACATATGTTACTATGTGAGAAAACGACATTATTTTTGCACCAACCTAATATATCACGTCTGTGATATATTCAGCAATGAATGAAATATGTCTTTGTTATCTGCCTGATTTGAGGGGTGTCATTTTTAATTTAATGCAAATGTTTCTGTGATCAGTAAATAATGTAACCTGTCTACCTTCTATTTGTGGTCTGAAGGGTAATACGGCTATGCTAATAGCTCACGATCAAATGCGGAGTAATTCTTTTGTATATCCGTTAGTTTTTTTGTTTTTTTTTTTGAGTGGAAACCTTTTGGGATCAGGGTGTCATATACAATCTGATGTAGTGCTGCTCCTGGTTGCTTGTCTAGAACTATCAGTTACTAGATTATATTAGGTAGCTCTGGGATTGGAGTGTGTTACTGCTGTAATTTCTGCTAGAATGTTCTCAAATGCTTCTCTTTTCGTGAAATTTATTTGTAGTGATTTTGCAGTTTGATTATATCTGATGCGTTCTGTTAAGGGCAGTAATATTTCAGCTGCTTTTGGAATTAGTTTTTTCTTGAAATTAACCAATCCAACAAATCTGCGTCGTTTGATTCTGGCAAGTTTTGAATCTTTAGAGCTTATATTACATCCTGAAAAGTTTTTTTTTTTTTTTAAGAACTCGCATATATCCGAAAATATTTGTTATTTTTTTTTGGGGGGGGGTTCTACTGCAAAAGATTCATATAACTGTAGATGTTCATAATGCTGAGTCTGTGCTTCTGAGGAGACTAAAATGACATCTATGTAGACAAAGATATAATCTGTATCCATGAAGATATCGTTGTAACGTTGGAAAGTAGAACTACTGTTACATAGGTCAAAGGGGCATGAATAAATATTCAAACAAACCAAAAGGTGTAATGATGTTCATGAGTATCTGATGATACACATGTAACACGTCTATCTTAGAAAACACGTGTTTATTATGTTTTGATCCTAGGGTGATAGGAGATTGGGAAGGGGATACTTATCAGGGTTAGTTAAGCGGTTTAAGTGTCTATAATCGCTACAAGGTCTGTCCTGACCTCGTGTTGGTTTGGGTACTAAGTGTAGTGGGTGATGCGCATGATGATTTTGATGGTCTGATTATGACAGTATTTATAAGCGCTGTGAACTCTTGCTTTGCGACTTGGTATTTTTCTTTTGATAAATGGCGTGCTTTCGCAGAAGTTGGTTTGCTATTGCCAGTTTCAATAGTATGTTTGATTCTTATTGTGGAAGTATTAGGTCTTTCTCTGTGTGACATGAGCAGGGTAAAGTGTTTGTTCAGCCATGACTGAACTGACTTTAATAGCTGAGAACAGTTATTAACTGTAATCTTTTGAATAGTTTCTCTGACTTTGTGTGTAGTGTTCAGTTTTGTTATCACGCAATTTTCCAGTACTGCACTCTAGGATTACAGCATAATGTCTGAGGAAGTCTGCTTCTGGTAGTGAATTGATGGTGATACGTCTACTGTCCAGGTGAATAAACATTGCAGGCAAGGGATGCCTATGTCAACTTAGCAATGACAAGGAATATTATCGCCTCTTGCCGATAATAAACAAAATAGAGTGGGGTTAGATTGCACTCCACGAGCGAAGTTTGTGGGAAGTATAGTCAAAGATGCACTATTATCAATGAAAAAGTCAGCTTGAGACGAATTTATAATAGTGACAATCTTGAAAATCTGCGAGTTATTGGTTACCAGAGCAACTCACGGTATTAGTTTTCTAACAGCTGTTCCTTTTGGAGTTATAGTGGAATATCTTCTAATGGTAGATGAGATATTCTTGAACTGGAATTTATTTTACATGATGCTTTATCAGGCCATTTACTCTATGGTTTGTACGTCTTTGACTTGAAAGCAAAGTAGAAATGGCCTCTACAGAGTAGGGGTTTTTGGTTCTCGTAGAAAGGTAGATAATAATATGGAGTATTGGTCGAAAGGGAAGCAACTCTCGTTCCATGCGGAATTACGGAACTTGTATTTTGGAATAAGTTCGTTTTTATAAATGGAATTATTTAATCTGCCAGTGTACCTAGCTCAGCTAATGAGACTTTAAGCGGTGGCGACAGCTAGAACGATAGTTTGTGGTAACCTTTATAGGAATCGATGGCGAACAAGTTCATCACTGACTCTTATATTAGATGCTTTAGAAAGCAATTTCCAGAGGTAATCTGAAGTTTTGCCAATCATTTTTGTATTTGAAATAAGATTAGCAACCATTTCTGGCTTTGTTTTATCGCGTATCTGAATTACAAACCTCCTTAAGTACGTCATATTTCCTTGAAAAGAGTGTGGAAGTTTTTATTTTGGATATAATATTTGGGGATAGAAGATAGTGTCGGAGTTAGCTCCTTAACCCTTCAATAGGGGTCTCTCTCCCCTTGCTATAAATACTCGCTGACCCTTCGACTCTTCCTCTTTTTGCCTCAGGCTTTCAGCCTTACCACTTCGCAGATGTGAACGCTCACAGATACAGCGTTCCCCAAATGCTGGGAACACACTAAGAACAATACACGTACGAACACTCACCACAACACAACACAACACCCATATAATATTCACCACACGCACTCTGGCCATGTAACTGGACGTGTAACTTTTAACTTTTCTTGTTATTAATACATATGTTTGTTTACATATATTTATCGGTCTTGTGTTTGTTTTTTCTTTGCCTTCTTTGAACTTAATTAAAGTCCAACTTTCTCATGTAGTAGGACCGGCTAGCAGGAAAGCTTAACTCACGTGTGTTTTACAACATCACCACCGCCATGGTCCCTCTACAATAGTACGTTGTAAAGTTTACTTTCGGAGATGGTAATATTACTCAAAGCAAATAGGGTTTCATATATATATTGCGAACCAGCCATTCGAAACTGTTTGCATAAATTCAGGAATTTTAACAGAAAGTGAAGCTAGTATGCAGTTTTGTTCCATGACAAAAGTGTATGTAGGGATTTGTAGTACATAAAAGAACTGATTACTTGACTTGTGCTTTGTTTTTGTTTTTATAGGCCAGATACCGAATGTTGTTTTGCTGATTAAATTATCTTGTATGCACGGCGGAGGATATCCTTCTCGATTCATCAGCGATGTGGACAATAGTTGTAGTTTTTGTGATCAACAGGTGGTATGATTGCGGATGTTTTTTGTTGTCTTTTTTATACGTCGGAAATTCCAAAATGCTTTTTTGCGCCGTTATCACCAACAGTGTGGTTGGTTTCTTTCTATACCTAGGTTTTTCCAAGTGGCTAGGTGAATAGGGATGGTTTTTATACACGTCAGTGGTCACCAAATACTGTGGGGTCACTCACATCATATAAGCAGGAATAGCCTCGTGTTCACAAGAATAAAAACATACCCAGAAATAACACTAAATAAATCATACAATATTTATTTTTGTGTACTGGTGTGTGTGTGTGTGTGTGTGTGTGTGTGTGTTTTACTTGCAAGTGTTTTACGGTTGCATGTGATAAAAGGAAGTCACTTCGTCTTATAACAAGCAATCTCCCAAGGAAAAAAGATGGACGTCTTGATCTCCCAACGGTCGGTAGCGAAACAGAATTAATTCAGTATCATTTGGCGCGAAGTCAGTTTTCAGGCATCAAATTGCATTCTGGGAGAACTTTTATTTTATTTTTTTTCTTCTTTTGGTTTTATCTAAAGTTATACTATTTACATTGTTCGTACTATCATCCTCATCTTTGTGGTCATTTTTATCACAACGTTTCGGCCGTTGTACGCTCCGGACTTTTTCAGGTGGTTGGAATATCGAAATGAACCCTTTATTTCGCTCGCTGTGGTAGACTGTTCGAGTTTCACATACCATGACTAATGAATGTCAGTTATTAGTTATCTCCTGTTAATTCCCCTGTCTAAGTTCTCCACCGCCTTAACTAGGTATTGCACCCACACTCAAGGACACATGGCACAGTGGATAAAAGCGTTATTTAAATCCAGTGACAGGACCCAAATAGTGTGAATTCAATACCTGGTTAAGACAGTGGAGAACTTGGAGAGGGGAAATAACAGGAGATAACTGATATCCATTAGACATGGCATGTGGAACTAGAACAGTCTACCCCAGCGAGCGAAATAAAGGGTTCAGTTCGACATTCCAACCACTTGAAGGCCGAAGCGTACAACGGCCGAAATAGATACATAGATAGATACATACATAGATACATCGATAAATAGAGTAGCGAAAAGATATTTATCCTAATATATTAAATGAGGGGAAAATTGTATATATATATATATATATATATATATATAACACAAAAAAAACACTTCTGTATGAGTATACCAAAATAGATCACCATCACCATGACAGAGCATTTATATTAGTGCGAGTGTGTTTGAAAAAGAGGCTATTGTTCCTCATTCTTCAGAGCTCAATCGAGGACAAAATATATAAATAAGGAGACATAAATTACCAGAGAGTCAGCAGTAGGAGTCACAAACATAGCATTAAAATCTAAAAGCCACTCCCGCCTGTTTTTAAAGCTGTAATATTGTATTCATTTATTCTGGAATTTTATAGATATGTCTGAAGTCAGACGGCACACGGGTTTAAAATAATATCTATACATATCTAAGCCGACCCAATTTCTATGTTTAAAATAAGCAACTAATCATTTCACAGAGAACTCACTTTCCGGCCTTGATAAACTTCAGAAGCGTCTCCGAGCACTTGTCGGTGAGAAATTATTCCCCACCCTTCAATATCTCTCCCACAGGCAAAATGTGGCAAGCCTCTCGCTGCTCTACCCCTACTTCCACAGAATTTGCTTAGACGAACTACATTCCCTGGCCTCACCAAGATAAACCTTCAGGATAAGAACATGCCATGTCACTTACATCGTAACAGACCATTCACATTCCTTCCGTATTCCATCGGTGAAAAGTTCCACCCGAAAAGCTTCTTCCCGTGAATCACTGCCATGTGGAACAGACTATTAAGAGGAGGTTTCCCGATCACTACGATCTTAACCGGTTCAAGATTAAGCTTAAATGTTATCTTCCACTCCTATACACACAAATGGCCTTCTAACGTAACCCTCTACCCTGAGTGGCTATCGGGCCTTATAAAAGGCGAACATTACGGTAAAACAAAATCGAGGCAACAAATAACTAAGACGCAAGGAGCTACTGCGTGTGAAAGAATATAAGGAAAAGAAAAACATTAAGTAAAGAGAACAAAAAAAACAGAAATTATGAAAAAAAAATAACGATTGATATTGCATTTAAATTTTTGAAGTTGACTGGGGAGCAAGAAGCCGGAAGAGAGTTCCACAGGCGAGAAGTGCGAAGGAAGAGACTATTATCATAGAGCATCGTTACATCTAACAATTTCAAATGTAAGATGATATCTAGTTCAGCGCTTAAATTCGTAATGTTGTGCTACCATAAAGGAAAGCTCATCAAAACAATTATCATGAAAGTATTTATAGGAATGGCACAGAAATGTGTTATCAAAACAATGTCCTGATTAATCTGTTGAAGTCGTTAACCATATTTTTTTAAAAGATTTGAAAAAGAAAACATATCTATGAAAATACTTTTTGTCATTTACCCTCAGCATTACTTCTTTTTAATTTCTGTCAGTTGTTAATCATTATTATTATTACTACTATAATAATAATAATAATAATAATAATAATAATAAAGTGACGCTGGGTAAAAATATACGGATACCAATATACCCATAATTGACACCCAGTCTGATAAGGGTATACCAGGCGCAAGTGTCACAATTGGAGGTGTGCAGAAGAACGAGCCGTCAGATTGATTTATCCATGGGTTCATTTTCTACGGCTTATCGACATTTTGCAAGTTATTTAAAGCCAGAAAATATTTTTTAGATTTCGTGATACAATTCTTACTGATTAATCCATAGCTGGGAGGAGAAGAAGATGTTTGCGCATAAGTAAATATAACGAATTCAACAGAAATTGAAACACTGCTCTGCAATGAACAATTTCGAGTCATTATTCATAACACCACCCGCACATCCAAGCTTAGAGCACCTGGTATTCCCAAGCGGTTACCCATCTAAGTACTAACCAGAGAGAGTCTTAAAAGAAATGGCTATAAAGAACTGTTGATCACCATAAAGAAGATGAAGCTGAAGAAAGCTGTATGGCCATGTAACCAGATGGCGAGCTCTCTCTCTCTCTTCAAGACCATTTTACAAGGAACGGTACAAGGAAGAAAGAGAATGAGACACCAAAGAAGGTCGGATAACGGAATCGAATGGACCGGCAAAAGTTATGCCCACACCCAGACACTTGCTAACGACCAAATAAAGGGGTTTTATTGAGGAAGCCACCATGCGGCACCCCCTACAGCCCTGGGGAGTTGTGGGACAGGTGGACGAGGACCCGAACGCCTAAACGCTAACTCCGACAATAGTGGCCAGTACATCCCACATTATTATTCATCTCTAAATACTTTCATGGTAATTGTTCGGACGAGATCTTCGTTATGGCACCTAGACTCTTCGAATTTAAGCGCAGTACTAGACTGTCAACGTGGTCTCATAATTTTAAAGTCGATCTAGCTAGATGTATCCGTAAATTCTATGCTAACAGTTGCTTTTCTTACCCTTCTCGCTAGTGGAACTCCCTTCCGGCTTCATGCTTTCCAGCCAACGTTCAATTTCAAAAATTTAAATGCAATATCAGTCACTATCCTCTGCCCTCATGATTGCTTTCCTTTTTTTCTGGCTCCTTGACAATGTCCCCGTTTCTAACTCTTCCACGCCCAGTAACCCCTTACGTCTATGTGGCTTTGTTTTAATAAAATATCTGTTTCTTTATATTTATTTTATTCGTTTATAATCCTATTGATAAAGCGTTCATCAGTACTAAAAACAGAGAATGTATCCTTTACCAAAAATTGTGTTATTTCCTCATTTTGTATTTTAACGGCTATGGCTAAGCATCCAATCGAATACTTTTAAGGAAGTTCTCACTAACAGCAAAGCAAACGTATTATAGCAAAAGAGATGGATTATAGACATTGATATGTCAAAAGACAGGAATTAAGACTATGCGAAAATAATGATAGGTGGTACCATTCTACCTTGACTTCAGGGAAATACACACTCCCATATCAATTGTGTTTTGACATCTATTGAGTTAGAAATCAGACTAGCCTGGATTAGCACTATCAAGGTGGTGTGAATTATCGGTGTTCGAACAGGAATGATAAAGGGTAGCATATGAAGGGTAAATTCTAGAGGTTGTGGGGACATTTGACAAGGCTACTCTGTCACGCGTGTACTGACATAATTGCCCACGGATCTTTAATGATTATGACCAAAGGTGTCCGGCTAAAATTTTCCAGCGGCACTGGATCAAATGTCATCTACATTCCATGCGGGAGGGACCAGCCGCAACATCAGTAGATCGGCTTCCTTGGGTTATTGCAGCAGAAGGCACCAGGTTACCTCCCTCTTAGCACCAGACAGCTTCACTTGGGTTCATGATGTCACTATATAGATCCTGGAGTACAGGCTAAGTGTGGCGTTTTCCGAGGAATTATAGCTCCAGGACTGATGGTATGGCTCGTTTGTGACAAAAATCAAAGGCCATGGGGTTGTCATCAAGGATGGAGTTTCCATAATAGTATTGGGTGTGTTAACATGACATAAGTTCGCTGCTCCACCTAAATATGCCATTAACCAGTGACCGACATGTTTCTCTTCATGGACTCCATGTGCCCCAAGAACAATGGATTATTCTAAGAGGATAATCCACAATGTCATAGTAGCCATGTTACTCAAACTGGCTTGAGTAGCCAGCCTCAGTCACTACATTCTGGCTTGAGTAGTCAGTACCTTCGCCCGACATGAACCCAATTGAGTATTGTAAAATAATATTGTGGAGATGCCTATTAACACTTAAGATCCTGCACCTATAAAAATCAAACTGAACAACTATCGAAACTGTAAGGCTCAATATTTTAAGAAAAGGTTTATCGACCCCTTGTGGGGTCGATGACATATCAATTTCTGGTACTTCGCCGGGTTAGGTATTAGCAGTCATCTCGTGATTTTTGCTAGGTCAGTTAATTCATCTAAGGATTTACGTGACATAATTTTATTCCTTAGTGATAATAAGCCTGAACATTAACGAGGAAATCGTAAAATTTGAATGCTATAAAAGAAAAGCTCTTCATTGTCTGATAAACGCCGATCCCATCAAGGCATGTGTATTCAATGTGTCTTGTAGTAAATGTGGGCGTAACCGTGGTTGAAAAATCGAAAACATTAACCACATCAAGTGAACAACAATTTCTCATGCTTGTTACTAAGGCTCAGAAGAGATAGGAAGTTTAAATACGGGGAAGAAGAAAGAGGACAAAGAAGTATAAAAAGAAAAGGGACCAAGAAGAAAAATTACAATGAAGAAAAGAAAATTTGGTTGGTTGTTTTGTGGCATATTAACCTCAGTGTGTCATTTTATGTCAACAAAATTTTAAAATTCCTCAGATAATATTCCTCAAAGTCTATGAAAAGTACGTTTTGTTTTGGAATTTTTTGGTTTGGTTCGTTTTCTTTTACGGCATATCGACCTCAATGGATTATTTAATGCCGCCGATTTTTTTTTTTTTTTTTTTTTTTTTTGCTGGTAATATTTAGTTTTGTCAAATATCTATTTCTGATAATATTTTTTCCTCAAAAACAATGTATATCTGGTAATAGTTTTTTTTTTTTCCTTCAAAAATTTATTTCTGGTATCAAAACCTAGTTTTACACTTTTAAAATGCTTTTTACCTCAGTTTCGGGGTTAACTATTTGCCCATAGCTGGCACCATAACAGGTGCTATCACCCCGGGTAAAGTTGAACCTGGGAACACCAGCAATTAAGAGGTGGTTCCACGCTCCTCCAAACCTCCTGCTCAGAGGCCTTGCTGTCTTACCCTGGACGCAGATGTAGTTTATCGTCAATATCCAGGACGGTTTCGTTTGGTTTGTCATATCAACCCCAATGGGTTATTTAATGCCGACAAAATTTTTATTGCTCGTAATATTTTGTTTTGTCAATTTTCAATATTTTTCCTTCAAAATTGTATTGCTGGTAATAATTTTTTTTACAGTTTCATAGTGTTTTTACCCAAGTTTCGGGGTTAACTATTTGCCCATACCAAGGACCCTAACAGGTGCTTCCACCCCGGATCAGGGCGGACCTGGGAACACCAGCAATTAAGAGGTGGTTCCACGCTCCTCTAAACCTCCTAAACAGAGGCATTTTATCGTCTTACCCTGGACGCGGATGTAGTTTATCGTCTTACCCTGGACGGGAAAAGAGAAGAAGAAGGGCAAAGAAGAAGAAGAAGAAAAAGGACAAAAGAAGAAGTAAAGAAAAGGGACAAAAAAGAAAAAGAAAAGGGACAAAGAAGAAGAAAAAGGACAAAGAAGAAGTAAAAGGACAAAGAAGAAGATGAAGAAAAGGACAAAAGAACAAGTAGTAAAGAAAAAGGACAAAAGAAGAAGTAAAGAAAAAGGCCAAAAGAAGAAGTAAAGAAAAAGGCCAAAAGAAGAAGTAAAGAAAAAGGTCAAAAGAAGAAGAAGTAAAGAAAAAGGACAAAAGAAGAAGAAGTAAAGAAAAAGGACAAAAGAAGAAGTAAAGAAAAAGGACAAAAGAAGAAGTAAAGGAAAAGGACAAAGAAGAAGAAGAAGTAAAGAAAAAGGACAAAGAAGAAGAACAACACTACAACTCAAAGCCATCTGCACAACGTTTACTACGAACAGACGCACGGTGGTATCTCGTTGCTGGTTAAGAATTCCACTACTTAACCTTTTAAACTATTAGCCCTCAGTTATGCCTGCAATATTTTTCGTGCTGAGAGAAAAACAGATCTACTATTTCTCCTAGAAAGGTTTTTATTAGACTTATATATTAAGATAAAGAAACAGAATCCATTACAAATCGTACATTCAATGATTGTTCTATGGCGTAAGCATCCGTTATTTCAAACTATCACAACTGAAATCGCTCGACTCGTGTGTGTGTGTGTGTGTGTGTGTGTGTGTTGTGCGCGCGTCTGTGAGTTAAGTTGGAAGAAAATCTAACGAAATTATATATCATTAAGACAATTCACAAACACATAAAATACACTGTACAAAAGAGGATTAGTAAGTCCGTAGCTTGACAGTTATTAACTATTTTTTAACCTAATTTCAAATGTATATATTCATTTTTTTTTTTCACTATGATGTTCGCCCTGTACAAGGCACGGGAGCCACACGTGGTTGATGCTTACAAAATAAGAGGCACAGTTTATGCAAGTCTATGGGGAAGATGACGGTTAACTCTAGACTTTAACAGATCAAGATTGTAGTGTTCGGGGAAGTGCAGCTCTGTGGAACCAAAAAGAGGATGTCCCTTAGGAACTGGTTCCACAGAGTAGCACTTACTGGGAAGAAACTGCTAGAGTGGAATAAATCTCACCAATGGAGCACAAAAAGAATGAGGGTGGTTCTCTATGATGGGCGTGGCATGGCGGGTCTTCGTTCCACCATATCTAACCTTCACGGCTAAGGAATATAGTTCGTCTGAACATTTTCCATGGAAATAGCAATAAAGTAGCGAGAAACTTGCGACATCTCGTCTCTGAGAAAAGCGTTTTAGGGCGGAAAATAATTTGTCACTCACAAGGACGAGTAGACGCTTTCGGACTATCGACAGCAGAAAGTAAAGACTGGACAGCTCTTTGCCATATATAGCAACAATACTCTATTCTTGGATTCATCTATCTCTTGTAAAGGTAGAGGATAGGAGTCGGGTAACTACTGGAGCGAACAGAAAATCGACCAGCCCCTTCAGGGGTGAATCGTATGTACAAATTCCACTTTCCCACCTCACTGTCCTTCGTTGGATCTCGTAGACAGCTACAGAATCTCAAATGGTAACGGTAATATTAGCTGTTCCCCTACAAAGAAACATTTGGCATTCACTGACCAAGCAGACAGCACTGCTTTCAGTTGAAATCTTTCTCTTAAAAAAATTTCTTAGGAAAGCAGGTTTCTCAAGTCCAGTAGCTGTTATCGCTCTTTCTAGTACAAATGGAGGTTTCCTTCCTAAACTTCTATTTGAAGTGGTGTGGAATATCACCATCTTGATTTTGTCATTATTTCTCTTCGAGTTACATGTGCTATTCATTTTAGTTGTTGCTGCTGTTGGTAGTCCTCAAGTGATGTAGTTTCTATTATTTGGTACAGTTACAGATTCTGTAGCGCCAGTCCACAATGTTCAGAGCAGGATTATCTTTGCCAAGACTGTAAGGCTTTATTCATTCAACTTTACCAAATAACAAACCACATCAATTGAAGACTTTCAACAACGGCAACGACTAAAATGGATAGCAGAACTCGGGGGGAAAAATGAAGATGACTTTCTACACAACGTTAACCAAACGCTTAGGAAGGACACCACCATAAAATACTGAAAGTTCAACTTACATTAGGCAGCTCGGTCAATGAATACCGATTTGGTTCGGTTTATTTTGTTTTTCGATATATCAACACCTCAATAGGTTATTTAATGCCAACAACATTTTTAGGATAGGTTTGCATGAATAGAATATGTATTCTTTGAGAGAAATCAGTTTGTAGATCAGGTTTCATTTTTTAAATAGGGTTTTGTGAATTTTCGGGAGACAGTATATGTCAGGTAGCTTGGTGTAACGCTGCGATATATATATATATATATATATATGTGTGTGTACACACACACACACACACACACACGAGATAAAATACGAAAGAATATAATTACATGTACGTAAGATTTAATTTAAAAAAGGGCTCAATACAGAATAGAGCTAAATATTATTTATAAAACATGATTATAATCGTGTAGCGATTTTAACATTTTTGTTTTCAAAGTTTGTATGCTTTGAACTCCGTTGGTAGTTGCATAATTAAAAGAAAAAAACTTGTTCCAACGAATGATTTATTTTTATGGAAATATTTCGACTAGCGGTTGCCATTCTTGGTCACTCCTTAATTTGAGTAAAAAGAATGCAAAGAAGCTCGAAACGCTTAAGAATTTAAAACAAGGAAAACAACGTAATAGCAAGGCGAGGCGTAAAAAAAAAAAAAAAAAAAAAAAAAAAAAAATGTAATTTATAGAGTAATTTTTTTTTTTTAACATATTTTTATTCGGAGCAGAGATGTCCAAACAGGATTGAGTTGTGCTGCATTTATCCTATTACAAGCATTTTTTGTATTTGCTATTACCATTTGTTCAGCTACACTTCTTTGATTGAAATGCTTTTGGTTTGTCAATTATATTTCCGGGTGGCATGTAATGCAATCGCTGAAGTTTTTTCTAATTTTTGTTTTTCCGTTAATGTTTTTGTTTTAGTATCCTAATATATATTTTATTTTTTTAAATCTGATATTTTTATTGCTTCAAACGTTAATTTTAGTGGATACCCGTATTTGAGTA
Organism: Acanthosepion lycidas; assembly: GCA_963932145.1. Taxonomy (NCBI): domain Eukaryota; kingdom Metazoa; phylum Mollusca; class Cephalopoda; order Sepiida; family Sepiidae; genus Acanthosepion; species Acanthosepion lycidas. The sequence goes on along the minus strand of OZ010583.1, from coordinate 20,063,422 downwards.
GACGCCTTGTTTATTTAAAGAGTATTTATTTCGTCTGCCGACTTGTGCACTCGACAAATATGTCCTCATTCTCTTTATCTAATGTTCTCGAGTGTGCAGATGTGTAGATGAAATAAATACTATTTAAATAAACGGGGCGTCTACTCAAATACGTGTATCCACTAAAATTAACGTTTGAAGTAATAAATAAATTTTTAAAAAATAAAAAAAGATAAAAGCGAATAAAATTTTGGAGTAAATAACGAAGCGTTAGGCTAAACAATGGGTTTCGAAAATTGGTTGATTATATATCATACACTTACACACACACTGTTGACGCCTACGAATGTTATAATGCTGATTTGGTCCGGAGCGAGCCCCCACGCAGATAGACAGATCTTGAAGCGTTGTAGACAAAGCAGAAGGAAGATAAAAAGAATTAAAGAAGGAAAATATGGTCTTGCTTAGCCTGCAAGGGAGATAAGAATGTGAATAAATGTAGAATAACGAACGTTAATAAAGTAACTTGCGAATAGAAAAATAAACAAAAGGGAAAGTAACAAATTGGATCCACTTGACCTACAATCCCGAGATGTCACCAGGGAACAAAAAAAAAAAAAAAAATACACCCAAGCTGTTTAGGCAAGACTTTATGTATTCAGAGTAATCATCGAATGTGTAAGAATTATCGGAATCAAAAAAGCCACGACAATGTAGTCCTTTCATTCTACATGAAGTGGACATTCCCTTCAAAAAAAAAAAAAATATTTTAATTTACAGAAACATGTACATCACAAAACAGAACGTCACAATGTATCGGAGCCATGATAAAGTTTCTCCGCCAATCAAAAATAAATCCGGGAGAGGTGTGTCAACATCGAAAGGAATCGCCTCCATACATACGAGCACAGACAGGCTACCAAAACTTGAGCCTACCGATAAATGAAGTTAGGCTACAATATACGATAATCTGTTCCAAAGCAACATTAAAATGTCATCACTATCATAAAATTGCTCAGGTGGAACGCATACCAAACTTAGTTGTCTGAATGGCCACCTGAGTTAAATGGCGCTTCGGCCACTTAATATATCAGCGGTTGGACGCGATATGTGATGTAATGCTAATAGAATACGGAATACTATTTTTTATTATTATTATTAATTTCTGACGTAATATGCTAAATATTTTGACCAAAGAAATTTTAGTTGGATATATTTGTGGCAGCCTGCTGGAGGTACAGCAAGTAGCATACAGTAGTTGTTCGGAGTCGGTGGTAAATGTTTGCATTTTATACTCGCCATATAAGTCGACCCCTAGTTTTGGAAACATCTGTTTAGGCTAGAAAACTAGATTTGTAGATCGCAATTAACGATAGTAAAGCGTTTTGTCCTGAAAACAAAGTTTTTCCCCCCGATTTCGTCATTCACTAATCTGCGAGTGACAATGCCAACGCCCACCTACTGATGATTCATCGTTTATCCTTGCAAACAGTCACTGTCAAGGGTAAGAATAGAAGGAAACATTTTTTGGTCTAAACAGATAAAGCAGTTAACAGAGAGTAGTTTATTAATGTGCCCACACACCCATTTTCTTCAACCATCATTGCATACCAGAAATGAGAAATAGACAAGCTATAAATGAAAACCAAGTTCGAACCATGATATTTTTGGTCTGTGGGCGATAGAAATTTTGGATATGCCTTACGTATAGTAAGGCTCCATTTTTCTTCAGCCACATAACACAAAATCTATGTGCCATGTCCCTCTAGGAAGTAGTCGATTACGGCTTTTCACAATTTCCTGTCCTTTCGAGAATTTAATATTGTTATCTCTTAAACTTTGCTCCGTCATCTATTCCTTCTTGCTTTTGATCTGTACTGTGATTATCAGATTTTCAAAACTGTCTTTCCTGATTATGTGACCTAGAAATTTCAACTCTCCCTAATGTTAAGTACAAGTGTACTTTTTGTTTCTATTTTCTCTAAAACTTTGTCATTGCTTACATGTTAAGTTCATGGTATTCTCAGCATCCTTCTGTAGAACTACATTTTTCTCGTTTCAAGTCTTCATCTATGAAAAGATTGTCCAGCATTCACTGCCGTATAGGAGCACTGATATTACATCATAGTTCATTACGCTTTTCTTTGTTTCTAACGATTTTTTTTCGGGTTTCTTAATGCTTGCTAATCTTCTTAAAGGCATCTTTAGCTAGCACAATGTGTATTCGGATTTCAGTGCTGCATTATCTATCTTGTTAAAGCACTTCCCAGATATTGAAATTGCTGTACAGTTTGATTTTGGCATCTCTAATTTGTAATTTGTGTTTATTCCTTTATTCTCGCTTTCATTAACTTCTGTAGGATTTAATGGAGTTTCCTTTCCGTGTCTGCTATCAACACTATATCATCTGCATATCATGTTAAGATTGTGACAGCCAATAATAAATCCTGGTAGGACTTGTAATTCTCTCAGAATCACTTCACTGTATAGGTTGAATAAGTCCGGTGAGAAGACACATCCTTGTCTTATACCCCTTTTTGTTTTTTGTATATTTACTGAATTCATTTTCTTTCTGTATGTAGCAGGTATAGTTTTTGGATTGTTCTAATATCTTCGAACCTGCATCCTATACGGAACCGCCATCTATCCCGGCGTGCCTAAACGATTCGGCCACAAAGGATCGTTCGGTTGGCATGGTTGAATTTACTGCTTATAAACTTCAATCTTCCATGATTCTCGTACATTCATAACTGCTCATGGCGTATCAAATGTAAACAAATGACGTCATACATTAAGAAATGGACAAAGTCCGACAATTTATTTATTAAAGACATTTTTTATGTTTAACGTTCTTTTTATAGATACAAGTATTTAAGTAAATGCTCTGGACGAATATTTTCTATGAAAATTTCTCGGACATTCAGGCCGGTAAATGTTATTTAATTTACTTAAATACTTGTATCTATGAAAAGAACGTTAAACATAAAAATGTCTTTAATAAATAAATTGTCGAACTTTGTCCATTTCTTAATGTATGACGTCATTTGTTTACATTTGATACGCCATGAGCAGTTATGAATGTACGAGATTCATGGAAGATTGAAGTTTATAAACAGTAAATTCGACCTTGCCTACCGAACGATCCTTTGTGGCCTAATCGGTTAGGCACGCCTGGATATATATATATATATATATATATATATATATATATATATAATGCTATACGAACATAATACTGTCATTTTTTGCGGGTACTATGCTAGTAGGTATATTAATTTATGTTCCCATTTTTTTATAGTAACTGATGAATATTAGAATGAAATAGTACATTTTTTATTATGCACTGTGTTCCTTCAGGACGTGGACTTTCATGGCTCTCCACAACTTCCTACCATTTGTAGCTAAGAGCAACGTCTTTACTATGCTTCCATTTCCTTGTACTGCCATCCATTTACACACTTTCGTTAGGTAGGTTATTTGCCCCCTTTTTTTGTCCTTCCTCCATTATGTCCTGTAAATATCAAATTTTCCAAGCTCTCTTTCCTCATTATGTGACTCTTAAATTTCAATTGTGTCTTTCTGTAACTGTTGTTTTTGCTTCTATTTTTTTTTTTTTTAATCTTTCTTATAGCTTAGATACTCCGTTCAGGGTATTTCATTTCAAGTCTCCTCTTCGTCTCTATGCCGTACACAACGAGACGGGATGTTGCACAAGGTCGTGCTTAACTTGGAGAACCCGAAAGTGTACACCTGGGCCAAGGACCAACATTGCCCAACCCCCACAACCATCGGTTGCGCTGGCCTCGGTAGCGACTACCGATCCCAACCCTTTAGTGCAGTGGGGAAGGGGAAGCCTCGGGCATCTGTCCCCCGGGAACAGGCACCTCACAGTGTTTCATTTTTCTCATTTGTGGCTCTGTCTTCGGACAGAGACACAACTGAAAAATGGTCAAATCTACCCGGCATGTGCCAGATAAGTCTACAATTAAGGGACTTAATGTAACTACTTGTCATTTAGAAGTCAGTGTTTTACTCGAGATTTAATCTTATATATATATATATATATATATATATATATATATGTGTGTGTGTATCGAAATGAGCAATGTTCTTTCCTTTGGATTTAATTGTTGGTTCCGGACCAAACAGTTATTAAATACTTTCTAAGATATATATATATATATATATATATATATATATATATATATATATATATATATTTCTAACATATTCGTTCAAGATTTTTTGTAATAAAAAACTATTCAAGTATTGGAAATATTCAATGAAACGAAAAACATTTCGACTTGAAACGAACACTAAAATTCTTGAAGTAAAAAAAAAAAACAAAAAACAAAAAAAAAAACATCATTCTTAACCTTGGAACGAAATAAACTTATCTCTTTGGTATACATTTATGGACGACACGAATGGAAATTCGTAAAATGAACGGCGATAAAAATAGACACTGAACTTCACCTTGATAATAATCGCACAGTTTCATCATTCTTCACATTTGTGAATATTTTCAAATTAGTGAATGAATATATGATTAAACAGACACCAGTCAGTCGGGGATTGTGGTTGCCACATTCCGATATATAAATGCGTGCGTGCGTAAGTTTCATTCCCTCCCTCGGCCTGTACTAACCTGTTTTATCTGTCACATCCAACACTTTCTTGTAGACACCTAAACACGTATTAATGAGAGAAAAAAGGTTTGTTGTATTTAGTAGCCGTTGAGTTTGAGACGATGTGTGCTGACAAAAAAAAAATAAATAAAATAAAACATCCTCAGAATTGTCTAGAAGAAAGACTAGCAAAAGAATAAACGAAAGGAGAAAGATTTTTTTTTTTTAATTCTATCGAGATTTTTTAGTATAGAGTCTTCAGGAAAATTCCTGAAAGAAGGATTAAAGTCATGAATATTTACTTGTATTATTTACATTATTCCGACTGTTATCCTCATCTTCATTGCCATACTCACGTTTCGGCCGTTGTACGCTCCTGCCTTCTTCAAGGGGATTGGAACTTCGAACCGGACCCTTTATTTCGTCCACCGGGGCAGATTGTTCTCGTTCCATGTTCCATACCTCTTTTCGGTTCGAAAATGTGGTAACGATATTCAATGCAAGGACAAACAGAAGATCGTGGGTCATTGTAACTTTTTGGAAGAACATTTTACTAATTGTAAGAGGTAATACGACGCACACACACGTTTCTTCAGTGCATTTGGGAAGCGTGTGCCGACCAAAAAACGATACTGAACTTGAGTTCATACTATTTGAGGGTGAATTTCTGTTTCTTACTTTATGTGTCTCACTTATGCTGCAAACAAATCGCTTCGTTTATTTCCTAACTTTTTCTCAATAGTCACAATATCATCTTCAAGAGAAAACGTAAGAATCTGTCTATATTTCTGAGATGAGGTATTCTATTTACTTTGTTCAGACTGGCAATAAAGATGAGGACAACCAAACCGAACATGTAAATAATATAAATAGAAAACATAAGGCAATATAAAGTTTAATCAACTATGATTTCAAAGTGTTGTTTTTCAGCACAAGTGAACTTTTAGGGTACCTGTGCGTAGCATGTAAGATACGATGCATATGTGCAGCCATAAGCGTAATTTTAAAACAATTTCACGCCAAGCAAAGCAATAATGCCACTAAGACAAGGAAAATAAGAGAAATAATACTATTAAGAAAAGAGAACAATAAAAGAATCAAGACGAAAGATGTTTGCATTTAAATTTTTGATGATCAAGGTTAACTGAGAAGTAAGAGGTCGAAAGAGTTTCATTAATTAGAAGAAACTGTTGGCACAGAACTTACGGTTTCATCTCGCCATTTCAACTGTAATATGATGAGGCCTTGCTGCCAATTTTGTACTGAGCTTAAATTCATAAAGTCTAGGTACCATAGAGGAAAGTTCACAGAACAATTACCATGAAAGTACTTAACGAAAGGGCACAGGAAAGCTTCGTCAGGCTCTGGTGAAGTGATTGAAGCCGAGATGCCAGGTCATGACCAATAACATTGCAAATTCTATGGATTTTATCAAAAGTCTCTAATGTAAGAGGAGCATTAGGCCTGATGTGGCAAAGCATAAATGCGTAAGATAGATTTTGGAAAGAAAAAATAGCACGACACAGTGAATCGACTTCCCTAGCAGCATGCCTAGCAATTGATTAAATATAATCTTTCCACTTCATGTCAGTAGAAAACGTTAGCCCTGAGGACGCTATCTCCTGAAGGTTGGTATCAGTTGGGCTAATAGAAGGCAAAAATTAATGAATATATATATATATATATATATATATATATATATATATATATATGATGGCGCATTAGTAATTCCATAGCTTTACAATATTTTAACTGAATTTGGATCTGAAATTTTCAATGCACACTATCCAATCTATATATTTACTGGAGAAATGTTTGGTTAAGTGAACCAACAAGGAAAGAGAGAATATAGAAAAAAATTACTAAATGTTCACCCAATAAAAGACCCAAGAGCCACTCAAGATAGATGAGGTTGTTGTCGGATATTGTTAAGATGTACCGTAATTCCCTATGTATAATATCCATTTAAAAAAAAAAAAAAAAAAAAAAAAAAAAGCAAAATCAGGCGTACGTATTATACACAGCTACAAAAAAATCTTTAAAAAAAATTGCCATAAAATAAGAATTATCATAAAACTAAATTAGAACACCTGATATATTAGGTTGGTGCAAAAATAATGTCGTTTTCTCACATGTTACTATGTGAGAAAACGACATTATTTTTGTACCAACCTAATACATTTGTGAAAAATTGACATGTATTTCTAGAGTATGATTTAAAAACTTATATCTTGGCTGTTGCTGATAAATTTGATCTAAAATGTTTTCGAAAAAAAAAAAACAAAGCTTTCAAGCCGTTAGGTTTATTGTATTATTTTACTAGCGTGACTATTATTAGGGTTGGTCATTTTTTTGTTAACAACCTTGTCTTCATGTATAACAATCTGATTAACGAACCTTTATCCCAATATATTTTTTAGAAAAAGATGTCACCTCTAAATAAAGAATCTGTTTTTGCTCATGTAACTATATTCAAGATGCACATTTTATTGTGGAAATAACTAAATAGCAGTCAAATGTTATAATTAAATATTACTAATTAATCCTTGGAATAAATCCAAGTTGGATTTATCTATTTTTGAAGCCAGAATATAGTTCCTGCATCATTTCCAATGCACAGTGATTATTTCTTGGCATTTTGAATATGGATTGCTGCTGCATCCAGTGATTCTCCAACGAGTTTAAGAATTTTTTGTAAGATTTCAGCATTTCTTAAATTTTCACTGTACATCTGATTATGAAAAACAATTATATATGAGTTATATTAACCTTTATCACTCTGTATGTGACTTCATTTACAGTACAAAAAGTGTATCCTGCCACTGAAGACGACTGGTCCCTGAATTTGAACATCATAGTTGTGTTGTCATATTCTGCTATGGCAACGCAAAACACCTTAGAGTCAAATTAACAATAACGTTACTGCAATTGACAAGCCTTTGAAAAAAATGCAGTAGAAATGGAAATAATATTAATAACGCGTTGTGTAAAGATCTGCATACTTACTCCAATACCTTCCTTGTTGTAGAGTGAAGAATAAATGCAAAAAATGGATTTCGGATTCCACCTCTCATCGCTAATGTTTAGAATTTTTTGAAATTCATTTCAAAAGAACCTAAACATACGTGTCAAATGGTACAATAACATAAAACCCTCTCTTTGGAATTAACGAGGTTCTTTTCTGTTCCAATAACATCTTGTACCATTTGACATGAGTGACTAAGTGTTTCATAATTCTTAAACAGTTCAGACAAACAGGTGGAGTCTATTACATTCAACAGGGGTGACAGCTATCTGCCGCTAATCATAAAGGTAAAGGGTAGTGAAATCTTGAATTGGGAAAACATTACCAGACAACAGTTAGCAGAAAGTGTTACTACATATGAGCAATAATTTTAAGTTTGTAAGTTTAACGGCACATCAATTCCTTATGGGTCATTTAATGCGGAGATTTAATTTACTTGTGAGCTTTAGTAATTTCTTTTACAAAAACGTATTGCGGTACTATTTTTTTTTCCTTACAAAAACGTATTGCGGTACTATTTTTTTTTCCTTACAAAAACGTATTGCGGTACTATTTTTTTTTCCTTACAAAAATGTATTGCTGGTAATATTTTTACGGTGAAAATGTATTGCTGATACTTTCACTATAAAAATGTATTTCTACATTTTCATAGTGATTTGACCACAGTTTGGGGGGTCTATTGGCCCATAGCTAGGACCCCTAACAAGTGCTACCACCCCGGATGAACCTGAGAACAACAGCAATTAAGAAGTGGTTCAACGCTCCTCAAAACCTCCCGATCAGAGGCCTTGCTGCTCGATGTAGTTTGTTATACCCAGGATGAATAATTTTCAGTTTATGCAGATTATTTTTTTTTTTTTATTTTGAGGGGACCTTTTTTGGAAATCGGGAGGAATTAGGACCATTTTCGTTGTTTTAAAGGTTTTAATCTAAGTGCTCATTATAACCAGTTTATGTTAGTACTTATTGAATGTTTCGGATATGTGATATCTTTCACGCAGAGATTTTGTGTTCATCCACAGATCTGGCAGTAGCAGGCGGCTCGAGAGTAGAATACATAGTTTTATCCTGCACCCTAAAGGGTTATATTTCGGTGCGCTAAATAGCTACTTTTATCACTGGTTTTCAATATGGATTTGTTAGTGTTGCCGATGGTTGTACACGGGCCTCAGACGTAATCACTTGTACTGATAAGTAGTCTTTTTCTATGCTCTACGCCAGTGGTTCCCAAACGGTGCAGCGAGCCTCATAGGGACAAAGAAAGGATAATAGGTGAGGCGGAATGATTGAAAGACAAAGATTTAGAAACTGTTTCAAAAAAATTCATATGCCAAAAATAAATACGATTTCAAAATTTAAAATATTATGGATTACTTGTAATTTCATCAATGAGTCCCAATATAAATAGTTACAAATAATTATTGACTTATTTTATCATTGTGATATTTTTGCATTATATCAAATATTAAGAATATAGTAACAAGGGTTCGCAAATTGGAAGAGAGAGTTATCAATGATAATGTAACTTCGAATTCGCGGTTATCTCCCTTTAACTCTTTTTTATTTTTAAGTGTACTTTTTTATCACATAAAATTTGATGAAGCGTGGCCACATTTTCATTCCGAAAATGCGGCCCAGAAAAAAAAAAAAAAAAACGTTTTGGAACCACTGGTGATCTCAAACTGATTATGTCCTTTCTTGGGTAAAAAAATAAAGTCATGAAGATATTAGGGGTTACTGAACGTGAAAAAAAATATGAGAAAAAAAATATGGACAGAGTATAATAATAATAATAATAAAAAAACAGCAATTGAGGAGACAAGATGACGACAGATATTGATCGTCAAAGGTTTAAATAAAGTCAACAGGAAAGCAAAAAGTTGGAAAAGAGTTTCACAAGTCAAAAGTGCGAGAGAAGACACTTAACATAAAACTTGCTGTTAACTGTATCAATTTCAACTGTAAAATAAAACCTAGCTGCCAATCTGGCATTCTGCATAAATTCGTAAAGTTGAGATACCAAAGAGGAAAGCTCATCAGAACAATTACCATGAAAATATTTATAGAAAAAAAAGGCACAGGGAATCTCGTTATGGCAGTGACAAAGTAAATTAAACCGATATTCCAGGTCAAGACCTCTAACGTTGCAGTTTTCTTTATCATTGCTACTTTAAACTGTATCTCATCCTATATTTTCCAGTATTTCACTAGTTTTATGCACTTTGGGTTGTGTTCAATATGGTGGCAATGTTATGAACATCAGCAATGGTAATAGTAATAGGTGTAAACTTTTACACAGAGTAAAAATATGCTCCAAAAATGTTATTTAGTGAATTCTGACTAGAAACCAGCCATATTAGCAGCCTGCTGTCAGTCAGCGTCTAGTTCAGACTCCATTTCTTCCACTCTTATGGTTTTTAAGACATCTCTTTAGCCTTGAGGCGGAGATGAAAATAGTTCTTATCTGCTGAATGTCAGCTTCTTGGGTTGCTAACCTTCACTATACAAGAAGGAAAAATGCCAAAGCCTCAACAGGTTGGTTAGACTTGACCTGACCAAATAACCTTACACAGCCGAGTACAAGCCAAAAGATATATAGTGAGAATAGCCTTTTCATTATAAGGAATCTTTCGGCATTCATTGATCGAACAGTTAGCGTTACTATCGGCTAAAATGTACAAAAATATTTCTGTAAGAAGAGTTTAATTTACATTTCAAGTCCACCGTTATAGTCTTTCTACTATTGATGGAGGTTTCTTATGTGTTAATTAGTATGGATATCCATCATCTTGATTGCGTCATCATTTTCACTTCTAGTTACATGTGTTAGACATTTCAGTTTTTACTTTTGCTGAAAGTGTTCAAGTGATGTAGTTTCTGCTACTTGATATAGAATCTTTAAGATCTAGAAGATTCAATCGCTTGACGCCATTTTTAAACATTGATCCGAGAAAACGATATATTCGAATACGCGTGAAAATTGTCCTGGCAACCTCAATTATATATCCATTCATTTGCTTCATAATTCATGACAGAGATCCTTGCATAATTCGGATTCAATGAAGTTGAATTTGGTTAAACAGCACTCGAAAGCTAATATAGAATTTGCTTAAGGTATATCTACCTGTTATGAATTCAGACTCGTCCTTCTAGATTGTGAACCACGACGAAAGAGCATCGTCCACTCTGTTATTTAATCCATAAGTCAAGGGAGAAGAGATAGATCCATAATTTTTCCCAAGGGTATTTGTACGAGAGTGGATGTAATGAACTAGGATTTCTCATTGCAAACCACTATCAATAGATCAATATATATTACATAAAACAATAGATCAATATATATTATATAAAAATGAAACTCCATTATATCCCATTTTGATGGCTATTCGATCACAATTTTAATCCGTGTATGACTTGTGCATTTATTAAATTGTTATTATTTATGAGGTCCCTTTTGTGTTCATAGACATTTTTTTTTAATTTCTGCATGTTTCCCCAATGTATTGTGAAGAACATCCCAGACTATATTATACATGCTTGCTTCTGATATGGGTGTATGTAAAAATAAAACGAAGACAGAGGTACGAAAGAGACAAAAATTCATAAGCAATGTCAAAAAATTACTATAAGATGAAGACACCTCCTGGTTAAAACTCCTTAAACACCACCTAAAAACACGCACACTATACGGACTACAAAAATACATAAACGGGCAAACCAATAAGACCTATCATATCAGGGATAGGCAACGCCCCACAAACTAGCCGTCTCAAATTCCTAATACCCAACTTCAGCACAATTAGTCTCTCACATAAAAAAAACAACAACCCAATTGACGTCTTCAATAAGTTAAAAAAAAAAAACAAACAAAAAAAAAAAACGTAGACATCAATAATAAATATATGGTAGGTTTAGACAAAGTCTATACACGTGTCTAGAGAAAAATGAATTTATTAAAAACACACCTTAAAAAAAATTACCAATCCCCTTACATAAAATTATAAGAATATGCGAGCTAATCACCAATGTTTCTTCACATTCGGTAACCACTTCTACAGACAAAAATGTGGCTTAACTATGGGATCTCCTCTCAGCAGCGTTGTCGCGTGTCTATTTTTTAGTGGCCCTTTCAAAAAAAATTCTATCACCAAACTCTCCCTATTTCAGATACATAGATGACTACCTACTAATATACCCCCTCCCCCAAAAAAACACTATTTTAACTGATCTTGTCAGTCAACTTAACACCATCGAACCTACAATAGACTTCACCTTTGAACCAATATACACTTGTTGCAAAATAAAACCATCACATGTACCATGATAAAGTCCGTCATATGGCGAAACGCGTCGACTAAAAACTATTTTAGCATAGTATTTAGCTTCCTCCGTTGCTAAATGGTATAGCACGTCAGGTTTTATGACTGTTCCGTGTAGGATACATATTTGATTCCTGTCGGAGGACACATATTTTCTATGAAATTTCTCGGACAATCAGGCTACTAAATGGTTGTTAATACTATTTGCTATAATATTTTATTACTTAAATATTTGTATCCATAAAAATAACGTATAAACAATATATTAAATTATTGTCGAACTCAATCTATTTCATTATATATATATATATATATATATATATATATATATATATATATATATATATATATATATATATATATATATAGAGAGAGAGAGAGAGAGAGTGTAGAGTTTATGACATTAATATATACGCAAATAAGCTTGGGAAAAGAATCCATCTCCTCCCCACCCACCCTCGATCTCTGGATTGAATAGCAGGAGACACTGGGTCTGATAGTTGGTAACCAGTCTACCGTAGAAAATAACGAAAATCCTCCTGTCGAAAAGAATTGATTGAAAAGAAAAGAAAAATTATGATCACCAATGCATGCATCAAGATTAAGGAATGAAGCAATTTCATGACGTTCTACCTTAACTATTATAGATAACATGTTATAAGTGTCACACTACGAGAAGTCCCTCCATTACTCATTTGGGCCATGATGATAGCCGTTTAGTAGAAACGTCTTCCAAGTGTTTGAAAGTGCCCAGAAACACTTGATGCGGCAGTTAGCGATACCAACCAATAGTGGGGAGTTCTTGCGGCAACCAAAGAGATCTGAAATTTCTCTTGTGGAAATGAATGCCGAATTAATGATTACCGGACTATTAACCCCATGTACTCGTAATTTTGATTGTAAAAATACATACGATAGTACAATAATGTATACTGTAATTGCTGCTTATAAGACGCATTTTTCTGTGGGTAAAATTGAGAATAGTTAAGAGAACTATGAAGTACAAATCAAAAAACTTTTCTGATTTCTTCAAAAGTTTTTTTTTTTTTGGAGAGGGGTGATTATAATAAGCGGTCAAATGCAGTATATAATTCCAGACTACTGACAATCCCCTTTTCACCACTTACAATGTGTTTAATTTTCACATAATGTGTTAGTAACGTTGGAAATAAGTCATGAGCACAAATAAACATTTCCGTCATTATCAATGTAAATACTGAAACTGTAGAAAACATTCGAGATTAAAAATTGAAAAAATTCCGTTTTTAATAAAGTTCTCTTCTGCAGGTAGAAATTAACAAAGCGTAGGAATCGAAGATAAAGTCGGTAAGCAGTGATGAAGAAAAAGCCGAAGAATTTACCTTCACCGATCAGGTTGTTGCGAGCCGGTGTACGCGTTGAGAGATAAACACGCGTGTCTCCTGAAATGCCCACAACCAACATGGCAGACTCGAAGTATGAGTCCACCTAAAGAAATTTAAAACAACAAGAACCAAGATTGATTATATAAAGAGAAGAGGTTATAGTAGTTCCAGCGAGAGAAAAGTGTGTGTATATTAAAGAGAGAAAAACAATTCACATTTGGGTCATTAACACTCAAAAAAAAGAGAATGTCTCATATCGAGAATATTTAACATCGAAAAACGTAAAAAAAAAATTATTTTTAATAATATGTGGAAATCTTCACGCTTTGCCTTATGAAGGTCGCGAGACCGGAAACACGTGTAAAATTATGGAAAATAAAGTATAATTTTTTTTTAAAAAAAATCCACATTACAACCAAACATGTTTGCGGTTTCTCTCTTTTTAAGATTATATATAACAAATGATAATGTATTAACAACAAAGGCTTACAAGTGACAGAAGACAATATGGTGTGTAACAAATGAAAGTGGAAACTTTTGGTTCAAAGCGTGTGTGTGTGTGTTCATGCGTTTCCCAAAAACGGAACGGCGTTATAATAGCGTTCTGAGAGAAATTTACATGACGTAAAAAGAAGAGGGTGATAAAAAAAATTATCGCAGTGTATTTATAGTGTTGAAGAGCGTCCCCTAAGAGCAGTTGCAAAAAATAGGAGGTGCTAACCCGATAGTACATTAAGAAACGTATACATTTTAATTAGCTCCTTGCTTAAAAAGAACTAATTTACTAATAGTCATATTGGTGGATGCGACAAAGTTACAGTCGATGCTGATGCCTCATCTCCCAATCACTAAAATTTGCGGTCATTAAATTAAACCATTAGAAAGATTAAGACGTATTTATTTAGAAAAAGTCATATAAACAACGATTAATAATAAATTCTGTATGATTCTTGGGGCAGAATATAGATAAGAGTTTAATAAATCAACCTTGCAAGTTATATTCACACGCTAAGTTTACTATGGAAATTTTGACATCTGTTTACTTTCATTTTAAGCTTTTTGCCGTGTCATCTCTAATCAGTGAAGGGAACGAGAGTTTAACGTATTAGTTAAACGATATGGATTACAGAATGGGTTACAAAAAATAGCTTTTTATGAGATTGTAATTTATAGCAAGGGAGTACGACACTGCGGCATTTTATAAGCAGCTGCTCATAAATAATAAAAAAAATGATTTCTCTGACGGGGGTTGAAAACTACAACGTCTTTTTGATTACTAGCGCGGTTCTCTCTGGTAATAGATATTCTCATGAGAAACGAGATTTTAACTATTAAACAGTAAGAACCGACTCGTTTAGGAAGTGAATTCATTGATGTATTCAGTCAAATCTCCACTAAGCGCCTTTCTGCTGTAGCCTATAGAATAACTATATACATAATATATGTCTACACTACATATGCAAGTGGAATTTAAGATTGGGACTTACTATCGTTGGTCATAATCGAATTTAAACAATTGTGTATTTTTTATTTTTATTTTTTTTAAGCATTTCACCCCAAGCAAGGCGGGAAGCCATTAGCACGCAAGGAGTTACAGAGTTGGAGCGAGAGCAAATAGGAGTGATAGAGGAAAGGATGAAGAGAAGGATAGGGGATAGATCAGAGCATCTGGAGACGTCGATTGACATTACATTTGAATAGTTGGAGATTATAGCTATCAGAAAAACAAGAAAAGGGGAGGGGGTTCCACAGGCGAGAAGTGCGCGATATGAAGCTATTGAAGTAGAAGAGACGACTACATTTAACAGTTTCGTCAGTGAAATGGTGTGAGCGAGATGCCAGTCTAGTTGAACGCTTAAATTCTTGAAGTCTGGGAACCAGCGAAAGCAGCTCATCGGAGGAGTTACCGTGAAAGTATTTGCAAAAAAAAAAAAAAGGCAGAGGGAGGCGACAGCACGTCTGTGAGAGAGCGAGCGACTGCAGACGAAATTCCAGATCAGGGCCAATTACATTGTATATCTTCTCTGGATTTTATCAAGGATAATAGAATGATACAAATAGAAGGGGCTCCACACCATATATGGCAGCAATACTTCATGTAAGGACGAATGGTTGATTTGTAGATTTGAATGATCGACTCCGGCGAGAAAAATTTCCTGGCGCGGCACAGGGAGCCAACTTTCCTGGTGTGGTGGACGAAACTATTGACTCAATGTATTTGTTCCATCTCAGGTCAGCAGACAATGCGAGACCGAGCAGTCGCAAAGAGGTGCTCTCGTGGAGTTGAGCGTCAGACATTCTAATGGGAGGTAGGGATGGTTCTCTGTGGTGAGTAATAGAGAGCAGTTTTGTTTTTGAGGCATTAAAGTTAACCAGCCAATTTCTGCCCCAGTCCACAACCGATTGGAGGTCCTTTTCGAGACAAACGGCCAGGTTAGTTTTGTCAGCGACACTAGATTTGTTTTTGAGGCAGGAGTAAATAGTGCCGTCCGCATAGATGCCTACTTGGGAACCTATGACATCAGGAAGATCGTTAATGAAGATAAGGAACAGAGTAGGGCCTAGGATGGAGCCTTGGTGAACACCTGCGTTCGTGGAATAGGAGCTGGAGGAGAATCCGTTGAGAACGACCTTCAATGCACGGTTTAACAGGAATGATTGTATTAAGTCAAACAATCGACCTGAAATTCCATAACCCTGAAGCTTGCGAAGAAGGCCGGCATGCCAAACCCTATCAAACGCTTTGGAGATATCAAGAGCCACGGCACAAACTTCTCAGTTATTATGAAGTGCTTGGTAAACAATTTCAGTTATGGCCGTAAGCACATCAGCTGTAGAACGAGCAAAGCGGAAACCATATTGCTTGTCGGAGAGCAGATCATGGGATGTAAAGTGCTTAACCCCTTCGGCGTTGATTAAAGCTTCGAAGAGTGGTAGGAGAATAATAGGACGGTAATTAAAAGGGTTAGAAGGGTCTCCGGAGTTCTTAAAGACAGGAAAAATGGACGAGGACTTCCAACAGTTAGAAAAACAAGATTCATTGTTGCAGTAGTTATATAATTTGGAGAGGGCAGGGGCCAGTTCAGGCGCACATTTCTTCAGGACAATGGTTGGTATCCAATCTTCACCACTAGCCTTGTGGGAGGGTCTAATTTACAGATAATGCCCAATATCGATGACGGGGTAATCTGCAGCTCGCTCAATAGAGCCTTAATTATGAGGGGGTGTGGGTACACCGGCAGAGTCGAGCATTGAATTGAATGAGAATTTCCGAGCAAAGCATTCAGCCTTGTCAGCAGAATAGGTCAGAACTTCGAACTGGTTGAACAAAGGCGGTGTAGAAGGTTTGCTATTGTTAAGTACGCTCTTGCAGAGAAGCCAATAAACCTTGGAGCCGAATTTGCGAGATGCAATACATTCTTTCATTAAAGCAGCTTCATTGAGGACACGCTTACACTCGTCACGGGCAGAGACAAAGAGACGTCTATTGCAGAAAGACAAGTCGCTTCGATATAGGTGGAAGAAGTGGTTCCTATGGGCAATGGCAACTGAGCAAGCAGCGGAGAACTAAGGGGAGGAGCGCGATTTGACCTTATATTTCCTTGAGGGGATGAAAGCCTCGATTCCAGCTTTAACCCAGGAAGAGATCTCCGAAGCATATTCTTGAACGGGGAGCGTAAAGACAACATCCCCGGGGACATCGCGAAGGAAATCCCGGAACGAGTCCCAGTCTGCTCGTTGATAGCAGAACGAGGTTCTAGTGGTAGGAGGTTCTTTGCAGGGGGTGGAGTTGAACATGTTGACAGACAATATAGCATGATCAGAATTCCCAAAAGGGCAGAGCTGCGTGGCGCTACAGGTCTCGGGGCTTGTAAAGAAGTAACTAGTAGGAGGCAAGGAGTAATGAAAGAATCCGTCAGTCCGGAGACAAGATACAGCAGTAAAGATGCTATACATTGGTCTATTCTTTGTCCCATTCCAGAAAATACTTATATATTTGCTTCACTTAACTCTCAAAAGACTTTCCATGCAAAGGAAGACTCTGATAAATTTAAATGGGGAACATCGTCATCTCACGAAATATACGATTCTATTCATGACGCCGGCAGTTTTTAGATGAATCGAATTCGGAAGATAACATTAGTATTAAGAAATTTTGTTTTTAATTCGGCCATCAAAGAGCTCGTTAATTAGGCAATGCATATTAATAGGTTTGTTTATGACAGCCAAAAGGAGTAGCTGAACTGAAGAATATTATATCAGTTGGTTAAGTAAAAAATAACATAAGACAAACAAAGAAATTAAATTAGCATGGCTGAGCAGAGGACACTTGAAAAGAACAAAATCCCTATTTTCGTACGTTTCTGTTGATGCTCTCTCTCAGCTTACAACAAGGATGAAAATATTAGTTTCTATTTTTGAGAAATACTTCCACAATGAGAAGCTTGCAATGAAGAGTTCTTCGCCCAATCCATTACACAATATGGGGTGAGAGAGAGAGAGAGAGTGTGTGTGTGTGTGTGTGAGAGAGAGAGTGAGTGAGTGTTAACTACTTGTTCGAACCGAGAACATTCCGTTACCACTTCCCACAACTAGTTTTCTTTCCTCTTTTTCTGAACAGTATGCTTAACGTAGCCCAAGTGCTGAGCAGCTAGTAAGAATTGAACTCACAACGGCAGTGATGAAAATAGCTTGCTAACGATTATCTCCACTGCGAGAAACCTGCCGTCGATAACATAGGTAAGCATACAGAATTCCAGAAGCTAAAAATAAACTCTACAAGTGATCAATCTATTTTTAAAAAATTTGAAAATATAGAAAAGTAAACAGAAATTTCAACCATCTGATAATTCAAATTTACTTTTGTTAGACACCGATATCATGTATCGATTGCGTACTACAAGGAAGCACTCTTTACGGAAATCGGTGTCAGTTCTAAAATATTTTATTTACCGACTTTCAAAGACGTCCAGACGTTTACTATTTTTCAATCTAAGTTTAGAATTTAGAAGTAAAAGGCGAAACTTACAAGCTTCGCCTGTACTGAAAATAAAGTTCTAAATTAACATCTCGCTTTCATTCGCCTCGGAGCAGTCCAATTAGTCTTTTGGGCTAGAATTTGTACGTTATCCTTCGCTCTAAGATAGCCCACTAGATCAGAAGGCTATATGCCTATGACATGAAATACATTTCAATCTTTATCGAGAAGAAACGCATAGACTTCGCTTTCTTTAGTCTGAACGCGCACAGCTAGACCGAAAAGAGAAAGTATTCGCTCTAAGTGAGGAGAAAATATAAAGTTTTTATATATGCATATGTATGAGTGACTTGTAAATTAGATAATTCAGTATTGCTAACCAGTCTTAGAATTCGTAAAAAGCATTTTTTAAATATTTATGACAGCCAAACTGACATCCTGGTGCATACCGGAACTTGAATATCAACCCGTGCGTGTGTGTGTGTGTGTGTGTGTGTGTGTGCAATTAAAAAGAAAAAATAGGAAAGAACACGTTAGGTAAATAATCCGGAGTTCTTTAGTATTTTTGTTTTTATTTTAAAAAAACAGTGCTCCATACAAAAGTAGAGCTTAAATTATTATTTTTGTTTTAAATATTATATATATATATATATATATATACTAAGCAATGCAATCCGCTGGCGTTTTGTGAACGAACTCTATGTAGCTAAACAAAATAAAATGTTTCTTTGAGAGATTTGCATATGCAAATTTATCATAATTAAAACTTGCTAGTTTTAAAAATTGGGTAGGCGTTTGTTTAGCATATTGCATATTAGATTTGCAAAATAACCCATTAAAATGCCAATACTGCTTACTTTCCTTCACTCCTAAACTATGTTCTAAATATTTAACGGGTTACCACTTCATCTGAACTACATTAGTTAATTCCCTTTGTTACCAAGCTGTGTTCTAAATTCAAAAACCTTTACCATTTTCAGAGTAGAAAAGGGTATTGTAAATAAGTATAAGACAAAACAATCACTTATTTATAAAGATAGCAAAAGACCAGAATCAATAAAAAAAATTTTAAAAAATCAGTTTAATTCTAAATTTTAATTTAATTCTGAGTTTTTAAATTAGACGAGATATAAGATATATGCTGAAAGATACAAAAAGATTAAACCATATTTATTATGCACAGCTCCAGGGTCCATCACCACCCACACAGGTAGCTCCTCACCCATTGAACTAAGGAGAGAATTAAGGTTAATCTCCGATACCAGAAGATTACCAGTGAGGAAATGCCGAGATCACTGAGCAATCTTATTACCAATCCCATGTAGGCGTGTTATTTCCTTTCAACCAGGCCTTGTGCCATATTGGGTTCCAGTGAGCGTGCAGATTAGATTAGATTAAAAACCGCATTTAACTGTTGTCAATATTTTTAGATAAAATTTCCACACACAAGTTTATATTTAAATATTCAACTTTTCGGGCGGGCACACAATCTGTAGTGTCCATATAAAAAAAATGCACAAATAAAAATGTTATTATACTGTTACTGTTGTGTCCATAAATTAAAACAAATAAAATTTATTTATAGCGCCAAAATAATTATAAAATAATTATTACAATTAAAATTATCAATTCACTCTTTGAAAAACACTAACAATCAACACCACGTTTCTCCTCCACACACACGTGACATTCTAATTATCGGACAAGCAGTCGACACGGACAGGCCATCAATACGTGCATCAACGAAAATTTAGACTCCTTTTCATTTTAAGGCCATAATGGTAACATATCTCTTAGCACTCAACGAAAAATCTAATTAAAAAATCACCAGTATTTTTGTATTTTCCAACTAAATTATCTGGACACTCATTATATATATATATATATATTATATTATATTATAGATATATATATATTATCTATATACACACACACACACACGAGAAAGACTACAAATCTTTCTCGTATGTTTTTATAGATAAAAAATGAGGCACGGTTAGCTTCAAAAAAGGTATATACATTTGTTCACAGTATTACCGGCCATTACTGAATATGTATATCAAGCCCTATCCTGGGTCGTACAATGTTTCTGATCTGCGTGAATGAACTTCCTCATGTCATTAGTTCCCAAGTATATATTTATGCATATAACACTACCATTTACTCCTGCGTCAATAGCAAACCCATCAGAGCTGATAAAATAAAGATGTCTTCTGTCCATGAAAGATATCCAATCAGTGGTTAACTCGGACAGGAAATGCATTGTAAATTTTAACGCCTCTAAAGCCAAACTTCTCATTTAATCACCATAGAAAAACTATTCTGCCTGTCATCAGCATGGCTGGCGCTAGATTCCTGGAGAGCAACACACTGCATTGTTGGCCTTATGTTTTTCACTTGAAGTGGACTCACTACATCGAATCAATAGCTGTATCTACTGCGAGAAAAGTTTGGTCACTGTCGTAGCAGAAAATTTTTCTCCTCAGAGTTCATTTTACACATTTACAGATCTACCATTCGTCCGGGCATTGAATACTGCTGCCATATCTGGTCGGATGCCCCTGCTATTCATCTCGATGTTCTTGAAAAAAGAAAAAAATCCAAAGAAGGATCTGTAATGTAATCGATCCTGACTTGGCATCACGACTTCAGTCTCTTTCTCACCGACGCGACGTGGCTTCCGTCTGTCTTTTCTATAAATGTTTTTATGGCAACTGCTATGACGAGTTCCTCCCCCCCCCCGGTGCCCCAACTCCATGAATTTAAGTCGGCCACTAGATTGGCATCTAGGTCCCACCGGCTTAATGTTGAAATAACTAAATACAACCGCCACTTCTACTCCAACAGATTCTTTTCTCGCACTTCTCACCTGTGGCACTCCCTTCTGTTTACTTGCTTCCCTGATAACTTCAAAAATTTAAATGCAACATCAATCGCCTTATTCTATCTTCTTGAATCCCGTTCATCTTTTGTCCTTTACTCAGTCTTTTCTCTCACTTTCACTGGCTCTTGTAAAAGATCGAGGATAGCAGGAGGAGTCAACTACTTGATGGAGCTGTACAGGGAACAGACAGTTTTCTCAGCATATTTAGCGATGGATTGTATATAAAAGTTCCACTTGAAGTCTAGGTTAAGCTTAAGACCTAATAAGCGCTCAAGGCACGGAGCCTGCCCATGAGAACATTCGTTTATTGCTACAGGGTCCGCCCGCTGATGATGAAATGCAACTAGTTTGGTTTTCAAAGCATTGAATGAGACCAGTTTTTCCCTACCACCGAGCTGCTATGGCTCAGAGGAGAGACCAGCAACCAGGCTTTGGGCATGTAGAATTTAGGAGTTTTTACATAAGAAAAATTTGAACGCACACTTTTGGGTCCTGTCACTGGATCTAACTAAGGACACATGGCACAGTGGATAAAGGCGTTAGTTCAATCCAATGACAGGACCCAAAAAGTGTGAGTTCAATACCCAGTTAAGGCAGTGGAGAACTTTCAGAGGGAAATATACCCAGTTAAGGCAGTGGAGAACTTTCAGAGGGAAATTAACAGGAGATAACTGATAACTGACATCCATTAAAACGTGGTACTAGAACAGTCTACCTCAGTGAGCGAAATAAAGGGTTCAGTTCGACATTCCAACCACCTGAAGAAGGCCGGAGCGTACAACGGCTGAAACTTAATAAATATGGTGACAATGGTGAAAACAGTAGTCCGAATAATGTAAATAATGAACATCCAATGTGTTTTTATATTAAGGAATTCATCATTATGAAAGATACAATATGTTATTAGATTAATGCCCACCATAAAATCCGGTATTAATAAACGTTTCCTTTTACTCGTTAAAAATCGCAGATCATTGGGTGGTCGTTAGACATTTTTATTAATTGGTATTAATTTATTTAGTTTTATTTATATTTTTCCTTCTTCCCAGTCTTTTTCTTTCCTTTAACCTTCCAACAGTTTCTTTACTTCCTTCTTTTTCACACTTGCCTACTTTCTGGTTTCGGGATATCTCATTAAAACACCAATTCTCCTACGATCACCTAAATTAAGCAACGTCGAGCCTGGTCAGTACCTAGATGGGTGATCGATTGGGAATACCGGGTGCTGTAAGCCAAGGGGTTCGAACGTTCGCTTTCTGACCCTGCGACCTGGGTTCGAATATCGATTTGACTTCATGATGTTATCAGTCCGAACGGGGCGATCCCAGCATGCGGTAACATTGGAAAGTACCTGAAAAAAAAAAAAAAAAAAAAAAAAAAACATACCATGCGTTGACCCAAGCCTTGATGGTGAAATTGGGTAGACGGAACACTTGGGAGTCGTCGGTGGCTGTGCTAGCACGAAATCACAAGTCATCGTGACCGAGGGTTTGACCGTGCTAGCCTTGTTCAGATTGTTGATCACACTAGATCAACGCGCTCTCTCTCTCCCCAAAAACTAACTAAGGTCCCATCATCATAGTTGCAGTATAAACCACAGGTTGGCTCTGTGGGTGTTGAAGAAACATAAATTGCGCCTGAGCAGGCGTCTGCAAAGTAGATTAACTAGCCGCCCGACTAGACTGGCATCCTCGGATTCGAGTTGCTGCGCCATTTTTAAGCTTGGATGTGCAGGTGGTGTAATGGATAACGGCTAGGAATTGGAAATCGGAAGAGCCGAGTTCAAATTCATGTTGGATTCACTTACGCGCAAATAGTCCTGGGAAATGTATAAAACCACCTATCCTCCCCAAGCTATGGGTTAATAGGACTTATATCAGTAAATCGATATTATCACCTAAAAATTCTTACAATCTAAAATAGGTACCTTCCCAAATTCACCGAAAAAAGCGCCCACTATGATGAAAAATACACTAAACTACATAAAAACAAAATTTTATAGTCAATCTTTGTTATTATGAAGAGGAAAGCAAAATATATTTTTGATTTAATTATAATATAAATAAATAAATCCTTTTTAGAACATTCTAAATTTTGTTAAAAAAAACAAAAAACAAAAAAAAAAACTTATTTTTCTTACGTGAGCGGGTGGTCTATAAATTAGCATAGCAAATTTTTGTCATCATTTTTGCGGTGAAAGACACATTGATTTGGAAAATCTTACAACAATCAAATAATTGTCGGATTGTAATTAAACTTTTGGGGCTTATTCACAAGTGATGTTTTTACACATTTAATTCTAGGAAAATTGAAGAAAGTCAACGAGATCATTTTTACTGACTATATTAGTTAAAAGCAGAAGTCCTTTTTTTGTAAAATCGGACCCAGTTTTAGTAAAAATCTGTTCTGAATCGTAAAATAAAAAACGCAATAAAACTAAGACATTATTTAATCAGAAAAGCATTTAATTGCCTTAATGAATATGATAAATTAAGGACACTATTGTCTTAAAAAGAAATTTTTAATAAATGAATTTTTAAAAGATTTTTTTTTTTTTTTTTTTTACAATTAAAATAATTTATAAAGATTTTAAATCTTTTTAAATTCAGTTTCAATCATGTAAAAGTTAAGGAATATTGCTATCAAGTAAAACTATATTTACTAATCATAACTCGAAAAGCTTTTTACAGTGAGGTCATCCACTATTTTAAGAATTTTGAATTATTTTGCATGTGTATAAACGTGCCAATTTTTGTAGATACGGTTGTTCATATACGACATTATCAGGAAATAAGAGCGATAACTACAGTCAAAATTATGTAAAATTGAATATAACATTACACTACAGAGAATATTTTCCTAAATTTTTAAGATTTCAGAGTACTTAAATATATATATATATATATATATATATATATATATATATATATATATATATATATAAAAGGAGCTCACGTTATTCTCCAATTATGTGTTACGGATAAAGCCTCCGTAGAAGATTAGATAAACATCAATCTGCCATCAAGCTAACACATCAACAAATTAAATAAAAAACTACCAACCTGTTAAATGCATTACTGCAATATTTTTAACTTAAAGTAAATAATATTTTACAGATTAATTATACATTAAATCAGTTAAGATTCCCCAAATAAAGTTTCAGAAAAGTAGATCGCATTTTTGGAAGATTTTTTTTAAAGAGGAGAATTACATTGCGTTGAAAGATGATGCGAAATAGCGCTAATCAGGTATTTTAGCAAATATATATATATATATATATATATATATATATATATACTTCCTGTCAAGTTAAATTAGTTTTGAAATGCAGCTAAATATTTCGCTTATTAGAAATATTAAATTTAATCTATTAGCGTTGAATTAAAACTAAAATAACAGCTTAAAAGAAAGGTTTTCATTTTAAAACTTGGGTATCGCGTTTTCTGTGGCGGCATCTAATCTAAAAATATTTCTTTTCTGTAAATAACCTGCAACAGTTGGTAAGCCGTAAAAAACAAATCAACCAAAAACCGACTTTCTTCTTCAATACCTTTCTTTTCTTCTTTCCTCTGATTCTTTCTACCGAGATTAGCACAAAGTCAATTATTCTTGGCCTCGTTGTCTTCGAAGCAACTGTCCAAAATGGATCAAGTGACCTGCAATAAAACGTTACTCTTTGCTTCTTATCCTTCAACAAATTACCTCTCACTCTTTGCTTACATTCCCCCCCCTCTCCGCTTACTCGCCTCTCCATACTCCCTTTGTTCATAGGTGGTCAGTCGAGGTTACATAATGAATGTCTGTCGAACAAAAGAGAAATAGAAAGAAAAATGCACACGTCTATTACTAGTCTTAATATCAAGAGTGACGTTCAACCGCGCGGCCACAGAGTTAAGTTACTTGATCGTAAGACAACATGATTACTGTAGTTAACAGGTACCCCCCCTCCTGCCGTTGAAAAAAGTAAATAAATAAATAAAAAGCGATTAGTTCCTCTTCCTTCTATTCTAGCAGCAGGCAATCGCCAAAGTCACAACCAAATTACTAATGCGGTACTTCGTTCCTCGGTAAGTCTCTTACTTTTTGCTTTCTTTACGGACTGTTTGGTGCATTATATGGCTGCCATTTTGACGTAAAACCAACTGGAAAACATCGATCCACAAAAAATAAATAAATGAAACAAAATAACCCATACTTTTTAAAATTAAGAAAGCACGGTTTCACTCATCTTTGTTTAAAAATAGTCGATGTAGGTTTCATTTATTAGGCTGAAGCATAGATAAAAATAAAGTATAATTATTTTTCATTTAATTATTACCAAAATTCATTCATTAATATGCACTCACTTATATATATATATATATATATATATATATATATATATATATATATAATATTAGTGGTAAATATACACATATATATGCAAAATATATAAATATATATACAGGCATGCATATATATATATATATATATATATATATATATATATGTATTTTGAATAAAAAAAATTCCAAGAGAATAGAACCCAGGTAGAACTCAATGTCCATGACAGAGTAAGGATATAATAAAAAGGCTTAAACACTAATATTCCATGGTCATAATTTATTCCATTGCAATCGTAAATACGATCCAATTCAGACCTACAAATTCAAAAAAAAAAAGAAACAAAAAAGAAAAGAAGAAAAAATTTGAATTTGTAGGTCTGATGAATTGGATTGTATTTACGATTCCAATGGAATAAATTATGACCATGGAATATTAGTGTTTAAGCCTTTTTATTATATATATATATATATATATATATATATATATATAACATTTATGGGAAACAATTCACTTTCCTTGATAAGATCCTTTAACTTTTACTATGTATTTGAACTATCTGGTTTGTTTGTTTGTTTTTTGGTTTTTTATATAGATGTTATAACCACGACGGTCAAGTACCCTCTGGCCATCTTCAGGCACCTATTATTTTGGGTTGATATGTTTTCATCGCTGTTATTTCGTTCATATAATGCTATTTCCTGAACCAGAATATTATTTCAGTACTCAATCTAGGAATTGAACTCACGACCACCATAGATGACAGTAACAAAACCCAACTCCAATAATCACTTCGCCATCGCTCCGAAGAAAATCAGTGGCATGTTTTTCTTTTAAATTTTGGACGGGTTTGTTTGATAATTTTACTTTTGATTTTTTAAGATGAAGAACTGTCAATCTACTTTTAAGTCATTAGTTTTATTTTAAATGTTCTCACTTTTTTTTATATATTATAGATACGATATGCCATATCAAGAAATATGGATACCTGAAGATGACCAGAAGGGATTTGGTCGAAACGTCGTGTTTATAACAACACCTTTAATAGCATCTATAATAATCAATGACTAGAACAATAGTTCGGAGTCAAAGTATACTGACAATTCATCTCAAAACTAGTAAGTGCTGGCCAACTATCTCGTCAGCTGTTTCAAGACAATCATTGCTTTCACCCCCCCCCATCATATATGAATTCTTTTTGAATCACTATCCGACTCACTGCCAGAGTATGATCTAAAATTTACTGTTTCTATTCAGTCTGTTGACCACATCTTTGTTGCGATGGTGATGAAAATAGGCCGAATGTATACTATAGTAACTCTTCTAGAAAAGCATAAAGAAATATGATCTAAAACGTTTCAAAAATACTGTAAAGTTTTTCGAGGGTTATATATCTCCAAATAAATTTGATTGAATATAACTAACAAGGTCTGTTTAATTTTTTTTATTGTATGAAAACAGCGTTAAATTTCAACATCGACTACACATGCACCACACAATCTCGTAGGTTGACTTGTCACCTCTCGAAAATCAGTGCAATTCGTACAAGTCACGAATAGCCAAAATACAACTATCAACATAAGACAAATATTAGCGGATCATACGAAAATACTCTACATTAGCCAATGCAAGAAAAGACTGAAAATCCTAGAATGTTTTCTTAATAATAATAATTCTTACATTTTAATACAGAAGAAAGTATCTTGAAGTTTGTATGAAATGCGTATAATAAAATCTTTTTGACGCGGGCTCACTCCCTTCAACTGTTACACATGACGTCACTGTGGACTATTTTAAACTTTCTAGAGAATACTAGGATGTTGCCTACAACCAACACACAACATGGTTCTTGAAAGAAAACATATGATTGAATGTAATTTAACAAACAACGGAACATGAATATCAGACAGTTCATTCACAATTTCGATCCAGATGTACAATTTTTAAAAATACAATAAGAAAATTAACAGAAAGACCTTGTCGACTGAACTTATATAGGGTAAATATTTGCTGCATGTATGTGCGCGTGCGTGTAAAATAGGATATAGAATCTCGACAAAATTTTTGGCAAATGGAAAACGTTTCATTGCGAGTAGGTTTCGCCTTTCTAGGCCTCATCAGATCCAAAACGATAGAAAGAAAACACGTGGACAGACCAAAAAACACAAATCTTTCACTTTCAATTCATTCTAAAGGATTGGATGAGGATTTTCCTTGAATCATTTCAGAAATGGCTATATGTATATCTTGATTTCGAGCCACTATGAAAATTAGATAAGGATTTACTTTAATTCGATAAAAAAAAAAAAAAAAAAAAAAAAAAAAACGTCAGGGATATTAACAACATTCGACATGAAGTAAGAATTATAAAGAAAAGATACAGAATAAATATTAAGGTTTGTTTTTGATTTTTGAAAGTCAATCAATTTCTTTCTTTAACCACGAGAAACGCGAGATTAGAAGAAAAGTACTACGATTCGTTATTTAAGCATTCACACAAATACACAGACACTTTCGTTTTCGGATCTGATGAAGCCTTGATAGGCGAAATGAGTAATGAAATCTAGCGAAGCTTTTTCCATATATATATATATATATATATATATATATATATATACACATACACGTGTCCATAAAGTTCGGGTGCACTTTAAATAATTTATAACTTTAAAGTTCACCCGAACTTTATGGACACACACACATTATATATATATATATATATATATATGGAATTTCTTTATTGGCACAGTCGTTTTTAAGTGCAAGTATATTTACAAAGACGTCGAAATCAGTTACCAGTAGCAAGCATAAATATCGCCAACTTCAATTTGTAAAATTGGAATTGGCAATATTTTCATTACAACTTAATGACATTTCCGGTCAGGTCGGTATATGACGTCATGTTTCCACCATATCTCGTTATATCAGGAGTTAATACAAATCTACAGGTTCTTCTTCTAACAGCCTTCAGTAATTCTGTACCTCTTGGGGGTGGAAAGAAAGCAATTAAATACAGTTTACGTTAAAATAAGGAAATGGATGCCATATGCTTTTGGCCTTGTACCACATCTAAGCTACGCTTAGAAAAACCACCATATTGGAGTTTCCTTGTTTTTAAAGAGAAAAGAATGGTTTCGGATGTGTGGTCAATGCAACATTTTCTCTTTCTATACCCTAGAGACCATTCTCCAATGGTAGGTTGGATTTCTTTGAGTTTGTTTTTGTGTGCACTTGCTCCAGGATTCTTGATATTTGTTGGTGATGGATTTTCATATGGTTTCTTTTAAGTCTGTGCCAGGAATTTTAATGTCGCATGTGCTGATGTATAGGGTTTTTTGGCTCTTATCGGTCCTTTCATTCCCATATTTGCTGTAATTAAGAAATGAAATAACAGAAGCTAAACTTGGAATTGGTATAAGTGCAGTCATATGGCATGTTCGTGGTCAAGAATAGTAAAAGAAATTATGCATACTGGATTTAAATAAGTCACCGTCAAAACAAAACAGTTTTCATTTAAGTAACCTTTTTTTTCTCTCTCTTAAATCCGAGGTCTTTTTCAAAAAAATAGACAGCCATAGCTCTCCAAATCAAGTTTCCTTATCTATGAATTGCCAGGAATTCTTGGAAAGATCTATGCGCCATTTCTCTTCAGGATCTAGTTGATCAAAGCCCTCCACATCATCCTGTCCTTTGTAGCTCTTAAATTTGTTATACCAAACCCTGCTCTGCCATCCATTTGCTTAAACCCATCAAGTATATCATGCGGTGCTTTCCTTCCGTGTTTTCTGTCAGTATCAGATTTTCCAAAACTTCCTTCTCAAGTGCTGCAAAAATGTCAACCCCCTCTTCCTGATGTTAAGCATAAGTTTTCTTTTTGTTACCGTTTTCTCCAAAACCTAGTCGTTGCTCATATGTTGGGTCGTTGGTATCCCCAGCACCCCTCTGTAGAACCACATTTCTGTTCCTTCAAGTCTTCATCTTTGAGATTGTCCAACATAGTAGAACCTTACGCGGGAGATGAGTAAAGTAACACTAGTGTCCAAATCGTGCGCATAACAGTAAGTTCACGTGGAAAACGTTAGAATCGAGATTAGAAGAGTTGGCAATCTGACGTTAGCCTTGGAACAATACAAATCATGGTAATAGTTTCAAGACAGTGAATAGGGAGAAATTCTCGACAAATGTCCGGATTAATTAATCAATCTGATCAAGGATCCATTGCGCTATGTGTTGATGCATTGAATTTTGAACTCAATTTTCTTCTCTACAATCAATGTCAACAAATATTTTAAATTAGCTCACATCGACATCCGGATTAACAGCAGTATCATCATCAAAACTGTTTTGATTAGAGGTCATAAATTAACATGTTCTAACTCATCTTCAGTGACATTGTATACCGATTCGACAAGATTTTGTCAGCCTTTTCTGTCCTCTGCGAGTCTGCACATTCATTGCAGATCTTCATTGATTGTAAACTTCTCCAAAGAAAAAGTGGGATCTTTCTGCCTTGTTCTTTGAATGCCTCGGTTCAGTATTGTGACTATAGTGGTTCTTCGATGACCTCTGAACTTTTTAAAGTTTCCATCTTGCCTTTAAAACGAACAAAGAAAATGGGATTCTGCTGTACAAGTTCTTGTTAAAATATTAGATCTTGACGTTGGAAGTTCAGTAGCATTTTCCGAATATTGTCTTTCTCAGTATGCAACGCCTTAAGTAGTTACTGCTTAGCAGTAACTGGAACAGCCATTACCTACTCCGCCATATTGACAACATTTGGCCTTAAATATCTTAGCTAATTCTGTTTAATCATTACGTCATTCTATATTAATATTTTTCTTATTAAATAACACTTTCGTTTAAGATTAAAAAAAAAACAAAAAAACAGCTAATTTTATGCCCATGCCACTCATGGAATTATCACCCTTTTTATATTTTTAAACTTGAAGTGTCCCGGAGGGTGATATGTCCAACCGAAAATGAGTCGTCTATAATTCTCAAAATGTGTGTGTGTGTCTGTCTGTGATCAGATGTTGTTTATTAGTTTCCAGTTTTTATCCCATTTCGATGAAATTTTTTTTTCTGTTTGTCAGTTTTGAGTCCAAATTGGCTACAAAAAAATTACAACCTTGAAGGTGAAAAATAAAAAAATCATTTTTACACTTTGCGCAAAAATCAAAAACAAAATCTAATGCCTGTAAAAAAAAACAAAAAAAAAACAGCGTATAATCAATTTAGAGAGTTAAAATCTAACGCAAAACATTGTTAGAATTATAAAAAAAAAAAAAGTTATAAATAGAAATTATCGTATATTATTATGACGGTCCATGGAAGAGGTTCCTTCCTTGCAAGATTGAGAAGGCAAAAAACGGACCTTTTCAAAGCTACCCCCTATTCAAATTGTTACCCCCTGCCCAAATTTAGGGATGTGTCTCAGTTGCACCCAATTGTTGTTACTAATATTGATTTTCGGGTGGGATGACCTTAAACTTAAACTGCTCCAATTGAACGGCAAAAATTCCCAGTAATGAAAGACCCAGTCAAAGACGGGTTATGCTGCTAGTTTTAAAAATAAGTTACTTTTTGTTGTTGTTGTTATTTTTTTTTAAGGGTTGGAAATCTGAGATGGGTTTGGGTCAATACAAATCATGGTAGGGATTTCAAGAGACACTGGGAATAGTGACAAACTCCACAGATGTACGGATTAATTAATCAATCTGATCAAATTCCTCGAACACCTCATCCGGTATAACTAGAATTCCCAAAGCGGTACCGACACAAAAGGGGCCGGTTCAAAGATCCAGCAGGCGGCGAGAAAACAAAAATAAGACGATGATTCAAAAAGAGAGGTAGGTAGAAGACCAAAGTAATAACTTTGGTTTTGTTTTTAACAAAATCTATAGGACGAAAGTCGATTCCATTGCATCCACTTACGTGCTAATAACCTTGGGAAAAGGTATGAATTCTTTTTCGCCCCCCCCCCCAGCTATGGGTAAATAGCAGGACAGACCGGTTTCTATAGCCTTGGATAGCAACTGGTCTACCGCAGAAAAAAAAAATGGCAACCGAGTGCAGGGAAAATCTGCCTAGTCAGTCATGTATCGAAAGATACATGATCGCCTAAGCGTGTATCACGCATGGCACATGGTGACTGACTAGGACTGATAGGAAGAAAAGGATAATGGATAGCGACTCGAGTTGAGAAATCGGAGAGCAAAGTTCGAATTCCAGTCGAATCCATTATATTCACTTACGCGCTAATATCCTTGGAGAGATATGAATACTCTTCTCCCCTCAGCTACCAGTTTTCTGCGAGAAAGATACATAATCGCCTACATCGACGCATGGGATATAACCGACTCACACTAAACGAACGTCGTTAGATTTACAGTTACTTGCATCGTGGTGGCGTTATCCAGACCAGATACCTGTTGTAGATATACGGGGATATTTGTATGGTGTTAAATAAGTTGTTTTGAATATACAGTATACTTAAGTTTCTTTGTATGGGTATGGTAGGAGGCGCTTGGGGTGGAAGGCAGGCGAGGTGGTTTGTGATCCACTGCACTATATATGTGTCGATGCATATGTATTGAATTCTAGGCTTAGTTTTCTTCTTTACATTTTATGTCAACAAATATTTTAAATTAGCTCACATCGACATCCGGGTTGACAGAATTTGGCGGGAGACAACGCCTGAAATATCTGAGCTAATTCTGTTTAATCATTACGTCATTCTATATTAATACAGTGTAACCCGGATATAAGAGAGTTGTCGGGACCGGAGAAGAAGTCTCTTATATCCGGGTTTGGTCTATTATATATACATTAACACAGGCTCTAATTTGGGACCAGATAAAATCTCTTATATCCGGGTTTCTCTTATATCCGGGTTATACTGTATTATTTTTCTCTTTAAATAAAACTTTCGTTTAAGATGAAAAAACAGACAATATTATGCCCATGCCACTCCGCGACTTATCACCCTTTTTATTTTTTATATTTTTAAACTTTGAGTGCCCCCGAGGGTGATATGTCCAACCGAAAATGAGTCATTTTAAAAAACAAGTTACTTTTTTGTTCTGTTAAGGCTAATAACTCTTTCATTAATGGAAATTAAGTCCCAGCAGAGATCAACAATTAGTAAATTTGTCTTGCAGACGAACTCGCTAGGCTAGAAAAGTAGAGTTTCTCGGATAAGCCCACTTGTTAATATCTGACCAAATAATCGAAACATCAGAAGTTTTATTTGTTTATTTATCCAATCTTTGGTCAGGATAAAAAAAATAAATAAAAATATTCAGTACTTCATTGCAATTCAGCCTGATTTTTCTCCTAACCACCACTAGGGTTATTTCCAACAATATCCGTTCAGTTTAAACATCACGGTATTTCCGGTCTAGTGAAGTACACTTATTTTTACATAACCATTTAATGATTTCTCTTTGTACCTTGTGTTCGAGGTGGGGTGGGAGGGATATCTGAAAATATTTTATTCTACTCGACAAAGAAGAAAGGGGTAAAAGACAAAAGAAATGATAATAAACAATAATAATAAATTTATTTCCTTTATAAGCATTCCTAGTTAAAAAAATAAAATAAAAATAAAAATAGCTAGAATTACTTTTTAGAGGCAACTGGTATGGTTAACAATATATCAACTTCTTACGGATTACTCAACACTGAAACTTGCAAGCGTTTCATTATAGTCCGAAGCCTTCAAATAGTAAAGCCATCGACTTGCTTCCGAACAGTTCCGCCTAAGCAATTTTACTCATAATGCTTGGATCAAAGTAAGATATTCAGGCACTTCTCAACAGTACCCTAACTAGGGTACCTCTCCCCGGTCGGTACTATCAAGACACCGCCTTGACAAAAAGCACACGTAGGTAATTTGAACGTTGCTTTATCAAGGTGGTCTCACGTGTTTAAATTTGGTAACAGCACGTTTCGGCTATAAGAGTTATTTCCCTAATGGAGAAAAGGGGTACAAGTTGAGCAACACAGGTCAATTGTTTTCTTAGGTGTTCTCGATCTAGACTGGTTGTTATTAATATCACTGATCATTTTTCAACTTATTGAAAATGATCTTCGCCTTCTCTAACCTTCTTTCTTTTCTAAATGATCTCTTTAGCTCTAAGTTGAAATGATGATGCCTCTTCCTGTTGTGACCTGCTGATCCAGTTTTCCTCTCCGCTGTTCCCTCTTTTTAAACTTATTCATCTTGATGGGTCTTGAATGGACTTTGAAGATGGAAGCCAGAATATGAATGTGGGTACCATTACTGAAGGCCTAGATGATCTTTTTCCTCTCACCATTGCTCAGTTAGGAAGACAATGCGTCTAACACAAAACGATTTTAACCTGTTCTCATTTTAGCTGAAAAACTCAAAGGGTTTTTCATTGATTCTTACGAAAAATGGTGTCAAGGTGGCTAAATTTCTTATCTGAAAATCTAGAAAAAATTCAATTACTTTAGTGGGTTTTTAGATGTTAAACATTTTCTGGTGTGGATAATTACGCTGCTACATGATTTGGACAATTTTGCTGTTACACTTAGTATATGAAGTGAAGATGTATTTTCTACTAAAATAGTTTTCGCTTCCAAGTAAAAGCCAGACTTTCGAATACTATTTTTTTTATTTCCTGAAAGTATTTCTCTTTTGCGACTGATTACACGCGTAAATTTTGCCCTTAAACAGTTTTCTTTGTATTGTACACTAATTAAGATTTTAATGAGTACACACCCCTTTAGTTAACTTGATCTCAACACTAAACCATTAAGAGGCAAATTAACCACACCAATGTTACGAAATGTTTTGCCATACGTCATTTATGAAACGGCCATTTCCGTTACTACTTAAAAGAAACTGACCTCATCTACTTTAACATATTTAACCATTAAGTTGCCAAATCATAGATAAAAAGGCCAAAATCTGACCACCGATGCAATTAACTGCTTTGATCTCGTGACCAAAGTATAAGAGAGTTTAAGAGATATTTAATGACAGTCAAGAATTGCAACGAAACACTTGCAATTATCAAAATAAAAAATATTTGCTGTTAACATATTGAAGATTAGATACGATGATTTATTATTTACTAAGCGTAGTTTAGTTTTGGCATAACAAAAGAGCAGTGTGGATTGAACCAGCTAGCGAAGATACCACAAAGAGGTGTTTGAAACGGATCCGATGATTAGTGTATACCGTAGGTTTTTTGGGGGTACCTCAAGGCTGTGTAATGGTTAGCAAGCTAGAACACTTACGACTGAGTAGTGAGTTCGATGCTCACCGGGCGTCCCCTACTTTCGGTCTTGTGCTGCATCTATGCTACGCTTGGAAAATCATTATACCGTAGATTTTTGGAATATAAGACGTACCCTTATTTTGAAAAGAAAGTTTTGATAAGGAATAATGTCCCTAGTTGTATTTGAGATTTGTTTTGAACAAAAGTTTAAACTGATATTTTAAAATTTAGTATATTGTTCTAAAAAGAAAACATGTAAAAAGGAAATAGCGTAAAAAAAGAACCACTGGTGTTTAGTTTAAGTCAAAACCTACAAAATCCTCATTGCTGTCACTATCAGTTTTACTATCATACTTCATCACTATGGGTTTCTCAAATGACCTAATCCCTACCGACGGATACTTCCCTCGTGCAGGGATTGGTCCGTGCGCTGGTGGGGTATCACGGTTACGAATAGCTTGAACCGGCTCGGGTTTAGACCAGCTATGACTAGCTCTGACCAGCGGCCCGAGTGTTTCCACTCGGGTCCCCACGTTAAAACCGACCTTGTGTCACAACCTGACTCAGTGGGGGTTCAAGTAAATGAACCTAATCCCTACCGACATGCACCCCTGAGAAAGCATCAGTTTTTTTCCTCCGTCCAATAGGGGGCAAGGTTTTTCTACTGTCCCCAGTTTTTCCATTCGTCCCTGATTTAAGGGTCAAAGGTCTGTTAATATTAATTTAAAAAATAATAAAAAAAGATGGCTATTCAGTTGACTTTCTTTTAAAAACTTCCGGGTTTAAAAGCCAGTTTACACACACACACATATATATATATATTATATAATATAACTTATGCAACTAAATCTACTATAACAAACCAAGATTGTGGAAACATTTAAAGGGTGAATACAAGAAGTTATATCTCCCATACAAGATTTCCTAGTGAAATCAGTTGTTATTCCTGGGCGAAATCTGGTTCCCATATGGAATTTTAAATAAAACTTCATGCTAAACGCCTTGCTCTCCTATGCATTTCTTGTAAAAATTATAGTTAATAAATAAACTATAAGTATTTTAAATTGGGGAGTTACTTTTCAATTACCCTATGATTTTCTAAGCCATTATTATTATTATTTACATTTATTTCTTTCAGTTCCGTTGCTTTTTGTTTTCTTTTGAGAAAACAAAACGAAGCCATTGTATCGTCTTGTCATAATTCACGGATAATAAAATAAAATCTGTGCAGAGCCATGATTGCTTAAGTCCCTTCAGGAGACATGCCTTTTGTTAATCGGCAAAAACAAAAAATAAATTTGTGTAAAAATCTGTTTAATAGAGAAATATAATTGGGTTAAATAAAAACCTTGTTCCTGATATTAAAGTGGAAATGATGCTTGCGATATTAACGAGTCGTCAAAACCGTTAAAACAAAGGAATCCCACTATAATCACCGTGAACAATTTTATTTCAATCATGAAATATGTTTATGTAAGGCGAAGTGTGAATTATCTGTCATCTAAATTGCTTTCTAACCTCTGTTTCATTTAATTGTCGGGCATCATCAGATTCAGCTAAAAGCAGTGGCGTTCCTAGCCATTAAAAAAAATGGCGAGAACTTAGGGGGTGCAATATTAGCGCGCACATGTATGTGCATATGCGCACGCGTGCATATCTGTGTATGCGTACTTTGCATGTGTTCTAGGATGAGGGAAAACTCCAATACGAGTTTTCTATATTTCACGATGCCGATTTTTTTTAAACATTTTTAGAAACGTGTTTTTTTTTTTTTTAAATAGGAGGCACGGTGGAGTAAAGGATAGCGGCTCGGATTGAGGAATCGGAGAGCAGAGTTCGAATTCCAGTCGAATCCATTACATTCACTTATGTGCTTATACTCTTGGGTATGAATCCCCAGCTATGGGTAAATAGCAAAACAGACCGGGTTCTATAGCCTTGGAAAGAAATTGCAACCTACTGCAGGAAAAAATCTGCCTCGTTAGAAAGTATATGATCGCCTCAGCGTGTATCATGGACTCTTTCTTAAATAGTGTCGTAACATGTCATTTAACGAAATCGAACAGTTTTACTAGAATTAATTGTAACTTGGTTATTTTGCAGTATCTAAGATTATTAAAATATATATACCAACTAAATTCCCACATTTTAACGTAGGAAATTGTATGGGGGTGGTCAACCTAAAGGCCAGACAAAAAATCTAAACGGGACACGCCTCCCTCTTACCCCTTGCACCCGTAGAATCACCAATGACCCTAAAAATGCCGGAGATATTCAAGTACAAAATGTCAGTTAAATAACAACCCCCCGACCAAAAAAAAAAAAAAAAAAAAAAAAAAAAAAAAAAAAAACATTCTTGATGGCATTCCAGTATTCAAAGATGTTTCTGAACCGTTTACTTCTGAATACGTTTAGGGGCAGGTTTTACTTCAAATAAAACTATGAAGTCTGACTCCTTCGGCTATGGGGAGAAGAGGGTACTGTCGGCCCATTTATCAAATTGATGGCAAATGTAGATAAAGATAATTTAAACATGTCAGCAGATTATTTACTTGTCCCCCTCCGACAAAAGCCAGACTTTTCCGAGACACTTATTTCATCTTCTGGCCGAACATGGGAGGCTCTTCTGATGATTTGGCGACCCTCTCCCGCCATATGTTCTGAGACTCCCAGGGCGTTGCTCAACATCATGCCTGTCCATTCTGGGATATTGTCCCTCCATCTTTCTCCATCTACCTCTCCTTCTTGCCCTATACCTCGTTGCAGGAAGGTCTTGGCATCCCTGCTGATTGAGAGATGGGCCTGTAAAATTTTAATTTGCGTGTCTTCACTGTGATAAGGAGGTCTTCACATTACCTGATAGCTTACTTGATTTTTCTTTATCACTTATTCGATGTTTATATGGTTTCGTTAGAGTTGCTAATTTTTTTTTTTAATCATATCGTGTGTGGCCAATATCTTCATTATATATTAATTTAGAAACATTTGGATATATATACGATTTAATACACATTTAAAAAAAAAAAAATAATAATAATAATAAGCACCTACGAGAAAACTACAGAATGAACATGTGACATCTAACCAACCAATGAAAAACAAAACAAAAATTAAAAATCGAAACAACTCCGTATTCATTATATTTCCAAAAACTCAAACATTTGCAATTTAACCTAATATTACACTTTCATTTTCAACATTCTTCATAGTGTTATTTTGCTACCAAAGAAATATACCCGATTTTATTAAGCCACCATTTCAAGAAATGGACAAACACACCCTGTGATAAATACAGGATGTCTAGAGAAACTTAAAACATACATACTAACGACCATAAAAATAAATATGCCCTTTACCAAACTGATGAAAATACAATCAAATTTAAAAATTGAAACACTGCTCTCTTCCATTCCCAAATATTTTCATTAAGCTAAATAAATACCAAACCATGTTAAATTTTTGAAAATTTTTATGCTTTATCCTTATTTAATACAAGCCTAAAAGTCCGTAGACCGTGCAGACTTTTAAGCTAGCTACTGCCGAGGGCTTGATGGGCCTTAAACTGAATTTACAACAACAAAAAAAAAAAAAAAAAAAAAAAAAAAAAAAGAAAAAGTTAAATTCAAAGTTTTTGAGTTACTTTAAATTCAATATAAATTAAAAACTTAAAATCACTAATTTTCTTTTCAGTTATTTTAAAATTTGACTTTTTAACTGTTCCTTCCTGATCCGGACACAAATCTCAGTGCTGGATGTTTAATCACCAGATAATGGGCAGATTATCAATCTTGGGATCATCCCGATTCCAAAAAAGGTATGTCTATATAGAGCAAGTGTGGCCAGAGTTGGGGAGGTTTCAGACACACGGACGGACAGAATTTGTCGTTTATTTATTTCGATATCGTCTCTTATACACTTCATCGTAAGAGTTGAAGAAATAAGTTTTATTGACATTCAGTCAGTCAGTTTATTGCCATATGCGATACACGCTTGAGTGATCATGTCCAAGTTCTATGACTGACAAGGCAGAAAATCTTCCGGCTGTATGTTGCAGTTTTTTTTTTTCGGTAGACTTATTGCCAAACAAGGCTATAGGATAGAATATATCCTGCTATTCAACTCATATTTGGGGTGAGAAGAGAAATTCATGCCTTTCCCCAAGGGGATTTGCGCGTAAGGAAATTTAACGAACCTGACTGGAATTCGAACTCGGCTCTCCAATTTCTCTTTCCGAGCACAACACACATTACCCGGCAAAAAATCGAATTTACAAAACGTTGTGTTTATTTTAATACAGTGTAACCCGGATATAAGAGAAACTCTGATAGAAGAGAGATTTTCTCTGGTCCCAAATTAGAGCCATACTTATCTAAACAAAATAGACCAAACCCGAATATAAGAGAAACCCAGATATAAGAGACTTCTCCGGTCCCGACAACTCTCTTATATCCGGGTTACACTGTACTAGAATTGCCTTGCAACACGCTAACGCCTGAAGTTGTCTTTTTCTTTTTTTCATTATTTTTTTGTGGGGGGGGGGGGAGAATTAATAGAATTTATTGTACTAAGATACGTACTCTACTAAAACCAACTGTACTTTGAATACTTACCTGTTTGCACATCTCGCCAAAATTTGGTTTCGATACGTCAATGTATGAGTATTTTAGAGAGTACGGACGGGCAGGCTAACGAGGGAAAGCGAGGGAGAGAGAGAAAATACGTATTTCAGGAAAGTAACTTCTCTTGATTTAACACCTACCGACTTTTCTATGAGTCGACTATAAAGGATGGTGTGTATCGCAGAAAACCGACTATATTGTCAGCCCCCTTTAAATTGAAAATGCATGTTCAGCAATCCCACTGGAGACTTTGGAGAGCGTTGCCAAAGCAGAAGTCCGCCGTACTAATAAATGTCTGGAAGCTAAAAGTCACCATTTTTCGCATCTCTAGATTGTAGACTTCAAAGCTAACTCGTGATGAATAAATTTAGTATTACAATATCTAGACAAGTTTTTCCGAATTTGAAGTATTTTTTTTTTTTTTTTGGCGGACTCATATATGGACAGTCTCTCCATGACCATATTGTCCTTGAAAAAAAAAAAAAAAAAAAAAAAAAAAAATCAACCATCTTGACACTCGAACACTGGTCGGGACGATAACATTCTAAACACTCCATGTTGAAAGTGTCAGAAAAAAATAGCAAGGTTGGCTGAAGCTTTATGAGGAAATTTACTGGATGAAAATGCAATCTATCCCCATTAAATTTAAAATATTGAACGTGGAATTGCTTTATTCTCTAAGTTCGAACATTTTACCGACATTTTTAGAAAACCTCGCGCTAGGATGTTCAGGTTTTGTGATGGGACAAATACCCACAAACAGAAAACTGATCATTCTAATATGGAGACTGCATTTTTGTAGGGTGCGGTCCAAAGCTGTTTTTGTTTTAAAAAATATTTCTAGCAGTAAACAACAATG
Organism: Acanthosepion lycidas; assembly: GCA_963932145.1. NCBI lineage: Eukaryota > Metazoa > Mollusca > Cephalopoda > Sepiida > Sepiidae > Acanthosepion > Acanthosepion lycidas. The sequence goes on along the minus strand of OZ010583.1, from coordinate 20,023,196 downwards.
GTCAACAAGAACATTTAGTATGCAGTTTCTTTTAATTCAAGTACCTCAACAGGACTATGTTTAATCTTAATTCGTTCCTTTAAAACAATTTCTCAAAATAGGAATTGTGACCTCCCCAATGTAGAGTAAATCTTATTGGTATCACAAAACCATTTTTCCTAAAAGATGAATGAGATTTTGTTTTCATTATTTCATAAATGTTGCTCCGGTTAACACTTAGTGTTATTTTTTTTTAAGATTTAATTTTTTTATAGAGTTTTGTAATTAAAAAATGTTTTTGTTTTCGTAACAAGACACCATGAAACTTGTAAATAAGTTCCAATTTTTTACATTTTTGTGGATTGGCATTTATTACTATATCTAGTTACTACTAGATTAAATTTTATATATAAAAGAGTTGTCGGGACCGGAGAAAAAGTCTCTTATATCCGGGTTACACTGTGCATATATATATATATATATATATATATATATATATATATATGTGTGTGTGTGTGTGTGTGTGTGTTTCCCTCCGTTGCATTTCAGTGAGTAGTAAACAAAAAGAAAACTTAAAAAGAAAACTGATAAGATAAAAAAAAAAAAAGAAGTTAAACCCTAAATGAAACTACCCTTTCTTGTGTGTATTTTTTAATGTTTCACCCCAAGCAAGGCGGTAATGCCGCTATTACTCAACGGATTACAGAGAGTGAAAGAGAACGAGAAGACCGAGTATGAAGAGGATTGAGGAAAGGACAAAAACTGTACAGGATTCAAGACGACAGAAGATGGTGATTGATGTTGCATTTTAATTTTTGAAGATTTTAGTTATCATGCGAAAAAGAAGTCCGAAGTGAGCTTCAGAGGTGGGAAGTGCAAGAAAATAAAATGTTAAAATAAAAGTGGCGGTTGAATCTATCTAGTTCGACAGTAAAACGGTGAGACCTAAGTGCCAAGTGAGTAGCATACTTAAATTCCTGTAGTCAGGGCACCAGGGAAAAAAGCTCAGAGCAGTTACAGTGAAAATATTTGTAGAAAAGACAGAGGGAAGCGACGCCACATCAGTGAGAAAGTGACTGAAGTCGAGATGTTTGGTCAGGATCGATAACATTACAGACACTTCTTTGATTTTTGTCAAGATCTGAAGATGTACAGCAGGAGCACCAGACCAGCTATGGCTGCAGTATTCAATGCACGGGCGAATGGTAGATTTGTAAATGTGCTAGATGGATTCTGACGGGAAAGATTTTCTGGCACGACACAGTGAACCAATTTACTTTAATATTCGAGTTCTTCACTTCTTAGCTATTCTTTTGCTGTTGTTTTGAGAAAGGCGGTAGTGTATAATTTCGTGATGTGCTGGATTGCTAGAAAAGGGTAAATAACAGGGTGGAAGAATATTTGAAATAAATAAAAGAAAATTGTATATTTTATATATTGTTTTGAAGATACAAATGAAAAAAAAAAAAAGATAATTTTGTTTCTATTCTGAAACTACATTCAGAAAATAACCAGGTGATCTTACATTGAACTTAGACTTCAACTATTGATAACCAGGTATAATAAAATAAAAACGAATAGGGTATTTTGCCGTTAAAAATAAAGTGTTTTAGAACTAAGAAAAAAAAAATAACAATAATAAATATATATATATATATATATATATATATATATATATAATCACACACTTGACTGGTGTAATAAAAAAAAACGGATAGTACATATTGCAAATTATATTAAAACATTGGTATCTAGGGGGAAAAAAAACGGGGTTCACCATGAATATCCATGTAGATGATACCTACGTAGGTTGTTTCTGGCTCACTAGTATTTTATATATATATATATATATATATATAGATAGAGAGAGAGAGAGAGAAACCTGGATATAAGAGAGATTTTCTCTCGTCCCAAATTAGAGCCATACTTACCTAAACAAAATAGACCAAACCCGGATACAAGAAAAACCCGGATATAAGAGACTTCTTCTCCGGTCCCGACACCTCTCTTATATCCTGGTTACACTGTATAACACACATACAAAAAATAAATAAATAAATAAACTTCAAATTCTCTAGGCCATCTATGTCAAAATAAACCAATATTTAACAAAATTTATTACGAATATAACAACAACAAATTAAAGTGCATATAACATTTAATGTCATCTTACATTTCTACCAACTTCCGGTCAGCTCCCTTATATTGAAATGCTTGTTTTGCAAAAAATTCCACAACTACAACGGATAAATTTTAAAATAAGTTTAACAGAGCAAGTTCATGCGTTTTTATTTAAAAATCACCATTACAACGGAATTCAAATTTTATCGTAGTTACAATAAGTTTGTCTTTGTAATTTACCCCTGAAGATGATCTTAGAAATGTTCGAAAGTACTCGAAATAGTAAAAAGAACTACAGCGTCTTCCCTGATGAGTTGCACTTAACATGTGAAAACTGATTAGACAACCGGAAAGTAGCAGTATAAAATTAGTAGAGTTAATATGTCTATATTATTCAATTAAACATGCTTGAATGAAGATATGTTGCATATATATATATATATATAATTATTTATTTACAAAAATTATAACATAAATGTTATATCTGCTCTACTCTGTATTGAGCACTCTAGAATAGTAATTGTTGGTTATTGGAATTCATTCTGTATACACCAATTATATACTTGGGTGTATATATGTGCAGAAACTGTTATGCCTGAAGCGCTTAAAATATTCAGAGACTTTTATATTTCTTTTAATATTCGATGATGAATAAATGATTTTAACTTGCGTTTTAATAATTAAAAGACAGAAAAAACTTTAAATTGTTTTAATAATTGATGGTGAAAATAAATAAACTGCTGTGTTAAATCTGCGTGTTATTTTGTTGTTGTTAGGACATGGGTGATAAGGACTCCACAGATTCCTTTTATGATTTGTAAACTATCCTGGATTCTTGAAAAATATATGTTTCTTGTTGTCTCCTCCACGGCCTAGAACTCAATCTTCATTCTCTTAGACTGGTTTCTGTCCAAGACTAAAGAATCCTGTCTAGCCTGCTAATTAACATATAGCTGAGGAGAAAAAAAAACGGATTAATGCCATTCAAAGGACATGTAACCGAAAGTGAACGCAACAGACGAACCTGACGTTTGAACTCGAATCTTCGAATCTACATTGCAAGCCGGCATCAGTTACACTAATTGAACCTCTTTGATATTTATCGAGCCTAATATAGAGAGGATAGAGTGGGGAAAATACTGTGAAATTAATCTGCTACATTATTAGAGGCTTATCTGCCTAGAAAAATCGATATGGAAAACTGGCTTTGGCCTAGATTCGGACATTGATTAGCGGTAATGGCCACTGGTCAAACTATTTCACGAGCTACTTCAAGTCATTTACTTGAAGTAGTTAGTGAAATAGTTTGACCACTATTTGTTTCTGCTTACTAGTCTTGTATACCGAAGTCAAAATATGGCATTTTCCTGTGGGGATACGCACAAAAGAAATTAAAGTTACCTCGATTCTCTGTCTTTGCCGCAGACAGAGATAACTAACGTCAAACTTATGAAACAAAGAAATGTAGCCAGTAAATTTCTTCTGCCTCTAAATTAAATTTTTAAAATTTCTCGAAGAAAATCTATCCGAGGGAAATGACATTGTGCACCACAAGAGTATTCTATGATGTAACCACTCCTGTACCGATATATTAGGTTGGTGCAAAAATAATGACGTAATCATGTTGTTTTTTGACGTTAAAAATAGGTCAAAAAACGACATTATTACGTCATTATTTTTGCACCAACCTAATATAATGTTAGAATATTATTTAAAGATAATTCGTTATTAGGAATAGACTCAGACTTAGACAGTTTAATATGATTAAGAAAACAGAAAATACGATTTTTCGGAATTATCTTCACCTGTAGCTATTTATTAAGTTTAACTTATACTGGCACAAGGCAATAATGTGAGCATCGGACCTTTATACATATATTAAGATTCTGCTTGAGTGGCTCAGTATTAACACTCGATGAATAAAGAGAATCTTTCTGAAAAAGAATTTAGTAATTTTGAGTGAAATTTGAGTCCAATATCTGCCACTGTAAAATCTACCCTAATTATTTAAACTCGAACCGTTTTCATCGTCTCATATATATATATATATATATATATATATATATATATATATAATCACAGAGTTTCGGTCATTGCGACTTCAAGCTTTCATCAGGACGATCCGATTAATCTTCGAGAGGAGATTATTCGTGTTTTGATATATTTGTTTTAGTTCTTTACATTGAACCCAAATTCAGGAATCAATACTTTAGTCCACCAGGCTATTCTCCCGCGGGATAATACCAAGTGTAGAGCTTGCAGTCTTAAACATAATCTGCCTACTGCTAATACTTCTACTTGTCACACTTGACTGCATTCACTGAGCCGCACTCTTTGATTACTGCTAATTCTTTATTAATGAATTCCATATCGTATTTATTTAACAAATATGGAGAACAAGAGTCCTTATGATAACTCCTTATCCCAGAAATTCTGAGAGGATTCTACTCTAATATTCCATATGCCAGTGATGGATAATCTACTAAAAACAACAACAGACTTAGGTTCTACTGACAGTGGTTAATAATACTATGGACAGTGCATGTGAATAAAGAGGAAGTTTTAAGGAAAAATAGATACTAGAAGGATAGAGTTATAAAGAAACAAATGTTTTCGGTTACTTGTATTATTTACACTATTCATACTGTTATCCTCATCTTCATAACGTTTCGGCCGGATAAAGACTAGACCCAAAGAGTTGTGAGTTCAATACCAGGACACAGCAGTGATGAACCAAGTAGAGTTGAGTTAAAGGGAAATAACTGAGACATCCGGAAGAGACATGGCACGTGGAACTAGAACAATCTACCCCGGTGGACGAAATAAAGGGTTCGGCTCGAAATTCCAATCGCCTGAAGAAGGACGGAGCGTACAACGGCCGAAACGTTGTGAATATGACAACGAAGATGAGTTCAACAGTCAGAATAATGTAAATAATACAAGTAATCATAATACCGCATCTCAGAGATATAGACAGATATTGATATTTCCAGAACGTATAATGAGAAAAGACAGCTTGGAAAAAGTAGCGTTCACAGGACGTTGGAAACAAGAGAAGCAGAGGAAAATTCTATTTAACCGACTTAAATGGTAATGTGAATGAATGGCAGAAAAAAAAAAGACGAATGATACGCAGGGAAAAATTGCGTAGAAAAATAGTGTTCAAAACTTTTCTAACAACATTATATTGTTTCGGATTAAGCTGTTTAGTTTCAGAGAGACATCTTTTGGGTTTCTCCGGATTTGTGTGTACCATTTTCCATCTTCTGATACACGCCGCAGATTTTAACGTTTCCAATATGTTGCTGATCCACTGCTCTGTCTCTTTTGATGACAACCACGTATTCTGTCTTCTTACAGTTAAGAATCCCTTTTGCTTTCTTTTACTACTTCTTTATATAAGCCGCGTCTCAGGACGTAGGCGATCATGGTTCTTCACCTCCTTCAGCGTCTTATAGATCAATAAGTTTTGTCTTTGTTATCTCTCCCAAACCCTGTTCTGCCATCCACTTTGTATGTACGTTGCTTTCCCTTGTCCCTCTTTCCGCCTTGTAAGTACCAGATTTTCCAAGCCCTCCTTTCACATTACGTGTCCCAGAAATTTTAGCTGCCTCTTTTTTATGTTATGTAAAAGTTTCCTTTGTTCGCATCCTCTACAAAACCTCATCGTTGCTCACATGTTCAGTCCATGATATCCTTAGCATCCTTCTGTAGAACCATACCTCCGCCGCTTCCAGTCTGTTCTTCATCTTTGAGGAGACCGCCCAACATTCGCTGCCCTAAAAGAGAACAGATATCACGGAGCAGTTCAGTATTATTTTCTCGTAATACTCTGCCTAGCTTTTAGAATGCGTCTTTGTCCATCCCAGTACGTCTTCGGATCTCAGCATCGCACTTTTCGTCCTCTGTTGCTACTCTTATTTACTAAGCATATTACGGGACAAGATAAAATTGTGTCCAATAGAATAAAATCGTATTACGCAAGTATCGGATGGTGAGTGTCCTGTCTGCTTTTATAATCAGCATCCATTTTTTTTTTTTTTTTTTTACCTGGTAAGTGAGAAACACAACGCTTTCAGCCTCTAAATTAGTCCACGGAAATTGCTATTTTTATCAAAGTAACTTTACGTGTTATTACATGAATCTGTTGCGGTGGTGACAACTGTTACCGACATTTTTTTTTCTTTTAAATTTGTCGTTATTGACAGTTATTCGAAACGCTTGACATTCTCCTAACTCCTGCAAACGGACAGCAGGGACGCTTGTAGGCGGAGTTCTTCGACTGCTCACTAAATGACTGTTCTGAAGACTTCTTCCGACTTTACAGTTTTAGAAAATGCAGTTAATGACGTACACATGTGCAAATTGCCAAGTGACAGGCAGACAAATTGAAGATAAAAAGAAAAACAAAAAAAAAATAACAAAAAAAACAAAAAAACACCAACAATCGGATAGCGCAGCTGTGAAATATTTAAATATAACCACACGAATTAAAATATTCTCGACACAGTTCTTGTTTAGATTTTAAGATGTTCGATTCTCGATTTTACAAGCTGGTCCTTCGCATATAAAAGTATGTAATCGACACTCCCTGAGGACGAGATGTGACATGTGATCAATGTTTACCGTACTTGGATGTTACTGACAAAAAAAAAAAAAAATAACCTGATTTCTCTGGACATTGTCGCGTGCATTAGGGTGAGACTAATATTTGCATTTATGTAATTCTTCTTATCAGTGTGCAACGAACAATTAAATTGACAGCAGTCCCCACAGCATCTAACACAGATAAAACAAACGCGCGCATCATCGAAAGAAGAACGGTAATGACGTTTAAAATACGTTTCAAATTGCCAGCGCGCCGCAGCGTTCATTTTACGCAGGGTCGAATGATAAAAACTTCCTCGCTAGCGCTTTGTCCTAGAGCTAATAGATCTGAAATGTCATTGGGAGGGTAACAGATCACACAAATGGTACTCGGATGCGTGATGTCTTTCCTTATATTTTCTGCTCTGCCGCGACAAGGCAGAATTAGAAATAATATACACACACACACACACACACATATAATTATAGAATATCAAACACTTAAAATAAAGTAGGGTAATAATTTTTATTTCATGAGCGCTCTAAAAAAAGCAGGTTTCAATCTTCAAGACCTACAAACAAATCACAAATGAAATGAGGAAAAATACTCCGGTTTAAAATCAAGAGATATCTATTTACAGAGTGGAAAAAAACAGTGTTGATTATATATATTATATGCGCAGCACATCTTCAATCATGTTTGAATAATTTGAACATAGGTTTATTTTATTCCTCTCAAATTTACGGATCAATTTCTTAATGCTGTTATTAAATTAAGGAAGGTGCCGTAGTTTTTTCACTTCTTCCGCCCCCCCCCTCCTCCAAGTACTTTCAATCTCATCCAAGATCATCTTCAGAGGTGAATTAAACACAAAGAAAAAGTTAAATGTAATTGATAGTTATGGTTTTTTTTTGTGTGTGTAAATACGCATGAAACATGCTCTGTTATAATTATAGCACATATGAACGTATTCCGTTATAATAAATTAAAAAATTAACCACTAAAATTATGCTATCCAAGGGAGGCAACTTTAATATTTTACGACAATAATTTTTTTAAAAACTACAATTTAATTGTTTTGAAACTTTGTTGGTACACTCATATTTAAACTTGGTTGTATTTTTCTTATATAGAGAGCTTCAAGAATATATATGCAAGTGTTGAAAGAACGAAAAAAAGCAAAGGAGAAATATTCACGACATTGTACACATGGGAAAATACAAACACACACAGGCGAAAACACACGCACGCACACAAAAAAAAAAAAAAAAAAGTACATAAATTATTTTTTTAACTGAGAAAGTCAGCAGACAATTGCTAATATTTGCTAAAGAGTGGACTGAACGATTACAAAAAGGTTTGTCTACGAAACTCTGCAGTCGGGGTATGGAATATAAAAGTGAAAATTTTATATTTGTATTAATCCTCTCATATATATATATATATATATATATATATATATATATATATATGAGAGAGAGAGAGAGAGAGATATATGATAGATATAGACAGACATAATAGATGGATGGAATAGATACGCGCGTGCGTGTGAAAATAGAATTTAAAAGGGTATACTGTATTTATTGGGGTAACTGTACACAATATCCAGTATGTAAATATAAACAGTGCGAACACACAACTCCACACCGACTGGCAACAGTCTTTTTTCCGGTTTGAACGAATTCTTCGTTCCAAAGCATGATATCGTGTCGCCAGTCGGTGTTGTACTATGTCCACACTGCTTATGCGCGCACGCACACACACACACAACATCGACTGATTAAGATTAATGACGTTTAAAATCGTCAGCAAGCGTTTATTTTACGCGGGACAAAACATGTCCCTCAAGCACATTGTCCTAAAAACAAAAAAAAAACAAACAAACAAACAAAACAAACAACATCGCCATGAGGGTAACAGCTCAAACACGTGGCATCCGGAACGCATACTGTCTTTCATTGTGGTTTCTGTTCGTCTGCGACATTAGAAATGTCCCCCAATGAACTAACCGATTATTTTCTGGGCAACATCAGTAACCTTCAGGAGGACCCTCCTGTATACTACGGAGCAGCTGACATACCAAACATTGATGTCATACGTCAGGACACTCAACAGAGCAGTTGTAGATCATCAACAAAACTGCCTTTGTAACGTATTTTTTTTCCTGAGAATTCTCAGTAAATAGAGTCACTGCTACGTTTTCTGTACTATCTCGATGGCATTGTTCGTTCCGGAGAGATCCACTGCAATGCGCGTGAGCAGAAACTTAATGTTACCCACCTTTCTAACACAGACACCGCCAATAATAACAGTACAGGTGCTGTCTCCGAAAGTCCACCGGCAGCACATTTATCTTTAAGCTGTCTAAGGCAAGATTGTTCTTAGGGCTCCCTGCAGGCAATATTTCTGTTTCGCTCATGTAGACCTTTGTGGAGAGACTATGGAATAATGTATTGCGGAATTGGAGAAAGGTATGAATCCATCTCTCCCCCACCCAAGATATGGGTAAATAGCAAGACAGAATGGATGTCAAGTCCAGGAGAAGGAAAACTGAATTCAAATCTTGCTCACGACACACTACGTCTACTGCAATATATGTGGTGCTCCTACAGGCCCTCGTGATTGTGATTAAGCTTCATCATCCACTAAAATGATTGCTATTGTAGGGTCACAATATATATGGTGTACAGAAGATGATTTATACATATCTTATGACTTGGGTGCTGGGCATATATGAGAGAGAGAGAGAGAGAGAAAGGCAGGCAGGCCTATTCCGATAATTCGTTAGAAAGTCCCGACCCCAAGGACAGATGGGCTGAGATAGTTCTAGTTGTGTGAGATTTGTGAACAATGTGCTTGGGATGATCGTGTTACATGCAGAACTTAAGATACATTTTCACATAACTCACATTCTTTACCCATAGGTGGGTCAGTGCAGTGTGGTGGAAAATGACATACTTTGTCGATCTAATCACTGTATGCAAACTGCTACTGATCAAAAGCACACCTTTCATGCAACCGAAGCACTTTATGACAGTGTAAGTGAGACTGATCGATATTTGCTAGAGCAACTAATTGTTTATTATCCTTTTAGTACAATATAAAAGGTACAGATTAGAAAACTGATCCACAGAAAGCAAGAAAACTTTCCGTCTCATCAAAAGATTATACTTAGTCGTTGACCGATTCGTTTTCTACAGCTTATCAACCCTTTGAGGTTATTTAAAGCCAGAAATTATTTTTAGATTCTAAGAATCTTTTGGGAGATAAGGATTTACTGATACAAGTTTACTAATTAACTCATAGCTGGGAGGAGAACACGTAGATTCATACTTTTCCCAAGGTTAACTGCGCGAGTCTAATTGAAATAAGGACTTTCCGATTAACAATTCAGGGTCATTATCCATTACACCACCGCACACCCAAGCTTACACCACCTGGTATTCCCAAGCAGTCACCCATCGAGTTACTGGCCAGGTTCGACATTGCTTAACTTCTGCCCCTTTTCAAAAGGAAAAACACACACACATTTATATATATATATATATATATATATATATATATATATATATATATATATATATATATAGGTTTTACATTCAACGTCATCACTTGATAAGACACAGAGGGTGTTGAAACAAAATGGCTATTTTTGTAGTGATTTTATAACATATTTATGTTATAAATTTTTTTTTTAAATAAATAATTTTATATATATATATATATATATATATATATATATATATATATATATATATACATACACACACACAAATGAAGAGCAAGAACAAACAGATTTGGAATCTACAGTTCTTTAGCATTTACTTTTTTTTTTTCTTTTTTTTTTAAAAAAAAAAAACGTCGGTGGTGTTGGGGGGCAGTACAACGTAAAGCATAATATTTTTACTGCACTTTCAACACATTTTCGCGACACAGACATTTGTGTTTCGGGACTTTAAAGGTTTTTTGTTGTTTTTTGTTTTTGTTTTTTTGTCCCGCCATCAGACAATGTTCGGATTCCTATCATTGTCATCATAAGATACTAAACATTGCCTGATGACGAGGAAAAAAAAAATATCCCGAAACAGAAATTCCCCTGCCGCAATGTAAAATAATTTTAAATAGAAATTAGACAGAAAGACAGACATCATTAAAAACTAATCCATATTCAAAATCTGACCTCGTTCAAAACCAGTTTCTTTCTGGGTATTTAATACAAATTAAAGAAAATCTACGATTTTGGAAAAAAAACAAAAAAAAAACTGTTTTTGTTTACAAATTTTTACCAGCAAATTACTGTGTATGCCAAAATGGGAGAAAAATTCTTTGTGATGCGTTTTGTTCTGAGAAACTACTTTTCAGACAAATTACTGTTTTATTGATGGAATCAATCTCATATATAAAAGATAAGAAAAGGTTTTGTAATTGAGGAAAAAAATTAGCCGGTTACAGAGGACATTGAAACGTTAAAGATGCCGAGACGCTCGGCCCTCAAGATTAAACTTTGACGTCCATTGTATCTAGAAGTTCGCTTATCTCATTCAGATTTTATCTTTATTTTTTTGTTTGTTTGTTTCCCCCCACCCTTATTACGGTTTTCAATTTTACTATTTTTTTTAGTAGACAAGTTATGCGAAAGAGAGATAAGGTGTATGTTCCTGGAATTAAATTTACTGCGGAAGATTCAGAAATTAGTGCACCTTCAACACATTTTCGCCTTACATAAATTACATTCTCTTTTAATCAGAACAGCATTCTTTAAGTCGAAATTATAATCAAACTTCATTACAATGAAAGACTAATTCACTGAATTTTTTGAAACATTTCACTCTAAGCAAATCGATGAAACCACTAAGATGCAAAGGGTGGAGTTACCGAGAATGAATAATTACCGAGAGGACAATAAATGAACAGGATACAAGGGGAGAGCTGACGATCGACATTGAATTTAAATCTTTGAAGATCTAATTTAACTGGAAAGCAAGGAGCCAGAAGAGAGCTCCACAAGCGAGAAGTGCGAGCGAAGAAACTATTAGTAGAGAATTTATGATTAATTCTAGCAATTTCAACTTCAATGATGAGACCTAGCTGCCAATCTAGTACTGCGTTTAGATTCTTAAAGTCGAAATACGAAAAGCATAGTTAACATAAGTTGCGGTGATGAGAGAGTGACTAAAGCCGGGATAACAGGTTAGGACCAATAATAATGTAGATTCTTAGCTACATAGCAGAAAGCAACAGACCAGATGTGACAGCAATATTCAATGCTACGACGAATGGTAGATTATAAAGATATCAGATTCTTTGTTTTGTAAAAAGATGCTTTTTTTTTTTTATATCTATGCAACTTTTTAAATTCCGTCGCAAATGACTAAATTCTGAAAGTATTCTCATGGGGAATTGTTATTATTGGCTAATAATTCTAATTTGAAAATTCCTTGTTATTAAGATTAGAAAGTTCGAAATTGACTCCCCTCGGGACATTGTATTGATGATTTGCTTTGTTTAATGGCATATGGATTATTTAATGGGGTATAAATAATGTTTTAATGGGGTATGGATTATTTAATGTCGAAAGCGAGCTCATCGGATTGGAATCAGAATCATCAACATTTTTTTCTTTTCGCCGCAATCATTTTCTTTTAAATTTCATTTTGTCAATGCTCAGGTGTAAATTTCTACTCATGTTAAAGACGCTGCGAAGGTAATAACCAAAATGAAAATGGATGAAGTTGCAAAATAATACAGATTATTCTTCGTCTCAGAAACATTGTCAACCAATATGGAGGACAAGGACCAGTGACACATGTAATTCCAAAGCCTTATTTCAGAAGTGTCGTGAATCTAACAAGCAAGATAAGGACAATAGTCTGGGGCATGTAGATAATACAAATAATAACACCGGCTGATTTAAGAAACGTTGGCAAAAGTAGGGCAGATGCTTAAAGAAAACACGGCATTAAAAAAGGCAGAAGAAAAAAAGCTGTTGCTCTGATGAGAACAATAGAAATATCTGTAAAAGATAGTATATGATAAAATGTCTATCGAGAGGAAAGCTAATTAGACAACACTTTCAATATATATATATATATATATATATATATATATAATTGGTAACAGAAGCCATTGGTTTATACCAACGGCATCCCATACTTCATACTTCTCCAATTCACTCTCGCGTGGTCATGTGTGACGTCATGAGATGTGGTACGATTTTCGCTTCTAGCGTCTTCTATGCACGTGTTTATCATTGCTTAGAAATTATCTATGCAAACAACCACAGACTATTACTGTCTTGTCCGTATATTGCTTAATATGTTGTAAGTGACATCTTTGATAATGGATTATGCAAGCCGAAAGCTTAGATTGTATTAAAAAATATGGATCAATATTGTGAATTTCTTTCTTCGTTTAATGATAATGTTATTAAGCTTATCAGACGTTATGAAAAGAATTTACATAAAATAAATCGACACTTGTCTATATTATTTAATGAAACGTGTATGAATGAAAAGTTGCTGCCTAAATACACACAAAATATATATATATATATATATATATATATATATATATATATATATATATATATATATAGAGAGAGAGAGAGAGAGAGAGAGAGAGAGAGGAAAAAGGGAAAAAAATCATAAAAAACACCTCTTTGCAATACTAATAGCGAAAATCTGCTAAATTTTAACTCACCGCTTATTTTTATCCAGTAATAAAAACTATGCTTGCATCAAGTCAATCTCTATTTTAAATATTGCGATAAAATAACGAACATAAATATTTAGTAATAAAATATATTTAATAAGCTACTGTTAGAACCCTTCATTACTTTAATACTTTTTTTAAACACAGATCCCAATCTACAAGAGAAATACTAGGCTAAATTCAACTCAAAAATTGTATAAATATTTAACTTCCAGTTATACAAAAGAATATCTAATATATATAACCGAACAATTTCAAATCTATTTACGTCATCAATGAACGTCTTAAGAAAATGTTAGTTTCCGTAAATAAATACACTTTTACAATCAAGTCCAGTGACGAATGGAAGTAATCTTCGCAAAACTCAGTGTAGGAATAGATGAGTAAACATTTGATTTTATTTGTTAGTAGAAAAGAGTTTAGGTAAAAATGTAAAAGGCGATAGAAGGAATATTTTTTAACGAAAATCTATTTTCCTAAATTTTCCAAGAAATAGTTGGTATTACGCAAATGGACTGGTCCACTGGTTAAAAAAAAAGTGGGGGCTTTTTGCGTGTGGCTGGGGATCAGACGTTCAAGGCGCGATATTTGAATCGTGAGAAAAAAAGTTCGAGTTTCATGTATATAGTTAAATTGTAAATGGACCCTATCTTTTCAAAGTGAAAAAAAATGTATAAGAACATTTTCCTACAGAAATAAATTTACATTATGATAAAAACAAAAAAATGTATAAAAACTATTAGTGTAAAAAAACTGTAATGTGTATTTTAAAAAGATATAATTGAAGCCTTAAAAGTTTTCTTTTATACATGAGAGTTAGGAAAAGTTTTCGTCATGACCTACTGACCATACTTAATATTTCAATGACCAAACATCAAAATAGTGATTTTGGAAAATTGGTCCGACAGAGAACATTGATAAATATATTTCGAGTTAATTACCCCAGTAAATAAAAGTTTATTAAAAACCTACTAAATCCCGTGTAATGTATACGTTTCTTAGCACCCACTCCATCCTGTTGTAAGGCCGGGGTCAT
>OZ010583.1:19993761-20003761 GCA_963932145.1 Acanthosepion lycidas | reverse complement strand
GTTAAATAGAAAAGTTAGCTCAGAGGGTGGAGGTGGATAAGTTCTTTTTTTATGTCACGATAAACTGAAACGTAAGCAGGTCATCATCTCCTTCTATATTTAGAGTGGAGTCATTCCCTTGTTCAAATTTAAATTTAATTTAAATCAAATATTTCAGTGGTAGGATCTGTGCCCCTCCTCCCACCGGAGACTCCCTTTGACCAAAATTAAATATACTTATTCAAGTATCCTAGGAATCATTCTCTTATTTAAATTTAAATCAAACGGAAAAAATTTTCAGTGAGAGTGTGCCCCCCCCCCCTCGATGAAAATGATCTTGCCGATGTGACCTTCATCTTCTGCTTTTCTCTTTCTATATTTGAATAGGAATCATTTCCTTGTTCAAATTTAAATTTAATTTAAATCAAATATTTCAATGGTGGGTTGATGCACCCCCTCCGGGGTCTCCCTTTGACCAAAATTAAATATACTTATCCTAGTATCCTAGGAGTCATTACCTTGTTCAAATTTAAATTTAATTTATATCAAAGGGAAAAAAAATTCAGTGGAAGGTTTGTGCCCTGGTTAATGTAGTTTCAGAATATATATGGTTATTTGGGTCTATCTCCAAAATCCTAGGAAGAATTCGATAACAAAAAATACAAAAAAAACCCCAAACAAACAGACAGACGCTACAGTTTTTCTTTCATAATGCCCTTTACCTCAGTTTCGGGGTTAACTATTTGCCCATAGCTGGGACCCTAACAGGTGCTACCACCCCGGGTCAGGGTGGACCTGGGAACACCAGCAATTAAGAGGTAGTTCCACGTTCCTCAAAACCTCCTGATTAGAGGCCTTGCTGTTGGATGTAGTTTATAGTCATACCCAGGATGGAAGACTTGTCTTTGAAAATTCAGTATATGAAATACTGTAAATTTACTTTGATCGAATAGTGACAACTGCATTTGTTGGAAATATCCAACTGCCTCAACTATAATACATGTGTAATGATTTGTTAAACAATCATGTTATACAGCTACGTACTAAGCTTAGCTGAGTCTGGCACAATGCCACAAAAGAAGAGCAGATATTATTACTACTATTATAATACTAACGTATATCAGTTGTCGTATTCCACCGACTCAGAGCCCAGAATATATCTTTTTAGTGAGTTAATCTACCCTGATCTTACCACTGATCTATCTAAATATTTTTTTCTGTGTATGGTTGTCAGCAAGAGGAAAAACTCAAGGTGTAAACTACGAATTAAAGATTCCAAAATCAAGTAAGTGTGAAAAGTTAACTAACAGAGGACTTAAAATGTGACACCGAAATCTGAAGTCACATTAGGGTAGCGAAAGAAGCTTGCTAAAAGCTAAGCAAAATATTAAGAAACAGGAAAATGTTGTTAGAAACAAAGAAAAAAGTGCTGAACTATTATGCAATATCAGACCACCTGTATAATGCTGGACAATCTCCTTAAAGACAAAAAGACTTGAGGAAACAGAAATATGGTTCTACAGAAGGATGCTGAGAAAAAATAGAAGTTTGAAGGAAAATGGAAACAAAAAGGACACTTACAATTAGAAAGAGGCAGTTAAAATTTCTGGGACACACAATGAGGAAAGAGGGCTTGAAGAATTTGACACGTACAGAAACAGCAAGTCACCAATCTAACAAGCTTGTGTAAACAGCTTGTGAACAGGAGTCGGAGGGCTGTTGAAAAAACAATCCTTGCTAAGAGCTACAACGTTTAGAAAGTTGTGGAGAGCCATGATCGGCCATGTCCTGAAAGGACACGCTCATACTCCTAAGTTATTCATTTTATAATTACCTACCCAATGTCATCATTTGATAAATCAGTCTTTGCCAACGTCCCCATATCTAGTACTGCAGCTCGTGTCACTAATATTAGCATTATTAAGCTGTTAAAGATGGTTGATCTGATACTGGTGTCGGATGAAGAGTAACGATGAAGAAGGTTATAGAAGGAAACAGTGACATTAAGCACTGTAGAAACACAGGGTACCATCACCTGAATGGTGAGTGCCCCAGCAATTATTTCCAGTCTATTCATATCGGGAAGTAGCTGAACGGTGGTATGGAAAGAGGTGGGATGAGCTGGCATCACCAGCAGCAAACGCCGCGGGAAATTAAACACAAGGGGAGACAGCAAACGATTGTTTTCATTGGGAAATTTCTTGCTACTTCTATTAAAAAGGGTTTCTTTACTCCACCTTTGCTTCAGAGAATTCGGCGTCGCTTGCGGGAATCTTCTAAAGACAACACAGAAATCAACGCCTTTTTTACGGAGGTGTCTTTTTGTTTGAAGTTTGATAGTCTGGAATAAAGTCGAAAGTGTGGGGAACCAAGTGAAGACTAAACTCACTACGATCATAAAGTTTTACGAGACAATTTTACTAACTGCTCCATGTTAAGGCAACAGATATTTAGGTTTGCTAAGAACAAGGATCGGCAACCCTCGGCCATATCCGGCCGGCCAGTGAGTTTAATCCGACCCCCAGGCTTTGTGTGAAAAACCTGTCAATTAGTGAATCATTAGTCGATCAATGGTTTGTCATACACTGGCATTGTGAAGAACATGAAAGAAATTTGACAGCACTGATGACTGAGCATTAAACAGTTTTCCGTTGCAGGTACTAAAGGTAACTAAACTTTAAAATTGGCAAGAGTTTTGCTTATAGTAGGGCGATTAAGGATTTGATACAAGAGTTTTTCTCCCGTTTTGATGACTTCCGGCAGTATGAAATCTTGTTTAAATTATTTGGTACTCCTTACGAAACAGATGCAGAGCAAGTAACAAAAGAATACCAGTTAGAGTTAATTGACTTACAATGTGACGACTTATTGAAAGCAAAATTTAATTCTGAATCCATTGCTAACTTCTAGATGAAATATTTATTACCAAGCGGAAAGTATAAAAAAAAAACATCTCAAATAATGCAAAACGTATGGTATCATTATTTTCAAGTACATATTCTTGTGAACAGCTTTTTTTCAAAAATGAAAAATACTAAAAGTTGCGTGATGACCACCTGGATGATATTTTGCTCCTGGCATCAAAAATATATCTGCTGACAAGCAGAAGCTTTCACACAATATCCAGAATCAAGTGTCTCGTTAAATTATGCCTTATTAAGCATCGATTTTCAATTTCTAACTGCATTATATTTTTAGTCTAAGAACATAACTGCTTTGGTTTTGTGGTATTAGGTTGGTGCAAAAATAATGTCGTTTTCTCACATGTGAGAAAACGACATTATTTTTGCAATAATTGTAATTAAAATTGTCTTAAATTTCTATTTTTTTTTTCTTTATTAACATACAATTTTACATTATAATTAATTTCATGACCCTCCTCTAGACACTGCCATAGCTGATTGGCTCTCGCTGTCCAAAAGGTTGCCGATCTCTGGTTAAGAAAATACCAGACAACTTCTATTAGGTTGGTGCAAAAATAATGACGTAATAATGTCGTTTTTTTACGTTATCGTCAAAAAACGACGTTATTACGTCATTATTTTTGCACCAACCTAATACAATGCTCTATTTTTTTTCACAAAAGTCAGATCAGACCAAAAATGGAGTACTGTTGTCATATCTGGACTTAAGCTGTCTAATCCTCAATTTTCAGCCTTGACAGAGTTAAAAAAAAAAAAACAAACAAAAAAAAAAAACTTTTACACGACCTTGTGGGAGAGGATTTTTAAATCCTACATTCACAGATGAAACGTCACAAGCCAATCGCTATTTCCTTGACTAATATGCTCAGGTGCTACATTACTTAGTTCCAACAACTCAGAGCATTACCACTAGGACACGCCATGGTATGTACACTGGGACGAATCTTCTTCTTTCACAAAGTTTATTTCCTAGAACCGCTACTTTGTGGACCCCCAACCCCGAGGGTGCTTCTATGATCTCTAGAATTTTTAACTCGTCAAGTTTAGGGTCAACCTTTATCTATCCTACATATCCTCATAATCTACTCATACTTCCTCCTCTTACATCCATGCAACAGCCTTTACCATACATTGCTCCAGGGCTCTTTAGCACATGAAGTTTTTGCAAATAAATAAGAAGTACCTATGTATATAATGAACAGCGTGGCTTTTACTGTGTTTTTCTCTTCGTAACGCTCAGTACGTAGATTGCTGAACGCTTGGGAACACCAGATGCTGTAAGCTAGGATGTGCGGGTGGTGAAATGGATTATGGCTCAGAATTGAAAATCGAAGAGCTGAGTTCCAATTCCCGTTGGGTTCGTTATATTTATTTACGCGCAAATAGCCTTGGAAAAAAATGTATGAATCCACCTCTTCTCTCCCCACCTATGGGTTAATTAAAAAAAAGAAAATTCTTATTAAAAATATTTTCTGGCTTTAAATAATCCGCAAAGGGTTGATAAGCCGTTGAGAACGATTCAATCAATCAATCTCTCCATAACAACAGGCTCTGCCGCCAGGATTATCTTTTCAAACCTAATCCCTTCAAGTTCGCCTGCTGTCCAGTTCACACTCCTCCACGGTCTTTGGAATAAGAGCCGAGGTTTATCTATTCTTTCCAGTTCTTTCTAAAGTCTTTTATTTCTCTTTCACTTCCAGTAGCCCCTTGTGTCTTAGTAGCATTATCGTCTTGCTTGGGGTGAATATATATATATATATATATATATATGTGTGTGTGTGTGTGTGTGTGTGTGTGTGTGTGTGTGTTTGTTTGTGTGTGCATACACAGGCATTTCAATGTTAGCCAGCTTGTCTTCCGAGGTCAATTAGAACTGAATAATGAGTTCGATCCTCACTAGGTGCTCTATACTTTCGGCCTTGTGTCACATCTAAACTACGCTTTGAAAAACACCGTATTCACGCACACACAAAAATAATAATTGCATGATTTCTTTCTAAAGCAATTTTGGATTTGGGCCAAAACAGAAATAGCTTAATTTATGCGCAAGAATTATTTTCTTCTTCTTCTTTATGTGTCGTGTACGTAGGCGAACATGGCTCTCCCCAATTTCCTGTCCCTTGCAGCTTTACAGAATTTCTGTCTTTTCTTTGTTTCTAAGTCCTGTCGGTCATCCATTTACTTAAACTCACTATGTATGTTATGCGTTGTTTTCCTCTGTCCTTCTTGTCTTACGAAACAGATGACAGATTTTTCCTTTTTTCTTTTCTTCCTGTCCTGTGAGTAACAAATTCTCCAAGCCCTCCTTCCTCATTATGTGTCCCAGAAATTTCAACTGTCTCTTCCTAATGTTAAGTATAAGTTTTTTGTTTTATTCCATTTTCTCGTCATTGCACACAGTTCCGTCAATGGTATCCTCAACATCCTTCTACAGAACCACATTTCTATTGCTTCAAGTTTATTCTTCATCTTTGAGGAAATTGTCCAGTATTCACTGCCGTGCAGTAGAAAAGAGTACAGTACTCTTTTCTTTGTTTCTAAAAAAAAGTTTTTCTATCTCTTAATACTCTGCTTAGCTTTTGGAATGCATCTTTGCTTATTCTGATGCCTCTTTCGATTTCAGTGTTGCATTTTCCTCTGTTAGAACACTTCCCAGATATTTAAATTTTTGTGTTTGTCGATTTTGATTTGCATTTTGGGTTCATCCTTTTCCTAATAACAATGTATACTTGTTTTCTTACAATTTGTATTTAGTCCTTTCTTCTCGTTTTTCTTCATTTCCTTCCGTCGGAGATTTTTTTTTTTTTTTTTTTTAGTTTTCTTTCTGTGTCTGCTATCAGTACTGCGTCATCTAAACAGAAAAGGGAGACTTTTCAGTGGAACTAAACTAGTAGAATTGGTAGAATTCTTAAATACAGTATAAAATAAGACATTTATTAAATATTTTTGTTTGATCTTACTTTTTTTCTTTTACTTTGATTTTTTTTTAAATTTTTTTAATTACTTAAACCCCGCTGACGTCAATAGTTTCTTAAGATTTAGTCAAATTCCAGTATAGTGGCTCATAAGCGATTTATTTATTAAGCATTATTAAGCATTACTAAGTATCATTAAGATTTAGTCAAATTCCAATATGGTGGCTCATAAACGAGTTACTTATTTTTTTTTAAATTCATACACGAGTAATTTTTTTTTTTTTTTAAATCATATAATAGTGATTTTTTAAACATAGCTTAAATGCGACACAAGGCCGAAAAAATGAGCCAGCCAGTGATGATTGAATTCACTATTCAGTTGTAAATGATCGAACGAAACAAACTTTCTAACGTCGAAATTTCCAAATGATTTTCTAAGTGGAGATTACATGTTTCACTAAGCCAAAAATGTGGAGCTGAAATTAATTTATTTCTTTTTAATTTCGATTACTTTCTTTGAAAAACGTGTCTGGGCATGTCGCCAAGCCGATCTCAGTTTCCTTTAACTTTTTTTTTTTTTACTTTTATTATTAAGTATCCTACAATGTTGTAAGACACTAAATGTAAATTTACCATATATGGTTTCGCAATCAAGGCACTTTCTATAGACTTTCACTTCAGTAAATTGCTTTCTCTTTTAGCTAGTCGCGTTTTTTCAATCTAACGTACTAATAGTCGGGAGGGTCGTCCGTTAAAGACGTTTGTCTGTTAATTTGAAGCACTTTTTGTGGCCTAAAAACACCCAATACAGAACAAAATTATTGTAAATAAATGTAAACACAGTATATATGTATGTGCATTTTATTTTAAATTCAGTATAAAATGTTCAAGAAACGATGCATGTGTGTACAAGTTAACAACAACGGCTATTCCCGGATCTACCAGATTTTGTCTATAGATTGCGCCAGTAAACAACCACGGACAATTCTGGAACTAACGGACTTTGCTCGGTACACATTGGCGTTTTGAATTCCAGTCGGACACTACGATTTCTGAGAATTTTGTCTCTTAAATCCGGAGTCCGCTGGTTTCGTTAATTCGAGGTTTTACATAATTTCTCTTTGCGTCTTGTTACGTTAGTCATAGTAACTTTTATTACTTTCCTTTTTCTTTTCTGCTTTTCTTTTTATTGTGTTCTTTTTTTTGGTACTTTTTTTTCTTTTTCGTTTTCTTTCTCTCTTTTTATTTAGTTTTCGATTATTTTTCCCTTTCATTTCACATTTTTACTTTTCTTTTTCCCTTAAGATAATTATTTTTTATTTTGCCCTCTTTTTCGTGTTCTCTTTCTTTTTCCCTTTCTCTGATTTTTCTTCTTTAATTTTTTGTTATTTTTATTTTATTCCCCTATTTTTCATCATTTTCTCGCTCTTTTTTCTGTCGATATTTTTCCTTTTTTCTTTCTTTTTATTTTCTCTTTCGATTTTCTATTTTTCCTTTTGTCATCTTTTTTTTCGCTTTTTTTCTTTTCACGTTCTTTTTATTTTTACTCTATCTTTCCTTTTTTCTTTTTCTCGCTCTTTTTCTTGGTTTCTTTTTCTTCTTTCTTTTTATTTTCTCTTTCAGTTTTCTCATTTTCCTTTGTCGTTCTCTCTCTCTCTCTCTCTCTTTTCTTTTTTTCTTTTTCTCGATTTCTTTTTCTTTTTTCTTTCTTTTTTATTTTCGATTTCGATTTTCTCCTTCCTTTTGTCATCTTTTTCTTTTCTCTCTCTCTCTTTCCACACACATATTTGTCTCTTATCATATTTTTATTCCTCTCTCCGCAACCCATCAGTTTTTAGCATTCAAACTATGAAAACAACGTTTATCGATTAAAAAATTTTCTAGAATTACATCCACACTTGATCACGATATTCAGACTTAATATATTTTTTTGCATGAAACAGACAGGAATAAATATTCACTGACACTCGCTCCTTAAGTCCCTCTGTGTAATTTTTCAGAGAACTATGTTGGCTCACAGGAAAACGAAAGGAAATATAAAAGAAAGAAAATGGAGGTTGAAAGTGAAGTGTTCGTAGAGGTAATTAGTGAAATTGCAAACGTTGATAATTAATTTAATAATTACCCACGTCTGAAAAGGATCCTAGGTGAAAAAAAAAGAAACGAGAAAAGGTTTCATGTATCAGGTTTCTCTTTTTCAGTTACAATTCGACAAGCGAACATACAGGCGGATGAACACGAAATGACTTCGTTTAAGTCCGTGGATTGGGGGCCATCAGAGAATTCCTACTGGTTTAAACACTTTAAAATGTCTATCTGTTTTTTTTTTTTTTTCTTTTCCTACTTTTCGCTTTTTCTCTCTCTTTCTCTATCTATCGGTATCTTTTCTATACACCTCTCTAGATCTTTCTTTACTCTTTGAACTATGTTTTTTACACTCTATCTCCTCTTTCCCTTATACTCGCTCTCACACACACACACACACTCTCTCTCTCCCTCACACACACACACACAGAAAGAGAGAGAAAGAGAGACTTCTCTATGAGCCTCATTATCTTTTTTATTCATTTTTTGCACTCCTTTTATCTCTGTCTTTTGTTCTGCTTTCTTTGTTATCGATCCTTTGACTCTCTTCCCGCAAGCATATTAATCTCTCTCTCTCTCTCTATATATATATATAAGGTTGGTGCAAAAATAATGTCGTTTTCTCACATAGTAACATATGTGAGAAAACGACATTATTTTTGCACCAACCTTATATATATATATATATATATATATATATATATTACTCTTAATCACAAATTTCTATGCACCTCGTTACTTTTCCATTCATTTCTTCTATAACAGTCTTTTCATATTTATCTATCGATCTATCTATGTAACCCATTGTGTTCCTATCTATCTATCTCAATCCTTTCATATCTATCACTTTTTCAATGCTCCCTTTTTTACTGATCCTTAATTTTCTTACTCTCCTCCTTATCTAATTTCATTCCCTCTCTCTCCCTCTCTCTGTCTTTTTACACTCTCCTTCCTTTGTTACCGACTCTTCGATTGTATTTTCTCTATTCTTTTTCCCCTTACCTCTAAAGCTGCTTTTTACCGTTTTCATTCATTAATACTTCTATCTATCTATCTGTCACTTTTTTCTATACTCCTCTTTAACTTTTTTTACTGATTCTAGTTCGTTTCTCTTACACACCACTCTCTGCACATCGTTACCTTTTTCTCTTTCTTTATCCGTCTGTCTCTTTCTTTCTCCAGATTTTACTGTTTATTTACCAGATCTGCGACCGTTTACTTTTTATCCGTTACTCATCTTCTTCTTCTTCTTCTCTTCGTTATTTTCATCTCTTCCTTTATCTATCTTTATCATAAGCCTCTCTCTTTACCTTTCTCCTTTCCTCTCTACCATTCTCTTTGTAACATACCTCTCTTTGCGCCTTGTTACCTTTCTCACTGATTGTAGCTTTTCTTTCTCCTTTTATTTCCTGCCACCTCTTTTTTTTTTCACATCTGCTCAGTTGCACACCCACCCTTGACCTGCCTTCCTTTCACAGTTCCACCGCCTGCCTCCATACCCGACTCTGATAGAATACCATCTCTTTTTGCTGATGTTTATACATCGCAAGTTACTGAGTAGTGCGTGCTTGTATTTTTATTCTCTTCTCCCGTGTGAAGTACAGTTTCAACTCGCTAGTTTTTCTTCATTCATCCAATCATCGTGCCACTCGGAGAGCGTCAATTTTACTACCAATGGCCCGGTTGACGACATCTGCACTCCTAAGTCTGACAGATAACCACCTCGCTGGGAATAAATGCTATTATACTATTTTTTACAACACCAACGACGTAATAACAAGACCACGAAACGAACTACAGATTTGAACCATGTACTGAGGTAAACTTCATTATACTTTCAAAAACGTTTATTTGATGTTGTTATGGTGATGCTTGGGTGGGTCTTTTTGCTTACACATTCGTTTTATTTTATTTTCTTTTTTTTCTTTTTTTTTTTTTTTTTTTTTCTGCTGCACTTTCGAGCGTGTACACTCACGGGCAGTATACAGGATAATTAAGCAAATAGAAGAATATATACACAAATAAATGCATTATATTTTGCGCCCAGTATGAGAAACAATAGACTATTGAAGCTTTTGTTTTTAATTATTTTGGAGA
>OZ010583.1:19897878-19980378 GCA_963932145.1 Acanthosepion lycidas | reverse complement strand
TTTTTTTTTGTTTTTTGTCTTTTATTTTAATCAATCACAAGTTTTCGGCTTCAGCACCCATCGGCCTTTCGCAGCTGGCATTATATATCGATATCTTTTCTATACACCTTTCTAGATCTTTCTTTACTCTTTGAACTATGTTTTTTTACACTGTCTCTCCTCTTTCCCTTATATTCGCTCACACACACACACACTCTCCTCTCTCTTTCTCTCTCTCTCACACACACAGAGAGAAAGAGAGACTTCTCTATGAACCTCAGTATCTTTTTCATTGATTTTTCATTCTATCTTTTTTCAATACGCCTTCTTTTTACCGATCCTTATCTTTATTACTTTCCTCCTCTCTTATACTCCTTTCTTTCTTTCTTTCTCTTTCTCTCTCTCTCTCTCTCTTTATCCCAAGATAAATAGATTACAGCGACCGAAAAGTTAGGATTAAAAAAAAAAATTAAATTAAATTAACATGGAATGAATTAATAGGCGATATAAATAGGTTAATAATGGGAAAACTTACAGCGAAGGAAATAATAATTCATTTGCTAGCAGTTTTCTCAATGCATACGGTGATTTTCTGGGCGTAGTGGCACCCAGTGAGTATCGAACTTATTACTTAGTCGTAATTGATCTAACAAGACATATTTGCTAGACCATTACACCACGACGAAGTGCCCAAGTAACTTTCTAAGCGTAGCTTAGATGTGACACAAGACCGAAAATGTGGGGCACCCAGTGAGGATCGAACTCACTACTCAGTCGTAACTTGCTGACCATTACACAACGTTGACATGCCTTTTTCTCGGTGGATATGAAAGCAATTATGCTATTACTATTCTCAACGGTACCTTCTATAGATATGAACATTATTTGACCGAAATATTTCTTGTATGAAGAATCGCTTATATATATATATATATATATATATATATATATATATATATCGTCTTCATTTTTCTTTGCGTCTCCTAGATTGGTGACCGCTTGAGGATGCCAGGTGCTGTAAGCTTGGATGCGCGCGTGCTGTAATTGGAAATCGAAGTACTGAGTTCTAATTCCCGTCGGGTCCGTTATAGTTACTTTAGGTGCAAATTCCCATGGAAAGGTCTGAATCCACCTCTTCTCCCCTCAGTTATGGGTTAATTAGTAGCATTTGGATCAGTAAATCATTACTATCTCACCCACCTACCAAAATTACTATAATTTAAAAATATTTTCTGGTTATAAATAAAAGCAAAAGATTGATAAGTCATAAAAAATAATTAATTAATCTTTGTGCACTTTTTTTTTTATCCTTATCTCTCTTGATATACTTATATCTGTCTCTCTCAGTTTACAGATGTCTCTCTCTCTCTCGCTCTCTCTCTCTCTCTCTCTCGCTATCTCTCTTTCACTCCCTCTCTCTGTCTCTCATTGTTCATTTATCTCATCCTATCTTACATTGAACATGTCTATCTCTTTCAATCTGTTCATATATCCATCTCTCTCTGTCTGCTCGGATTTCTATATCTGCAGAACTGCTTTTATCTCTCCCTCTCTCTTTCCCTCTCTCTCTCTCTCTCTTTCTGTGTTTAAATCTCTTTCAATTTTTTTCTTTATCTATAACTATCGCAGTTCAACTTTCTCTCTCTCAATCTCTGTCCCCATGTTTCTCCCTCTCACTTTCTCTCTCTCTCTCTGTCTTCCACCCTCCCTCTAAATATAATTTTATTTCACTTTTATATTTCTCTCACCTTTTTTTAGGGACAGACTCCCGTGTGAATGCTTCCCCGAACACTACAATCTTAATCTCTTCAAATCAAGGGGCAGTCATTATGTATCGCCCGAAACCTTATACGTTTCACTTACTTCTACCTCCTCTTACATTCATATCACACACCTCATTCAGTATCCCTCTACCTAGAGTGGCTCTCAAGCCTTGTATTAGGTGCATGCTAAAAAAACTCCTTCTGTCTGCTTAAACATATATCTCCCAGGCTGTACACATCTCTCTCTCTCTCTCTCTTTTCGTCTGTTCATATCTTCCAGTCTGCTCGCATCTCTTAAACGTGTGACGTCTTCCATTAAATGCATCTAACTTTTTTTTTATTATTAATACATTAAAAGATACTGAGCAGTCGAGCCAGTCATATTTTATTGCCGGATGTACACAATTAGGGCCATACTTATTTCGATGTTCATTGGATGCCTTATTCATATCAACTTGGATTATAGCCAACTGACAATCACAGTCCATCTAATAAATGCGAAGGTGACTGTGTCACACGTTTTCAACTTTACTCTTACAGGCCATAGTAGCCCAATATATCATACAATTTTTAAATCAGGCCGACCCAGTGAGCAAATTAAAAACATTCCCGGCCGGATCCAGACCCGCAAGCCTGAAATTTTGAATTCCCAAGTTTTCATTACGGCAATTTCTTTTACGTGATTTTTTGCGACGAATTTTTTTGTACAACAATTTTTATAACTTGAAAATAAATTTGGGAATAATCGAAATTAATTGCGAAATCCAACGAAAGTCACCCATGAAATAAAAATAATGTTTGTAGCGAAAGTAAGGACCTACGTACACCAACTTGTCTTTAAATTAAATAGCAGCAGAAGAATTGTTGAACTTTTAAAATGTAAGCTTAAATATTAATGCAATGTAATGATCATATTTTGAGTTCTTCTGTAGTTTATTGTTGCCTATCACATCTACATTTCTCCGTCTATTGTGATAAAGGCCTAATAAAGATCCCTATGTGAGAGCTAGCTTAAATAGCGCCCGATAAGACAGGTTGTAAGCTGGTAAATTATATTTATTTGTGCGTATTTGGTGAAATGGTTGTGGATCTACACTTTTTTCAAATCGTTCTGAATTTAAATACTATGACTGTTTTATTGTTCGAAATTTATACAAATAATAGGTTCATGAAGAGTTCTCAAAGCCAACTAAAAAAGAGATTTTCAAAGCGTACATGAGACACAAGGTCGCAATTATGGGGCACACAATGAGCGTCGAACTCACTACATAATCTGTTCTAGCGAGCTAAGCTTGCTAACAAATACACCACGCCAAGGTGTCCGAGTAATAGCTTAAATAAAATTCAAACATATATTAGCACTTTGCATGTTGTCAAAATTGCTGGGGCCTGCCGCAAATATTACGCACTTGTAAGAATAGTCATACTTTAGGGAAGATTAAGGATTTTCTGAGAAAGTAGATAGGCCCATCCAACACTTAGAAAACTGGCGCAATACAATCTTCCTTTTTTCGAGTTTGTTCTCTGTGTGCCTAATATAGGCTTCTTAAATATTTAAAACGAAATCGCTGCCTCCTTGTTTGATCATAAAATTTCATATATTCCATCTAATTCTGTTTTTAGCTATCTTTCTCATGCTCCATCTATTAATGATTAATCTTTGTATGTTTCCCTATCTCTATCTATCTATCTATCTCTTTCGCTCTGTATCAATATTTCTATCTATCTATCTCTTTCGCTCTGTATCAATATTTCTATCTATCTATCTCTTTCGCTCTGTATCAATATTTCTATCTATCTTCTCTACGTTTCCTTATGTCATATTATTTCAATATATTTATATCTATCTATCTTATTCTGTTCATATCTACTTATCCATCTATCTATCTATCTATCTTATTCTGTTCATATCTACTTATCCATCTATCTATCTATCTATCTTATTCTGTTCATATCTACTTATCCATCTATCTATCTATCTATCTTATTCTGTTCATATCTACTTATCCATCTATCTATCTATCTATCTTATTCTGTTCATATCTACTTATCCATCTATCTATCTATCTATCTTATTCTGTTCATATCTACTTATCCATCTATCTATCTATCTATCTTATTCTGTTCATATCTACTTATCCATCTATCTATCTATCTATCTTATTCTGTTCATATCTACTTATCCATCTATCTATCTATCTATCTTATTCTGTTCATATCTACTTATCCATCTATCTATCTATCTATCTTATTCTGTTCATATCTACTTATCCATCTATCTATCTATCTATCTTATTCTGTTCATATCTACTTATCCATCTATCTATCTATCTATCTTATTCTGTTCATATCTACTTATCCATCTATCTATCTATCTATCTTATTCTGTTCATATCTACTTATCCATCTATCTATCTATCTATCTTATTCTGTTCATATCTACTTATCCATCTATCTATCTATCTATCTTATTCTGTTCATATCTACTTATCCATCTATCTATCTATCTATCTTATTCTGTTCATATCTACTTATCCATCTATCTATCTATCTATCTTATTCTGTTCATATCTACTTATCCATCTATCTATCTATCTATCTTATTCTGTTCATATCTACTTATCCATCTATCTATCTATCTATCTTATTCTGTTCATATCTACTTATCCATCTATCTATCTATCTATCTTATTCTGTTCATATCTACTTATCCATCTATCTATCTATCTATCTTATTCTGTTCATATCTACTTATCCATCTATCTATCTATCTATCTATCTTATTCTGTTCATATCTACTTATCCATCTATCTATCTATCTATCTTATTCTGTTCATATCTACTTATCCATCTATCTATCTATCTATCTTATTCTGTTCATATCTACTTATCCATCTATCTATCTATCTATCTTATTCTGTTCATATCTACTTATCCATCTATCTATCTATCTATCTTATTCTGTTCATATCTACTTATCCATCTATCTATCTATCTATCTTATTCTGTTCATATCTACTTATCCATCTATCTATCTATCTATCTTATTCTGTTCATATCTACTTATCCATCTATCTATCTATCTATCTTATTCTGTTCATATCTACTTATCCATCTATCTATCTATCTATCTTATTCTGTTCATATCTACTTATCCATCTATCTATCTATCTATCTTATTCTGTTCATATCTACTTATCCATCTATCTATCTATCTATCTTATTCTGTTCATATCTACTTATCCATCTATCTATCTATCTATCTTATTCTGTTCATATCTACTTATCCATCTATCTATCTATCTATCTTATTCTGTTCATATCTACTTATCCATCTATCTATCTATCTATCTTATTCTGTTCATATCTACTTATCCATCTATCTATCTATCTATCTTATTCTGTTCATATCTACTTATCCATCTATCTATCTATCTATCTTATTCTGTTCATATCTACTTATCCATCTATCTATCTATCTATCTTATTCTGTTCATATCTACTTATCCATCTATCTATCTATCTATCTTATTCTGTTCATATCTACTTATCCATCTATCTATCTATCTATCTTATTCTGTTCATATCTACTTATCCATCTATCTATCTATCTATCTATCTTATTCTGTTCATATCTACTTATCCATCTATCTATCTATCTATCTTATTCTGTTCATATCTACTTATCCATCTATCTATCTATCTATCTTATTCTGTTCATATCTACTTATCCATCTATCTATCTATCTATCTTATTCTGTTCATATCTACTTATCCATCTATCTATCTATCTATCTTATTCTGTTCATATCTACTTATCCATCTATCTATCTATCTATCTTATTCTGTTCATATCTACTTATCCATCTATCTATCTATCTATCTTATTCTGTTCATATCTACTTATCCATCTATCTATCTATCTATCTTATTCTGTTCATATCTACTTATCCATCTATCTATCTATCTATCTATCTTATTCTGTTCATATCTACTTATCCATCTATCTATCTATCTATCTTATTCTGTTCATATCTACTTATCCATCTATCTATCTATCTATCTTACTCTGTTCATATCTACCTATCCATCTATCTATCTATCTTACTCTGTTCATATCTACCTATCCATCTATCTATCTATCTTACTCTGTTCATATCTACCTATCCATCTATCTATCTATCTTACTCTGTTCATATCTACTTATCCGTCTATCCATCTTATTCTGTTCATATCTACTTATCCGTCTATCCATCTTATTCTGTTCATATCTACTTATCCGTCTATCCATCTTATTCTGTTCATATCTACTTATCCGTCTATCCATCTTATTCTGTTCATATCTACTTATCCGTCTATCCATCTTATTCTGTTCATATCTACTTATCCGTCTATCTATCTCATTCTGTTCATATCTACTTATCCGTCTATCTATCTATCTTACTCTGTTCATATCTACCTATCCATCCATCTCAGCCTGTTCATATCTATCTATCTATCTATCTATCCCAATCTGTTCATATCTGTCTATCTATCTATCTATCTATCTAACGATTCCACATTTTCTGATTTTTGTTTTAATTCGCAAGAGTTACGCATTTATTTTTCCTCCCGTTTATTCGACAGATCTTCATCACACTTTACTCGCCTGCAAACACTTCCTGTGTCTATTCTCTCTCCAAATAAATATCTCAGCCACATTTTCTCCCACATTCCCAGTTACTTTGGCAAGAACGGCGCAAGTACTTACCAACCTTTTATACGCCAATTTTTTTTTTTTAACTCTTTCTTGCTTTTCATTCCCAGCATATTATCCAACTATATAAGATCTCTCTCCCACTCTCTCTCTCTCTCTCTCTCTCTCTCGTTATATATATAATCTCTTATTCAAAACCTGCGAAATACCAACTTTTTTTTCATCCTATACAATAATTACTTTTACAGTCTGTTCTCCTAAAAGTCGAGAAAAATACAAACAAGGATAAACAATACACTCTTACCCACCGCGCCGACACACGCGCGCGCTAGCGCCACACGAGCGAGCACACACAAACCAAATCGTCCATTCGTACGTAATGAAGATATATTCAATCTGAATGTGCATCCACTTACAAGCACGGTGGCTTCCTCTCTCTTCGTTCTCGTAAACCTGCAGACACACTTTTTTTTCAAAAGCACGTGGGAACGAGATTCACATGCGGAAACACACATTTGGGCGAGACACATTGATGCCAGTATTCATTCATTCATTCCTTCATTCATTCCTATCTATCTTTTCCGCAGATTTATTTTATCATCAAATCAACTTGAAAGTAATGGTTAACGAGCTTTTCTAATTCATTACTATGTAGGTTGGTACTTTCTTGCCTCATTCTGCATACATATGGCCTTATGCCAAACTTAGCTCAATATGCATACAACAGTCTTTTCAATCACTAAATCCGGATACTTTTCTGTTATCTGTGTACATCATTCAATACTGTTTTATCTCGCTCACTCACTAGAGTTTCCAGTTAATAGGTTATATATATATATATATATATAGTGTTCAATATATATATATAGTGTTTGTATATAGTGTTTATATATATATATATATAAAAGTGAACATAGAGGCGACAGTCTGTTTCATGCTAGATGCAATCGTCAGCCCTGACGACTGCGTCTAGCATGAAACAGACTGTCGCCTCTAAGTGTTGACTTCTATGTTCCCTTTTATATTTACACACGCTCTATTTCTGATATTGAGCACTTTATCCCATAAATATAGCACATCTTAAGACTATATTTCTTATATATATATATATATACTACAGTTCAAAAGTTCGAAGCCACCTCTAGAATTAGTACTGGATAAACTTGACAGAAGAGTGAAAATATGAAAATGATCTAAACGTTTCCTATTTGTTCCTTATCCTATCCTATCCTATCCCATCATATATATATATAAAATGGACACTGAAGTCAACACTGAGCGACGAAGGTTTGATTCAGCCTTGAATGCAATCTTCTTGGCATACAGGCTGGCTTCAAGAATAAAACAGACCGTCGCCACTATGTATTGACCTCAGTATCCACTTTTATATTTGCACACGCTCTGTCACTGATATTGAGCACTTTTATCCATAAATATAGCACACCTTAAAACTCTGTTTTTATTACACACACACACACATATATATATATATTGTTTATTTGTTATTTTAATAGATACAATTTATTTAAGTAAATGCTCTGTTTTTAAATAAACAGTAATAATTATATTTACCAGCCTAAATGTTCGATAAATTTCGTAGAAAATATATAATTCTCTGGAATTTAAACCGGTAAATGTAACTAATAGTGTTTATTTAAAAAGCAGAGCACTTACTTAAATAAATTGTATCTATTAAAATAACGTATAAACAGAAAGTATATTAAATAATTGTCAGACTTAATCTTTTTCATAATCTCTCTCTCTCTCTCTATATATATATATCCATTTCATAATATATATCCATATATATATATATATATATACACACACACACACTGCTGTCAAAGTTAAGTTTTAAATTTCTAATTCCGATACGTACACTGTCTATACACCGGGGTTGAATAAGACTAACGTACTTTTCATTGGTTGAAATAGATCTATACCTCCCATATGAGGTAATTTTGAATTTTGTTGTGTAATATGTATATATATATATACGAGGGTCGGCTGGAAAGTTCATAGACTGATCAAGATATAAATGTAAGACACACCCGTTGGTAGACAAAAAGACATGCTATAGTGTACCAGAATAAAGTAGCTGACCAACCAGTACACTTGGTGTCTTTTTGTCTACCAACCGCTGTGTTTACTTACATTTATATCTTGGTCAGCCTATAAACTTTTCAGCCGACCTTCGTATGTAGTTATTCTAGTATGAAAGAATTCTACTTTTTAAATCATAAAATGCAAACACATCTTAGGAAAGCTAACTCAAAACAAAAATACAAATTTAATATATTAAAACCCTGATCTAAGTTTTGGGGTAATGAGATATTCCGTTGTTGTGGTAACAAATGATTATTTGCTTATAATGATCAAGTAATACCTCCTAAAAGAATTTCTTTCAGCAGTGGGATCAGACAGAATGCCACCCTAGTGACCTTAAGACCTTGACGTAGAACCGTAATGGTTGGCGTAATAGACTCATAAATATCCGAGCTCACTCGACTGAATACAATACCTCCTGCTATCAAGAACGAAAGCTCACGCTGCATTTCCAATAAATATATAATCACACTGTGTTTTATAATATAGAATATATTATTTTTAAATGTTTATTCTCACTAAGCTTTATTTATTATTATTATTATTATTGTCACTAATATGCCACTATGGCTGACAGAAAAGAGTGCAGATAGGTCAAGGATTTTTTTCGGCTTATTCTTCTTATTGTTATTCAGAAGAGAAACAGGTATGTAATTAGATGTCAATAGATCTGATGCTATCTCTCTTGAACAGTGAATTTTTAATTGTATTTAATTAAAACTAACTCAGAGACTAGTAGTTGGTTCGACTGATAATTGCCGTCTTCTCCAACTTAGCGCTTTTTAATGATAATGAGCTGATAAAGACTTGAGCTACAATTTATCGCTTTTTAATCTGTTACGGTTATAAAAACACAAACATGCAGAAATCGAATCATTAAAAATAGATTAATTCACACTGTAATCTATAAATGGGTTTTACTAGAAAGCAAGTGACATGAAACCCTTTCGGAATTTTTGCATCTTCCTTAGAATCTTTGCTGCTTTCAGTAATTTTATTTTGCGTTCTTTGTTTCTTTTTTTGTTGTTGTTGTTTCTTTATTAGAACTGTGTCAAAGTTTACCACGTTCGTAAACTCATAGCCGCTGTTAGTTATTCTATATTCAATAATTAAATTATTATGCAACAGAAGTACTGTAATGTTTTTTTATATCCTGTTAGACTCTGTCTGCATTCTGTTTTGTGCAAAAGAAATCCACTTGCCTTCAAAAAGGCTGAGGCCGTGCGCCAGCTGATGCGCTTGGTTGCATGTTAGAAAGAAAACCGAGACAGACTCATTCTGTCATTTATAACAAAACGGTTAATGAAATAACCCGAATGTGCTGGATACAATTTAGTGTACCTCCCTTCTAAAGCAGGGGTCGGCAATCTTTTGCTATGTGCCGACTTAGGGTTTTAAAATTATTCAGTGTGCCAACAGCATACGTATATTTATACAAACTAGGTCAATATACCTGTTCTACAATATATTATATATAATAATATATAGTATATATACTTTAGCATATATTAAAATTGAAACAGCTTAATATCTTCTTTGTGTTGTTGTTGTTATTGATTCGGACTTCGTGATGTCATTTGCGGTTGCGTGCCATTAGAAATTGCTTGGCGTGCTACGTGTGGCACGCGTGCTGAAAGTTGCCGACCCTTGCTCTAAAGCATATAAAGTTGTTGAGGACCGTTTGTGTTTACGTGTTGTTGTATTGGAAACACGTGTGTAACTCCTGGTAGAATATTAGAAGGTCCAACTACAAGAAAATTGCCGGACTCAAGTTAAGTCCAACGGAAGATGTAAAGAAGACAAACAAAAACGATATATATATATATATATATATATATATATATATATATATATATATAAACAAATATATGTATTGAACAAAACAATTTTACAATGGACATAGACAATAATATTTGTGTGTGTGTGTGTGTGTGTGTGAACGTTTGTGTCTGTTCTTTGGGGAATGTTCATATTTTGGCGAATGTTCGTACGTACGTGTATGTGTATACAATGTTCCACAAATGGGAAGACGCGGATCTTCTAAGAGAGCTTACATTGTAGTCGCTGAAATAAAGAAATGAAAACGAGAACGAGGCGAAAAGTCGCCCAGTATTTATAGTATAGGGAGACTGACCCTTAGTGACAATTTGGGAATTAAGGAGCAGCTAACTCAGACAAAGTCAGTGACAGTTGAAGGATCGAAGCTGATGAGGTGAAAAAAAAAAAAGGATTTGCGAATACTTGAGCTTTCGGCTGTGTGAATTTGTGACGGTTTTCTACATGTTTAAACTGTTTAATAAAATATTTACCAAAACTGTTTTTTTATGACAATTCATAAACCATTAACGCCTGCCATCAAAAATAGGTCGATGGATATTAATGGGTCATAGGTTTGTTTATCGTCCTCAAACAAACACATCTGGACACTTCTTTCCAACCATATATACCATATCAATTATTCCTTTCTGATCCTAATGTCGTCTACCAGTTGATCGATAAAGGTTCTTTGCAGTGTTGGACTTCCCTATAAGTTAAATAAGCAATAGCTTAGGGCCACGCACCCTGGTGGCCTCAGTTTATTAAAAAATATATTTTTAATTTTATCATTATTTTTTATCCTTTCATTCATTCATTCTTTACAGCTTATCGACCTTTTGTAGGCTATTTAAAACCAGAAAATATTTTCAGATTGTAGAAATTTCTTTTGAGATAATAATTGTTGAGTGATCTAAGTTTTATAATTTAACCCATAGCTGGGGGAAAAGAGACGGATACAAATCTTTCCCAGTGAATATAACGAATCCAACGGAAATTGGAACTCGATTCTCCGATAATCAATTCCTCACCATTGCCCGTTCCACCACCCGCATATACAAGCTTAAAACACCTGATATTCTCAAGCTGTCACCCATCTGACCAGGCTCGACTTTACTTAACCTCGATGATCGTAATCCTTTTTATTCTTTTAAGCTAAGTCATCAACGATTATATATAATCATTAATAAATAATTATCATGCATAATTGTTTTAATTTTTTACCAGATACTTTTCATCCTGGGTATGATGATAAACTACATCCGCCTCCT
This sequence comes from Acanthosepion lycidas, assembly GCA_963932145.1. NCBI lineage: Eukaryota > Metazoa > Mollusca > Cephalopoda > Sepiida > Sepiidae > Acanthosepion > Acanthosepion lycidas. The sequence goes on along the minus strand of OZ010583.1, from coordinate 19,968,748 downwards.
GGGTAAGGCGATAAACTACATCCAACAGCAAGGTTTTGAGGAGCATGGAGCCACCTGGTCCATCCTGACCTGAGGTTGTAGCACTTGTTAGGTCCCAGCTATGGGCAAACAGTTAACCCCCAAACTGGGGTCAATACGTGTAAAAATGGGTTTTAATACATTTTACATTAAAAATTATTACCATTATTACCATTCCAATAAATTTTCGAAGAAAAGATTATCACCAGCAAATACATTATTACTAGCAGTACTTTCGGGGGGGGGGGAAATATTAGCAGCAATACATTTTTGAAAAAACATATTTCGAACGATACATTTTTTAAAAAAAGATATATTTACCAGCAATACATTTTTGGGAAAAATATTATCAGAAATATTGTTTGAAAAAAATATTACCAGTAATAAAAATCTTGTCGGCATTAAATAACCTATTGAGGTTGATATGCCGTAAAACGAACCAAACTAAACCAATAGATAGATAGATAGATAGATAGATAGATAGATAGATAGATAGATAGATAGATAGATAGATAGATAGAAATATTAGCAGCAATAAAAATCTTTTCGGCATTAAATAACTCATTAAGGTTGATATGCCGTAAAAAAAAACAAAAAAAAAACAGAATCTTTTTATAGAATGGCCTCGAATTGCCTGTAGTTTTGGACCTCAGCATGTGAAAGACCGGTTCTGGTTCTTGCTGGTTTACTGCTTGAACTTTTCCCATAATTTGGAACCCATTTTATAAGTTGATTCATTTCTTGTTTACTTCTCCAGTAATAGCTAGGAGACCGTACTTGCCTTTCGTATATTGTATCCGTAATCATCGCGAGGTTCCCACAGAGTTCTTCACTGAACATATGCTGTTTTCAGCTGACATTTACCGCTGCTTTCATTGGTCGAGTGCCCGTACTGTCTACAGTTGCTTTGACAGTGGTTTTGGTTATGTCCAACTATTTGACCTGTATAAGAAGACTACTACTTCTACTGTTAACCTAAAGAGTTTCTATTTCAGACTTTTCAAGTTCCAGATGTTATTGATTTGTATAATGTTGTCTATGCCGTTGCAATTCTAACATATATATATATATATATATATATATATATATATATATATATATATATATATGTGTGTGTGTGTGTGTGTAGCTGGCCACTTTTATTCGAGGATACCCCTCTACTAGGGCGGTTAGCCAATCCCTATTGCAGACGCTTTCTCAGGCTCATTTGTGTTTGTTCAACACCCACAGAGCGAACCTGTGATCTATATTGCAACTCTGCTGAGCATACCTTAAAAAGTATGTTATCTAGCGTGATTAACAATTTGAACAAGGCCAGCATGCTCAAGCTCTCGGCCACGATGACTTGTGACTTCGTGCTAGCACAGCTATCGACAGCTCCCAAGGGTTCCGTCTACCCAATTTCATTCACAAGGCTTGGATCAACCCGTGGTATGGCTTTCAGGCACATTCCAAGGGTGTCACACGCTGGAATCGACCGCTTCTGTCCGATAACACCAGGAAGTCTACTTCCTGACACACACACACATATATATATATATATATATATATATGTGTGTGTGTGTGTGTGTGTGTTTATACGTAATTTTTATAGATAAAATATTTAAGTAAATGCTCTATAAACAATATTAACAGCATTTACCGGCCTGAACGTCCGAGAAATTTCAAATAAAATATGTGCCCTCCGACAGGAATCGAACCTTTATCCTACACGGGACCGCCATATAGCCTGACGTGCGATACCATTTACCTACAGATGAAGCGTCTGGTTAAGGTTAAATTACTGTTTTTTTAACTACAAACCTTCATGACCTTCCTGTAGCTTAATGGTATAACGCGTCAAACTATATAGCGGTTCCGTATAGGATACAGCTTCGATGCCTGTCGGAGAACGCATCTTTTATTTAAGATTTCTCGGACATTCAGGCCGGTAAATGTTAACACTGTTTATTATAAAGAGCGCATTTACTAAAATATTTTATCTATAAAAATAAAGTATAGACAAAAAATATCTTAAAATAATTGCCGGATATATATTATTCCAATTTAAGCAAGGTAATAAAGCCACTAAGATGCAAGAGGATACTAAGTGTGAGAGAATATGAGAAAAAACATTATTAAACATTATTAAAGAAAGAGAATAATAAAAGAACAATAATTAAGAAGACAGAAGATAACGATTGACATTGCATTTAAATTCTGAAGATCAATGTTGACTGGGAAGCCAGAAATGAAGAGAGTTCCACAAGCGAGAAGTGTGAGAGAAGAAACTATTAGTATAAAACCTACGGTTGCATCTAGCGATTTCAACTGTAAAAAGACAGAAATTTGCTACCAATTTAATATTGCGCTTAAATTCGTAAAGTCTAGTCACCATATAAAGAATTTCGTCAGAAATTTCCTCAGAACACTTGTCATTAACATATTTGTAGAAAAGACACAGGGAGGCTACATTACAGCGGGAAAGTGATTGAAGTTGTGATCTTTCGTACCATGTCCTTTCAGGACGTAGGTGATCATGGCTCTTCACCTCCCTCCATCCCTTGTAGCTCTCAACGTTCCTTCCCTCTGCCACCTCTCCCAGACCACGTTCTGTCAACCACTTGCTTAGGCCTGCTAGGTATGTTATGTTTTCCCTTGTCTCTCTTTCCCTGTATTTGACCCGTGAGTATCAGATTCTGCAGGCTCTCTTTTCTCATTATGTGTCCCAGAAAATTCAGCTACCTCTTCCTAATGTTAAGTACAAGCCTCTTCCTTGTTTGCATCCTCTCTAAGACCTCATCGTTGGTCCCACGCTCGGTCCACGATATCCTTAGCATCCTTCTGTAGAATCACATCTCCGCCGCCTCGAGTTTCTTCTTCATCTTTGAAGAAATCGTCCAATATATGCTGTCGTAAAGAAGGACTGATGTCACGTAATAGCTCAGTATTCTTTTTTTTTATGCCTGGTGTGTAACAGAAGCACCAGACCAGATATGGCAGTAATATTCAATGCATGAACAAATGGTAGATTAATAAAATGTGCCAGTTGGATTTTGACCATAAAAATTGTCTAACATGGCACAGTGAACCCACTTTCCTAGCAATAGATTCAATATAATCATTCCATGTCATATCATTAGAAAATGTGAATCCAAGAAGGTGTAAAGTATTGCTCTCCTGAAGGTTAGCATCAATCATGCTGATGTCAGATAGAAAAGATTCTCTAGTGATTAAATGAAGGCAGTTTTGTTTTGGAGGCATTCAAATTTACAAGCCATAGATTGGAGGGCAACTGCCAGTTTTACTTTTATTACACCTATCAGACTTGCTACTCTATCAATTGTGGAAAGAGTAATAACAGCTACTGAACTTGGGAAATCTTTTTTCTTGAAAAATTGTTTTAAGAGAAAAAGATTTTATAAATTTCAACCAAAAGTAGTACTGGCTGTTCCGTCAATAAATGCCAAATGTTTCCTTATAAGGGAATAGCTAATATATATATATATATATATATATATATATATATATATATATATATATATCTCATATATATAACCTATCTAGCTAGTTGAACAGTAAAAATTGAAATCTAGCTAGTTGAACAGTAAAAATTGAAATCTAGCTAGTTGAACAGTAAAATGGTGAGACCTAGTTGCCAATCTAGTAATACCTTTAAATTCATATGGTCAAGGTACTAAGAAGGAAAGCTCATTAGAACAATTACCATGAAAGTATTTACAGAAAAGACAGAAGAAAGCCATGTTATAGCTGTGGGAAATTGATTGAAGTTAGGACCAATGACATTACAGACTCTTCTTTTTAATTTTTCAAAAATCTTGAGATATATAACAGGAGCACCAGATCAGTTATGTTTATGTCAGCAATATTCGATGCATGAATAAATGGTAGATTTATAAATATGCAAGATAAATTCTGGCGCAGAAAATTGTCTAGTCCGACACAGTGAACTAACTTTCATTGTATCAGGCCTATCAATGGATTCAATATAATCTTTCCACATCCTGTCAGCGGAAAACATTAATCAAGAAACGTGCAATGAGTCACTGTCCTGGAGGTTAGCATTAGCCATTTTGATGGAAGGCAAAAAGGGTTCCCTCGGATGAATAAAAGAGAGCAGTTTCGTTTATATATATATATATATATATATATATATATATATGTGTGTGTATGTGTGTGTGTAAAATTCCTATATAAATAAAAAATATATCTATAATAAGACAATAAGAATAAAAAGAAAAAGAAAACTTTACATGGTTTACCTTGACTTTCAGAAATAGACCGAAGAATATTAATGAGCGTTAAGTTAAAAATTTAACGATATTTTTTACTTATTTATAAATTAATTGTTGCAAAATAAAATCCTTACATTTGCCTTGCTGAAGTCCATCAGAAGATGAAACGTGTCAGCGAAGGAAATTTTTCTGTTTGGCTTTATGCACACACACACACACATATATATATGTATATATATATATATATGATTTTATGGTATGATATATTTATGTGTAAAGTATCAGAGCTAGACTGTATGTAAATATAAAAGTGGACACTGAGGTCAACGTCGAGTAGCGACTGTCTGTTTCATACTTGAACGCAACCTTCAGGCCTGAAGATTCCACTTGCATATATAAGTTTCATTAAAACATTTTCTGAAACTTGTATCTGCAGTACCTTGTCAATCATTTTTAATGAAACTTGTATAAAAGAGGGATTGCTGCCCAAATATATATATATAGAGAGAGAGAGACTTAATTTAGATTGTCACGTTTTGAATATTCTAAGATCTCTGTTTGATTACGAGACATGATTTCTGTTTTAATTTAATTCATACGTAACCCAACTTGTGCTGCAGTAGATTCTAATCTGAGAAGAAATATGAGGTTAGGGGTAGAAATCTATAATTAATACAGTATTTTTTATAAACCTATAATGAGTACCAGATTCTGATCTAAGTATTAAAGTGGCATCATGACATTTTCCACTGCACATTTATAGTTCTTCGTAAAGTGTGAGCTATGATTGTGAGAATATGTTTTTCTATTTCTTGAAGAGCTAAGCAAGCAGGAATCCATTCAATGTGTCTATCAGAACCTTTTCCAATCAAACCGAAGCACCCAACTACAGCTGGAATTACTGATGTATTCATGTGCCATATTTCCACTTCAAGATACTTGCCTTTTTATAGTTCTTTGAAGATCTTCAAAGATACGTTACAATCTGCAGAAACTGTTATGCCAATAAGAAAACACATTCTGTTTTGTGATTATTACTATTATTTTAAATTTTTTTGTTTCTTTTGATATCTGGTGTGTACTCATTTATTTCCGGGTCCCAACCAGAGACCTAAGGTCAGAAATGGCATCACTACATTTTCCACTGAGCAACTTAAAAAAAATCACACATATTTTACATAGATAAATCCCTTCGTAAGGTGTGGGCTATACCCGTGAAAAAATTTGTTTGTATTTCTTTAAGACATGTGCTACCAGAAATCCCTTTAATGAGTCTACTGGAATCCTTTCTAATCGATCCGAGGGATCCAACTACAACAGGGATTGTTGATGTTCTTATGTGCCACATCTTTTGAGATTTCGATGTCAAAGTCCTTGCATTTTGATAGCTTTTTGAAGATCTTCAAAGATACATTGCAGTCTGCAGAGACTACCATATCAATAAGGAGGCGATTTTATTTTTGTTTGCGGTCTCTAATAACAATGTCTGGGCGATTAGCTTTGATTGTTCTGTCTGTGTGTATTGGGTTTTCCCATAAAATTGTTACAGGTCCTATCTCCTTAACCGGATCTGGCTGGTGTTCATACCATTTTTTCAGTTTCCTTTCTGTAGAAGTTGCAGATACTGGACCAATTTGCCATACCGTGTTTTATATTTAGTTGGTGCCAATACCGTGAAACTTGATACAAGAGGATCAATTGTTTCTGGATATTTATCAGAGAATAAGCATTTTGGGTTAACACAATATTTAAGTATGTGTGCTTCATAATTTCTAGTTATTATTATTATTATTATTATTATTCGTCGTAGTAGTTTACCTATGACGTCAAAATGACGAAGGATATGAAATTGAATCCAATTGTATTTTCAGAAGAGTCATTAACATTCCACCTTCACAGAGACAAAAAAGAAATTAAATTGTCTGAAAAGAAAATTTGGAATGTAAGCTACGTGATTTTCCAAAGAATGGAAATATACAAGGATGTATTTATACGTAAGCCCACGTCGTACAAAATGTGACAAAGGTCGAGTCTTAATGGTAGATTCCGGAAACAAAAATTCAAAAATTTACCACAGCAGAATCCCCCGCCCCACTTCCCGAAGGAAGGATACTACTTTGGTTTGGATACGTTCCTGGAACTTAAATTATTTAATAAACAAAATGTTCTTCACATTTACTTCTCTTTGCGTGTAAGTACAATAACAAATATATAACAGACTGGAATGGAATTAGAACTCGGCTCTCTGATTAACAATTCTGAATCGTTATCCATTACACAATCCGCTACATTCAAGCTTACAGCACCTGGTATTCCCAAGCGGTCACCTATGTAAGTACTGAGCGTGTTTGACATTGCTTAACTTCGGTGAACGTACGAGAATAGATGTTTCAACGTGATATGACCATAAACCTTAGAGAGTAAAAGTTACCAGGTTAGAACTTTTTTCCTTCTTAAAACATCATTTACTTTTACAATATCTTTGTCTGATTTAAGGAACTAGGCTCTTCTTAAATGCCTTGTTCTCTCAGGACGTAGGTGTCTATGACTCTCCACAGCTTTCTTTTCTTTATTATCTGTTAATCTGACATGATATCATGGTAGGCTTCGTATATTTTATCCCAGCGTCTGAGTTGGTTTGTTTTACGGTATATCAACCCATTGGATCATTTAATATCGAAATTTGTTTGTTTAGCCGCATATCAACTCCTTACTGGCCATTTAGTGCCGAAATTTAAATTTTCTGTGAGCATTATTATTTTCTTTTATAAAAATGTAATATTTTTTAACAAAAATGTATTGTTGGAAGTTATTTTTCTTTTCTTTTTTTTTACAAAAATATATTACTGGTAATTTTTTTCCTAGGAAAATGTATTCCTGGTAATTTTTACTATAAAATATATTTTTATACTTTCATAGTGTTTTGACCCCAGTTTTAGGATTAACTATTTCCCCATTAACAGGTGCTACCACCTCAGGTCATGGTGAACATGGGAACAACAGCAATTAAGAGGTGGTGATTCCACGCTCCTCAAAACTTCCCGATCAGAGGCTTTGCTGCCAGATGTAGTTTATCGTCATACCCAGGAAACTTATACCAGCGTCAATTTCTTGAAGTGATTTTTTCTCTCAATAATAACAATTGTAATGAAACAAAAAGCACCAGTGGTAATACAATCCATTCTTTAGGCTCACCAGGTCAAATCTTTATACTACGTCCACAGGGTTAAATCACTCACATTTCCCCAGTATTCCAAGTATAAGAACGATGTTCCACTCAGACAGCTTTTTGTCCCCCGAGAACTACAACTTTGTGGAAGAAACTCCCGCGGAGATGCTTCCCTGAACACTATAACCTTAACCTCTTCCAGCCAAGGGTCAATCGTTATCTATTCTCCTTATCTTCATAATCTTAATTGCCTTCTACATTCTTTTACCATCATATCATATACCTCATTCAGTAACCCTCTGCCTTGAGTGACTCTCGAGCCTTGTACAGGGTGATTTTTTTTAAAAATTAACATTGACCTCTGTATTCGCAGTTCTTTGTCTTTAGCCTGGGTTTATCCTGTTGGACAAAGATCGATTTTCGGAATTCTGTAGCCATTTGGTTAGCCTCTTGTTTTATTTTGACTCGATACTTTATGTCCGAATGATCTCAACAGTGTTTATCGAAAACCGCTGAGAAAAACAAGTTTTTTTTTTCTCAGTGCGAGATGAATTCTTTTCCTTCATCCACAGAATTTTCCAGTCATTATCTTCATCTTTGCCGTCTTTAACACGTGATTTCCGACGATATGTTCTCCGGAATTTCTCACACTATAGTTAGTTCTGAGATAAAAATCTACAAAAATTCGCAAAAAAGAAATGAAGAATTTTATATGATGAAAAAATGCCTAAAATATAATAAATTTATCATTTTATCGTCATAATCATCGTGTCATTATTAAGAGAAAAGAGATTTTAAATGTGAAAATTATTTATAGATTTTACTGCTAATGAAAAACAAACAAAAAAAGAGCAGATATCAATCAATCTAATCTTGGTTTGGGAATATTAAAATTATTCTATCTTTGAATTAAAACAAATAATAATGCTTCAAGAATTTTTTTAAACACATTTTAAAATCCTGTATAACTTTAGGGGGAGATAACTACTTTTAGAAATCTCTTAGTCTTACCTTTTTTTCTTTTTTCTTCTGGTAGTTTTACAAGTTGTAGGGATTACGAGTCGCAATCTCGTGTATCTTAACGGCATGGTCTCATGTAGAACAAATTATCTGATAAAAAATAATCTCGTTTGTAAACGAGACTTCAGCATCTCTGTCGGATACAATGTGTTACAAACAACTTCTAGTTTGTTTTTTGTTTGTTTGTTTTTTTAAATAAACATTATTGATAAATATATGCGTGGCCATTTGTTGATATCACAAGTGTGCCACATTTCATGTAAACGTGTGTCCGGTTATTTATTGATGTTATATATTCAGAGTTTTTGATAAAATACAAAGGAATAATCTGCAATGTTATTGGTACTGACCTCGCATCTCAGCTTCAGTCACTTCCCCACCACCGTAATGTAGCTTTCTTGTACATTTTATAAATATTTTCATGGTAATTATTCTGATGAACTTGCCGTTATGGTAACTAGATCTATCTATCTATCTATCTATACATATATATAAGTAGACATTTTCATGTCTGTTTCATGCTCAAACGCAATCGTCAGGCCTAAGCGTTTAAGCCTGAAACAGACTGTCACCGCTGAGTCTTGACTTCAATGTTCACTTTTATATTTACACACACACACACACATATATATATATATATACATATACATACATAATACCAATTTGTGACTGGTAGGGATAATTCCAATGAGGATATTAATTCAAAGAGACAAAGAGAACTCAATGTAAAATACAGAGCATTATAATTATAATAAATCAAGAAAAACCTTAAATATCCATTTCGTTCTGGATGGAACAAATCTTTAAGGTTTTTTTCTTGATTTATATCATGCATCAGTATATATATATATATATATATATATATATATATATATATACACACTGATGCATGTTTCATTAAATAATATAGACAAGTATTAAGTAAGTTCCTTTCATATTGTCTGATAAGCTTAATAACATTATCATATAAGGACGAAAGGAAATCACCATATTGATACGCGTCTTGTATACACTAGTTAGTCGTTGCTTTGAATTTTTTTGTGCAACAAAAACAGACTATCATTATTGTTCTGTGTATTGGTTGATGTATTGAAAAGTAATTGTCATCTTTGATAATGGCTTATGTAAGCCGAAAGCTTAGATTGAATTTAAACATTTATCGATATGGTGATTTCCTTTTGTCTTTCAATGATAATGTTATTAAGCTTATCAGACAATATGAAAGGAACTTACTTAAAATAAATAGACAAAACTTGTCTATATTATTTAATGAAACATGTATCAATGAAAAATTGCTGCCTAAATGTAGAGAATATATATAGTGTAACCTGGATATAAGAGAGTTGTCGGGACCGGAGAAGAAGTCTCTTATATTCGGGTTTCTCTTATATCCGGGTTTGGTCTAATTTATATACATTAACACAGGCTCTAATTTGGGACCAGAGAAAATCTATCTTATATTCGGGTTTCTCTTATATCCGGGTTTCTTATATCCGGGTTAGACTGTATATGTGTGTGTGTTTGTGTTGTTTTTTATTGAAAATGTTACCTGAAAAGTCATTATTTGTATGCATGTTATGTTGTTGTCATCTTAGAAATAATTATTGTATGGGGACTGGCATTTGCTTACTAACTGCTAGCTCTTCGTAAGCGTGATCTTTGGTGTATGTATTTGGTTTCGTATCTACATTACATCCTCGTTTATCCGAACTTCGATTTTTTAAAATCTGTTCATATGGATGTAAAATGAAAAGAAAACTTTTCATAATCCGAACATTTTTCAGCACCGACCACCGTTTTGAAAATTTAGTAAGCTATTTTTTTTTTAATAGTAAGGTTCACTCTTTTTCTTGAGGTAGAGGGTTATGTTACGAGGCAGTTTGTACGGCTAAGAGTGGAAGATAACTGTTAACCTTAGCCTTGAACAGGTTATGATTGCAGTGATCCGAGAAACATCTTTTTGGGTGTCAGTTCCACAGAGGAGTGGGTCGTGGAAAGAAGCGTTTAGTATGGAACTTACTTCTTACCGATGGCATATGAAGGGAATGTGGGTGGTTTGCTACAATGTAAGTTGTCAGCCCAAGGGACGTCACGAAGAAAATCATGGAGTGAGTCCCAGTCAGCATGCTGGTAACGGAAAGAGGTTTTATGGATAGAAGTGTTCCTGTTTAATGGATGACTGGAACGAAATATGAATGGATACCACACAATGATCCGAGGTAACAAGAGGCGAGGAGAGGAGAGGAGATGAGAAATAAATCGAGAAGCCTGTTGTTTGGTTTGGCTAGGGAAACGAGTAGGGAAGTCCACGATTTGAGCAAGGGATTGGACAGTGGAAAAATTGAATGTCCGAATATTGGCAACATCGGTACCCTTAGAATGTTTCAGCCACATGTCATGGTGAGCATTAAAGTCACCAAAGACAAAGGTGTTTGCAGATGGGTGGGGAGAGAAAATACCTTTTCTATACTGTCAGCTATCATGTCTAATATACTGCAGTCCCGGGAGGAGTCAGTCAGTCAGTTATGTGCCATGCGTGATACACGCTTAGGCGATCATCTATCTTTCTATACATGACTGACGAGGCAGATTTTTCCTGCGGTAGGTTGCCATTTCTTTCTGCGGTAGACCAGCTACAGAACCCGGTCTGTCCTACTATTTACCCATAGCTGGGAGGGAGAAAAAGAGGATTTAAAGATTTCATATTTTATATATGTATTAGGTTGGTGCAAAATAATGTCGTTTTTTGACGTATTTTTTAACGTCAAAAAACGACATTATTTTTGCACCACCCTAATATGTATGTGTGTGTGTTGGTTTTTTTATTGAAAATGTTACCTAAAAAGTCATTATTTGTATGCATGTTATGTTGTCATCTTAGAAATAATCATTGTATGGCGACTGGCATTTGCTTACTAACTGCTAGCTCTTCGTAAGCGTGATCTTTGGTGTATGTATTTCATTTCATATCTACGTTACTTCCTCGATTATCCAAAGGTATTAGCACGTAAGTGAATGTAATGGTTTCGACTGAAATCGAACTCGGCTCTCCGATTCCTCAATCCTAGACGCTATCCATTCCCAGGGGAAGCGATAAAGGAAAAAAGAGATAGCTAACAGAGTTTATTGACGAAAGACGGAAACACATGAAAGAGTAGTCATGGGCCTCGAGAGACAATTCTCTGGCCATCGAAAGATTATTTCGGATGTAGACACCAAGTCCATGCATGTGAATGCTGGAATCCTTTCAGCGAAGGAGAATATAGCTTAGAACAAAGAATTCACTGGTAGCAATGGAAGAATTTAAGTTTATTTTACAAAGGGCAAAGATATCTGGCGACCGTTCCAGGAAAAAAAAGAGTCTACGCTGCAGAAGTTGTAACAGATGCCAGATTGGAGAAAGAAAGGTTGAGGGGTTAGCTGCGTTTCATTTTTATATATATATATATATATATTTGTATAGAATACAGGCTCGATTCCTGTCGGAGGACGCATATTTTCTATGAAAATTTCTCAGACATTCAGACCGGTAAATGTTGTTAATACTGTTTATTATCAACAGAGCATTTAATGAAATATTTGTATCTATAAAAAGAACGTATAAACATAAAAAAATGTCTTAAAAAATAATTGTCGGACTTTGTCCATTTCATAATATATATATATGTGTGTGTGTGTGTGTGCTTTCAACAGATGTGTTTAGAGACAGAAAAATTCAGAAATAAATGCCTTTAGAAGAGTTTTTAACAATTCATTGTGCAGTTGTTACATTGAAAGAACTGCAAGTTTAACCCAATTACGAGAGCGTAAAACTTGAGTTATCAAGGTTTATTTTTATCAGTTTTTTTTTCCTTTTCTTTTTAGAAGGAATGGGTTGGTTGCATTTGTAATCACAATCACGAATGGGGAAAATGTTTTTTTTTTTATTTCATTTTAAAACCAACACCAAATTCACTTCCTGCCTAATACCGATTTTGTATGAACAAAATTCCCAACGCCCACTGCCTGTAAATACTTATTTCCGCTTTTCTTGCATTCTTCATGGATTCTGGAATCCATGATCAACATTTGTTAATGGTTACACTGTGTGGGTATCACAGATTTTATGACTATACTATTGTATGTCCTAGTTGTAGGTTGAGTGTCATCAACCAGGGATTTCAGAATTCAACTTGGCCTGGGTGTCAACTGTTCTATAACGACATGCCTACTTTTAACTTGGTCTCGCCTGGAGTTATAATCCACAGATCCAGAGCTTACACTTGAAAACTATCGTCTTCACCAGAAAGAATGCTAGCAAAAATCCCGCTCCGTCGAGTTAGTAATGCCAATATTAAGAATGATGATCTTTTTCTTTTTTTTTTATCTGGCCTTCGACTTCGGATCAAAGGGAAGGATCAGAACTTCCCCTTTCCTCTCTGTCGTGTTTCTGTCTTCGGGTAGTTCACGGAAAAAAAGCTATGAGCGATGTCTGATCCCGGAGATTCCAACCCTGCGACAACACCTTCCTAATTGTACTATAAAGTAGAGTACAGACGCCAGCATCACACACACATATATATATATATATATGTATATATATATATATACACACACATTATATATATACACACCCACGTTATATATATATATACACATATATATATATATATATATAGATAGATAGATATATATTACACACGCTCTATCTCTGAAATTGAGCACTTTATCCCATAAATATAGCACACCTTAAGAGTATATTTCTTTATATATATATATATATATATATATATATATATATTATAGGACAAAATTTTTGGTCCATCTTCTGGATTTCAAAGAATCACCTAAAAATTGAAGGTTATGTTCCCTTTTCAAAACTAATTTACTAGCCCACTTAAGGCCAGAAGGAATTTCTCTTCTTGAATAGAGTATTAGGTGGGTGCAAAAATAATGTCGTTTTCTCACATATGTTACTATGTGAGAAAACGACATTGTTTTTGCACCAACCTAATACTATATTGAATATATTCATATATTCTATAATAATAATGATGAAATTCACCCATTTACTGCATAAAGTTAACATTAAATTATATATCTTTTTGCCTCATCGACCTAGCTGGCTAATGATAATCTTAGTGCTGGCGGAATTTAAATTTTAGTTATACCCTAATCTTATGGGTTAAATGCTTTCAGCATCCTAGCATAGTAGGAGACAATTAAACCAAACGTATGAGACACAGAAACAGATAGACAATTGCTGATATCTCCTGATGAGTGAACACAATCATTACACAAAGGTTCGTCTCCAAAACTCTGGAGTAGGGGTGCTGAATATAACATAATCAGCCAAGTAACAACTTTATTATTCGTAGTAATGATAGATAGATAGATAGATGAACGGATATTATCGGAGAGGAAATTGAAATCAGCAGCCGAGTTCAAATTCAGGTCGATATTGTTTCTCTCACTTTGCGCTAATACCCTTAGTAAGGGAGTGAATCTTCCCGTAACAATTAGTGACATAGCAGGACAGACTCTCTTGCCTTGGGTATCAGCCGGTCTAGGAGAAGGAAAACTGTGTACTCAAACCCGAGGAAGCTGTTGCAAACTTTATGGCACACTGTACACCATTTCTATGTTATCAGGTCTTCTCCAAAGTGTGTTTGGATCGACAAGAATCTTTACCACTATAATAAGATCATCTGTGAAACTGCCTAAAAAATTAACACAAGCCTTTTTTTTGACGTCTAAATTTGATACACATTTTTGAAAGCAAATTCGAGTTATTCAGGCTCATGTGATTTGCATAATAACTTCAGACAAACAATATATATATATATATATATATATAATAGAAAAGGCTCAAACACTAATATTCCATGGTATATTAGTGTTTGAGCCTTTTATATTATATTCTTACTCTGTTCTGGACATTGAGTTCTACCTGGATTCTATCCTCTTGGGAATTATATATATATATATATATATATATATATTATATATATATATTATAATAATAATAGCTGGCCACTCGTATTCAAGGATACCTATCTATTAGGGCGGCAAGCCAATCCCTATTGCAGACGATCGCTCAAGCACATTTATATTTATTTAACACCCACAGAGCCAAACTTTGGTTTATACTGCAGCTATGCTGAGCAGACCTTAGTTACAGTTTCTAGGAGAAAGCGTGTTTTCTAGCATGATCAACAATCTGAACAAGGTTAGCACGATCAAAACTGTGGGTGTTGAATGCACATTTGTGTTTTATCTCATGGTCAGAAAGCGAACGTTGTAACCACTCGGCCACACGCCCATATATATATATATATATATATATATATATATATATATATATATATATATGTGTGTGTGTGTGAAAAGTGTGTGTATATAAATATAAATAAATATATATATATGTATAATTATTTATATATTATATGCGCGGTACTTATTAGAAAGCGCTCAATATCAGAGATAGAACTAACATATATGGTTGGATAGATGTGAGTTTGTGACCCTGGGTTGTGAAACCCAGGGTCCCAAGCTCACATCTATCCAACCAGATATATATATATATATATATATATATATATAATTAGTAATAGCTTTCTCTATCGCTACTTCAACGGAAAGTGCTCGGGCGAACTACATTTGCTGGTCCTGCCATTTCAAACCTTCGCGACAAGGACACGCCATGCCACTTACATAGTAGCAAGCCACCCACACTCCCCCCTTATTCCATCGGTGTGTAGTAAGTTCCACTTCTTCCCGCGAACCACTGCCCTGTGGAACCAACTCCCAAGAGGATGTTTCCCCGATCACTACAATCTTAACCTGTTAAAGACTAGGGGTCAGCCGTTAACTTCCACACCTATACACACAGAATGCCTCCTAAATTAACCCTCTATCTCGAGAGGCACCTGCATCTTGTAAAGGGTGAAACTTACTGCAAAATAATAATAATAATAAAATTATTGCAATTAATGTTCTATTTCTTAATATTGAGCACAATGACAGCTTGCTTAAACACACGCACGCACAAACGCACACATAGAAACATATATATATATATAGGTGTGTGTATGTGTGTGTGTGCGTGCGCGTGTGTGTGTATGTGTATATTCAGTAAAAGACGGAGATCTTGTAGGTGCGCAGCCTCATATATTGTTACGATCTTAATTTTGATCTAATAGTTCATGTAAAATGCGCATGTTATGTAATTAACAGAGAAACGTTTGATGAAGTAGATTGAAAGGAAACAAGATTATGATGGAAATCGTTTGCCAACTAAAGTAGATTCTTTTCTCCTCATTGAATTACAGACTTATATATGTACACGCATACACACGCACACACACACATATATATATATATATATATATCGCTATTTTATATCATTAACTTTACTAATTTACTTTTTGTATGAATGATTCATTGTAATATAAATTAAACTGCATCACATATTTGATTTAAAAAAACTGATCCGACGTGCAAATTTTCGGGATAACAACTGAGACATTACTCTACTTATTGAATTATTTAGTTCATGCCACACTAACTGATAAACTCCTACAACAAAATTCTTTAATTGCCAGATTAGTAAAAAAAAAAAAAAAACGCTCTCACTTAAATTTTAAAAAATTCAACCTTAGCGTTGCGACTGCACGCTCCACAAGTTTGTATCTGTTATCGATAGCACATTAAAAAAAAATTTAAAAAAAGACATATTTCGATTTGCATTATATTTTTTCGTCTCGGATGTCACCTGAATTTTGCCAAAAACAAAATAGTTTCTATGCCTGATGATGACCGGAGAAATCGTCGAAAGTACTTGCATATTTAAGGAAGACTTAATACAGTTTATAATTTAAAAATATATAACGGAGGAAGGGCCCTGGAAATGGAGAAACTATGCACGCAAAACATCCTTTACAAATACTAAATACGTGGACAGTACAATGCTTTCCATGCTTTTCCTATTTTGGGAAATTAAAGCAAAAACACCAAAAATACCATAGAAAATAAGGAAAACAGCATCGACCTACAACAGGAAATCCAAAAACTCTAAACTGTAAAAATAATTATAATTACCTTCCCAGATCAAATAATAAACGATCAGAACTCATTCTAAAATGTACTCCCAAAAACAAATTTTTATCCTAATTTAAAAAATCGAAAAATAAAAACGAATACGAAACTAAATAAATAAAAATAGATTATAAGTAGAAATTTTACTTATTAAAAATTAAGTAAAATATAATAAAAATTAGCAAAAATCTCAGTCAATAAATAAGTAAACAAAAACATTAAATAAATAATAAAGAAATTAACAAAATATAAACACGGGTAAATGTAATAATAATAATCAACAATAAATATTAAAGTAATCAATAATAAATATTAAAATAATCAATAATAAATGAATTAAAAAAGTTTAAAAACAACATTATAAAATAGTTACAAATAACCCCATTCACGGTTATTTCTATTGAATAACTTCTAGAATAATTATTTCTATTGAATAGCCTCTAGAATAATTATTATTTCTATTGAATAGCCTCTAGGATAATTATTATTTCTATTGAATAGCCTCTAGGATAATTATTATTTCTATTGATTAACTTCTAGAATAATTATTATTTCTATTGAATAACTCCTAGAATAATTATTATTTCTATTGAATAGCCTCTAGGATAATTATTATTTCTATTGAATAACTACTAGAATAATTATTATTTCTATTGAATAGCCTCAAGAATAATTATTATTTCTATTGAATAGCCTCTAGGATAATTATTATTTCTATTGAATAACTTCTAGAATAATTATTATTTCTATTGAATAGCCTCTAGAATAATTATTATTTCTATTGAATAACTTCTAGAATAATTATTATTTCTATTGAATAGCCTCTAGAATAATTATTATTTCTATTGAATAACTTCTAGAATAATTATTATTTCTATTGAATAACTTCTAGAATAATTATTATTTCTATTGAATAGCCTCTTGAATAATTATTATTTCTATTGAATAGCCTCTAGAATAATTTAAAACATAACCGTTACCGCCCACCCAATAACCGTTAGCATGATATAATAGCCCTTCTACCAATAATGTACCAGCATATATAAATAGTAGAGCCAACACACAATATACATGGCCTGAAGTTTGCGTTTAAGCATGAAACAGACTGCCGCTTCTAGATGTTGTACAGAGTGTCCATACATAAATATATATGCACATGCATAAATATGTAACTCGATAAGGTTGTTTTCGAAGTTGATAAGTATTACTGCACCTAACTCAGGATTTTGAAAACATATAAACAGTTAAATTCATTGTCAATCTCCTACGTATAGAGTAACACAGGATCATTTGTATAATTAACCTTCCTAACTGATATCTCGAGGATTGAGTTTGCATATGACATTATCTCACATACGTAAAATTAAATTTGATCTCAGAACAGCACCAGACGTTCTTTTTCAAAATCTGATACTTGTAAAATCCACAACCTTCACAGAACGTAAGTGCCCACTTGAATGTAAAATTTTCTTTTAGAACTTTGAGCACTTGCGTGCTTAGCACTTATTAAAAGCCAGGTGTCAAATATAGTTACGTCATCAAGGGCGCCTAATTTGAACGCCATCGTAGCCTTACGCTTTCCACTGATATGAAGTGGAGAGACTACATCGAATCAACTGCTACGTCTACAGCAAGAAAAGCTGGGTCACTGTGTCGTGCCAGAAATTTTTTTTCGTCAGAGTCCATCTTGCACATTTACAAATCTACCAGTCGTCCGTGCATTGAATGCTGCTGCCATATCTAGTCTGGTGCTTCTGCTATTCATCTCGAGGTTCTTGACAAAATCCAAAGAAGGATCTGCAATCTAATCCATCCTGACCAGACATCACGGTTTCAGTCACTTCTCTATGTCTCTTCTACAAATATTTTCATGGCAACTGCTATTATGAGCTTTTTTTCCTTGGTGCCCTGACTATATGAATTTAAGCGTGCTACTAAATTGGCATCTGGATCCCAGATTTTATTGTTGTAATAGCTAAATGCAACGGCTACTTCTACAGTTTCTTTTCTCGCACTATCCACCTGTGGAACTCCCTCCCGTTTATTTGCTTCCCTGATAACTACAATCTTCAGAAATTTAAATGCAACATCTTCTATCATCTTGAATCCCGTTCATCTTTTGTCCTTTCGTCCATCTGACCTCTTCTCAATTTTCCCTTTCAATTTCGCTTCCTGTAACCCCCCCCCTGTGTATTAGTGGCATTATCACCTTGATGGGGGTGAAATGATTTTAAAAATGTTTGTTTTGAGAACAATTCTAAAGAGTAAGATTGATAATATATATTTCATATAAATGACCGAGTTTATATATATATATATATATATATATATATATATATATATGTGTGTGTGTGTGTGTGTACACCCTTGTGCAAATTAACTGAAACAACCACTTTAGTTTCCTTTCTTTCACCATACGATCAGTTTTAGACCCACTGGAGTGACAGGGTGAAATCGACTTCTATTTTTTTTCTGATTAGGTCATTCGCAGTGGTATGTAGTAATACGAATCTATTTTCGGGGTGTAGGATGAAATTGTTTTGGCCTTGAAAAATATTGGGTCATCTATGATTGCATCAGATTTTTATCACGTCCAGACACTATTGTTTCGACTGTCGATTAGTTGTCCTACAGCCATTGTCTGTGATGGATGTTACTCCAAGGAAATGTAAGAAAATTGTAACGCTGAACGAACACACTTGCAATTCTTACAAATCAAAGTACTGTAGACTGGCCTGAAACTCTCCTGATTTCAATCCAATCGAGAATCTGTGGCCAGTCTGCCAGGGACGGCATCATGGGATGGACATACGAAGTACTAACTGGTGCATTGAGTCATGTTTCATAGGGAAAATGCGAAAAAAGAGTAAATAATAACGGAATTATTCGCTTTGTTTCAATTTGCACAAGGGTACGTATATATATATATATATATATATATATATATATGAGAGAGAGAGAGAGAGAGGGAGGGAGAGAGATTAGGGAAATTAATGACAAAGAGGAAAAAGGTTTTCGTGCGACACCTTTCATCCTTTTTGAGTTCCTCGGTTTAAAATGATGTTTACGTTGATGTAACTGCACCCCAAACAAGGTGATAATGCCACTAAGACGCAAGAGGCTACTGAGAGTGAAAGAGAATAAAAAAAATCTTAAGAATGAACCGAAAACAAAATTCTAAACAAGTAACAATGGATAAACCGTTACGCTTTCAACCCTTGTATTTGTACATGAGTGTGTGTGCGTGTGTACAGGTAACTATTATCTGTGTGGAAAGTGGGCTTCATATTCCGGCCTTGCGTGTTGTACACACTTTCGTGCAAATGCTTTAGTAGAATGAGATCTGTAGCCTTAGATGGCAACCATTTCTACGTCGGATATATTGGACACTGGAGCCTTGGATTGGCAGTCTATCCAAAAGAAGGACCATGAATTCAGAAACGTGAAGAAGGCAATAAAAAAACACTCCACTATGTTTCCAAAGAAATCATGGCAATTCATAAAAATAAGGGAAAGTAACTTATGGAGAGCCATAATCATTTACATCCTTAAGTCTTTTTAAATTTAACTGATCAGGTCTCTCTGTTGGATATATTTTATTGTATTTTTTCAAATTTTTAAATAAGCATTTGCACACCAGGATTGAAACTGTAGATAAACTGAATGAAGTTCATGTCCTGTTCTTGTTCAAATACTTTCGATCGTCTCGGTAAATGTTTTCATTATCGTAGACAAAGATTTTTGTTAATTACATCCTGGTATTTTTTGGCGGTGTTACGCTTCAAATTTAAATTTACGTGTGTCGTATAAGTGATATTATGCCTCAAACGGATTTTTTACCGGAAAACGTATATATTAAATATTTGATACGTATTATAAAAACATTTATACACATTTAAGAAAATTGAACCAAAAATTACATCTTTGGTTATCTTCGGCACAACATTGATCTGGACGTAAAACTTATTCAAAAATTGGAAATGTTGATTAAAAAAATTAAGCAAACATTGTCGGTTGAATTTATTAATGTGAGGCTATAATGGTTTCCGTTTCACCAAGTTTTTTTTTATGAGGTGGATTTGCTAAGTCAATTAGCTTTGATTTCGGAGTTTTCCTTCTCCTGAATTGGTTACTTACAAAAGCTAGAGAACCCAGTACTTAACCCCTAGCTGCGGGGAGAAGAAGGGAATTTATCTCTTTTTGAGTTTTTTTTTAACGAGAAGAGATTGCAACAGCCTGTGTTGAAACAATCTCGACGCATCAGTCCTACTTTTCGCATCGATAAACCGATACGCTATGCATAAATTTCCAATAATTGCTAACACATACAAAATTATATCAACTACTTTTCAGTCCTCTCCAGAAACCAAGCCTTACTCAAGTCTCTCAGTCATGTGGAGTAATAAACCCTACCCTATTACTTTGGCACATCACATGTTAGCAGGTATATATATATATATATATATATATATATATATATATATATATATATATATATGAGAACCAATTTTGGTAATCACCAGTCGAGGTGCAATTGAAATGCACTGAAACGAAGTTGCATCTTTGTAGTGAGTAAACTGTTTTTGTCTATATAAAAAAATTATAATAAATTATTGCTCTACTATCAGTATCGAGCCCTATTTTTGGATTAATGCTGTGAACGTTAGAATTTATATATTATATTCGTTCTCATTGCATCGGATATATATATGTGTGTGTGTGTGTGTGTGTGTGTGTGTGTGTGTGTGTGTGTGTGTGTGTGTGTGTGTGTGTGTATAAATATATGAATTGCACTTTTAGTTTCGAGATTTAATGTCATGAGAAATATAATTAATTTTATAAAAACGTTTTTGGAAAATAAAAAGCTATATCCCAATATAGATAGGGCTTAACTACGCCATCATTACGGCAAACTGATATATTTTCAAATTATATATTAGTAACGGTCAGTACACACTCAGAATTTATATGAAGATTGCATTTTGCATGAAACTCCGAGCCGTCCGAATAGTGTGGGACAATATATATATATATATATATATATATATTGTAATGATACAATATGGTAATCCGCATGAAATTTCTTGGGGGATATAGATCCAGGGATAGCTTTATGTCAAAAGATAGAGCAAAATTATAATTAATTAAAGAATATCAAACACTTAAAATCCGATAGGTAATAATTTTTATTTCATGAGAGCTCTGAAAAAACAGCTCACAATCTTCAAGACCTACATACAAAAGTTTTCTGATTGTAGGTCTTGAAAATTGATAGCTGCTTTTTTACAGCTCTCATGAAATAAAAATTATTACCTATGGGATTTTATATATATATATATATATATATATATATATATATATATGTGTGTGTGTGTGTGTATCAGTTTCATTAAAAACGACTGACAAAGTACTGCGAGTAAGCATTTTATTCAGTTGTTTTTTTCGTTTTTTTTTCGACATACATAGTTAGAGAAACACGCTCCGAGTAGATATTGGTCCGTCTGATAAAGATGTTGCAATTGTTTTTAATTCTTTTGCGGCAGTTTTTAGGTGGAGGATCAGAATATTGTCATAATCATAGCCGCTAAAGCTAATACATGCGTAATTTTGGACAAAATGTATTATTATTCCCAAGAAATCACTATATATATATACATACATACATACATACATCCGGACAGATAGATAGATAGATAAAGATTAGTAATAAGAAATAATATCGGATTAGAAAATACATATATATAGGGCCGATGCAAGGGCCTCGTGAGCCCACACCGAATCTATGATACGGGAGACCCACCCCTCTACAACTTCTCAATTTTCATAAGGTAGTATCCATATAAAATACAAATTTTATAACTTAATTATGTACAATAGTGGACCATATGCATTATTGCTGAACAATTTAAGAAAAATTAGAAATAAATACAATGTATTACAGAAGAGATATATCATAATAGATCATTTTATCTTAAATAAATCAACAATGTCTTGTGGCAATATTTAAAAACAAATCGTAATTTTTCTTGTTAAAAGTGAAATAGTTTAACACATTCAACATTATGGATATAAAACTGTGAATTTTATAAAGTGTTTTTTCGATACTTATGATGAGCAAAACAAATTGAGAAATTTAGAAAAAAAAAATCCAGAATGACGTCAAAATCCGAAAATTTTTCATCCTTAAACAGTCAATCAGCGCTTAGTTTTATTTGTAATGTATATAAATGTCGGTAGAAAAAAAGCAAATGTTGCTAACATAGTGACGATCACAAAACAGTGACCGGAGACCCTAATCAAGCTTAGGCCCCCCTCCGGTCGTGGGTAGTACGCACCGGCCGTGTATATTACATGTATACATATGTTTAACGATCAGTAGTTATGAACTAAAATTGGTTAAAAAAAATGACCTTTTGTTAAAGAAGCAACTTGAAGAGTGTGTTTTTGTGTGCATACCTATATAATCGGAAGTCATAGTCCGTGAGTTAATACACCTGCTTCCTGCTTGAGTTGGAACTTTCTCTTGTGTCAATCATTTTAGAGTGTATGTTACTGCTGCTTAACGAAAAAGCATCCACTCAGGTTTAAGATTCACGCTAACAACACCGACAGCAGCTCAAACTACGCGTTCGGTGTGATGTACCAAATTCACCTCTTAATCTGAACTGACACCCACGGTTATAACATCGAGGCATTCGCAAAATAAAAACAATCATAGTGCACTGAAATTGTTGCTATTCTCAGGTGAAATAAATCTCCTTTATCAAACTAATTTCCAGTTTATCTTCGTGTTTATTGCCTTTGTAGTTTTTTTTTTTTTTTCAGGAAAAAAGAGCAAATATTAATGCTATAAAATCTAGAGTATTTTTTTTCTTTTTCAATTATCTTACCGGCAAATTCTATTTTAAAACATTTACACCAGAACTGTTTGGAATGATTAAGACTATTTAGTGGCTGAAGTTGTTGTGTTCCTCCCAACAATTATATCTGATGTTCAAACCTGTAATTTTAATGATTAAAAAAAAAGTTGTTTTTTTTTTTATTTTACGATACAAATATTTATTTTTTTTTAATATAATCTCCCTTCTTGTCAATACACATAATTCAGTGGTAAACATCGACGTCGTGTAATGATTAGCTTATCACGCCATACTCAGTAGATGCTCCATATTCTCAGCCATGTGCCACAACTAATCTACGCTTATGAAAATCATTTGGCCAATTCGATGTGATGTAATTATTAGCAAGCTTGTCTTTTCTACCTCAATTACAACTGAATAGGGAGTTCAATCCTCACTAAATGCCCCTTACTTTTAGCCTTATGCCATAACATGAACTTATAAAATCTCAGATCGATATTAATCTCATAACCATGTATTATGTTATGGATACTTATATATATATATATATATATATATATATATATATATATGCAAGATAAACCTAAGAAGCCAGGCAAACCTACCTAGGTTTCACCTAAACAGATCATCAGGGTAATGCTGGCCAAAAAGGAAAAAATTGCCTGGCTCCTTAGGTTTATCTTAAGTTGCTCTACTTCGTTTATTGACCATTTTACGTAGTTGCCTTTTACGCCTTTTGGAGGCTTTTTTTTTTCTTTGGACTGAGCTTGAACGCTGGACGATTGTTTTCGCCTCAGTTTCATGTTCTTAGTTTTTTCTTTTCTTATTCCTCATTTTTCCTTGGGTACTGGTTTGTTCGACTACAAGTCGAAGTATCCAAGGTTGTTTCCAAGCGAGTACCACCATATATATATATATATATATATATATATATATATATATGTTTGGTTTCGGTTATTCAGATGTCTAGTCGCACTGATGTACTGTGATACAGCACAACAGTTCTGTCTGTGAATGATATATATATATATGTATGTATATAATAGGGAAGACGCAAAGTTGTATTATGCTTACCGCTACAAATGCTGAAATCGGCAAAACGTGTTCGATTTCGATTGTGAATATGCATTTTTTTCGTCGCATTAATGTCTTGGAGTAGTGATATAAATCCACATTCCTTTGCTTTGTTCCACCATCAGATTTACCAGCAAGAAATAATTTTGGCATGTCACTATGTTTGACAGAGAGGACTGTGATAAAGAAATACTGCCTGTGCAATTTTATCACACCTACTGTCAACTTTATTACATCAACAATACATAGATATTAGTATATATATATATATATATATATATATATATATATATATATTATCTACGATGTGAGGTGAGGCACTGAGAAAAGATCAAATTAATTACATCACTGTAATGGCGCCACTAGATAACAATATTCTATCGAGATATGCAATAAAACGATTAAATAAACAAGATTAGTCCCGGTTTGAATAGCCCAAAAGAAAACAAGAGAACCCTACGTACACGAATACAGAGTGCACCAAGACAGAAAATTCAAACCAGGAAACAATTAAATAAAGAAACAGAGAGCAAGAACATAATCGAATATCCTGTGGACATATTGTGACTGATAGTTACACGTAATACAATTCTCAATGCGTTTAAAGGACAAATGAAAACTAACTAAAAGACGTTATTTGAACTGTTTAAATACAAGATACCCAACCTATATATATATATATATATATATATATATATATATATATACCCAACCGATATATATATATATGTATCGGTTGGGTATCGCTCCTGGCTTGAGGCATTCGGATGTCTAGTCGCATTGAGGTGCTGCGATACAGCGAATGACACACACACACATATGTGTGTGTGTGTGTGTGTGTGTGTGTGTGTCTGCGAATGACATATATATATATATATATATATATATATATATATATATATATATATATAATTTAATAGGGAAGATGCGAAGTGGTATTACGCTTGCATATATATATATATATATATATATATATATATATATATATGCGTGGATAAAGTCCTTCGGAGGACTAAACACGTCGGCCAAGATAAGTTTTCTTTTGTTCTTATACTAGCTTAAAAACCGCACTCCGTGCCCATTTTTTTATTTTGGCTAACTGGGCTTCCGACCAAAACTAAAGGGTCCTCTGCTCCAGCTTCGAAAACAGCAATGATAATTTTGAAGAAAAAACTTTGAATTCGTCAGTTCACTCCATGGACTTGAAAACCTCATTTTAACTCTGATTCCGGCTATAAACACAGTCCCGGCCGAAAGATCTATTTGGGCCGCAATTCCAATTCCGAAAATTGAATTTTTCAAATCATAAACTACGTGGAACTTCAAAATCTCACATCACAAAACCTTTCAATTTAACTTTGATTCCTTGGTATTATAAAGAAATCAAATTTATTTCCTCAATTCACAAAGTTTTGGAAATATTTTAAACTGAATTTAAAACAAAAAAATGGAAATTCACAAAGTTTTTACGTTAATTTAAAATCAATATAAATTAAAAACTTTGAAAATCACTCATTTTTTTTTAGTTATTTTAAAATTTTAATTTTTCGCACTTCCCTCCTCATCAGGACTCAAATTGCAATGCTGGACGTTTAAGCACCTGATGAAGGGCATATTTTCAATCCTGGGATCATCCTGATTCCAAAAAGGTATAATATGTCTATGTAGAGCAACTGTGACCTGAGTTAGAGGGTGGGTCAGACACACACACGGACAGACAGAATTTGCGGTCTCTCTCTCTCTCTCTATATATATATATATATATATATATATATATATATATATATATATATATATATATATATAGAGAGAGAGAGAGAGAGAGAGGGAGAGGGAGAGGGATAGAGAGAAAGACAAAGAGAGAGAATCAATGTGAGTAAAATTTGTCACTTACCTGATTAATGTTACCTTCAGCATCACGACTCCGGAGTTTCATGGACGGGCCTGTTTGTCTAACCTTCAGGAGGTTTCAGCAATTTACTTTTTATATTTTTTCATTTTTTTCTTTTTATATACATTTAGCACGAGTGTAATTTTTTTTTCTGTATTTTCTGTGTTTGTGAGTTCGCATGCGCCCGTCTAGACGAATGTGCGTCGTGATCATGTTGCCCTTTTTCTTCGTCTTTTTTATAGGTAGCAGATTTTGTCTGGTTTTGATCCGGCTCTAGACATGAGATCTATTTTTATTTGTTCATTTATTTATTTTTATTTATGTTTATTTATTTTATTTATTTATTTTATTTAGCTTCTTTGCTAGGGAAGTTGCATTTCATTTATTTACGTTTATATATAAATAACTGCAATCAAGGCTTAGGCAATATTTGTTTTATATATATATATATATATATATATATATATATATATATATATATATATATATATATATATATATATATATATATATGTGTGTGTGTGTGTGTGTGCATGCAAATTCCCATTTTCTGCCGTGCGTCCATAGCCTAGTGGTAAGAGTCTCTGGCTGATGTCAAATCGGTCGAGTTTCCATCCCAGCTTGAAGCAATCGTATGTTTAGTCGCACTGAACATAGACATATACACGCATGCATACTTACAGATATTTTTATGTGTTCATTGGGTTATTATTTCGTTTTTTAATTGGGTTTGGGAATATCAAGTATTAATTGTAGAAGGTTAGATTTATAATTAAGTTTATTTATTCTTGTTTAAATTTATGTGAATATGTTTGTAATTATACGCCTGTGTACACGCACATGTACACATCTATTGGCGCGTTTATATAGGTATACGTATGCGTACATATTTACGCACAAACGCACGTACAAGGGTACATGTGCACTTAAGTCAGTGCTTTCATAATAACAGACTAGTGCATAAATGGGGAAATTATATAATTTTTTAATCATTTGTACACATACACACACAAATATATATATATATTGTACACACTCCCGCAAATCTCTGCATGCATCACACTCACGTATATGTAATTTTAAGTGTATACTTATATCATGTTATCGTTTGTGTTGTGTTGTTACATTCGGTTTACTTATTGATGTTTAATAAAACCAATTCCATTAGAAAAAATACTATGACTCCAATCTAAATTATATTATTTAAATAATCTTTGTGATTTATGTTATATATATATATACACACAAACACGCATTACTAAAAAAGATATACATACATAAACACACACATATACATACACACACACATATATATGCATGCACGGTGGAGTTGGTTAGTAGTTGTTTATATTATATTTGTTACTTTTATTTAAAGTTTGTATTATATATTTTTTTCTATTTTATTTATATTTATTTGTTTTTTAGTTAGTGCTTAGATGTCAAAGTAAATATTTATTTATATGCCTACATTTGCTCATTATTTCAGTTTTCTTGTTTAATTTTGGTGTTTAAAAGAATTTATTGCTAATTTTTCATATAAACATAATTTACAATTTTTGCTGTTAATACTGTATGCGTGTACTCTTTATATAATTTCCCATTTGATTTTAGCGGGGATATTGTTTCTTTTTGTTCTATATGTATTTTGATAGTGTTGCATTGTTTATGTATTTTTCTTTCGAATGATACTTTATGATTATAATATCTTTTTTAAAGGTTTTTTTGTGGCTCCTATGTAATTTTTTCGTCCGTGTTAATGTTATTATTTACGATGGCTTTATATATTATGTTATTGGTTAAGCATATATTGTTAAGCAGGCAATTTTCTTTGTTTCTGCAGTTACAGTTAATGATGTTATTTTGCTGTATGTTATTGTTATTTTAATTGTTATTGGTTTTGTTCAGTATTTTTATTGTTCTTAGTTATTACACACACATATATGTGTGTGCGTTTGATATATATATATATACATATATATATATATATATATATATATATATATAAGCGTTTACGTGGCTTTGTACGTGATGAATTATTTCACAACCTATAATTGATAAGCTCTCGCCATACTATCGCTATTTCCATGACAAATGTTCAGACGACCTACATTCCTGGGTAACACCAGTCCATCCCTTCACAGCTAGGACTATTCTTGTCACATAAACAGAGTCATCTTCATTTTTTTTTCGTATTCCATTGGTAAGGAGGAAGTTCCACTAGAACAGATTCTTCCCCAGAACTGTTAAGTTGTCGAAAAGACTCCTGGATTTACGCTTTCTTTGTCACTACAATCTTAACTTATTCAACCATTATCTATCTTACACATTCTCTTCAACTGCACCTTTTACTCTCTTCATGTACGCCCTTACAACAAATTCATTCAGCAACATTCTACCTTGGTTGGTTCTTGGACATTGTATTGGGGAAACAATAGTACAATATATTTCCTACCACTCGAAATTTTATTTTATAAATTAAGGTTTTTCCTATAAAGGAGGATGCAGGTTCTAACCCTGCAGGAGAATTTTATTAATTCTCTAGTAGACATAATTCATACTGTTAAAAAAAAGCAAGGCGTCTACTCAAACATGAGTATTCACAAAATATTGTTTAATGTAGTAGGAAATAATGTTGGATTATTCATTGATTACTTTGTTTACGTGTCCGATACAAGAACATGGCTAGGTGTGGGCTTTCGGGATCTAAATGAGAGGATATGCATTCTTCAAAAAAGTAACTAAATCGTGCTGGGATGAAGGGCTCTCTGTGACCAAGCGAGCTGAAGCGCGCTGGTTCAGACGGTGGGACGTGGATTGGAATACCGCAGTAGAGCACATCTACTTTATTAAGTTTTCCGACTGCGCTGGCCAGTAGACATAATTCGCAGTTTAAAAAGAAAATCATGGCGTTTACTCAAACATAAGTATCCACAAAATGACTTTTAGAGTAGTAGAAAATAAGATCGGTTAAAGAATCCTTGGTTCCTTAGAAATATTAGACCATTTCAAAAGTTCCTGTCCGATTAGAAGATTTAAAACCAAGTATTACACACTCGCAAAGAAACGTTAACAATTGTCTTCCATTTTTCTAGAAGCCATACAAAATTCGTAGAAACTTCGTGTTTTTTGTTGGAAGAACGTCGTGAGATAAGTTTCGACTGACTGTACAGAGTCAATTTTTTTCTCATTTAAATTGTTCTGTAGAGAGCGGAACAAATGAAAATCCGAAGGAGTCAAGTAAAAGATTGGAGGGCGGGGTCCCATTTCAAAGTCTTTAAGCTTCTGCGAGGTCTGTTTTGCGTTGTCGTGGTAAAAAATAATACTTTTTTCGACTTGCCAAAATCCGTTGTTTTTCAAATTCTTAGCAATCTCTTCCGTCGAAATCTTCGGGGCATTCTCCACGATGGCAAGCAGGAGTGTCTTCATCGACGTCGGAAGGTCGCTCGGCGCGTGATTAAGCGTTTACGTTAAACTCACCCTGACGAAATCTGCCAAACGCCTTTGTGACCGTCCGAACAGATGGAGTAGAATCCAAATAAATTTTCTGAACGTTTATTAATTTATTGTTGCCGCAGTTCCGATGCTTACTCCTTTCAGAAAATAATATGTCAAATCTACAAATCAATCTTCAAATCTACAAATCAACCGTTCGCCCTTGCATGAAGTATTGCTGCCATATATGGTCTGGAGCCCCTTCTGTTTGTCTCAAGGTTCTTGATAAGATCCAGAGACGGATATGCAATGTAACTGGCCTTGATCTGGCATCTCGTCTGCAGTCGCTCTCTCACAGACGTACCGTCGCCTCCCTCTGTCTTTTTTACATATACTTTCACGGTAACTGCTCCGATGAGCTGATTTCGCTGGTTCCCAGACTTCATTAATTTAAGCGTTCTACTAGGCTGGCATCTCGCTCACACCCTTTCACTGTCGAAACTGTTAAAAGTAGCCGTCTCTTCTACTCCAATAGCTTCATGTCTTGTACCTCTCGCCTGTGAAACTCCCTCACCTTTTCCTGTTTCCCTGATAGTTATAATCTCCAACTATTCAAATAAATTCAAGTAAATTTGCTACTAGATTTAGGGCGTGCTTTTTATAAGTTCCCCCAGAAAACGGCTACTAATCAAGTCCTCACTTGGGCTATTCGATGTTATAAATCGGGTATACTTGATTGTACTGATTTTCCTACATGCGGTCAAGACAGGGTGTTTTTTTAAGAAGAAGAAAAAAAATCAAACCAATATATATATATATATATATATATATATATATATATATATATATATATATAATAAAATAAAAGACATCCGCGTTATTATATTGGCATGTCTTACGACTTACTTTTCTTTCTCTTCCCCCCCCCTTTTTAAATTCTTTATTATTTCTTATTTGTTTGATCTTCTTTTCTCTTTTTATAACTTTTTTTTTATTCTTAACTACACTTAAAAAAAGCCTTTAAAATGTCAACATTCAACAAAGCCTGACTCGCAAGTGAATGACGTAAGGTTTCAATCTCGAACACACCAAAAATCGGCAAAACAAACGCCAGTCTCAAGTTGCGACCATTTTATATTAGCAATGGAAATCGGGAACGAACTTCTACAAAGATCTGATATATATTCTATATCCAAAATTATGAAATTTGTTGTTCAATCATCTTTCTTTTTTTTAATGTTTTGTTTGTTTTTGTTTTTTCACAATTTTTTTTTTTTTTTTTTTATCTGCTATCTTATGCATTTTTCTTTCAGAAATATTTCTTATCTTAGTGAAGAAAATCACTAAACCCAAACGGGATATTTGTGAAATAGAAGTTACGGTTATGGAGCAAGGAAAAGAAACCCCTATAATTTATCGCTGTGTATCACTTTGTAGGCAACCATCGTTATAATTCCAGTGATTTTCATTTCATGAATCAATAAACACTTCTATTTTCGTGCTCACTATAAGTAAACTCGAGAAGAAGACACATGTAAGCAGTGAAGGATTAAGGCTTTTGTTACTCACAAAATAGAGTTACTGACAAAACGGGGCTCTTTTATATATAATTAGTAATCTTTCGACGTGTCTGTATAGTCATGATTACTTTGAAAGCCAGGAGAAGAAGCAAAAGCTGTCAGCTGTCAATCCGTTATTGTAACAGATGAATTAAAGCTGCTTGTTCTTACCTTCATCAAGATTGCATTCCCATGTATTGATAGTTTTAACTTAAAATTGCACCGACCTCCGCTTTTTATATACGATTAGCTACTTGAACTTTTCAGGACTTTAATAGCTTATTATAAATACCTGTTAAAATGTCGACATTTATTGATCTTGGGTTTTCCTTTCTGGATAGGTTAATTTAGAAAAGTATTTCTTTGAAGGACAAAAAATTGCAAATCGAACCAAATTAGATTCAACATCTTTGGAGCACTCTCCGTAACGAGACGTGCATATATATATATATATATATATAGATAGATAGATATATAGATAGATATACACACACACGCACACATATATATATTAATATTAAATAGTGTAGTATAATTAATATTATAATAGTCATACAAGGAATAAATCAAAAAAGTTAATGTAATTAATGACGAATTCACTTCGATAACAGATTTAATAAAGCATTAACTTAATAACCACTCGTTGAATGACGCGATCTTTATGTTTAGTAAATTTGCAAAGTACTTTCGATAAATGCTTTTATCATCTTCAGACATGGATATTATTTTTAATTTTCAGGTAATTTCAGGTAACGCCAGATACGAAAATAAATGTAATATATGTCGAAAGATTTTTTTAAGTGTTAGCGAAGTGAATTCGCCATTAAGTTAATTTTTCCTTGTATGACTAGTTCTATATATTATATGCGCAGTACTTAGTGGAAAGTGCTCAATATCAATGACAGAGCTAACATATTCCGTTTTATGGATATTTGTAACCCTGGGTGATGATTGCAAAAGTGAAAAACCCAGGGTTGCACACTAATATCCATACAACTGAATATATGAAACCGTAAAAGCTGCTACCACCCAGGGTCAGGATGAACCTGAGAACAACATCAATTAAGATGTGGTTCACCCTCCAATCTCCTAGTCAGAGGCCTTGTTGTCAGGTTTAGTTTAATGTACCCAGGACAAAGCTACAAGTGTATTTGGGAAACTTTGCTACTGCAATGAGAGAAGTATCAAATTGGGCACCAAAATACAGGTTTATAGAGTGTCCGTTTTGACCACACTGTTTCATTAAATAATATAGAGATATTATGTCTCTTTATTTTTATAATAATACTTTCCAGCTCTCTGATTATCTCCTTGATGTTAAGTTGAAATTCATCAGAGAAGGCGTCGTATTTTTTTTATTTTTTATTTGTTTATTTATTTTCAGTTAACCCAAGTACTTTCGGTATCTCCCGAGATCATCCTCAGGGGTAGACTGCGAAAGACAAACTTAATATATATAGAGAAAGAAAATGTTTAAAATGGCAAAGCCTTATAACAACCACAACAATATTCGTAACCTCTTCCAACAGGAAAAATTAGCAATAATGACATTTCCGGATGCAAAGAACCTTTTGAACCAGAAATCCGAAATCCTGAGTCCTTGCATACATATTAGGAAATTCCTCTTAAGCACATATGAGGCTGGATAAAAAAAAAATTACATTTCAATTAAACCCCGCCCACCCCGATACTTTTATAATAACCTTGCTTTTCTTCTCTTCCCCCTCCTCCTCCTTCACATCCTCCTCCTCCCTTACTATTACACATCCTCCTCCTCCTTTTCTATTATACTCTACGTCGTGCGTTTGTTTATTTATTTATTTTCTAAATAATATAGCGTTCATTATTAAAAAAAATAAATAAAATAAAGCGTTAAGGGGTCAACTGATAAAAGTCGCCTGAGGATACCATAAGATGTGTGTGTGTGTGTGGAAAATAGAAAGAACCGTTAGGTTAATAATCCGAAGTTCTGTAGTATTTTTGTTTTTATTTTTAAAAAACAGTGCTCAATACATAAGTAGAACCAAAATTTGCTCGAGCATGAAATAGAGCTGATTTTTTAGCTTCTGTTTTTGAAACATGAGAACTCTTATGTAGCGATGGAATCATATTTTTTTTTAAATAATTATAATATATATATATATATATATATATATATATATATATATAATACTGTTACATTAGAACATGTACATACCCACTAAAAACCTGTACATCTTGTTTCACCGTTCAATTAACGTTTCTTTAGGTGGGAAACCATGATGGTACGAAAATAATTTAATTCAGAAATACAGTTAACAAAGCACAACTCCAGCCTCTGTCTTTGGAAAATTTCCATTAAAGGTAAAAAGTATTTATATATGGACAAAGAAAGATGGCTAAGTGATTAATAAAAGCGGAAGAAGGAAGTGGAAGAGGAAGAAGAATAAAAAGACCAAGAACAGGAAATAAAATTAGATACGAATATTATTGATCTTGGATTTTCCTTTCTGTGTAGGTTAATGTAGAAAGTTTTTTTTTTTTTTTTTTTTTTGAGGCACAAAAATTTCAAATCGATGTAAATATGACCCTCCGTAAAGCGATGATTGACATTTCGATTTAAAAAAATTTATTTGCTTGTTTAGTGAGTTTGATCCACACTGTAACATTTTTCATTGCGCACAGATACTATACTTTGATCATGCATTCACCTACCCAACAGCCAACAATAAAAGTACACTATGTGAGTCCCTCCAGATGATGCCGCCTCCTGGGTAAGACGTTAAACTACATCCAACAGCAAGGCCTCTGATCAGGAGATTTTGAGGAGTGTATTACCACCTCTTAATTGCTGGTGTTCCCAGGTCCATCCTGACCCGGGGTGGTAGCACCTGTTAGGGTCCCAGCTATGGGTAAATAGTTAAGCCCCAAACTGGGGTCAAAACATTATGGAAGTGTTTTAATAGGTTTTAATACCAGAAATACTTTGTAAAAAATTATTATCAACAATAAATTTTTGAAGAAAAAAAATATTACCAGCAATACGTTTTTGAAAATAAATTATTACCAGCAATACATTTGTGAAAAAAAATCATTATTACCAGTAATGCATTTTTGAAGGAAAAAATATTACCAGAAATATATTTTTGACAAAACAAAATATTACCAGCAATAAAAATTTTGTCAGGATTAAATAACCCATTGAGGTTGATATGCTGTAAAACAAAACAAAACAAACAAACCAGATGATACCAATATAAACTTTCCACAGTGACCTTCACTGAACCGAGGTGCATCAGCGGGTTGACATGAGAGATAACCTCCTAGCCGCCAAGTGCAGATCCTATAGCTGACCTGACATGTAAATATATGATCGCCCCAGCTGAACCTAGGCTGTGCATGCGTTGGAAAAACCGTATGACAGTAAGATATATAAACACCTACCGTAAAGAGAAGCGTCATATATCCTGTTGAGGGCCTATGTTCGGAGAAAGCCCTAAAGGCACAAACCTGCTGGCTTACAGTGATTGACGAAGTCCAGAGTTGAATAAAATATAATATTACCTATGAGAGTTTTCATCTCGTGTTTTCTTTAGTAATATGCGACGACAACGTTACAATAGGATGTGATATATCGTCGGTTTCACGTAGACTTCCCATACTTGTTTATATGTAAACAAACGCAAAACTTTCCCCAGTTCCCACAAACACTATCACGCAGGCATTAGAGTACTCCGAAACACACGCACACTTGTCATGACGATTTAGACAATTAAACGATCGCGCTCGGGATCATCGTTATTGCAGCCCACGCAATTCTTTCCTTAGCTGTTGTGTATGTGCTTCACTACAAATGGTTTTACATTCAAAGTTCAAAGTTTCGACCAGGATTACTCAAACTTTTTAAGCAACAGGCACACCTAGGAGCAAATGAAAATACTACGGCACACTCAGCGAAAATTTTAAAGGGTATACATTTAAATTTTGAATTAAACGATGAATAGAAGTATATGAAAATAGGTCAATATTTATTTATTTAAATAAAGGAAAATTTTAAAAAGTTAAATTAAAGAAATAAAAATACTTTAAAAAACGAATATTAAAAGAAACTAATACTAACGCTGTACCATTACTAATCCCATATATATATGTGTGTGTGTGTGTGTATATATATATATATATATATATTAAGTTGGTGCAAAAATAATGTCGTTTTCTCACATATGTTACTATGTGAGAAAACGACATTATTTTTGCACCAACATTATAAATTAATTGATTTAAAATATGTTTTTTTTTCGCTACACAGTTCTAGCCAAGTTTCAAAAATGAAAGCTAAAAGCCCCGAATTTAATTTTGTAATTAAATTAAAGACATTAGTTACATTTCATCCTCAAGCGAATTTTGGAGTAATAAGTTATAAGTAATAGGTTACTGCAAAATTTGCTTGAGGATGAAATGGAACTAATGTCTTTAATTTAATTACAAAATATATATATATCAAATTGAAAGAGAATGAACAGTAGCATTACAGCATTCAAAACATTAATTTAAAAATAGTGCTCAATACACAAAGTAGAGCTGTAAATATTTATTTATCTTATGTAGTGTTACTTTAGAACATGTACATATCCACAACAAAATTGTACATTGTGGGGAATTATGGTGTTAATAAAAAAATTTAAAAAAATGAATAAAATTTTTTTTAGTAACACCATAATTCCCCACCCGATGAGACGTCTAAAAAAGGTTTCCCCTTTTTTGACGTTGAAACGAAAATATACAATTTTGTAGTGGATATGTGCATGTTATAATGTAACAATGCATAAGATAAATATATAATTAAATAATGCAGCTTAATTAATATTGTATCCACTCGCTGACCACTCGCTGACCACTAGCTGACCCCTCGCTGACCACTCGCTGAACATCTAATCCATTTTACAATTAATAAAAACAAGGATCGTGTCGTTCAGGAAGTGGTCAGCGAGTTAATGCCTTATTTAGTCTGTCAGCGAAGTGAATTCGCCATTAATTACATTAACCTTATTGATTCATTCTTTGAATGACTACAATATTAATTAAGTTGCATTATTTAATAATTCAAGAAAGAATCGATCTGCAATAAAAAAAAAAAATTCTGAAATCTGGGACATTGTTCTAATTATTGGACCAATAGTCCATGTCCCGTTAACGGAAAAACACTTACAGTAATAGAAGTTGTGAATTACTACAATATTAAAAAATCTAGCGTCGCATTACTGCACGCTCAAAAAAATTCTTACCTGTTAATAATAGCACACTTTTTAAATAAAATATCTTTCGACAAGTATCACATTCATTTTCGTCTTGGAATTTTACCTGAAATTATCTGAAATTAAGAATAAAATAATATCTATGCCTGAGGATGGTAAATGTTTTAACGAAAGTAATTGCAATATGGACCGAACATCTAATCCACTGTACAATTAATAAAAACAAGGATCGTGTCGTTCAGCGAGTGTTCAATAAGTTAATGTCTTATTTAATCTGTTAGCGAAGTGAATTCGCCATTAATTACATTAACTGTGAATGAATAATTTACAATATATATATATTTCGCATCACACTTAAGAGGATCGCGCGGCATACGAGTGTGTCGCGACACGGCGACTGAGAATCATTACTTTATATTGTTTACTAACCAGGGCGGCTCTATTATTTAACCCATAGGTGTGGCGGAGAATAAGTAGATTCATCCGTTTCCCAAGAGTATTTGCGTGGAAGTGAATGTAACGAAACTCGATTGGAATTCGGTTTAATGGATAATGGCGCTCCTATTTCACGTTCCGAGTCGCTATTTATTACACCAACCGTACATGCGTAAATCAAAAACATTTAGAAATTGGAAAATGGTTGACTTTTTCAATGTAAAGTGATAGGTACTAGTTCTCTGAAATGTTAACCGACTTAATTTCACTGACTTCAAGGAAACATTTTTTTAAGCATTTCACCTCAAGCAAGTCGGGAGTGCCACGAACACGCAAAGGTTTACGGAGATTGAGAGCAAGAGTAAAGAGTATTAGTCGAAGAAAGGATATAAAGAAGGACGGGAATCAGGATCAAGTCATCAGAAGATGTCGATTGACATTACATTTGAATATTTGGAAATTATAGCTATCACGGAAGCAAGTGGGAGGAAGGAAGTTTCACTGTTGGGAAGTTCGTGAGAAGAAGCTGTTGGAGCAGAAAGGCGGTTACATTTAACTGTTTCGTCAGTGAAAGTTAGTAGCATGCTTAAATTTATGTAGTTTGGGTGCCAGTGAAAGTAGCTCATTAGAGCAGTTGCCATGAAAATATTTGTAGAAAAGACAGAGGGAAGCCACAGTACAGTGACTGTAAACGAGATGCCAGATCAGGACCTATCACATTACATATCCGTCTCTGGATTTTGTCGATTTGCATTTTTTTTCGTAGACAAATAACTACGAAATCTACACAGAATGTCTTGACTTAATATTCGGTCATTGATCTATCATCATTAAATAACAATAGAATTTGTTCCAAAGGTTGGAAATAAAAAGGAGATGGAAAGGAGTCAACTTTGAATAATAACATGTTAAGAAAAAACGTTTGCAGATGACTCAAACATAACAGTACCTTAACCTGCTGGTTGAAATT
The DNA here is from genome assembly GCA_963932145.1 of Acanthosepion lycidas. Classification (NCBI taxonomy): domain Eukaryota; kingdom Metazoa; phylum Mollusca; class Cephalopoda; order Sepiida; family Sepiidae; genus Acanthosepion; species Acanthosepion lycidas. The sequence goes on along the minus strand of OZ010583.1, from coordinate 19,930,775 downwards.
CTATTTACGATGGAATCAAGCAATACTGTAAAGTGAATGTAGTTGAAAGCAAGAAAAGCTTTAAGTGGCGGTGGCAATATTTTTTAATAAAATGTCGAGTAAAGCATTACACACTTCTCCCCGGCGGCAAGCCTCCGTTTCTTCTCTCCTCGCTCCAGCCCTGGGTGTATATCGCGTCTCCAGTGTGAAGAATTTTTGGCGACATCTTCCGACCTTTCGATGTCCATACCAAACCACACCACTACCACACACACTGTGTCCCTCGATGTGGTGTAATGGTTAGCAAGCTTGTCTCGCTAGAACAATTACGACTGAGTAGTGAGTTCGATCCTCGCTGGGTGTCCCATTCTTTCGGCCTTGCGCCACATCTAAGCTACGCTTAAAAAAATCACCATAACAATCAATCCCATGTCCCTTTTGCAGACAATCTTGAAGCGAAGATGATGTCGCCATCTTACTGGTGGCCATTTTCCTGTACAGAAGGACTTTTGGAACTCTCCCATCAGTAGACTGTTGCTTCCCGTGTTTTGCCAGTGTAGCGTCATTGGAGTGTCCTCTCCAGGGCACATACCTCGGTAGGGTTTAATGAGAGAACGGCGAGATCGGAGGAGAGCGTCTTCACATGCATTCGCTGCCATCGACACTATCACTCCCGTGTGGGCCTGTACAGCCATAACAGATGCTGTACCGACGTCAGCAGTTGAGGCATAACTCTTTGGGCGCAGACCCATGGTCACTCGAGCACCGACGGATGTCAAATAAAGCATCACAATATCTGTTAAGTTGTTATCATATAATATAAACCAATAATGTAGAATTAAATATTACAATATAACGTAGGAAACTCAAGTTTATTATAACTTATTGTAAAGCATTATAACGTTTGGTATGGCACTAGAACGTTGTGTCAAACAGTACAATATAGTTTAAGTCATTATAATTTGTAAAGCATTAAAATGTCGGTTAAGGCACTAAAATATAGTGTAAACATTACAGTGCTGGGTGAGAAACTAATATGTACTGGATAGCATTACAATGTGAGGTAAGGATCTATAATATAGTTTAAGCATTACAATATGGAGTAACGTACTATAATGTTTTGTAAAGCCAGATAATAGCGACTAAGACACGATAATATTATGTAAATCATAATGTTGAGTAACACACAACTAAATAAAGCAATTATTTCTTATTAAACAATTAAAAAAAACACGTTTCCTTCTTGACCACCCACATTGAATGCTTTGCGATTTATTGTATGTGCATTACTCACGTTTTCTCTATGAGCCATAATTTTGTACCCAAGTTGGCACCAGTCTAACCAAAATTCCAAACAGTAATATTTAATACAAGAAAAAGCAAAGAATAAGATACCTTACAGCACATTTTCAAAGAAACAATATGTCGGAACCAAAGCGTCCTGAATATACACGCTATATTCTTTATTGAGTTTATATAAAAAATAAGACGTCCAGGTAAAGTCTAGAATTTTTCCTTTCACGTTTTGATCGTTTTGCCAATAATTCCAGTATCTGAAGAATGCTACTTTACCCGTATCGTCAGAAAATAACTGCATTGGTTGCATTTTCATTATGAATCATCTCCAATGTTTTACCTCTACTTTTAAGTAAAGAAAAATATTCACAGAAACAAACACGAATAAACAATAATAATAAAAAAAAAAAATCTATTAGCAGAGTTATCTCCCTTGCTTACTAATTATGGCAACATGACACATCTTCCACTATTACCGTGGAGCAATACTGCCTGTTGTTGTGTGAGCAGTGAAGCGGTTATCAGCGCGGGAAGCGGTATCACCAACCGAGTTCAAATTCCCGTTTAGCCTGGTCTGGCCACTTTCGTACTAATGCCCTTGGGAAAGGCATTTCTTCTCTCGTTACCGATTAGATAAACTTGGTTTTCTAATCTTGGGTTGTAGTCGGTCTAAGAGAAGGAAATCTCTAAACCATGGAGATGGTAACAAGAAACTACGGCAGCATTTTATTTATTTATTGACAAGAAGCCATGTAAATTCCAAAATAATAAAAAAGGTAATATATATGGAGCGCCATTGGGTACTTTGACATGGTTTAATGGTTAGCACACTCGTCTGGTTCGGTCAACTACTACTGAGTAGTAAGTTCGATCCTGACTAGGTGTGTTTGATAATACTTTAGCAGACTATTATTTTTAGAGAAAGTTTGTTGCAACTCTGACTTTCGGAGTTTGATCTTCAGGGTCGGATGTAAGATATAATAAGGAAATCGATTTTACTTGGTTGAGCTAGCGTGGGAATGATAGATAGAGAAAGGGCTTTCACTGAGTGGAGTCTTAACCGTATGTAGACGTATTCTATTTCATGTCTGAAACGGCTCCTCAGTAAGGGAGAACAGCCCCCGCTGGATAGTAAATGTTGATATTAGTAAAATAGTTAAAACTTTCTGTGTTGGAGTCCTTTCATCGCTAGACCCCAAAACTATAGCGATCACAGACCGAGAAAGAAGATGCAACATTTTATCGAATTGGCGCTGTTGACCAGGACCTCCCGGCATGAGAGGGCTATGCAACAGAGGCTGCTAAGTTTTTGCCTTGTGTCATATCTAAGTTCCGCTTAGTAAATCACTATATAGAAAGATACTATCACTTAAGTCATGAAGAGGATGGTATTTAAAAGAAATGCCTCCACTTAACATCTTATTACTAAAAAGAGATGAGGCTTCATGGCCGATAGATAAGTATTATCTCAGTTTCAACATGTACATGTAAATTAGAAATCATTTGAATTTAAATTTGAACAAGGTGTCTGTACTTATAATTGGCAAATCTCACAACCAGATTCAAAAGATAAATCGATTTGTATTTTACTTTGGACACGGATTTTTTCTCTTTTTCTAATTTAAATTGCTAAAGGGTAATGGTCAACGAGATAAACTGTTTAAACATAAGACCAATGATTAAAGCAATGAAAATGTAATAACTTCAGTTGCTATCGTTCCATTAGATATAAAACTCTCAATCACGTTTCGCTTAAATGAAGGAAATAGGGAGGGGCAACTATTGCTGACGATACTATCTTAAATTAAGATAATACTGAAATTTAAACTACTCGTCTTAGAACATTCACTCGAAAATTCTTTAGCGACATTCCATGGGTTAAGCATCTTTTTACGGCTTAAGGTTCTTAATACCATCTGATTTGCTCTTATTTGATAGATAATGCCTGCGTCTAATGAGTTCCGCATGTTATTTGGCTGGAGACTCGTGCGAGTTTTCGTCCAGTAGCGTACATGATGAGGAAAGAGGGCTGGGAGAATTTGGCACTCACGGGACATATTGAAGGCTATAGGGACAGAGTAAAGCATCGAATAACCTGCCTAACGAGCTTGTATAAATGGTTGGCAGAACAGGGATTAGGGGAGATAGCGAAAAGAGAAATCTTACTAAGAGATACAATTGAAAAGAGGTTGTGGAGAGCCATGATCACCCACTTCATGAAGGGACACGGCAGATAGAAAAAGGATAAGATACTGAGATGATTACCGGTTTAACAAAAATAAAACGTAATTTAAATATTCAACTTTGTCTTTCTAATCTTTATTGCTATACTAGCTGAAATACCTTTTGACGTCGGATAAAAAATCAAGCAGCTGGTTATAATGAAAATAAAATGATTTCTTGGCACTGATGGAAGCAAATTCCTAAAGAGATATTCCGTTATTATGGAAACACGAAGCATATTAGTGCATTGCCAGTAAGAACGGACTATCTTATTAGTAAGACGTTGAGATTCTGCTGTGGTAGAGAAATATATATAAAGTCGAGTTTTATCTTATGTGATGGAATAGATTTACTCTTTGTAATAAAGATGGACATTTAACTTTCGGACCATGCCAACTACAAACAAACAAAGCATGCATAGATTTATGACGAAAGGTATCCTACGTAAAATCAGACGTAAAGAAAGGTTGATAAAAAAAAAAAAAAATAACTGAGAAGGCCTATCCCTCTCTGCACCTGTTCATTTGGCGGGATGGTTGAGAGCAGGATGGTGGGGTGGGGTTCGAGAAATGAAAATACAAAATCTCTTACTTTTATTAATGTCAATATATTCATAAAAACATTTCTCAGGCTTAAACCTAAAAAATAATATTTTACGGTATGCTATATTTATGGGTTAAAGTGCTGGGTACGAGGAATGGCGCTATGTAAATATAAAAGTGGATGTTGAGGTAAACAATGGTCGGCTAAAATCTTTCTCAGGCTTTCATGAAAAAATAAAAATAAAAAATAAATATATAAGTAAAATAAAATAAACAAAAAGTCTAACTCAATAAATAAACAAATTAAGTAAATAATAAACAAATTTACAAACTACGAATGCACACATAAACAAAAGAAAACGTAATAGTAATTAAGAACTAATAATAAATTAACCAACAATAAATAATGATTAAAAAAAGGAATTGAAAAAACAACACTATAGTATAGCTACAAATAACCGCATTTGTATCCATAATTATTGCTATACAAGTGGTCTCTAGAATAATTTGAAACATAACTATAGCCGCTCACCCAATTGAATAATACAATAGACCTTCTACCCATAATGCACCATTTGAAAGTACATTTGAAACAGTTAAGTTTCTCAACATGATATACCAAATGTTTCGCGTCCTGAGTCAGACGATAAACTACGTCCAATAGCAAGGCCTCTGATAATGAGATCTTGAGGAACGTGAAACCACATCTTAATTGCTGGTGTTTCTAGGTCCACCCTGAGCCTGGGTGGTTGCACCTATTAGGGTGTCAAATATGGGAAATAGATCACCCCCCCCAAAAAAAAAAAAAAAACTAGGGTCAAAGCACTTTGAAAGTGTAAAAATAGGTTTTAGTACCAGCAATAAATTTTTGAAAAATAATATTACCAGTAATACATTTTTGTAAATAATTATTACCAGCAATAGATTTTTGAAGAAAAATAACAAAAAACAAAAATAAATAACAAATAAGATTAAAATTAAAAAAAATAAGATAAAATAAAATAACAAATAAATAAATAACAAAAACAGCAATACATTTTTGGGGAAAAATATTACCAGCAATAAAAATCTTGTCGGCATTAAATAGCCCATTGTGGTTGATATGCCGTAAAACAAACCAAACTAAATCAATATATTCTGAGATAGATAGATTACTGGCAATAAAAATCTTGTCAGCATTAAATAACCCATTGAGGTTGAAATGGCGTAAAACAAACTAAACCAAACCAGCAATAAAAATCTTGTCGCCATTAAATAACCCATTGAGGTTGATATACCGTAAAACAAAACATACCAAAACCAAATGTTTCAAGAAGTACGCCTTCAGATAAACCTTCCCAAAGCAGAAACGATGATATGGAATTGGAATGAGTGTAGTGATGGCCCATAGCCTGGATTTATTTTAACACTCAGAATTATGAATTAATAAATTCTAAACACTTCAGATACCCCGGTGTATGGATCAGTTACAACAAATTCAGTACAGGAGAAATGGAAATTGGCCGTAGAATAGGTTACACAAGGGATACTTTTGTCCACCACCTTAAAATCTCACAAAACCAAAATATTGAAGCTGAGACCCTTGTGTCATGTTCTCATTTAACCTCTTCCGATCTTAACTCTCATATGAATATCATGTAATGGCATCCAACGCGTTCAGAAAATGTCTAAACTATCCTTTGCATACAGCCATTTTCTCAGATCAAGGAATAAAAATGGCTTCAAACCAGTAAATCCATTAAATCTTAAAGAAGACTATCTTTCAGCAGACGCTAGAGACTGGCGCTACACAATCACAAATAAATACCTATACTAAATTGTTATTTCGTATAACTTGAACCCTTCCGACAGCAACAACAACAAAATGGGTAACACGTGTAACTTCAACTAGAAAATAATGATACAGTAGAATCCCTGACAACCGGACTAACAAGGTCTTCCGGATATGAGGAATTGATTACAAAGCCCGGATATGAGCGGTTATATTTAGACTAAAATAAAATAAATCAGGTTTAACATTTATTTTCAATGTTTTATAGTAAACAAAATAAGCTAATGGCGAGTGAAATATAACGGAATTGATTTTAAGGAAAAAGAAATAAATTATGTAATATTAATGAAAATTCATTAAATTAATTATGCCACGTATGTAAAAACGAGGATTTTTTTTAATGACTCTTTCATGATGATTCTTTCTCTTCTAATGTCATTCTCAACTTTTTCTGCATTTCGTTTTGTTTTTGTTCTTGAAATTTTATAAATAAAATATACTTTTAACTCTGCGTGCGTTATTGCAATCGCCATAGCTGAATGCTGGCTTTCTTTCCATAAAACTGATAACCTTTTCAATAGCTTTTTCAATTTCAGTCCAGGTTTCATCACAGTCATGCATCTCGTCGCTATCTTGTTGCAGATTTGTCTCGTTGTCATCCTTTCTTCTTATTCCCATCATCTTTTGCACCAAGACAAGCCATTAGGGTGAAATAAGCATAAGCAATTATCCAAAGTAAATTTCCTGGAAAACAGGAATTTCAAATCAGTTACATATCACCCAAATAGTTCAAATATACACATCAAAATCATGTATGAGGGATTCTACAGTATAATCAAGAGACTTTCAACGCTACCAAAAACAATAGGGTTGAAAGGAAACTCCGATTAATACTAGAATGAGCTTAAATTTGGGAAGACTAATTTCCTAGAAATTCTTTTAAGAAACAATTTAAAAAGAGTATAGTAAGTCTGACTGTTCGGTCTCTGAATCTCCATTGTTTCCTGAATGGAAGCGGTTATTTCACCATTCGCATTACCATTAAATTTTTCTTGTTTTCTCATTTGCTTATCACCCAAATCTTCACTTTTGCACTTTCCTGTTCTCATAAATGATAAATGTGTATTTTTGATTTTAAAAGCACGAATTTTTATAAAAATACACAAAAGCAAATATGTATCTTAACCCTAGAACACTACCCATCAATTAACGTTACCCCACTACTAACCATGGGTATATCATACCCGATATTGAAAATATCAACAAAAAAAAATTAAATAGATATCTTTATTTTAAATATTTGACATACAGGCACTTCAAACTTTGTACTTTGAGTTAATATTAATAAGAACTGAAAAACATTATTTAGGTAAGAAAATCAGGTACTGAAAATTGTAATTAAAAATAGGAAAATTTTCGCTGGGTACTATATACCCATGGTTAGTGTTCTAGAGTTAAATATTTTTTAAAAGTATATTCGACAGAATATTGAGATATCGGCAGGGTTGGACCAAATTTGGCACGGAGCCATCATCTGAGAATACCCTATTTTTAACTATTTTTTCCTTATCACAGAACTGTAAGGAGTAGTGAGTACCTGTGATAAAATTTGTGTGTGTCGAATTATTTTGCTAATTAACATTTCCAAATTATTTAATATAACGTCCTAAAAGTACATGAAGGCATCGTAAAAAAAAATTAAAAAAAAAAAAAAAAACAAAAAAACACTATCGTTGATTATACATTTTTATTTTTTCTTGTTAGTAATCGTGGATTCTCAGATTAACGGCGAAAAGTGAAATCGGCGTACCAAGTTCAAATTCTGGTCGATATTATTTCATTCAAATCACGCTAAAAATGGATGAATCTACCTTCCTTTAGCTATGACTTATATAGGAGTGCAAAACTAGGCTCTCTTGTTTTGGGGTTGGCGATCAGTCTAAGAGAAAGAGTATTAATTTACCCCCAAGTAAAAAGAATTTATATTTACTAAAATTCACACCAAATTCTCCCAGATGCGCGGCCCTTCCATTACAATCCATTTGGGCTGACCTATGCGATCCCCCCAAATGTGGGCGACTCGCGTGTGCTATTTCTATGTATGGGGTCAGCATCCACGCTCACCCCCATAAACAAGCCAAAAACATTTTTTTTTCTTTTTAAATTCTTTGTAAGTATCTAGAATATTATCCGCACTTACGAAATGTGAATAACTCCTGGATTTTTGGTAATTTTTCATTCCAAGGATGAGAGTTGTTGCGAGGCAAGCTAAACAAATTTTGATTTAAAATTCATAATTTCAAAAGAGTGCCAAAAATTTAATTAAAAAAACAAAAACAAATAAAATTTGATTTAAAACTTATAATTTCTTGGCGTGAATTAATATTTGTAATAAGCAACTTTATATTATTTGGGGTGAATTAACAGAAAAGATCCAAATTTTTAGATATACCTGTCAAACAAGTCTAAGATATTGTATGCTATGTACTATTGTATTCAATGCGACAAAAGGTCCCCCGTGAGGAGAAAGGAAACACATCCTATCTCTTAAATCGTCCTGTGGCTAAAACAGAGATGGAATTTGCACACTTTACTTACATATTATTTTAGCAATGCCACTTGACTATTGTTAGCAGAAGTTCATTAGCAGACAAGTAAGGTAATCCCACAAGTTGATCTAAGTCAGGGTTTTATTTTCATATGATCCACTATCGTGACAACATTATGCCGATGTTCAATCAGACTTACATGCTAAATATTGCTCTAGCAGCTGTCCAGTGTACTGATGCTTGTCCGTGTATTTGCATGCATTCGTGTACAGTTCTGTATAAAAAAAAAATATTATTGTGCTTTTCACTATTCATAGTTTCTCTACCTTTTAAGAAATTCAACGATTTTAAGGCACAGATGTTAAAAGTAGATCTGTTTTTACTTTATTGACCTAATACCTGGAAAAATAAACCGGAAAGATGATCTATGAAGATTTTATATCATATTACTAGATTATTCGGGTTAAAGGTCAATGCCCAAATCTCAGGAATGTACCTTCCGTTCATGTTGAGAAAGTTAGGACGAAGAGTGCACTTAGTCTACAAGTAAGACCGATAAATTTAGGGTCCTCTTTTTTTTCCTTTGAAAAATCCTCGTGTGAAAAAAAAGAAGGAAAGAAAAGCTTTGTTCGTATGTTTTTGCATTTGTACGTCATATTTTATTCCTCTTTTTCACTTTCTCTATTTTTCACTTCCTCTTTTTTCTCTTGTGTTTCTCTATCTTTCACTTACTTTTTCACTTCTTTTTTTTTCTCTTACGTTTCTTTCTTTTCCTCTCGTATTTTCTCCCTGTGCCTGTTCTTTTCTCCCCTAACCGAGTTTTGTAGCAAATTAAAAACGCCTGCTAAAGAACCAACACCATCACGCTAGCCATTTCAATTCTTTTAGCCACCCCAGCTTCTTGCGCCTTTACAGTAAGTTTTTAAAACACACACACACACAGACGGGGTTTGAAGTTTCTATAAAAAATATGTAAGAAACCTAAACATTTAAAAAAAAAAAAATACTTTTTCAATCTCTTACCGTCTTATTCACTGGGTGAAAAAAAAAATCATTTTCTATTTTTGTTCTACTTTTTCAACATACAGCCAGATCTCTTTAATCCGGCACCCTTTGGACAAATCCACTACCGGACCACAGAATATGCCTGATGACAGAAATCAAACCTAAAATATATCTAACTGTTCTTAACAAAAGCCAAAGAAGAATCTGCAAAGTTATCGGTCCTGACCTGGCATCACATCTTTAGTCCTTTTCCTACCTTTTTTGACTTGACTTGTATCGGTTTTCACCCTGGTCGGGTTGAACTGGCTTCCTCCCGAGCAAGTACAGCATCACGGACTATTGCTGCCCACGCTCGCCGATCCTGAGCCAGGTCACACGAAATGGCGAGCCAATCGCGATTCCATCGTCGAAGACCAACTACATGTGGACCCGATAGTACTGCTAGGTCATCCTTGATTGTGCTAGCCCACGTCCTCAGCTGCCCACCGACACGTTTTCGCCAGCCAGGAAGAGAAGGAGGGAGAAGTACATCGTGGATGAGCTCTCCCTCCGGGCGTCGAGCTGCGTGCATGAACCATCGGAGATACGCTGGAGCAGGACGGGCGGTAGAGGACGGAGACTCAGCCGTCGACGTAGAGTGGCTGTGAGCACACGATCGATTCGGCAGCATACCTTTTCCTACCGCTGTAACATAGCTTCCTCATGCCCTTTCTTTAAATATTTTCTTAGCAATTGTTTTGGTGAGCTTTACTTTCTGGTACCTGGATATTAGGAATTTAAGCGCAGTATTAAATTGCCAGTTAAGTTTCATCATTTTACTGTTGAAATTGTTAGATGTTAGGTTGGTGCAAAAATAATGTCGTTTTTTTACGTTAAAAAGTACGTCAAAAACCGACATTATTTTTGCACCAACCTAATAGAACCGTAAGTTCTATTCTAATAGCATCTTCTCTCGCACTTCGTCTCAGGAACACTCTTCTGGTTTCTTGCTTTCCTGTCATTTTTCAAAAATGCAACGTCAATCGACCCCATTTGCTTCCTTAATTCCTCTTCTTTTATTGTACTCTTTCCTCAATAAAATTTTCATAGTTTGTTACACTCTCAGTAACACCTTTCGTATTAGGAGCTTGCTTGTGTTTTGTTTGAAAAATATCTGTGGAAGCAGGAAAAATCAGAGAAATTGATAAAGATTGAAGATAATTTCATAAGTAGACAACAGGTAAATGTTTGGTGTTGATTTTTATTTCGACATTTTTGGAAAGAAGGAGGTGCCGTGTTCAAATGACGCTATAATTAGTTCTATTTACGATTTACTTTAGGAGTAAGATTGTGTAAAGTCTATTTTTCAAGAGAGAAAACTCGTAGCTCCATTAATGATAAAGTATTCGATATTCTAGGATTTCATCATCACCATCAGTCTCTTGACTGGTTGGAGTCATAGTGTCGCTGTGTATCTGAAAACCTGACCAGCTGCCTTCACATGTCTCGATAGGTATTCATCCATGCGTAGCGCGTCTTTGGGCAAAGTAAAACTTTCCAGGTCGGACCACAGTCGACATCGTCTGACTTGAAAGCTCGCCTTGATCACGGATACGTGTCCGTTTGACTTCGATCTAAGATTGATTGATTTGTTTTTTTTTTGTTTTTTTTTTTTTGTTTTTTTTTGTTGTTGTTTTTTTTTGTTGTTTTTTTTTTTACGGTTTATCAAACTTTTGAAAGTTATTTGAAGAAAGAAAATATTTTTAGATTGTAATAATTTTTTGGAGACACTGGTACATGTCCAGAGCCGGAAGGAGAAGAGGTAGATACGTACCTTTCCCTAGGGTTTTTTTTTTTTTTGTGCGTAAGTGAATATTACGAACACTACTGGAATTCGAACTCGGCTCTCCATTTAATTCCGAGCTGTTATCCATTACACTACCCGCACACCCAAGCTTACAGCGCCTGGGATTCCAAAGCGCTCGCCCATCTAGGTACTGACCAGGCTCGACGTTGCTTAACTTCGGTGATCGTACAAGAACCGGTGATTCAAAGTGATATGGCCGTGAGTCTTCAGTATAAGAAGCCCACAACAATGGATATGCCGCCAGTAGTTCAGTCCCACGTGTAGAGTGAGCCTACAACCCGTCGAAATTCACTGTTGTTATTGTCTCTCGATTGAACTCCCCGCTGTTGAGAAGTGTCAGCTTATTTTTTTTAGGAAGAGGCTATTTGTCCGGTCCCGTTAAAATAGACAAACATTACCGAACTCGGTAAAATAGACTCCCAGCTGCCTATTTCGCCGGTAAATATTTTTATAATTATGAAGACAGGTAATATTAAAAATAATAACACCCAGATTTAATACAGAAGTTTATTTATTTTCACTATCACTTAAGACAATTTCAGGTCTTTTCCTCCAACAACTGTCAAAACACAAGTTAAAATCATTTATTCGTCATCAATTATTAAAAGTAATATAAAACTCTTTGAATATTTTAAACATCAAGCATAAGTCTCTATACATCCCAAATTTGCCCTTGGGCATGGTTCTCTTGCCAATACACTTCAGGTGCACCCACTGAAGACAACAGTCACAGACCACAGAATCCATGTTGTTCAAGTCTTGCCTACACAGACGTCCTTGGTACGACGATAAACTACAGCCGCGTCCTGGGTAAGACGATAAATTACTTCCAGAGGCAAGGCCTCTGATCAGAAGGTTTTGAGGAGCGTGGAACCACCTCTTAATTGCTGGTGTTCCCAGGTCCACTCTGTCCTGGGTGGTAGCACCTGTTAAGGTCCCAGCTATGGGCAAATACTTAACCCAGAAACTGGGGTAAAAAACACTATGAAAGTTTAAAAATAGGTTTTAATGCCAGAAATGCTTTGCAAAAAATAAAAAAAATAAGCAATAAATTTTTGAAGAAAAAAAAAAACTATTACCAGCATTAGATTTTTGAAAAAAAAAATTTTTTTACCAACCATGTTTTAGAAGAAAAAATATTACCAGAAATAGATTTTTGACAAAACAAAATATTACCAGCAATAAATATTTTTCGGCATTAAATAACCCATTGAGGTTGATATGCCGTAAAACAAGATAAACCAAACCTGCCTACACAGCTTAGACAACCACTGCACTGACGATCTCGAATATAATATATTCTTAGTTCTAAAGTACTATTTATATTTACCGGCAAAATAGATTGTGTCTATTTTACCGGGACCAACAAAATAATCTATTCGTATTTTTAAAATGTTTTTTGACCCATTTGAACTCTTCTTCATGTAGCACTTTTTTTTTAAGTGAGAGTGCTTTTTTCCCATGCAAAAATAAAATAAAAAAATCGTAATCTCATTGTCCTCGGAAGTATGGCTTGAGCCTGTCAACAGGAAGTAGGGACATTGAATCTATCATTGCAACAGAAGTGCTTATCTGTGTTAAATTGTCTGAGGGCAATGAAATTGTACGTTTTCAGAATCTCACGCACACACACAGAAAACTGTCTGACTAATTGACCTGAATAAGTATAAAATTACAGCTACTTTTTTTTTGTATCCTGTTTCGGTGAGGATCGTAACAGACACAGTTTTTCAAGTCAAGTGTAATATCCACCGAATAAATAACACGTCGTTAATATCACAATCAAAGCGAACGAATATTTTCTTCAAATGGATATTCTCCGTTACTCGACTTGGATTTCATTTGCTGTGCATATAGATTTACGGTTTACTCATTCTGAAACATTGCTTTACGACAATCTTCAATATTGACGAAGAGTAAACGGCAATGATGATAAAAGTGAAAAAAAAAAATAGATAAAAAAAGCGACACAAATGAAAAACGGACTCTTTAAACAGCTTAAAATTAAACGCCCGTAGCTGTTTAATTTTAAGCTATTTAAAGTTAAATTTCTAATGAGAGGACAGTTGTTGTGTGTTTATTTACTTATGGTTCAGTTACTCTGGAACCGTCAAATGCACACCATTGATGTCAGTGGCTCTACCACAAACCCACCATTGGAGTCATATTAAGTAATAAAGGAATAGAGATTATTTTCTTCCAAGGATACAGGTATACAAAATAGATTATAAGATCAACTACAGTGTAACCCGGATATAAGAGAGTTGTCGGGACCGGAGAAGAAGTCTCTTATATCCGGTTTTGGTCTATTTTGTTTAGTTAAGTATGGCTCTAATTTGGGACCAGATAAAATTTCTCTTATATCCGGGTCTCTTATATCCGGGTTACACTGTACTAGTACAGTGTAACCCGGATATACATTATACTAGTACAGTGTAACCCGGATATAAGAGAAAACCGGATATAAGAGAGATTTTCTCTGGTCCCAAATTAGAGCCATACTTACCTAAACAAAATAGGCCAAACCCTGATATAAGAGAAACCCGGATATAAGAGACTTCTTCTCCGGTCCCGACAACTCTCTTATATGCGGGTTACACTGTAGATGGATATTTTTTTCCTATTTTTCTACTTGTTGCATTTTTACCGGTGTTATTATTGCTTAAATTCATCACGAAGAGACGAGAATTCAATGTAAATCATGTTTGTCGAATTTACCTCAGTCGTGTATAAAAGAGTTTTCAAAGGACTCGGCAGTTACATTCTGGAATTAAGATTTGGACCCGATTTGAAATTTTAAAAACAGATTGTTTTGTTTGGGGCGGAGGTGTCTTTAAGTTTAAAAAATCTGTGGTGGCGTAATTGAAACGTAAAATGGAATCTGTGAACTGAGTTCAGATTCTGATAGAAGCAGCTTCAGTTCAGTCCGTAGAAGGCTTATTTTGGGGCCAGATCTAACTCTTTTTTAATGCATCCCCCCTACCGGAAATTCCCATCTAGCTCTTTTTCTAATAAATATTCATTATTTCATAAATAAAAAAAAATAGTCATATGCTTGATTTACAGGGGCTAAATGCACCGAAAAGAATATTCTTGTTCCAAAAGAACTAAATTGACAATTCCCTTCCTTGCTATTATCTTTGAGAAAGACAATATATGGGAATGAATACTGGACAATCTTCTCAGAGATGAAGAAATCTGAAGCAACAGAAATGTGGTTCTGCAGAAAGACGCTGAGAATGCCACGAACCAAATATATGAGCAACGACGAAGTTCTAGAGACAATGAAAACAAAAAGGACTTATACTTAACACCAGGAAGATAATAACGTGGAAAGAGTCCTTGGAAAATTTGATATTCACAGGACAGATCGAAAGAGAGAGATAGAGGAAAACAACACATAGCCTACCTGACGAACCGTAGTGAATGGATGGAAGAGTAGTGTTTGGGAGAGATGGTCAAAAGGACAAAATTTATTGAGACCTACAAAAGTCAGAAAGTTGTAGTGAACCATAATCGGCAACATCCTGAACGGAAGAAGAAGAATAAGAAGAAGAAGGGCGAACTGAACTCTCAAGCCTTGGTTAGCAACCAGTCTAGGAGAAAGACAACTGTAAATGCAAAAGTATGAACAGGAAACCACTATGCTATCTTTCTTGAGGATAGTCATGACGATGCAGAGCTTGTAGATGTTAAAAAAAAAACAAAAAAAAACAGGAAACTTTAGAAGGCCATGATTATCTACGCCATGGAAAAAATTGCTGAGGTAAAATATTTCAGCTTGGGACATCCATATTTTATTATTCGAAGAATTAATCTTTGTAATTCCCTTTATGAATGTCTTAAAAGTAAACTGCAATGTCAAGGAATCCTATACATTTTAATTCCCAAATTCCAAAGTTTGTAAAAATCACAATTACTTTAAAGTTGTATGATTCAGTACTCGATGGTGGTCTAAGCAATTACAACCGGCTTTTCGTATCCGCGCATTTTGCATTTATTCATTAAACCAACCGCAGACCAAAAAGATCCAAAAAGCTAAACTTAAATTTCCCAGTGTTACGCTGAATCCATGTGAATAACATGAGGTGTAAGCATGCCTTCTCGTCATTTCATAGAACCTCAGTTCCATATGTTGTTTAAACATTGTTTATCTCGCTGTTTGTCTTATGCATACCCCCTTTGTTTTTACTCCGAAATTCTGAAAGGAAAATTTTTTTTTTTAAATTCGCCTTTTTTTTTTTTTTTTTTTTTTTTTTTTTTTTTTTACTAAAAAAAGAAATTTTATTAAAATCCATTAATTTGTTGATTTTTTGTAGACTTTTGAAATCGAGATTTTTTTTTTTTTTTGCTAAAAGACAATACAAATTATTACGTTGTGTTTGCAGATAAACGACTTTTCACGCTACCACTTTTCATAAATACCTCCGCTACGGTTTAAATAGTAGGGTAGACCGGGCTGTCCAGCATTGGTTGGCAACAAATCTAGAAGAATAATTGAATTCAAAACCTTTTGGGTGTGGAAAAACGTTTTTGCTACAGAAACCACAGACACAACGTTGAAAGCTTTGGCCCCATACACCTAAGTGGAGTCTACAAGACTGACAGTGAGGATTTTTATGGAGGCATATAAAAATGATTTCATTTTTATTCAGATAATTTTAATTTCAGCCTGAAACTCAATTCTACAAATTTGTTTCTCGAAAATCGAACTCGTTATCAATGGCCTTCCTATGCACGGCACAGCAATATTTGGATTTACACTAAGAGATTGTCATCTGTACTGAATTTACGTTTTTTATTCTTTTATATTGTTCTTAGGTAAAGAGTTCCCAAAAGGGGAGACAATGAATACAGCTAATGTCGTTTATTCTTGGTATATTGACGTTTCCCCAATCAATACAATCTTATCATTTTCAAGTCTAGGATTAATCGCTATCATTCTTACATAATCTCATAAACCTCACTTCCTGTCGTTACTCTTTACCTTGAGCGGCTCTTGAGCCTTGTATTAGATGAGTATCGGTAATAAAAAAAAGCCTAAAATACGATTTCTACTGTGAATTCAGTCTCCAGACTACAGAAAAGAAGTTGCTTGGAACTTTTTTGCCTAATAAATTATTTAATGTTTGATTTAATTTTCATCACCACATAACCTGGCCGTGCGTCTCGAAAAGGACCTCCAATCGGTTGGGAAATGGGGCAGGAATGTGGCTGGTCAACTTCAATGTCTCAACAACAAAACTGCTCTCTATTAATCACCACAGAGATCCTTCCCTGCCCTCTATTAGAATGTCTGACTCAACTCCACGAGAGCACCTCTCTGCGGCTGCTCGGTCTCACGTTGACTGCTGACCTGAGATGGAACAATTACATTGAGTCAATTGCTTCGTCCACCGCAAGGAAAATTTGCTCCCTGTGCCACGCTAGGAAATTTTTCTCCCCAGAATCGATCCTCCAGATCTACAAATCAACAATTCGCCCTTGCATGGAGTATTGCTGCCATATATGGTCTGGAGCCCCTTTTGTTTGCCTCGGGGTTCTTGATAGGCTCCAGAGGCGTATATGCAATATAATTGGCCCTGTTCTGGCATCTCGTCTACAGTCACTCTCTCACAGACGCGCCGTCGCCTCTCTGTCTTTTTTACAAATACTTTCATGGCAATTGCTCCGAGGAACTGCATTCGCTGGTTCCCAGACTTCATGAGTTCAAACGCCCTACGATGCTGGCATCCCGCTCTCACCTCTTCACTGTCGAAACTCCTAAATGTAGCCGTCTCTTCTACTCTAATAGCTTCATGTCTCGCACCTCTCGCCTGTGGAACTCCCTTCCCTATTCAAGTTTCCCTGAGAGCTATAATCCCCAACTATTCAAATGTAATGTCAATCGACATCTCCAGATGCCTTGATCTATCCACTATCCTTCTCCTCATCCTTTCCTCTATCACCCCTATCTGATCTTGCATCAAATCTTCTGTAACCCCTTGCGTCCTAGTGGCTTCTCGCCTTGCTTGGGGTGAAACGCCTAAAAAAAAAAAAAAAAAAAAAGAAAGAGAAAAAAAGAGCACACCCACACACTAATTGGGTAATAATTTGACTTCCGTTTAAAATCAAATGATGTGATGTTTGGAATGCGCGTCTGCTGTGTTCAAATCTTATAACTGAGACGGATATATTTTTTGCCCCTCCGCGCACAAAAAAAATTCGATAAAATATCATACAAATATAGATAAATATAAATAGATTATATTATGTGAAATTAAACGAAAAAAAATGGAAAAAGTATTTCTGATTAATTAATTTATTCTAATTTGTTAATCAGACATTTTTAGTGGATACCCATATTTCAGTAGACGCCCCGTTTTATTTAATCAGTATTTATTTCATGTAACGGACTGCGTACTTGAGAAAAAGAAAATGTACACTTCGACAGGATTTGAACCTGCACGCCCCTTTGACACTGTCTGATCCGGTATGCTGTTACCGCTCGGCTACGAAGACCTTCACTTTATTAAGTTTTCTCGGGTACGCAGGCATGTAGATGAAATAAATACTGTTTAAAATAAACAGAGCCTTTTCCGAAGAACATTGGAATATCTCTTGGGTATTACAGCAAAATGGCTGTCAGCCTCTTTCAATCGCCTGGCCGGTAACAGAGATACGTAAAATGTCTACAAGAATTTTTCCCGGCCACAGTGTGATTCTTAGAAAGATATTCTTGAAGTGAAATTCCCAAAATATCAATGTAGCTCCAAAAACGAGATGATGATAAGAAAAATATATGCCGGTTCCATATTTATGATATATTGACTGCCGAGCAGGTTTTTAATCATTTCAGTTTGTTGCTGAGATTGTTGAGTACCACCCCCCACCCACTGATGCCAGTGTTTGGAAGTTCGAGTACAGTTAAAAGCCGTGGTTCCGAAAGCTGATTTTCTGAGCAAACACGTATACCCTATATAGAAAACTGGCATAATACAATCTTCCTACCGCCATGTAGTCTTGTAGAAAGTTTATTGAACATCATTATCAAGTGCCTCACCGTCGAGTAGTGTTTAGCTTGCTTGCCTCAGCGAGCCATTATTCCTGTAGTGAGTTCGATCCGCGTCGTGTACACCACACCTGTGTCGTATTAAGTCTAAGCTTAGTGGATTTGAATATGATTAGAATGGTATGCTTGTAGGAAAACTAGTCGCTGAGGCAGTTGCACATTTTCCAACACTGACAGGCGACAGTTTCCAATATAAATTTCGAATACGAAGCTAAGCGAACCCTCTCCAGTTAGACGATTGCTGCAACATAATCTGCTTATATACCATATATGAGGTACATAAGATGCAGTTTAAAAAAAAATAGCCCTGCGTTTTATATGTAAAGTTGAATTTTACGGTGGTTTTTAAAGAGTTAATTTATACTCTGCGTAGATCATCGGACAAAATGAAACTATAAATAAGCGTTAAATACTTATTTTGAGGGCTAAATCTTCAGCTTGACTTAAATTCAGAACTGGTTATTTACTTACTTGGTTTAGTCTGGCACAAGGACAAAACAATGAGGCCGAACTCATTACACTTATCAAATTGCTCTGCGACACGAGCTTAAGATGATCAAAGTTCTCTTGCTAGCGTAGAGAGTTCATTCCTCATAGAGTGCCTCTTGTCTCAGGCTAAATAAATATCTTGTTTAAATGGTTTTCATTTAGCGTCACACTAGACCAACCTGTAATCTGATAGGCTTTTTCAATATATCAAACATCATATTGACATTTCTAATGACTTTTCTATACGCCCAACAAATGAATGCTTTATCAACTCAAAATATGTTAACAATGACATTCAAAACGTTTGCTCATTACAGACCATATTGTTCGAGGCTAAGATAGCTACTATTTTAATAAATTATAAATGCAGTTTTCCTATTTTTTAAATAAAACTAGCTGTTTAGCTAACCTATGATATCAGTGTTTACACTATCGTATCTACAGTGTAATAAGTGGGACACATGCCATGGGCGCTACTTGAGTGGGTGTCACAACGCCACGGAACACTGAACAAATAATCTGTAGTGTAATATTCATTAATTAAGCATTAAAGCAGTGGTTGCCAATCGGTGTGGCGGAAGAGGATAGCAGGTGAGGCGGAAATAGATAGCAGGTGAGGCGGAAGTAGATAGCAGGTAAGTGGAATTATTGAAAGGCAACCAAAGATTTAGAAACAGATTCATATGCCAAAAATAAATATGATTTCAAAATTTAAAATATTATTATGGATTACTTGCAATTTCATGCATGAGTTTCAGTATAAATAGTTATAAATAATTATTGAGCGATTTTATCATTGTGATATTTTTGCATTAATATATTTATTAAAAAATGACCGGTTGTATTACATTTTTATAGAAAAATGACAATCAATACAGCACTAAAGTATAAAAATACATTTATAGTAAAATTACCAGCAGTACATTTTATCATCTACAAACTATATATCTAAAAAAATACGAATGTGTTGAAAGTACAGAATTATGTACAAAATATCTGTAGTTGAAGCCATAAAATTGGGAATAAAACCTTTAAATTTCGGCATTAAATAGCCCATAGATGTTGATATGCCGCTAAACAAAAACAACCAAATTTTTTAACTACTTTGGACTTTGGTTGGATACCTGATGATTAGATAGGGGCCTTTTCTTGAGTGCCACTTTCTATAAATATGCTTTTGATTATTAGGGTTTATGCGGCAAATGAGTCAGCATTTGCATATTTTATATTTTCTGATTCATGTTGCTTACAATCGCAGAATGTAATACAACCAGAGTTTTGCGTTTTTGTTATTTTTTTTTAAACAGTAAAGATGAAATGGAAACACAATCAAAATTATCTTTATTATCATTACAACCCTTGAAAGGGTCACGGCTTACCGATTTTAATTTTATGATGAATCATAATTCTTAATGATCGAATAAGCTCCTTACGAGGAATTGTCACTGTTTCTGATTCTTCCACTCTCAGTAATCCCTTGTGTCTTAGTGGCTTTACTGCCTTGCTTGGGGTGAACTTGATAAAAAAATAACTATAATAATTGAAACTCTAGGTAGAACAAACTATAAGATAAAATAAGATACTGAGAAAACCATTAGCAAAATCATGGCAGCCCTTGTTTACAAGACATTTTGAAAAAAAAATAGTGTGCACTGTAAGGAATTGCTCTTATACTCAGGAGAGTATTAATAATGTAAAAATAAAATGTACATTTTAAGTATCATTTAACATCAGAATTTGTGTAAACAGAATGCATATATTTACTGCCTTGCCTTAACCTAGGTCTCGGGTAATGGCCCGCTAAGTGATTGTAGAAAAAAAAAGGAAGGAGATAATAATAATGGCTGACTATGCTGAGTCTAATAAATATGCGTAATACTGCTACTAATAATACTAGTCGTATAAAACAAAAACAAATATGGCGCCGAGAAAATCATAGGATGATTTAAAACTAGTTTAAAAGGTTAAATTTGATTACGCATATATTAAGTTCTCATAGTTCAGCTGAAAACAGAATCGGGTGTATTCAACTAGGTCTGCCAGAATCAAAATGGAAGTGGTTTCGAATCTCACCGAGAGATTATCCTTCGTTTTTTAATCCACGCTGCCAAATCACTGTTGTAGGTTAACGTCCCAAGTAAAAAAAAAAAAAATGCAATAAATAGTAATAAAAAAACAATTAAGAAAGAGCATGTGGCGTGACGGTTATTGACAAGGAAAATGGAATCGTTGAGTTGAATTCAAGTTTCGTCCTTGTCTGTTGCATTTACTTTTGTATTAATGCCATTAAGAAAGGTAAGAATCGACCTCTTCTTCACCGAGCCTTGGGTTAAATAACAGAGTAGACTGGGTTTTCTAACCTACGATTACATCCAGTTTAGGAGAGAGAAAGCTTTGAATTCCAAGATGTCGAAAGAAGCTACGGAAAACAATTTCGTCTTTCGCGGGAAGATAGCAATACACAAATAAAGAAGAGGAATATGTGGAGAGCCACTATCCAAAGGAATATAGCATTAAAAAGAAAAAGTTGAAAGTGAATACTAGTCAAAATGACTGTCTATATTTCTGAGCTGATGTATTGTAATTATTTACACTATTTACATTGTCAGTGGATGAACACGATGGTTGAAGTAATCCAGTAACTCAAAGAGTTGTGAGTTCAATACCTGGCCACAGGAGATGTGAACAAAAACTTAGGGAGTTGAGCTACTAACAGGAAATAACTGAAACCGAGATACCGTGAAGAGCCATGGCACGTGGAACTAGAACAATATACTCCGGTGGACGAAATAAAGGGTTTGGTCCGAATCCCATAGCTGAGAGTGGATTGATACCTTTCCCAAAGGTATTTACCCGTAAGCGAATATAACGAATCCAACAGGAATTAAAACTCAGCTCTCCGATTAACAATTCCAAGTCATTATCTATTACACCACACGCACATCCAAACTTACAGCATCTGGTATTCCTAAGTGTTCACCCTTCTTGGTACTGACCAAACTCGACATTGCTTAACTTCGGTGATCGTATAAGAACGTGATGTGCCCGTAATCGAGAAATCTTTTATATAGATAATGAGGAAGGAGGGTTTGGAGGATTTAACACTCACAGGACCCAATGAATGATAAGAAGGAAACCCTGAATAACCTATCTAACGTGTTTATGTAAAGGAATGACATAGCGGGAAAAACAGTAAACTGTGGAGGGCCATGATTGCCCACGTCCTGAAGGGACACGGTACATAAAAGAAACTAGTTTTACTAGTTTACATATACGATTGGATACATATGAAAGTTTTCCTGGTGATTTCAATGAGGTGTAGAGCAGTGGCCGTCCGATATAGAGGTTCGATTTTACTATACGCATTGAGTTTATTTACAGACGCCAAACAAGATACGATATAATTCAAATTATACTTTTTAATTCACTTAGATAGACACATTGATGAAAAATATAATTTGCTACCTTTTTTAACTTATCTCTCTTGTTATAAATATTACCCTGTAGATTTAATGCGCATGCAATGTGGATATGTGAGTGGTGTAACGGAAAATGGACTCGGCATGAGAAGTTCAATTTCCGGCCTAATCTTGCGATTGCATTCGCATAAATATCCTTGAGAAAACCATGAATTCATATCTTCTCCATCCAGCTATAGGTTAAATAGTTCGGTAGACTTGACTCTCTAGCCTTAGGGAGGAGGGCAAGCAGTGTAAGAGAAGGAAAACTGAATTCCAAACCGTAGAGAAAGCAACGGGAAACTACTCCACTACCTTGTTCAAGAAAGCATGAAATTTCAGAGATAATAAAAGAGGACTCTATGGAGGGCCATGATTGCCTGAATCTTGAGTGTACGTGGTTTTCTTTTTACTGTTTTTCGCGACATTGGATAAAACTGGAAAAAGATTGAGAAGAACTGCTCTAAGAATCTATTTTTACTTTTTTAAAATTATCACGACCTCGTTGTAGAAATTGGCGCCAACCATTAAAAACATTAAGCATAAAAACAAGAGTAGATAGGTTTGACTATCGTCCGGTTCACACTACTCCTCTCTCTTTTGAACAGGAGTAGAGGTTTATCTATTGTTTCCTGTTTAGAACTGGTTGTCCGATTTCTTCTAAAGTTTGTTCATTCTCTTTCTCTTCCAGCAAAACCTTGCATCTTAGTGGCATTATCGCCTTGCAAACATACTCAATATATTTTATAAATAAAATGAAAAAGAACGACACAATAACACGATTTGACAAGTCATGGTATTTAAAAAAAAATCTAAAATGATACGCGAAGACACGATATTTGAAAATGATGATACAGATATGATGCAAAAGCAAAACTCTGATAATGTCTTATAAAACCGAAAGTACGCAAGAATTGCACAATTTCAATTTACATTTAAATATATACCGGAAACCCGAAAAAAGGTTCGGAATATTGAAAAAAATAAATATATAAAAATAAAAAAAATATATACTAAACTCAAAGACTAACCCAAACACCCCGACCGGGTGGAGCCTGGTTGTGGCCCCCTAGCGGTGCTTTGTGACCCTCGCTATCATATCACTATTTGATTTTTTTCCTACCTACATTTATATGTCACAAATTAAACTAAGCACAATTCACTATTAAGGGATGAAAGATTTTCGCAGATTTTGACATTATTCTGAAGTCTTATTTTTTTTATCAAATTTGTGATTTGTCTTTTTGCTCATGCTAAGTTTCGAAAAAAGCACTAATTTTTATCCATAATGTTGAATGTGCTAAAATTATTTAACTTTCTAACAAGAACAATTTCAAGCTGATGTTAGAAATTGCCGCAAAACATTGTTGATTTATTTAAGATGGAATGATTTATTATATGTTTTTAATTCGCATTTAGATATATTGTATTTATTTTCATTTTCTTCTAGTTGTTCACCTGTTCATTGAGCCCCACCTATTCGCGTTTCAGCATTCGGGGTTTCACACATTCGCAGATTTTTCTTTAGAACATATGTACTTGTTATTCGCGGAAACCCCGAATATTCGCATGTTTTTCTGAAGAACATATGTACAAATTATTCGCTGAGAATTTTCTCGATTCGCGTATTTTTTCGATAGAATATATTTAATTTTTTTTGTATTATTTTCCTGTTATTTAAGTGACTTAAAACATAACAGTCCATTTTTATGGTAAAATTGATAGAATTGTACATCTTCATTGTAAAAACACAAACGCAAAAACATGTGTAGTGCTTGGGCTTTGTTCTTAGGTTAAGGGATGGGGCTAGGGTCTTAAAAGTGGCTTATACTAAGTCTGGGGCATCATCACAGTTCTGTTTTTAGAAAATGTTTTAAACTTTATATTTTATGTCTTGTTAGGCATGTTTTATACAGTATTTACAATGGTTGTATCGATCTAAGCGTAATTAGAATAGTTATTGTACGTATGAAAGAAAATTTACGCTAAGTGTATGGTCACCAATACTATTTTTCAAAAATGTTTTTAAAAGGGTCTGAAATGTTTCTTAAGTGTTTAGGATGAAAGTTTAAGGCATATGGGGTTTTAACAATCAAAATAGGTACTTATAAGCACATTTTGTTTGGAGTGGGGTTACAAGTATTCGCGGATTCTAACTATTAGCGGCCGGTTCTGGTCCCTAACCCCCGCAAATACGGGGGACTCACTGTATTGTATATAATCCATTATTGCACATAATTAGGTTACAATAAAATTTGTATTTTATATGAATACTACCTTATGAAAATTGAGATGTAATAGAGTAGGGGGGCTCCGTATCCGAGATTCAGAGGTGCACGAGACCATTGTACCGGTCCTGGGTGTTAGCTGCGCGCTCATTTCCGTTGAACGTTAAAATTGCCGCAAATACAGTTTGGAAACTCTCTAATACAACCATATTCCTTTCTTGCAAACCTTAATAAAAACTTGTCTCAGATTTTACTTCTCTTTAGCACGAGTGAGTAATTTTTTAGGTTACGGGTCAATGGATTAATGGCCTAGTGGATTAAAGCGTTGATTCGTGAATTTGATGACAGTAATTATAAGTTCAATCTCTGTGTCGAACTGTGTTTAATTGGACTCAGTGGAAAATGGGCAAGCAATAACTGAGCAGTACTAAAAATAAGAACGAGACGAGATACCCCTACACATGGTCAGCGGAACGAGAGTTGGGAGGAGTGAAAAAAGAAGAAAATGCGAAGCTCGTTCGGCAAGAGTCGGAAGGAGGGAGAAAGAAGGGGAAATGTAAAGCTCTTTTGGAAGAAGTTGGAAGGACAGAAGAAAGAAGATTGAAGGGGGAAAATGAGATGATAAAAATGGGATGTCTCTTTCTCGTATCAAGCAGCAGTTTTTTTACGGTTGTTGAAGAACCAATGGAGAAACAAAAAGAAGAAAAACTTATGTATGTTTACAGAAAAAAGGACTACACAGCGTATCATTAAAACATAAGCTGACGAAGTTTCTTCTTCCTACCTTCATTCCTTCACATTTGGCCTTGTGTCTTTGTAAGCTAATCTTTAGAAATATTAATATCTACGATGACATTCAGTGTCAGGAAATTCTATCGACTGGAAAACTTAAAAAAAGATTCACTTGTTTGCTAATCCTTTGTATAATGGATAATCTCATTGTTAATAAGATTGACTATCTTTAGCTCAGTATTAGCCATGCACAAAATATTTCAAATGCATTCGTGTATAATGCGTGATTGTGTTACGGGGTCACAGTTAACGAAATAGTCATTAATAGGGTTTTTTTTTTTATAAAGAAAGCCTTGTGTTGATTTTCTTTTTCTACCAATAAAACTCAAGTCTGGTCTCGCAAACGAATATCAGCTTAACAAATATAGGTACAATCGTCCTCTTTATTCACATAGAATACATTCCAACCCGCGGATAACTGAAACCATGGATTGTAATCCGATTCTATATATATTTTATCGATACATACAAAACTATGTAAAATTTAATTAATAAATAAGACGAAATAAAAGATAAGCAGCAATAAGTAATAAGACAGAAAAATTATATTAATATTCAGTAATATGTGACGGATAGATTTTTTTCTTACCGTAGCTCATAATTGTTATAATTGCCCTATTTTACAAAAACGGACAGCAAATCAAAAGGTAATATTTTTTTAATGTATTGCGGGTAATGATGTATTGCTAGCAATAATTTTTTCCTAAAACATTTATTGCTGATAATAGATTTTTCAAAGTATTTGTGCTCTTAAAACCTATTTTACACTTTCCTAGTTTTTTGACCACAATTTGGGGATTAATTACTGGCCCCTAGCTGGGACCCTAGCAGGTGCTAACAACAAGGGTCAGAGTGGACCTGGGAAAACCAGCAATTAAGAGGTGAATCCCCGTTCCTCAAAACATGCCCCTCAGAGGCATTGCTGTTGGATGTAGCTTATCATACCCAGGACGCAGAATGTAGTTTATCGTCTTACCCAAGACGTTAGTTTTTAGATTGTGGTAAATATAAAGTTATTCTTGTAAATAAACAATCTAATTAATAGTGTTTAATATTTTGTTGCTAACTCTCAAGAACAAACATGTCTAAATTCAATTTCATATTATGTTTAGTTTTAATTCCAATTCTAATCCTTGCTTTTTAAAATGATAATCATTGCCGGAGGTAGTTTTAAAAAAAAGCGGTGTCATGGGAAAAACCGTCCTTTTGATTGTACGTCTTATTTTGGGCACGTTTATCCATGTTTGCCGAATTTATGAATTACTTTATTTCTGGGGTTGATCGTGGGTGACTGAAACTGTCCGCAGACATCAAAACCGGATAAGGAGAGATTAATCTACTTCATTAGAAAAGCCATAATTTCCAGGCATTCACTGCGAATCTAACTCACAGTGACATTTATCAGAAATTGTCCAGCATGCACTACCATATAAGAGAAGGACTGGCATTACGTAGAAGCAAATCAAAGAGGGCTAAACTAGCAACATTTTCCTGTTTCTTAATACTTAGTTTAGCTTTTGAAAGGCATCTTACACCATAATTCACCTCCGGATTTCTCAGACTTTCCATTTCTGTTATCAGAATTCACAGGTCATTAAGTTTCTTGTCTGCTTATTTTGATCAATGTGTGTGCGTTTGTGTGTTAATGCATATGTTTGTGAGTGTATGTGTGTATTATGTGCATGTGTATAATCGACTCAAGGAATTTGCAGTAAATTAGTATTTCGCTGAGGGTTCTGTGATTGTATGTTTACATATGCATTGTGTGTGTGTGTGTGTGTGTGTGTGTGTGTGTGTGCGTAAGAGAGAAAAAGGATATCCGTCGGTAGAGAGAGATTAAGTGGTTGATATTTACTCTTCATCACTGCCTGAAACAAAACGCGCGACACAGAAATTTATTACGACAGTCATATCTGGGGACATAAAAAACGTTCCCACCTGTTCCCGCATTTAGGGCGATGTAGGGATGCTACTGACTACAAGTGACTTTTTGCTCTCAGGTTCAAAATCTAAAGACTGAATGACCAAAGAAGAAGGCCAGCATGTATCAGAATTGACAGGAGTCCCGTGACCAATTAGGTTTGTAAAAGCACCGCATGTACTGCCGCCGTAGCCTGACTTTTTTCCCTACCTCCCATTTCCTGCCAAAAGAGCTTCACATTTTCTTCTTTCTCTCCTCATTCCAACACCTGCCAAAAGAGCTTCACATTTTCTTCTTTCTCTCCTCATTCCAACACCTGCCAAAAGAGCTTCAAATTTTCTCCTTCTTTCTCCCCTCCTTCGAATACCTGCCAAAAGAGCTTCACATTTTCTGCTTCTTTCTCTCCTCATTCCAACACCTCCAAAAAGCTTTACATTTTCCCTGTATTCAGTTTTCTTTCTCGAACCAAGGCTATAGGACCCACTCTGTAACGCTATTTATCCATAGGTGGGGGGAGAAGAGATGCATTCATACCTTTCTCAAGGGCATTTGCGGGCAATTAAATGTGACGAACTCGACTGTAATTCGAACTCGGATCTCCGAATTCTCATTCCGAGGTGCTATCCATTACGCTTGTAGCAAAAAGATGAAATCTGAACATTGTTTGAAATCAAAAATCGTAAAAGCTCATCTGAATATCGAAACTACCAGATCGTCATTCTGCGGTTGTTAGTATGCTCGTCCTTCTCGCTTGTGATATTCTCTCACACTCAGTAATCCTTTGCGTCTTAGTGGTTTTATTGCCTTACTTGGGGTGTAATGATTAAAAAATAAATTTCAAGATAAGGACTTACACGAGAATAGTTCGAAACAAAAATTTTACTTTTGAAATGGATATATATAACCATATGTTCTATGCTAACAGTTTCTTCTATCACACTTCCCGCTTGTGAAGCTCTCTTCCGGCTTCATGCGTTGCAGTTCTTTTGATCTTCAAAATTTAAATGCAGTGTCAATCGTTATCTTCTGTCTGTTTTATTTTTTTCTCTCTTTAATAATGTTTTCTTTGCCTCATATTTTCTCACATTCAGTAACCCCCCCTCCTTGCGTCTTAGTGACTTTATTGCCTTGCTTTGGGATGAAATGGTTATAAAATAAAAAGCTTGTCGAACTCGTATTCATTTTCTTTGAAAGAGGTTCTTTTGCTTGAAGTTTACCGATTTGGCTACAAAACTCGTCGGAAGCTTTTCGATTTGTACTCTTGCTGGTGTTCATCGAATGAAGATATGCGAGTTACGATTAAAATCAACAGAAAAACGGTTAAATAAATACTAATAAAAATAATAATAATTGACTGTTGTGATGTGAGGTCTGGAAAGACACAACACTTAACTCGACAGAGTCAGACGTGATAGTAGTATCCAATACTCAGCTAGACAAGTCACTGCAATAGAATTATCTTCGATATTTACCCAAGATCTTAGGATGTGGCCCAAGGCCGTTTTTTTTTTTTTTTTACCTGGGGTGATCCGAGTCAGTAGACTTGGGAAAAAATTACCCGTAGACCCCCATATACATGTGATCGGATAGCTGTCTACCTCCCCAGACGAGACTCTACATCCTCGGCACTATCTCCTCTTAGTATTATCTTCTCTTTCTAGACAACTAATCATGTATAGATGAGTCCATTTATGACAGTAAGGAGTGTAACTGACTTGCCACAACATTGATAATGCTCAACGTAAAACGTTCGAATACTATTACATCTTGTGCAAATACTATCCTTTGTCATATTAAAGAGTTACGTGTTTTAATTCGTTATGACAAATGGATTTTAAGCTTGGATTTTTGGCACGTTGTCGCATAGCCAATTGCCTTGACAAGTACAAAAAAATATTGTCTCGAGGCAAAACACGACCCTCGACAGTTAGTAAATACGTGTCGAAGGGTAATTTTTAATGCAGAGTTTTCGATCCTCACTTGGAGAATTATTACATTGATTTTATGTTAAACTAAATTATGCTGAGTCGATAAATACATTGGCTACAATTAATGCAACAAAGGTGTCTCCTAAAAAGTGTTTACTTTCTCTGAATTAAAAAAAAATGTTTAATATCTCCGTTGATCGATAGAAATACCTATTAAATTCGATACTGAAATCAAATCTGGAAAGTCTATGGAAAAACGTAAAAGCATTTGCTTATGTGATATTTACAGTAAAAAGATTATCCGTGCTTGCGTGTGTCTCCTTGAAACGCCAAAATATAATATAAAGTTGTTTAGACGCGTGTGCGTGAAAACATTACGTAAAACTTTCCCATCAAATAAATATAATTTATCACACATATTTAACGAGTCTTATATTTTACCCAAGTTAATGGTACTTTTTCATTGCTGATAACTAATGTGTATATTATGTAAAACTTTCATATCAAATAAATATAATTTATCATTGATATTTAACAGCATGTGTCTTATATCTTTCGCACTCAGTGACCCCCTTGCGTCTTAAGGTCTTTATTGCCTTGCTTGAGGTGAAATGATTAAAAAGAAATTGTTAAAAATAAATGTTTTTTGTTATATATTTGGTATCTGATCTTTTGTGCAACTGTTACGTCGATAGCTTGTTAACTTCATAATTATTCAAATAAAGTCAATTTATAACAGACGCACCTTGACAAAAAAATCTATTTACATGAAAACAACTTTCTGTTTAAACTAACGCCTTCCTTTTTTCTTTTCTCTTTTTTTTTTTTTTTTTTTTCACATATTGAAGATTTTACTTAAAGTTTATATTTTCTTGATTTCAAACTAAATCATAGAAATTTTCCAACATTTCTTCTTCCATTTCTTTCAATGAAAGTTTTACGTTCTAAAATTTTACTTTACTAGTTGTACCCGGGTAAATGTCAGTTTTCCCATTCTTATTTTGAGGTGTCATAACATTTAATAAAAAAAAAACGCACCTTGCAATTACATAAAAGACCCGAGGAAATAAATATTTGAGATAAACAACTTTAACAAATATATTGCAATAAAAAACATAGGTATGAATGCAAGTTACTATTTAAAGAAGTAAGAGGGTACAAATGAAAATATTTTAAATTGACAAGTTTTTCTATTTTATTGAAGATGTTAAACATGTGAAAGTATTAGTGGCTCCTCTATCTTCTCTTTCTTTCGTTTTTTCTTTCAATAACCGAAATCAAACAGCGTTTCTGATATGTCCTTTTCGTGTTTCCAAAAACGGAAGGATCTATTATTTACAAGGTATTGACAGAATGTAACATACGCGATAACTAAAAAAAACAAGCAGTATTATAATCCGATAGTTATAATTTAGTGATATGGAAAACAGACGGCGTCAGTTAAACTGACTCCAGGAGGATATGGATTAAAATTCTACTAAAATTCCACTAATTAATGGAATTTAGTTAAATTTTCGGTATTTCCATTGATTAATGAAAGAAATTTAAATTTTAATAATAACAAAAGGTCGTAACTTCACAATATCGTAAGTCGGGGGTGTTTTATACTTTTATTGAACATGGACACCAGCACTAAAGATTAACAAAAAATATACTAGTGTTCTACATACCATGGGCACGTTATTAAGTATCAATCATTAAAAGAATCATGGATAGTAGGGTGATTTTTAAAGTAATGTGAATATGTTGCTATGGAATACAAAATAAGTCTTGTGCATATTGTAGATATTTGTGAAGTGCACAGTAACAATCAAAATGAAAAATATGCAAATATTTGAGGACATAAATCAACAAGTGTATAGTGAAATCCGTTTTATTACAATTGTGAGCTGCTTGTTCTTTTGACTAATGATCTAGTCAAGTGGAAAGATATAGAAAATACAGCTCAAATTTCTTTGGTTACGATTGAGAGATATCGGTTTATTAGCAGCCATATTGTGGAAGTAAGAGAAAGAAGAGTCGAACAAAAGATGAAGTCTCTTTTTTTCTATAATGTTCTGAGTTGAACAAGGAACAAGTTCTTTTTATGACAATATGTATGACCACTTTCAGCAACGGGGTTCCGGATTCAAAGAGTGGGTATGTTGCAATGGGAACGTTTGAGAGGAGCTTGTGGCCTTTTCTTTTTTTTTTTTTCTTTTTTTTTTTGTTTGTTAATGTTACCCTAGTCTAGTGATAGAGTGTCGCGCGTACAATTGAAATCGATTCGGTTATGTGCGAGATATTTTATTCAAACTGATAATGCAGAATGAAGAGAAACAAAGATGTCGAACAAAGTGAGAGGTTTCTCTTTTTCAAATGTTGTTTTTAAAATAGATAGATTATAAGTATATAATCATATAATGAATCATATGGGCATGTAGTTAGAATGTTCGCTTTCCGACCCGGTTTCGAATCTCAACATGGTCGATTTTCTCAGGAAAGTGACTTCTTTCTGATATCGGAGATTGGGGGAGGCGATCCCAACATGAGGCACCTTTGGAAAGTGCTTGAAAACCATACCACGGTTTGACCTTGTGATAGAAATTGAACAGATGGAAATGTATGAGAACCGTTGAAGGGTGAGCTAGCATGAAGTCACAAATTGATCAGCAACCTGGCTGTTGATCACACCATATAATGATCTCTCTCTCCCAGAAACTCTATGGTCCTTTCAGCATAGTTGAGCTCTGTGGGTGCTTAACAAATACAAATGTGTCTGAGCGTGCGTCTGCCTCAGGGATTGGCTAGCTGCCCTAGTAGACAGGCATCCTCGGATATGAGTGGCCAGCCATAATAATCACATTCTGTATACAAATATATTAAAACAAATGGGAACGAAGGAAATGGATAACAAAATCACGTGATAAAAATATAGCAAAAAAGAAATAACAAAACAAAGCTCACCAGTTATTGCTCCTCACTATTCAGAGCTCAATCGAGGACAAAACCAGTCCACAACGACTAAAAAAACAGAGAGGAGAAAATTTCGATACCACAACCATTGCTTCTGCTTGCAGGGAGAATGGTGCTTAAATTTAATAGGCAGAGTCTCAAGCAATTTCAATGGTGATCCGAGTGTGTTCTGCTATCGTGAAAAAATCCATGGTCAAAGCGAAATCGGATTTTGTATTAGGTGATCTGCAATCGCAGAACCAGAAGTATTGACAAGCGATGGCAAATTTTCAAACTATTCGTTTCCTAGGTGGTACGTGCTGACCTTCGATGTATAATCGGATTCTTCTTTTATGTGCCGTGTCCCTTGTTGACGTAGGCGATCATGTTTCCTCATTACGTGCTTCAGAAATTTCAATTGTCTGTTAAGTATAAGTTTCCTTTTTGTTTCCATTCTCTCCAAGACCTTGACTTTGTTCCATGGTATCCTCAGCATCTTTCTGTGGAACTACATTTTTGTTGCTTCGAGTCTCTTCTTCATCTTTGAGGAAATTTTCCAGCATTCGCTGACATAGAGGACAGATATCACGTGAGAGTTTAATACTCTTTTCTTATTTGTTTCCAACGAATTTTTTATGTCTCTTAATACTCTGCTTAGCTTTTAGAATGCATTTTTGACCATCCCAATACGTCTTCGGATCTCAGTTTCACATTTTCCGTACTCTGTTAGAGCACTTACTATTTCTGCCAAATTGCTTGACTACTTCTGACTGTATAGAAAAAACATACAACAAAGCAAACGCCCGAGCAGGAATTACGCCCTTTTTTGTACCCATTGGAAACGTTTCATATGCTCTATAGTCAAAGTTTCAAATTCATAAAGTG
>OZ010583.1:19860378-19895378 GCA_963932145.1 Acanthosepion lycidas | reverse complement strand
ATATATATAAAATATATATATATATATATAAAATATATATATATATATATATAAATATATATATATAAATATATATATATAAAATATATATATGTAAAATATATATATGTAAAATATATATATGTGTGTGTGTGTAAGTGCGTGCGCGCCCGCGCGATTTACGTATTTAGGCGCACGAGAGTAAAAAAAAAAAAGCTGAGTATGAAGGAGAAAAATGTAGATAATTCAGGTAAAAATCGCAAGGCCTCACCAGAAGCGTTTCTGATATACATTAGTGAAATTATCATACTTTGATCCAATGCCACCTGGGCACCCGCCAAAATACCGGGCCATCTCAACAACTATGATTAAAACCGCTTGAACTCTTTGCACTCTTTCCTTCTTTTTCTCTTTTTCACACTTTACGCATTTTCACCTCATTTTTCTTCGTATTCTGATGCACACTTTTAAGCTTAAATTCTCTTTATTACCTTCCTTATTCGCGCTCTTTTTCTTCTGTTTTCTCCCTTCTACATAATATCTTTCTGTCTCTTTTTCTTTTCTCTCTCCATCCCTTTGTTTTCTACTTTCCTACTTCGATATATATTTTCACCTCATTGTTTATTACACTATCTCTCTCACTTTCACTCTTTATCTCATCTTTCTTATATATAGAACATCACAAACGCATCTTTATCTTCATACTGACATCCGTCTGTGCATCTATCTACTGACATTTATCTACCCCTATTTCTCAACACATATCTATTGAAAAACTATCTGGCTGTTGACACCTATCTAGATATCTATCTAATGACATCTATCTACACCTATCTTTATTCTATCGACACCTATCTATCTATAGAAACCTATCTGTCTATCGACAACTATCTATCTATCTACCTGTCTATCTATCGACAACTATCTATCTATCTATCTATCGAAAACTATATATCTATCTATATATATCTATCTATGGACACCTATCTACCTATCTGTATTAATACTGATACCTATTTATCTACAGTTATAATATCTTTTTTTTTATTTAGGTAGCTAGCTATATTTATACTGGCATCAATCAACCTATCTCTATTTATACTGACATCTATCTGTCTGTCTCTCTGTCTCTTTCTATATATATTTATACTGACATCTGTTTCTCTGGACGCCTATTTTTGCCTTTTCTATTCACACAAATATATATTTATTCGTCATATCACATAAACGTCTATCTGCACTCGTGGCTAAGTACGACCATCACATTAAAATGGAAGTATATTTCTAACTTCCTAAACATCTTAGTCTACCTACATCAATCTGTATCTATTTATATATTTTCGTGTAAAATTAGAATCTTTTAAGAGAGATATATCGGGTGCTCCCCACACACACACACACACACTACAGCAAGTGGTGTACAGCTGTAGCAATTAAAATATTCAAAGTGAAATGTGATATCAAAATTTAAGTCGGAAAGCTTAACTAAAGCTATATTTAAAAAAAAAATTAAATGGTCCAGAAAATAGAATATTAGAAATGTGTAAATGTTTTATAAATCACTAAAACACTAACCATGGGTATATAGTACCCAGCGCAAATTTTCCTATTTTTAATTACAATTTTCAGTACCTGATTTTCTTACCTAAATAATGTTTTTCAGTTCCTATTAATGTTAACTCAAAGTACAAAGTTTGAAGTGCCTGCATGTAAAATATTTCAAATAAAGGTTTATATTTAATATTTTTTTTGATATTTTCAAAATCGGGTATGATATACCCATGGTTAGTAGTGGTGTAACTTTAATTGATGGTTAGTGTTCTAGGGTTAAAATTTGCCATATTTATGCTTAATATCGGAGAAAGCGTTTATGAATATAGACAGCGGAGATATAGGAATCTACAGTGCATGTTGACAGTCAGCTTCAAGCGCCAAGATATTTTCAGACCATATGTCATGATTTCTTTAGCGGGCTCTCTATATGGTCTACTAGAAGATTAGAAGAAGTGAGGAAAAAAGAGAACTGGCCCACCCCAGGTCTTTTGTTCAGCGCTAATAAATTAGACTATTTATAGTCGTGGCCTTTCGACTGTTGATTTTGTTTCTATACTAGCTTAAAAACTGCCCTATCGGGCGGCATTTAAGCTAGCTCCTGGGGAGGGCGCTTGGTTGGGCCTTCATCACAATATGTAGGGAGGAGTAGATGCGATAGACTACAGAACTCAATATTGATCGCTGTATTTAAGTATTACATTAATATTTAAGCTTACCTTTTTAAAAGTTCAACGACACTTTTTCTGCCGCCACTTAATTTAAAGACACGTTGATGTACGTAGTTCCTTACTTTCCATACAAAAATAATTTTTATATCAAGGGTGACTTTCGCTGGATTTCGTAATTAATTTCAATTATTGCCAAATTTATTTCCAAGTTATAAAAATTGTTATCGTACGACAAAAGAGTCGTAAAAAAAAAAAAAAAAAAAATCACGTAAAAAATTCACCGAAAACAATGGCAGTAATGACAATTTGGGAATCTAAAAATTCAGGACTGCGGGTCCGGATCCAGCCCGGAATGTTTTTAATTTGCTCACGGAGTCAGCTTGATACCAAAATGGTACGGCCTCTAGGACTAAAGTTGAAAAAGTAAAACACAGTGACATACTCCCATTCGCATTTATTATATAGATTTATTTTTTATTTTATACATTTATGATAACATGAATAACAAATAGGAAACGTTTATCAATCTAACATGTTTCACTTTTTATTAAAGCTTCATCAGAGAATGAGATATGATAGGATAGGATAAAGAACAAATAGAAAACGTTTATCAATCTAACATGTTTCACTTTTATTAAAGCTTCATCAGAGAATGAGATATGATAGGATAGGATAAAGAACAAATAGAAAACGTTTATCAATCTGACATGTTTCACTTTTATTAAAGCTTCGTCATAGCTTGAAAGAAAAGACACAAAAAAGAGCTATGGTATATTCAGTTATGTTTGGATTGATTCTCATTAGTCAGTCATGTACCTTCTTTCTTTTTCTGTGCCGTGTCCTTTCAGGGCGTAGGCGATCATGGCTCTCCACTTCACTCTATCCCTTGTGGCTCTCAATAAGTTTTGTCCGTCTGCCACCTCCCCCAGACCATATTCTGTCATCCATTTGCTTAAACCTGCCAGGTATGTCATGTGTTTCTTTCCCTTGTCTCTCTCTCTCTCTCTCCTCCTATTCGACCTGTGAATATCAGATTTTCCAGGCCCTCCTTTCTTATTACGTGTCCCAGAAACTTCAGCTGACTATTCCTGATGTTAAGTATAAGCCTCATTTGCATCCTCTCCAAAACCTCATCGTTGCTCACACGCTCGGTCTATGATATCCTTAGCATCCTTCTGTAGAACCATACCTCCGTTGCCTAGAGTCTCTTCTTCATCTTTGTGGAAACCTTCCAACATTCGCTGCCGTAAAGGGGGACAGATGTCACGTATCAGCTCAGTATTCTTTGATACCAAAGAAATCCTCCTGTCTTGCAATACTCTGCCTAGCTTTTGGAATGCGTTCTTGGCTATCCCAATACGTCTACGGATCTCGGTGTCGCACTTAACCGTTCTCTGTCAAAACACTTGCCAGATATTTAAACTTCCGCAACTGCTTGATTTTCGTGTCCCCGACTTGCAAATCGCATTTCGGGCCCATCCTTTTATTGATGACCATGCATTCTGTCTGCTTGTAGTTTATGCTTACTCCCTTCTTCTCGCTCTTCTTCGCTGCCTTCTGTAGAAGGTTTTGTAATTTCTTTTCCGTATCTGCTATCAATACTTATGTATCACGTGCATTAAAACCGTAGATAATTATATATAGATATATATTTATATACGTTAAACTTGTAAAAATTCTGATATGTCTAAGCGGGCTTTGGGTGGTCATGTGTATTTCTAATTGTGTATGTGTGTCTCGTAGGAGGAGTTCTAATGTTTTCACCTTTGTACATTCAGCCGGCGCAGTAAGGTGGCACTCCATTTTAATCTGAGACTGTTTTTATATGCGTAATCTTTGTATTAGATAGATACAAGTTAGATTCTTTAAGAATGGATTGAAAGAATTATGGTAATGTAATGTTTTAGGAGTGTTTTTATAGTGGGTAATAATTTATTTTATTCATTAACATATTTCATTATTCATTTACATATTTAATTTATTTATTAGTTTTGTATATTTCTCTTTCGTATATTTCATTTTATTTCAAATCTTCTATATGATGTATTCCTTCAGGAGCTTGATGCTCAAATTCCTATCATTTGTAGGTCTTAATAAATTTTGTCTTTTTGTTATCTCTTCTAAACCTTGACCTACTGTTGATTTACTCAAGCTCACTAGGTAGGTTTTCCTCTGTTCCTCTTGCCTTCAATTTATTCTGTGGATATAATATTTTCCATGTCCTCTTTTCTCATTATGGATCCTAGGAATTTCAACTATTTCTAATGTTAAACAGAAGTGTCATTTTTGGTTCCATTTTCTCTAAAACTTTGCCGTTGCTCACATGTTCAGTCCATAGAATCCTCAGCATCCTTCTGTATAACCACATTTGTGTTGCTTCAAGTCTCTTCTTCATCTTTGAGGAGATTGTCCAGCATTCACTATAGGAGGACTGATATTACGTAACAGTTCAATAGTTTTGTCTTTGTAGTTAAAATTTCCTGTTTCTTAATGCTCTGTTTAGCTTTTGGAAGGCATCTTTTCCTAATCCGTTAACTGTTAAAACACTTCCCAGATATCTAAAGTGATGTACTTGTTGACTTTGGTGTCGCCAATTTTTAATTCGTATGTTGAGCCGTTCATTTTGCTAACAACGATGCTTTCTGTCTTCTTGCAATTGATGTTTAGCTCTTTCTTCTCGCATTTCTTCACTACCTATTGTAGAATTTCTTGTAGTTTCATTCTATGTCTGCTCTCGACACTGTGCCATCTGCATATTTTGGGGGGTTTAAGATTCTGGGCCCCAAAAAGGAATCCTGATATGACTTCTAATTCAATGTATAGAATCACTTCGCTGTATAGGATGATGAGGCACAGTAGAGCAATAAATAGCGGCTCGGATTGAGGAATCGGAGGGCCGAGTTCGAATTCCAGTCGAAACCCTTACATTCACTTTCGTGCTAATACCCTTGGGAAAGGTATGAATCCTCTTTTCTCCCGACCCCCCAGCAGGACAGACCGAGTTGAATGGCAACTGGTCTACCGCAGAAAAAAAAATGGCAACCTACTCAGTCATGTATCGAAAGATACATGATCGCCTAAACGTGTACATAACTGACTAACTGTATATGTTGAATAAAAAAAGCTTTGTATATTTACTGAATTAATTTTATATCTGTATTCAGGCAGTTTACTGCCAGTATAGTATACTGGATTATTCTAATTTCCTTCACAAATATGTCAAGGTTACTTTGCAGTTCCAAAAATTCTTTATGACGTACTTTATCAAATGCTTTTTGTATAATCTATGAATATAGTTATAAGTTTATTAGGTGTAGATTTTACATCTTTTTGGTCAAGATGTGGTTGTAGGTAGCGTTGTAGGAATTTATATCCTAACATTTGCTTTTACTGATTTATATCTCTTTCTGTAAGCAACAAGTGACATCAATTTGTTTGTAAATTAATTTATTAATTCTAAATTTTATTTAAGAAATATCTGTAGGAAAACCTTTGGTGGTAAATATAAACTTTTCTAAATCTGCACACCCGCGCGTGTATATATATATATAAAGCACCCTCAATTCTAACCAGGGTGCCTCTGTTCATGATCATTAAAAACCCATGGTAGGCGGCTGCGCTGTCCACAGTGAGCAGTAATTTTTTTCCATTCTCGGTAACACATGATATTGCAGATCGAGGAAAATAAAAATGGCTCCATAATCTCAGAAATAGGATGTCACATCCGTATGGCACCCACTAGCGTGACCCGATCGAAGTACGATAATTCACGTCACCTTTCTATGACGAACTGCTGAACCGATGTTCACGCTGAGTCATCAGATGTGAGAAAACAACTCATATAGGCCTGGGTATTTCTATGACGTTAAGTACGGTGGCGCCACCTACCATCACTTTTACATACCGCTACCCCACGTCAGTGTACATACAAATGCACACATATACCACACACAGCCGCACATATTTCGTTGTCAGCAAGAGCTCACATCTTCATTAATCCCATGACCGGGTGTGATCGTAGTGTCGTTAAGCATCTGGACAGATTCCTCCACATCTTTCGGTTGCATGCTAATATCTGGGTTGAAATGTGGTGAATGAATTCGTTCATGCGTAGCGATTCTTGGGCAAACAGACTTGGCGGAGCCTATCTCTCTTCAGGTCACAGGCTATTTAGGAATCTTCCCTTCACACTATGCACACTTGTTCTCTGGATTCAGTTTTTCTAAAAAGTGTGGACGTTTCTGCAAAAACATTCACCACTATAATCAAGTCATAAATGGGCTTTTATTCTGGCAAATTGTAGGAAATGAATTGTTAGATCCTAATACTTTCACGAGAGAGAGAGAGAGAGAGAGAGAGAGAGAGAAAGCCCATATATATATATATATATATATATATATATATATATAATATTTGATACTCTATACGGACAATTCCAAAGAGAGCTCAGTGCAAGAACAGAGCAAATATAATGATCAAAACAGAGTCCTTAGAAATTCATGGATAATAGTTTATTTCAAGGAACCAGCTCGATTCCGAATCAACAGACCAAGAGATCTCTTTCCTTTTTTCTTTCTTTTCTGTATCTTCACTCTCTCTCTCTCTATATATATATATATATATATAATGAAAAACAGACCACTTTAAGGTACCATTACAATAATTTATTTCACCAAAATCCTTTTAAACATCATTTTTCCTTTCATTTCGTTGTTGGAAGTGTTACCTGATGATCTGGAGTCCTTTAAAAGGATTTTGGCGAAATAAATTATTGTAATGGTACCTTAAAGTGGTCTGTTTTTCATTAAATATTAGCTCTGGATTCACATTGAGCTCAGGATTTCATCCTCCTTGGAATTACCCATACAGTTTACCAAGTTCTTCGTAACTTAACTATATATATATATATATATATATATATATATATATATATTTATATTGTCTGGATAAATTTAAATCCGTTTATTCTTGTAAAATCTTTTGGTCTGATAATTCGGAATCGATCTGATTCTGTGAAATAAACTATTTCCAATGGGTTTCTAAGGACTCTGTTTTCAACATTTTTACATACATACATATATATATATATATATATATATATATGCATATATGCATGTTTTCATATATATAATAGGAACTTAAAAAGCGATTTATATGCTAGCTACTGTGGAGGGGTAATTGGACCTCCAGCCCAAATCTAAAGAGACTTCTGGTCCAGCTTAGAAAATAGCTGAAGGATAATTTTGAAGAAATAACTGAATTCCTCAATTCATTCCATGGAACTTCAAAACCTCACTTTAATTCTGATTCGGGCTGTAATTCCAGTTCCTGCCGAAAGATCGATTTGAGCAGAAATTCCAATTCAGGACGAAAACTGAGTTCTTCAAATCACAAACTCTGCGGCACTCCAAAACGACACGAAACCTCTCACTTTATCTCTGATTCCTTGGAATTTTAAAGAAATAAAATTGATTTCCTCAATTCAAAGTTTTGGAGATATTTTAAACTGAATTTAAATAAGAAATTTTGAATTCACAAAGTTTCCGCGTTATTTTAAACACAATATAAATTTTTAAAAATCTTTTAGAATCACTAATTTTTTTCAGTTATGTTAAATTATAATTTTTAAATGTTCCCTCCTCATCCGGAAACAAATCCCAATGCTGAATGTTCACGCACCACATGAAGGCCAGATCATCCTGATTCCAAAAAGTTATATGTTTATGTAGAGCAAGTATGGCCTGAGTTCGAGGGGTTTCAAACATACGAACAGACAGAATTTGCCGTTTATTTAGATGATTATATATATATATATATATATATATATATATATTCATTAACAAATGAATAAATCTATAATAAGGTTAATTTAATTTT
Source organism: Acanthosepion lycidas (assembly GCA_963932145.1). Lineage (NCBI taxonomy): Eukaryota > Metazoa > Mollusca > Cephalopoda > Sepiida > Sepiidae > Acanthosepion > Acanthosepion lycidas. The sequence goes on along the minus strand of OZ010583.1, from coordinate 19,887,300 downwards.
TTTTTTTTTTGCATTACCTTGTATCATATGAGATTGCATGATGCAATAGGTTTTCGTTATTGCGTCAGCCATTATTTAAACATAATTTACAGTCAAAGCATTTTTGTTAATGCCAAATTTGCAGCCATTGTGATAGTATTTGCGTCATAAATTAGGCTTGGAATATTTTTTTAAGCGTTTCACCCCAAGCAAGCAAGGGGTTACAGAGAGTTGGAGCTAGAGCAAATAGGAGTGATAGAGGAAAGAATGAAGAGAAGGTTAGGGGATAGATCAGGGCATCTGGAGACCTCAATTGACATTACATTTGAATAGCTGGAGATTATAACTATCAGAGAAACAAGAAAAGGGGAAGAAGTTCCACAGGCGAGAAGTGCGAGACATGACGCTGTTTGAGTAGAAGAGACGGCTACTTTTAACAGTTTCGACAGTGAAAGGGTGTGAGCGAGATGTCAGCCAAGTAGAAAGCTTATTCATGAAATCTTGGAACCAGCGAAAGCAGCTCCTCGGAGCAGTTACCGTGAAAGTATTTGTAAAAAAAGACAGAGGGAGGCGACTGCACGTCTGTGAGAGAGCGACTGCAGAGAGGGTCAATTACGTTGCATATCCGTCTTTGGATTTTATCAAGAACCTTGAGACAAGCAGAAGTGGCTCCAGACCATATATGGCAGCAATACTCCAGGCAAGGGCGAATGGTTGATTTGTAGATTTGAAGGATCGACTCCGGCAAGAAAAATTTCCTGGCGCGGCACAAGGAGCCAACTTTCCTTGCGGTGGACGAAGCAATTAACTCTATGTATTTGTTCCATCTCAAGTCAGCAGACAATGTGAGTACTCGCAAAGAGAAGCTCTCGAGAAATAAAAAAAATTTACTTTCACCAAAACGAAGAACCCAAATTACGGTTCTACGCAATGAAGGCTATTCTGAACGGAAAATTAATGTAAAAGTTGGTTGCAGAAAAAAGAATTTGCCCACTGCTATCATGAATTTCCAAAATTCAGGGGCATTTAGAGACAAGAGGAGAAGAGGACGTCCAAGAACTAGTCCTTATAAGAAGATACATGCTACTCTGCTTCAAAATGGTACAAGTGACAATTATGGGACAGTTTTCCTTCGGCTGATGCGGGAGTTTAGTTAAAATCATCCAAACGGCTTATAAACCTTGGCTTACTGTAGCTATAAATTTCAAGAGACTGGCAATTGCTAAAGAACATGAAACCTGGGCAGCTGAAGACTGGAGCAAAGTTATATTTACAGATGAATCTATTCTGCAACAGATTGTTATACGTAAAAAACGTAAGACACCCCGGGTATGCGATTTTATGAAAAGTATACAATTCCTATTATGAAGCACCCACCAAGTCAGACGGTTTGGGGCGCCATGTTCAAATCTGGATTAGCTAAACTCTAATTCTTGCCTCCAGGGACAACGCTTAATGATGGAAGGTATGTGGAACTACTGCAAGAGAAACTGATACTGCATGTGTACATACATCAGTGCACAACATGCATGCATAACAGTGCTCCATGTCATCGGTTAAAGGTCGTTCAGAATTTTTTTGAACAGTATCTACGTTAAACACAGGAGGGGCCGGAGAACAGCTCAGATATTAACCCAACTATAAATTTATGGGAAATTATCAAACAATGTTTAAGAAAGACTGCCATCAAGTAGCGAAGCACTGAGTGAGACTATTAAAGACTGGATAAAAGAAATATTGGTTGACGATTTATTCTCATCTTAAAGCATCCAAACTTTGGAAGGTGCCTTAAAGTTTTGCGAATGAAATTGGGTAGACAGAATAGTTTGCCATTGGTTGTACTAGCATGGAGTCTTAAGTCGTCGAGGTTGTGAGTGAACTGGCCTTTTTAAAGTTTTTGTTATCACGACTATTGATAGGTCCCTAAGCATAGCTACAGTATATGGGTGTTGAACAAGCACAAATTTGCCAGAGCAGGTTTCTGCAACAGTGATTAGCTAGCCACTCTAACAGACAGATACACACACACACACACATATATATATATATATATATATATATATATATATATAGTGAGAGAGACTATTTCTTGCTATGCATGACACGTATATTTTGATTAAGGATGTATTTTTTAATCGAGTTCATCCCATTCAAGGCATTAAAGCTACTAAGACAGAAAGGGTTACTGAGTGCGGAAGAATTAAAAACAAAAACATTACTGAGCAGGCAGAGTAATCAGGGAGACAGTACATAGCAATTGACATGCATTCAAAATTTTGCAGAATAACGTTTGCTGAAAAGCATTGAGCCAGAAGGATGTTCTACAAGTGCCAGCAGGAGCCACGGACCATATGTGGCAGCAATATTTTAAGCATAGACGAATGGTAAACGTAGATAGATAGATAGATGTAAGATAGATTCTGGAGGGAAAAATTGTCTCGCGCGTCACAGTGAACCAACTTTCTTAGCAGCTGACCTAGCAATGGATTCAATATAGTCTTTTCACTTTTAAAAGTAAAAAAAAATAATAATAATAGTATTCAACTGATGGTTTATCCATAGCTATCGATCATCTTAATTTAAATATTATTATAATTTTTCATCATAATTTAATCGTTTATATGAGTTGGCTTGGGCTGGTGGATCTTACAGCATATCAACATTAGTCGTTTATACTGGAATTTAAACATTTGCTTAGTAAGTTAATTATTAAGGTATCTTACTACGGGAAACTTAACCCCGCTGCAGGAGATGAAGCAGTCATATCTTAGGCCCCCATCGATAGGGTAATTTATTACACTAATTGCATCCTGGGGTCATCAGGCGACTCGTGCGATAAACATTGGTATCTAGGTGTTTGCCACATTCCGGTAAACCTATCAGAGTGATTTTTAAAAAATTGCACATTATATTACAAAACTTTGGGCATTTCGACGTAGTGTAATGGCTAACAAGCTTGTATATCTAGATCAATTACGACTGAGTAGTAAGTTCAATCCTCATATGCTCCATACTTTCGGCCTTGTGCCACATCTAAGCTACGCTTAGAAAATCATTAGGGTACTTCTACATAGGGTTGTGGTTAGCAAGCTTGTCTCGCTCGATCAATTGAGTAGCGAGTTCAATCCTCATTGAATGCTCCATACTTCTGGCATTATGCCACCTGTAAGCTACGCTGTGGAAATCACTGGAGCACTTCGACGTGGTTTAACGGTTAGCAAGCTTGTCTTGCTAGAATAATTACGAATGAGTAGTGAGTTTGATACTCACTGGGAGCACCTTACTTTCGGCCTTGTGCCACATCTAAGCTATGCTTGGAAAATCACTATATTACACGAAATTTAGTGTATTAAATAAAGCATAAGTAACAGTAATGATAATATTAGCCGTTTCCTTATAAGGAAACATTTGGCATTCATTGACCAAGTCAGTACTGCTTTCGGATGAAATTTATACAATCTGTTTTCTTTAAAAAAAAAATTCAATAAAATAAGTTTCTCAAGTAGATGTTATGGCTCTTTCCAGTATTGATGGGGCGTTTCTTTCCTAACCTTTTATTGTAAGTAGTGTGGAATTTTAATATCTTGAATAAATCGTTATTTTCTATTCGAGTTAAATGTGATATCCATTTTATATGTTGCTCCTTTTGATAAACCTTAAGTGAGATGGTTTCTGTTACTTGGTACAGTACTTTCTTTGTGATTGTATAGCGCCAGTTCAGAATCTTTAAAGAACAGTGGTCGTTGCTAAGACCATCAGGCTTCACTCGCTCAAAACATTTTTTTAACTATTGATCTTAGAAAGCGATTGCATAGAGCTGACACTTTAAATATTTCTGAGCGGGTTTGGCGCCACGCAGGGAGTCCATGTGAAAGTCTTGATCTGACTCAAGATTTTAGTTTGATGCTTTGATTTTGCAGCAATTCGCGGTGTTGAAAAAAAGAAAAAGAAACGCAGGCGTAGCCTATTCTATGTTCCATTTCATTCTCTCCTATAATTAATTTTATCATAACTGATCCGTTCATCGAGGTATCTGAAATGTTTAGTATTTACTAATTCCCCATCCTGAATTTTTATGATGGATTCAGGGTAGGTACCATCTCTGCTTTCATTCCAATTTCAGATCATAGTGTCTGTTTTCGAAAGGTTTATCTTGAGTCTCATTTCTTGGAACAATTGTAAGAGGATGTTTATAAGCTAATTTTAAAACCATTCTTGGAGAAAATGAATCCAAGCCATACACATATTATTCCGTTCAATTTTCCATTTCTATGTAAATATGTTAATTTGTGCATAAAATAGCATACTGAATCCAAACAAAGTTTGAAGAATATGACAAATGAAATGCCGTTTCATTGATACTAGATTACGCGTTTCCCCTTAATAGGCTTCAACAGATCAAACACGAAAGAAATATGTATGTGTATTTATATGGAGGCTCAAATAATAAATACTATTTTTCAGCTAAATTGTGTAACTTTTGCAAAAAGAAATCCCATTATTTATTGTCTTTTCTTTACAATTTTCTTGTTCTTGCTGAAATTTATTTATACATTCTCCCAGGTTTTTTTAAATGAATTTAAGGTAAAACCTTATCCAATTTTTCAGAATCGTTAGTACTTTTACGGCTAAGCTGGCGTTTCTCGTGAAGAAAGAAAAGAATGAAATTGTGCGACTTTTGTAAAAAAGCTGTTAATATTTATCCTGTATCTTTTTGGTACAATTTTCTTGTTATTGCTGAAATGTATTCAAACATTCTCCCAGCTTTTCTGCATTGAATTTATGATAAATCCTCGTCCTATTTTCAGAATAGTTTGAAAGTAAAAGATTCATATAGCCTTTTATTAAATGAATTTAAATAAATATCTTAATTTTTTTTTTAAATTCTCTCACCGTAGCGTAAATCTTGTAAGAGATTTTGGTTGTTTATAAAAATCGCATTATCATCTTAAAGAAACGACAAAATTGGATTTATATAGTTTATTTAAATGCAGAAGTATTTGAATATTTTCTAATATATTTTCTATATATATATATATTTTTTTTGTTAGCTGTGAATAAATGTAAGTAATAATAGAATGCGAACGTCTGTTACGAATATATTAACATGTTTACAAGCACATATCTAACATGTACTAACATGTACCCACATGTTCACATGTTTACAAGTATATATCGGCTTGTCGGTCAAGTGCATAATTCAGAGTCGTCTAGATTTCAATACTGCGAGATTTCCTTTGCTTGTCAGAGAAAGTAAAACTACCTCCCACTTCATGTACAAATTGAAATTATTTAGTACATGGCTAGTGTAAACGTTTCGTCTGCGTATCTAACGTTGCCGAAAGAAACTGATACGCCTATGGCATTAGCGAATCATTTTTCTTACGGATCTGAAGAAGCTTGAATAATGAATCGGTTGAAACGTCCTGGCAACAACGTCAGAGTTCAAGTCAAAATTTTGATTTTTTTTTCTGTTAATTCACCTCAAGATAAAAAAAAATCTATCTATAAAAGGCAGGATGTGTGTGTGTATGTGTGTGTGTGTGTGTGTGTGTAACGAATGCAAGGCCGCAATTTTCGACGGATTTGCACCAAAATTTACATGCATGTGCTCCAAGTTAGCGGGAAGGCCAAGACCGACTATGCATTTCGCAACTCCCATCGATAGTGGAAATAATCGATGTTTTATGCTTCTACGGCAGTTTTCATGTAGTTTGCGGCCATTTTATACTGGCCAGAGTAAGAGCCTATAGCTGGCTGCCACGAATAGGCAGGAAGATTCTATTGGCCAGCGTGTGAGCCAACAGCTGACTGACACGAATGTTAACTAGCATGCTAGCATTCAAAAAAAATCGATAGCTGCATTCGTCACAAGTGGGAAAAATTTAAATCTGCATGGCACTTTACTCCAATTGGCTGATTCGCTTGCTTAAACTTAACGTTGATTCTGATTCCGCAGAACTGGGTTGGGTCTGAAAAAGTATTTGTTGTTAACATTCTTTTTTTATTCGGTTTTTCCAGTTACAAGTCCTTTTTTAAAGCTGATCGTTTTGTGTTCATTTTGTTTAGTTCTTTTTTCGTAACAGATTTAATGTTTAGTATAGAGCTTAGAAAAAATTCGCAGTGTGGGATAGGCAAGAAGTAAGGCGTGTAGCAAAATCAGCACGGCAAAGGGCACTTTTTTAAAGGCAAGAAAGGGCAAAAATATTTTAAGTCAAGTGATAGCGATTGCTGTATGAGTCGTACGATTTTTGAATCAAGCACGGGCAACGCCGGGCCATGCTGCTAGTATTTACTAAAGTTCACACCAAATTCTCCCAAAGCGAGGCCCTTTGGCGAGGCCGGTTTGGCTGAATTATGCGATTGCCGCAAATGTGGGCGACTCTGGTGCGCTATTTCCAAGTGTGGGGTCTCCGTACGCACTCACCTCGATAAACAAGCCAAAAACAGATTTTTTTTTAATTATAAAAAACTTTTTGTACCTCGAATACTAAATGTGAATAACTCCCTGATTTTTTTGGATTTTTTTTTTTTTTTTATTCTAAGTGTTGGAGTCGTTGCGAGGCAAACTAAACAAATTTTGATTTAAAAATTATAATTTCAAAAGAGTGCCAAAAATTTAATAAAAACAAACAATCTTTGATTTAAAAATTATAATTTCTTGGGGTGAATTCATATTTGCGATAAATATCTTTACATTATTTGGAGGTAATTAACGGAAAAGATTCAAAAATTTCGTTCGACTGATCGGTGCAAATTCCCTATCCTTATTACAAATATTAAAGGCAAATACGCTCTAAAAACCGTAACTTTAACACCCCTCCCCCGGGTGATTAAAATTAATATGTGGTCAAGCTCTAGACTACCGTCTCCCGCCAAAGCATTACCTATCACGTGAGAGGGAGCTAAACTCCCTACCTGGCGTCTGTGGTATCCCCCAAAAAGGGGAAGTGACGAGCGAGTTTGAATAATGTTTGTCCCTAGGCCATGTACGCGTGGCCTCCAACTATAAACTCAGCTTTGTGCAGGTGGTGTAATGTTTAGCAGCCCGGGAGGCGTAATCGGCGTGCATTCACTATCCTACAAATATCCCTGGGAAATGCATGCATCCATCTCTTCTCTCCAAATTATTGGTCAAATAGCCGAGCAAACTAATCACGATTGGGAACCAATATAAGAGAAGGAAAACTCTGAATTCAAAACCGTAAAAAAAAAAAAAAAAAAAAAAAAAAAGCCATTATTTATCGTGTCGTTTCTTTGCAATTTTCTTGCTGAAATTTATTTATACATTCTCCTAGCTTTTCTGAAATTAATTTAAGGTAAAACCTTATCCAATTTTTCAGAATCGTTGGTACTTTATCCGCTAAGCTGGCGTTTCTCGAGATGAAAGAAAAAATGAAATTATGCGACTTTTGTAAAAAAAAAAGAACTTAATATTTATTCTGTATCTTTTGGATACAATCTTCAGAATGGTTTGAAAGTAAAAAAAAAAAAAAAAAATTCATATAGCCTTTCCTTAAATGAATTTTTTGAAAATTAGGATAGTCATTTAAGACTATCCTAATTTTCAAAAAATTCTCGCCTTAGCGTAAATCTTGTAAAAGATGTTGGTTGTCTATAACAATCGCATTATCATCTTAACGAAACGACATGTATGTGACCCGTCACCAGTCAATCCTCCATACACAATAATGCTGCATCGCCTCAGGGGGACCTACACAACGCACCCCGTGATATAAAAATTTGATGATAAATAATTCGTACATAAAAATCTAATGATTGACAATAAGAGAGGGAATGAACCCCAAAACAAACTAAATTTCAAAACAAATCAAAATAAATATAACTGATGTTGGGACCCGTCCAACCCTCAAAAAGAAAGGCCGCTGTATTCTGCTTATTGGGCAAAATCAAGAGGTTCAAGGGAGAGGGAAAGGAGAAAATATATACGGACATGGGAAATATATAAAGCTGATCCAGTCGAGATGAAAAGGGGGCCAAAACAAACTGAGGAGGTTGGTAATATCAACTTGGATCATAACGGAGCAGGCCAGGAACAGCATTTACTCACATTAACCAGGTACACAAAGCTTGTCTAGCCTAACCAGAGGAGGGCTCGACGGAAAAACAGCCCGATGTGATATAGGTTGACCTAAAAGAGAAAATTAAGGCTAGCCCCGCTCAAAATGAACCAAGCTCGCCTCAGTCACCCACCTCTTGCTAAAGTCTGTCGAATGCAAGCGTTTTCTATCAGTTCTAATTTTCATCTTGAGCTGATGCTCAAAGAATCGGATCAGATCCCGATGAGAATGACGGTTGCCTCGCAAGACTTCTTCCTGTCGCGTCATAAATCTCTTGCATATTCAGGCCAGCCATTCGAAATTATGTGATTATTTACGCCGCTAAAATATGCAATTACCGAATTTAGTTATTAATTAAAGAATGGATATTTGATTATAAATAATGCATAATTTTGTTATATAAATTTGAATTAGTTGAACAAAAAATTAACTTACTATTTGATACAAGCGCTTAATATCAAGAACACTGCTTGAATATTTGGGAAATTGCCAGAAAGCGTCAACAGCATTTCGTCATCTGCCATTTTGTTTTAACTTCTGCATTTCAGTGTCTGAACTTGTCAGTTGAAAGCCGAATTTCACGCGTTTTATTTGATAGAAGACTTCAAAGATATTTTAGAGCTTTAAAAAACGACTTGGGGTCTTTGAAAGGATTTCATTCACTTTCTTTATATATTTATAAACTCTGGTGTTCTTTTTTTTTTCAACTAATCAGTTAATATTTTCAGTCATTATTTTTTTAGTTGAATATTCGGGAAGCGCGTTTCATTTGAGGCGTTTTTCTTCTCGTATTTGCTATTGTGTCTATGTGAGTGCGTGTTTGTGTGAATGATTAATTTTACTGCTTTGTCCCGCATATTTTCGGCGAGTTAACTGATAGTTCTGCCAGAATTACGAGTCCATGAGGGTGGGGGTGATATCTCAAATACTAGCACCCCATTTTTCTTTTATCCGTTTGTTTGTTTTTTGTAAATACGTTATTTCGTTGTAAATAATCTCAGCGGATAAATTTAAGTGTTATCAACCCCCCCTCCCACAAAAATGTGTACATATGGGACTAGTTAGGATTTTGTGGGTAAATTGCGGTATTATGGTGTCTGTAGTACAACTGAAAAGTGTAAATGTGAAGTTTTAGAGATACGAAAAAATATTCGTGCGAATTGGTTAGTGATTTTGACTGGCTAGGTTAAAAATGAGGATACTGAAAACGAGCCTTCCCCATCAACTTGTGCCGTTTATGTTATCCAAAAATATTGATTCTACTGACAAATGTTAAGAATACCATGGAGAGAACGTACGTAACATAATGTTGTAGTGTTAATGACTTATTAGAAGTAGTATGCACTCAACTGCCTCATGAGTAAAAGCTGTAGCTATTTATGGCCTTTGTGACTTCATATGTAAATGAGTCACCTTAGATGTGTTAAGAAAAATAGGAGTGATAAAGAAATTTACAATCAGAAATAGACAGCTGAAATTTCTGCGACACATAATGAGGAAAGAGGACTTGGAGAGTTTAATACTCACAAGACATAATGAAGTAAAGAGAAGCAGAGGGAAATAGCGTAACCTGCTTAACGAGTTTGTTTTGGGGTGGATGACAAAAACAAGGGCAGAAAGAAATGGTAAAAAAAATTACTTAAAGCAACAAAGGGCAGGAAGTTGTGAAGAGCCATAATCACCTACGTCCTGAAAAGACTTAGCACATAAAAGAATCATATTCTGCGTTTTCGAAGACATTTGGAAATTTCTCCATATCCACAAGTGTCTTGGGTGACCTTGAAACCAGGTGTTGGTTATTATTTGGTCTTTAGCTTTGAAAAATTGGGTCCATTTTCATTCGTGCTCGTTAAGGGATCTTAGTCTGCACTTGATACTGACTTCCCCGTCCCCATCCTTTCCCCCTCCCTCCCCCCGACTTTTTTTTTTTTTTTCTAAATCACTATTTTGTCATTCACGGACAAAATTTCATCTACTGCCGTAAGAGATATTTTCTCCCTTTCTTGATATTTTGGTATTATATTTTATTTATTTAAAAGCTCATATAGCGATTAACTAATTAAGGCTTTAGATATTTCTCGAGGCCAAAAGTATGGAGCAGCCAGTGAGGATCGAACTCACTATTCAATCGTAATTAAACTAGTGAGAAGAGCATTCTAATCACACTGAAGTATCCCTTTCAAAAAAGTTAATTTATGCCAGTAAGGAATGACATTTTTGTGCACTACGGCTAGTTTTACTAGCTGCGACCTCTTCCAGCTAGACAGTCGAACTCCCTGCCTTCGGGCAGAGTCTCGTTCGGGGAGGTAGACTGCCCCTGAACCCGTTTATGCGGGTTCAAAAAGGGAATATTTTTGGCCGAGCCTACGGGCTCGGAGAACCCACGTCAAACCGGCCTTGTGCTACATGCAACCCTCGTGGGTGGGGGTAGTTAAATATACTACAGCTAGTTTTAAATAACAAAATTCTGTTTGCGGATTGTGTTCAAGAAGTACTCTTTCTCGCAATCCGTATATACGACAAAGCACTCAACTTCTTGAGAGTCTAGTTTGAAAAATAAGATTTTAATCTCACTTCAAATAGGAACAACTAATACTGATTTCAGAGATCTTGTAAAAGTTGTTCATTATTTACTTTTTAAGGAAAATTCATGTTGCCTGTTAAAAGTTCACAGGAGTTAGAAAATGTTCTTTATTTTTTGTCGTTATTTTTACTCAAACAATATACAGTGTAACCCGGATATATGAGACCCGGATATAAGAGAGATTTTCTCTGGTCCCAAATTAGAGCCATACTTATCTAAACAAAATAGACCAAACCCGGATATAAAAGAAACCCGGATATAAGAGACTTCTCCGGTCCCGACAACTCTCTTATATCCGGGTTACACTGTAAATAATTTGTTTTTCTTTTTACCCTATAAAAGACATCGGATTATAAGTGTACGCATATAAGAAATCTGGGGGTGTCACTTCGACGTGGTGTAATGGTTAGTAAACTTGTCTCACCATATCAGTTACTACAGAGTAATGAGTTCGATCCTCACTAGATGCTCTACATTTTCGGCCTTGCGTCACACCTATTTTTCATTTAGTCACTATGAGAAAGCTAGGTTGGGGGGGCACTTCGACGTCATTTAATAGTGAGTAAGATTCTTGCGCTAGATTACTTATGACTGGGTGGTGAGTTCGATCCTCACTAAGTACTCTATACCTGTGATCTTCTGGGCTTAGCAAATTTTAATGGCTAGCATACTTTTCGCTCCAGACGAATTACGACTGAGGGGTAATTTCGATCTCCACTGGATTCTCTATACTTTCGGCCTTATACCACATCTAAGCTACGCCATAAGGCAATAGTAAGAGATAGTCTAATTCATCAATACCACTGTGACGTGGATTCGATTTTGGTTTGTTTTATTTTACGACATATCAATCTCAATGGGTTATTTTTTTTTTTTTTTTTTTTTTCAAAAACGTATTGGTGATATTTTTTTTGAAATATTTACTGCTGATAATTTTTTTTTTTTTTTCACAAATATACTGCTGGTAATAATTTTTCCCAAAAAGTATTCTTGGTATTAAAACCTATGTTTATACTTTCATAGTGTTTTAACGCCTTTTTTTTTTGGTGGGGGGGGGGTAACTATTTGCCCATAGCTGGGATCCTGACAGGTGCTACCACCGAGGGTCAGGGTGAACCTGGGAACACCAGCAATTAAGAGGTGATTCTATGCTCCTCAAACAAAACCTTCTGATCAAAGTCCTTGATGTCAGATGTAGTTTATCGTCTTACTCAGGACGCGGATTCGATTTTCAGTGGATGCACCATACTTGACGCCTTGCACCAAAACTAAACTTCACTTATTAAATTACTATAACAATGTTGGTAGTAACTTTAAATCATGGTTTATAAATTATTAAAAGTATAATTGACTATGTCTGTTTAGTCGAGCGACTGATCCATTTTATATTTTGACTGCTTGCTGGCCAGAGGCGGATTAAGCGAACACCGGTTCTGTAGCATATGTTAATAAAGACATCCTCAATTAAGAAAAATACATATTAATATAGGTACTTTCAAAGATTCGCTAAAAAATACCCCAAACTTAATTAAAAAAAAAAGTTTTATTTTTAAAATCTTTGTTGTTATTAAGTGTAAAGGATTCTTTTAGATCCTTTATAGAATGTTCGAGATTTTAGTTAAAAATTTTGTTTTTCTTGCGTCAGCGATGGACTGTAAATTAGGAAAATGTAGAGGTTGTTTTATTTTTTACATTTTTTTTTTTTTTTTTCGGTGAAAAACGCACTTATTTGGAAATTTTGACACAAATCAAATAATTGTCGGATGATAATTATTATTATCAATGAAATTACTTTTGAAATGTGTCATTTTCAGAAAATTTTGGTAAAACTTTTTTTTTTTTTTTTTACATCTGTTCCCCACCAACTTATTTAATTTTATGAAATTTCGAGAAATTCTTTTTTTTTTTTTTTTTACCGCTTAATGCTAATACTAGTTATACTAAGAACTCTTTGGAGAATTTAAATCAATTTTTTTTTTTTTTTTTTTTTTGTAAAACAAATTGATATCATCCGATCACAACAAATATCGAATAATTGTACGATATTTGGGGCAACTGCAGATCCGAGTGGTGAATAACTATCTTCTATGTACCATGTCCCTCCAGGACGTAGTTGGTCATGGCTCTCCACAATTACCTGGCTTTTTTAGCTCTTAGTAATTTTTTTCCTTTTCGTTTTTTGTAATTTTTAATTTTAATTTTTTTTAACGCATTCCAACCCGTCGACAAACTGTAGGTTCCTAAGATTTAATTTCCAGTCCAAATATACTATTTTATTTTAAATTTTTCTTGTATTTTTCGGTAATATTTATGAAATAAAAATGGTTTCGTATGTAATTAGTAGACATTAGATTGCAAGAAAGTAAATGCAGATTGGATTGGCATAAACGTTATTAAAACAAAAACGAGGAAATATGTCCAAATTATCCGTTCATTCAAGAGCATCTAGTCTTAGAAATTCAAACGCTGTTGCGTTAAAATACAGCCACTCCTCACTTACCGACCGTTTAAATTCCCTGAACTTATGACCAGCTATAAAATCTCAAAAAACAAAAGTTTAAAAATAAAATCCAACCAGTCGGTTTTGTCCGAACAATTTGAACGTGGGGAAAATGGCAGCGCGTAGTCACGGGGTGATTTATTCACAGTCTAACACTTTTGATCTCTAGTTCTGCTTTGTACTTTTATTTTATTTCTTGTGCACCCATAATCTACAAGATGCCGACAAAATGTATCGAATGTAGAATTGGTTATCGAATTTGTTTCTTATCATTTCTGTTCCGTACACTACTGTACAAACATTTAGAAATGTTGAAATACCGGTCAGCTACATCTCGTTTAGCGAACAGATCGTTGAAACGGGCCAAGGTTGCTAAGTGAGGAGTGGCTGTATTTAAAAAGTTGTTAATATAAATACAGAAGAAAAGAATCACCTTGAATCCCACGCCCACTTCCCCTCTCTAGTATATTTTGAACAACAAAATTGTTTTTGTTTTATCACAATGCTCAGTACATTTTACATTCCACGATGATTAAGCAAACAGTATAGAATGTAAAGGAGCAGCCTCTAAAGAAATTTGAACTTCTTTCGTCAATGGCACAAAGTACAGAAAAAGAAATTGATAAGTTTTATTGTACACTGGATAAAGTCAAGACTCCGTGCAAATCACAGGAAATTAACATAAGATCGAAATGTGAAACTAGGAAAGGAACTAAACAGTGAAGTCGGAGATAAGTATAGAGTAAAATCCCTTAACGAGCGGGAATAAAAATGGGCCCAATTTTTCACAGCTAAAGACCAAATAATAAACTCAACAACACCTGGTTTCAAGGTCACCCAAGACGCTTGTGGATATGAAGAAGCCCAGGCGTGGGACACGAAAATGCTTTTCTTTTTGTAATTTGAGTGAATTGCTATGACGTTTTAGGAAATATAGTGCAATGGTTTACCCTTGCTCTTCACGATTTTTAATACAGAGAATTCCCGGCTGCTATCAAAGGCTAGAGACTTCGGTTTATTCGTTTTTAACCCCTAACCGGAGATTGCTTCAATAGGTTTATTAAGATTATAAACATATAGACACACTTGTGCACATTGGTTCGAGAAATCTGAATAAACGGTAAACCGAATGTTGTACGGACTTTTGCCGCTAACCTTGTGAGGTGTACCATTATGCAAGCCCGAAGAGGCTAACTCTAAAGGTTATTTACCTCACCACCCCGCGAGGCAGGATGCGACACAAAGCCTTTTTTTAATGCGGGGTAAAAGGCTAACTCTAAAGATACAATGAAACCACAGCGTTAGGTTAAACATTGTTTTCCTGGTCACGTGCCCCGACTTTTTTGGTCCAAACTCGATACATGTTAGGACCAGTTATTGCAATTTAGAACCGGTTTGAGTTGCATGAATGCAATAAATAGATATTGCCGAAAATAAACAGAAAAATGCACAAAAACCTTTATTCATTTATTATTTTTATTCGTCATTTACATATATAAATGCGTGAAGGAGAAATTTTCTTACTTATCATAGCGTCATATAATAAAGAACACTTTATGCTTCCGATTTCATTTTATTGAAGAGCGCGTCATAGACTTTTCATTTTTAGGTAAATAAGATTTTAATACCTCTTTGATCCACAAACACAAATCTTTTTCATTCACTGTGTTTTGTTCTATTTCCCGTTTCTTGTTCGGCCATAGATAAGCTGGTTTTATCCTGAGAAATCACGTAAAATAGTTTACACGAATAAAATTAGGTTATAATAATAAAAACAGACTGCGACAGGTAGGTGCGAAAAGGCATGTATATAGATATTCGTACATGATAGCTGTCGATTCGTTAGGACATTGCTGACAAGTTAAATCTATGATTTTTCTTCTGTGTGCCGTGTCCCTTCATGACGTTGGCGATCATGGTTCGCCACAATTTACTGACCTTTCAGCTTTTAACAAATATTGTCTTTCTGTTATCAGTCCTAAATCTTATTCTGCTATGTAGGTTATGCGTTTTCTTATGTCCCTCCTGACTTCAATCACCTCTTAATTGCTGGTGTTCCCAGGTCCACCCCGACCGGAGGTGGTAGCACCTTTTAGGGTCCCAGTTGTGGGCAAACAGTTAACCCCCAAACTGAGGTCAAAACATTATGAAAGGGTAAAAATAGGGTTTAATACCAGAAATACTTTGTGCCAGCAATAGAGTTTTGAAGAAAAAAATTATTACCAGCAGAAAAAATTATTACCAGCAATACGTTATTACCAGCGATGCATTTTTGAAAAACAAATATAACCAGCTATACATTTTGAAGAAAAAATATTACCAGAAATAGATTTTTGAAGGAAAAAATATTACCAGCAATACATTTTTTTTTTTTTTTAATATATTACCAGCTGTACATTTAAAAAAAAAAAAAAAAACAAAAGAAAAAAAAAACAAATATTACCAGCTATACATTTTGGGAAAAAAATTACCAGCTATACATTTTGAAGAAAACATGTTACCAGAAATAGATTTTTTAAAAGAAAAAATATTAGCAGCAATAAAAAATTTTGTCGGCATTAAATAACCCATTGAAGTTGATATGCCATAAAACAAGCCAAACCACACAGAACTGACTACAATCTGTCCTGTGAGTATCAGATTTTCCAAACGGTTTTGAATACAGCGTTGTCGTTCTAAACTGGTAGCGATCCACAGCTAGAAAGCCCACTCTGCCCTGCTATTTAATACATAGCAAGAGAGAAGAGATGGATTCATACCTTCCCCAAGGGTATTTGCGCGAAGTGAATGAGAGAAACTCGAACTGATCTCTCCGATTTATAACTCCGTTACACCACCCGCACATCCACAAGTGACGTGAGATATCCGACGGGTGTTACATCATAGATTTCTTTCTTCGAAACAGATACCTTTTCTTTCTTTTGTAATCATTTCACCCCAAGCAAGGCGAATACGCCACTAAGACGCAAGAGTCTACTGGAAGTGAAAGAGAAGGAAAAGTCTTTAGAAGGAACCGGAAACCCAATCCTAAACAGGGAACACGGGATAAACCTCTACTCCTGTTCTGTAGACAGGGGAGGAGTGTGAACCGGACGATAGATGAACCTATGAATAATCAAGAGTGGTCTCCCCTTGTTTTATTACTCTTCTCTTTAAGAGAGATATTGCTGTTTACTGGGACTGTAAAACGACACTATACGCGAACCTTGTATTCACAGTTGAACAAAGCTTTCTCAAATCCTAAATTACACCTATCCACCTGAGATTTCTGAAACTTCACCATCTAGAAACAATCATTAGGTTTAAGGCTCTAAAATTTCATGACTGGTTTGTTTAAAGGACACAAGTGAAGGAAGCGTGTTCGATCCTTCCTAGATTCCACACACTCGAAGTTTACGGCCAAACTGCTTTATAAATACCTATATGAGGTATGAATCAAAATAATGGTGATTTCTCTATGGGCTAATCGTTAGTAATCTGGTCTTGCAGATCATTACTCGGTGCGCCATAATTGTGGCCTTGTGTCAAGCTAATTAAATGACTACAGTTAGACCAGTGGAGCGTTAATTCTGTCGAGTAAATGTTAACAATCGATTGATTGATCTGTTTTTACGGCTTATCAACCCTTTGTGAATTGTTTAAAGCCAAAACATATTTTAGGTTATAAGAACAATCCTTTTTTTGGCTAATAAATATTGCATTGACAACTTTTTGAAATAAGAATGATTTTTCCAGACACAAGTCGTGTTATTTAACCCATAGCTGGGGATGGGGATGAGAGATGGATTCATACCTTTCTCAAGGATGTTTGCGCGTAAGTGAACGGTTGACAAATTGTTTTTGCTACTATTGCATAGTAAGGTCACACGTATGGACCCTTATTCGGTCCGCCATATTTTTGGCCTTGTGTGAAACTAGACTAAGCAAATAATGGTAAATAAGTGATTCTTTTATGTTATATTTTTCTATAAGAATTGCTATTTTTTTTTTCTTGTGACATGTCCTTATTACTTATTTTTTCTTTCGCCGTTACATACTGAGCTAAGTCATAAGTAAGCTTCGTTAGGAGAATCCAATTGAACGATAAATGTATCATCCTAAAAACCGTTTCTTAAATATATCATAACGGGTTTCGAATAATTGGTTACATATAACAATGCTTAACGCAAAAGGCAGTTTATTGACAAGGGTAAATCTCCACAACCGACCACAAAACTGCACACCATGAAAGAAAATAAAGTTTTGTAGGGTTGTTATCGGAGCATTATTCATTTAGAATTCTTAAAACGCGGTGGAACACTAAATGCACATTTATGCGTTCAGGAGCTGCAACATGTCGATAAAAGTTTCGTCGAAAAGCGCTCCGTGCTCGCCAACAGAAAACTGTTGTTCTCTTCCAATAACGACGTATGGCTGAATACGGCAAGAATAACTCAGGAAAAAAATTGGGAACTCGGCTGGTCTGTTCTACACCTCCCGCCCCCCATATATTCCCCTAACCTTGCACCAATCGATTATTACCGTTTTCCGATCGCTGCAAACCAATTTGTTATGGGAATTTTTTTTTTTTATGCAAAATATATTCAAGAGTTCCTCGAAAACTTTTTCACATCAAAACCTGTGGTATTTTACTCAAAAGTTATTTTTTAACAGTAAGATTCACTCTTTACAAGGTCCGGGAACCACTCGTGGTAGAGACTTACGTTAAGGGGTTGTTTATATGGATACGAGGAGAAGATAAAGCTTAACTCTAGACTTGAACAGGTTGGGATTGTAGTGATCGAGGAAAGATCCTCTTAGGAGTCCTGTTATACAAGGCAGTGGTTCGCGGGAAGAAACTGTTTGAGTGGAACTTACTTCTCGCCAATGGAATACACAGGGAATGTGGGTGGTTTGCTTCTATGTAAGCGGTATGGCGGGTCCTAGTCGTGAAGGTTAGACCTGGCAGAATCAAGGAATGTAGTTCGTCCGAGAACTTTCCATGGTAGTAGCGACAGAGCAGTGAGAGACTCTCACCACTTCGCGCCTGGGAAAGAGAAGTTGGAAGATGGAAAATAATTCCTCTCTAACAAAAACTCGGAGATGCTTTTGAACCATACTGGAAAGTGGGGACTGGATATTGAACAACTACTGTAATTCCCCACGTATAATACGCCTTCATCCATAATACACACCCCAAAATTTTTGCTGAAAGTGTGGGGAAAATGCTTCTACTTACGCATAATACACACCGCTTGTTTGGTAATCAAACCCTATAAATTGTACCTCTCCAATTTCATTACGGCCAGCGTTTCCTACTCTTATTAAAAAATGGTTTAAACATAGAATAATGTTATTCTAATTTAGTTTTATGATAATTCTTATTTTATTTTACATTTGTAAGTATTGTTAGGTACATATGATTGCATCTGACATCCTTATGGGGTGGCAATCGCCGAATGTTAATGTCAAATTGCCGTATGTTTGTGGTGAGTAGTCATTTCGCAACTGTAATCGACCTATGAAACGGCAATTTTTTAAAGATTTTTTGTAAATGTGCATAATATGCACCCCTAATTTTGTTTATTGTTTTTAGGAAAAAAATGCGTATTATACATAAGGAATTACGGTACTTGATATATGGCTACAAGTCATTGCAAATCATAGCGAAAATATAATTGAATAAAAGGCAATTGGACTTTAGTTTTTGAGGAATAAATTTGTTAAACAAAAACACATTTATCACAGACAAATACCTCATCTTTTTTTTTCTTTCTTTCTTTCACGGAACACACACACACATGCCGTCGCGAGAAAATCGTGACGTAAGCGGATCTTTGGCCATTCTAAATACTTGTTATTTAGTTAACAACTGACGTGAAGAGATACAAACGTTAAAGTGTGCTTACGATAATCCTTTCAACTGTAATACACTAACACGCATATACGTATTATCTAGGATAATCTGGATTAGCGTAACTATTTTCATGGTGAGAGAGGAAAGGTGAGAGAGTACCCTGTCTAGTGTAAATATATCACTCACTGCCCATTGGTGTCCTCGCCGATCTGTTCCCAGCGTTGATGAGTGGGAGTGTTATGGAGATTACCGTTCAACCGACTCCATCGAAACAAATAGACTCGCGTAAGTTCCGTGTTTAAAAACATTTCTACATTAGAAAGATGATTTCTCTAGTTGACCAAACTTGGTTCGTCCCTCGTTTCACCTCTCTTTTTCTTTCTATCTCTCTTTCACTCGTTATTTCTCTGTCTTTCTTATTATTTCTCTCGCTTTCTATTCGTCTTTTGTCTCTTTCTCAATTTCTCTTCTGTTTAGCTTTCTTTTCTATTTTGATTTCTCTTTCTCCATTTCTTTCTCTTTTTCTATATGTCTTTTTCTTTCCTTGTGTTTCTATTTCTTTTTCTATTCTTATATCTCTCTCGTTATCCCCTTCTAAACATCACTTTCTCTCTATATATTTCACTTTCTTTCTTTCTTTCTTTCTTTCTTTCTTCTCTTCTGTTCTTTTGATTTCTCTCTCGTTCTTTCTCTCTCTCTCTCTCTCTGTTTCTTACCCATCGTATATAATCAAGCTTTTACTCACGCTCAGTCCTTGTTTCTCATTCTCTTTAACTCCCTTCTTTCTTTCTTTTTTCTCTTCAACTTTCTCTTCATCTTGCTCTCTTCCTTTTTTTCCTTCTCTTTCTTTCTCATCATCTGTCTCTCGCTTTCTCTCATACATGCATGCATCTCTGGCATAATCACTTACACTTGTCCAAATATATTCTCTATATTTCCTACAAAACACAAATTTACTGACCTTCTACCGGCCTATGTCAATTCAAATTCGTTTCTTCAATACAGCTTTTTTTTCTTTCTCCTATATACTGCCTATTTCTTCTCAATAACCACCGGTGCACTAGTCACTGTCTATGATGGTTATTACGGTTAGCTTGATATAAAGCCTGTATATGGTAGATAAACTTTAAGTTTCTGATGACTGAGTACGTACGGTACATACATACATGACGCTTGTCGAGTCGCTAAACTAGTATGAGTATCGTTAACATGTTTACCATCTACCCGGGGTCGGGAGTTCATAGTTTTCTTTGTCTTAGACCGGTTACCGACCAAGGCTCTAGAGCCCAATCTATGTTTAACCCATAGCTGGACCAATAGATGTTAATATTTCAGCAATGTCTGTTCTGAGATAAATAAACGGAGCGTCTACTCAAATATGAATATCCGCTAAAATACGTTTAATAAAATCTGCCAGATTAATAAATAAAAATGCATCACTTCTTTAGAAATATATATATATATATATATATATATATATATATATATATATATATAATGAATTAATGAATTTATTTTTTATCCGACATTTTTATTGCTTCAAACGTTATTATACTGGATACTCGTATTTTAAATAGACTCCCCATATTTATTTATTTATTAAACACATTACGTCTATCAGCCTGCGCATTTGAGAAACCTTAATAAAGAAATTGTATCCCCCGGAAAGAATTCTTGACTCACTTATGAAGTGAAAAAACAACAAATCTTGATCTCTGTCTGTTAGAATTTCCAAGGAGTACTGCATATTGAGCTTGTTCCACACGGTCATGCCATCAACGATAAACTGTATTGGCCGCAGCTAGACCGCGTGTACGACAAACTAAAGGATGAGTATCCTGCTTTGGTCAATCGAGGTCGGGTTTTCTTTCAGCGAGACAATACGAGACCACACACTGCCCGATTGACTAAGGAAAAGTTCAAACAGATAGACGGTGTTGAGATTCTTCCACATCCACCATTTAGTCCCGATGCTACTCTGAGTAAGTATGGCCTATTCCGCAATGGCACACTTCCTCCGCGACCAGTGATTGGACACTTTTGATGAAGTGAAGGAAGCTTGTTTACTTTTTTTTATTATTCAAAGCCAGTATCTGGGACAGATTCGGATGTTGGCTGATCGCTGGCAAAAGATCGGCGAGAATGATGAACTTTATTTGGAAGAATAAATGTTGCTGTTGCTCCATAAAAATTTGTTGCTCAATATATATATATATATATATATATATATATATATATATATATATATATATATATATATATATATTAAAGAGAAAAAACAAACCGCAAATGATTTTGCTTATAATGCGGATTTATTTTAAATGTATATTATACTTTATTTTCCATAATTTTGCTACACGTGTTTCAGGTCTTGTGAATTTAAAGGAATTCATTTTATTCTTTATGTTGATCCATTGTCTTTTATGTATGGTAGTAATCCAAATTCTTCTTGGACTGATGGAGAAAATGTTCCTCTGTTTAAAGGGTAAAAAAGCAATTAGGAATGGATTAGACATACTTTTTTAGACTGTTTCGCAGCTTATCAGTGTGGCGAGACATCCGATTGCTTCAAGCCGGGATCGAAACCCGACTGATTCGGAGATTTCCCCACTCAGCCATCAGCGCAAGGTTGGAAGAAAAGCGAATTTTTACGTACCTACTCTGTGAATAATCACGCCAATGATTGAAAGTGCTCAATTCGGGGAAGTGAACAGCCTTGTAATATATAAAGTCGGAAGACGAAACGCGTCGGCAAAATCTAAGATCTTTTTTCCAATTGTCATTTTATTTATACCAATCTGTCTTGTCCACAGAATTGATCTGGGAATTTAAGCAATATATATATATATATATATATATATATATATATATATATATATATATATATATATATATATATATATATATATATATATATATATATATATATATATATATATTGCTTTTCGGGCATTCAGATTTTTTTCCGAAGAGACTGCTGGAAACTTTTGTACACGCCTAATAGAAATATGTATGCGCGTTACAGATATTCATGTACAGATTTTTTTTTTCTACTGCATCACCCCATGTTACTAAACATACGAATCGACATCGTTGTAACTGAAGCAAGTACCGTTTTCAAAGATCCAACAATCTTATTTTTTTTATTTTTTTGCACGCACCCATCTGCGAAATGGCTTTATAAACGAGGTTAATATCTTTCCCTTCGCCCTCTACACCAACGCAATTATATGTTATTGTACATGACACCTCCTTGATTTTATGGAGTGTGATGTTGGCGAGAATACCAGACTCGATACACTTTCGGGGGTGAATTTTCATGAATCCAGTTCTTTCCACTTCCAATTTATTTATAATGTTCTGGGGGGGGGTATCATTGTGAATGTCTTTTTCTTTTATGTTCTGTGTCCCTTCAAGACCTAGGTGATGGTCCTCCACATCACCCCCAGTTCCTTGTAGCTCTTAATAAGTTCTGTCTTTTTGTAATTTCTGGCAAACCCTGTTCTATTAATTTGCTCAAGCTCATCAGTATTTTACGCGCTACTTTAATCTGTCCCTCAGTCTGTCCTGTGAGCATCAAATTTTCCAAGCCCTCTTTCCTCGTTACGTGTCCCAGAAATTTCAACTGCCCTCTTCCTGATGTTAAGAATAAGTTTCCTTTTGGTTTCCATTTTCTCTAAACTGACATGTTTGCTCTATGGTATCCTCATCATCCTTCTGTAGAACTCATCATCCAAAAGGCTGCGCAAACGCTTTTGAACGCAGTCTATCCTGAAAAGTGAAGATTAGGTTGCTCCGACAGCAATATTCCATTTTGGATCTGATCTATACACTTAGCTTAGCACTACACAAGATTTTTTTTTTTACTTTAAACTTATTTAGAGCGGTAAATAACCGCCAACTCAGTTTGATCCCGGAACACAAATTTTGAGTTGGATTTTTAGTTATATCAGTGAATACACAAAAATAGAAAGTGGCGTAAACCAAAGATGAGTCTTCACACCGGGTGTATTCAACTTTTCCAGTGAGATAATCCTGAGAAAATTAGAATTCTTATCAGGACACATTATTGGCGGCCACAATCTTAATAACATAAGAAGACGGTTGATAGCAGACACAAAATGGAAACTCCAGAAACTCTTACAGAATTTAATATCAATTATAAAAAGACAGAATTAATGGTTGTCAGTAAAGTAACAGCCAAACGTGTTATTTACAAACTGGAGATACCAAAATAAGGCAAGAATAAAATTTAAATATCTAAGAAGGGAAAAGGAGATGCAAAATATGACACGAAAATCTGAAAGCTCATTGCAATAACCAAAGCTATCTTCTAAAAGCTAAGCAAAGTATTAAGAATCAGGAAAATTTCGTTAGAAAGTAAGAAAAGAACACTAAACTGTTATGTAATATCAGTCCTACTATATAGTAATGAATTCTGGACAATCTCATAATAGATGAAAAAGAAATTTGAAGCAACAGAAATGTGGTTCTACAGAATTCTGCTGAGAATGCCATGGACCGAACATGTGAGCAACGATGAAGTTTTATGAAAAATGGAAGCGAAAAGGACACTTATACTTAGAATCGGGGAAAAAAACAGATGAAATTTCTAGGATACAATACAAGGAAAGTGGGCTTGGAGAATTTGACACTCACAGGACTTTTCCAGCTTTTTGGAAGTCCTCCTCTGTAGTTCCTGTTTTCCAGGAACCTTCTGACTTCTCAAATCATAGCCCTGTTTATCGCTTTCTTATTTTTGACAAAGTACTCGAGGCTCTAATAAATGCCAACTTGATTAAGCACCTTATTTTGCACGGCGTCCTTTTGGATACACAGTATGTTTTCCGTTTCACCAGGTCTACAGCTGATGTGTTAACGACGATCACAAGAAATAAAGATGACTTGTTATCATTATTTACATTCGGACTCATGTCTTTTTGTTCTTATTATCATTTGTCTGGCTGTTGTGATGTCCGGTCTTCTGCCGATCTGAGTGAAGTTCCGGAAATTTTGAACTGAACACTTTGTTTAATCTATGGGGTTAAGCTGTTCCTGCTCCACACTACATGTCTCATGTGGATTTTATTTAGTACTGATCCGTATTTGCTTGCCTTGATTCCTTTGTGTCTAAGTTTGTAGAACTGTCGAAAACTTTTTTTTTTTTAAATCTGCGGAATTTTACTCAAAATATATCAATAATTTGCAAACAAAACATTACAAGTAATGTCGAATATATAATCGAAGAAAATGTAATTGTATTTTATTTCTTAAAGAGTAAATCTGGCTCTCCATCTCCCTCTATCCCTTGCAGCTCTCAACAACTTCCTTCCCTCTGCTTCCTCTCCCAGAACACGTTCTGTCATCCACTTGCTTAAGTTCGCCAGGTATGTCACGCGGTGTTTTCTCTTGTCTCTCTTTTCCTTTATTCAACCCGTCAGTATCAGATTCGCCAGGACCCCCTTCTTCATTATGTGTCTCAGAAACTTTAGTTGCCTCTTCCTGATATTAAGTATAAGCCTCCTCCTTGTTTGCATAGACCTCATCGTTGCTCACACACTCGGTCCATAATATCCTTAGCATCCTTCTGTAGAACCATACCTCCGCCGCCTCGAGTCTCTTCTTCATCTTTCAGGAGACCGTCCACCATTCGCTACTGTAAAGGAGAACAGATGTTATGTAGCAGCTTAGTTCTCTTTTCTTTGTTACCAAAAGTATTAAGTATAAGTTTCTTCCTTGTTTGCATCCTCACCAAAACATCATCGTTGCTCACACGCTCGGTTCATGATATCCTTAGCATCCTTCTGTAGAACCACATCTATGTCAGCTCAAGTCTCTTCTTCATCTTTGAGGAGATCGTTCAAAGATGAAGACGATCTCCATAATTGCGTAGAAATGAAGATCGCACCAGCGAATTGGTCTGTGACACAAGTTTGCAAATTTTCTCGCTATTACATTGTACACTATTTTGCGCGCAAAGCAACAAGTACTCGGCTGCAGTAAGAATCGAACCTGTGGCAGGTAAAACATTGAAACTAATGTATTATCCAGCTAACAAAATGATATTGTTACAACATTTCTCCCACATTACATAGAGATTTCAAAAACGTTCATTGTAGACTCGCCACTACTTGCCCGCAGTGTTTCAGTGCACTGTTAGGGATTACGTTGCGCTGTAATGTTAACTTGTAACATTACATTAAGAGAAAATGGATAAATTCCAGGAATATATTAGAACGCGCATTTGGCAATCTTAAAACTTCGTCCCTACAAAGAAAAGGACGGTTTTTCCATTGACACCGCTATTATTTTAAGTACCTTCACTCCTCAGCAATGTTTAATGTCTTAAAAAGCGATGATTCGAATTGTAATATAACCTAAACATATGATGAAAGTGAAGTTATACATTTTCTTTTGAATTTACAACAAAAATATTAAAGACTATTTATTTATTAGATTGTTTATTTACAAGAATAATTTTATAATTACAATTTTATAAAAACTAATCAACGCGATATTTATCATTTATCAAATTTATAAAGAAATAAATATAAAACGTTTTTTATTCGTAAATTTATGAACATTTAATAAATTATTAAATTAGTTGAACCAATTATAAGGAAATCTTTATTTATCATTTTATTAAGTTCGAATTGATTGCCAATTAACCGAAGTTTTGCCAATAATCTAATAAATACATAGCGTAAATAATTAAATCTAATAAACAAATAGTGTTTATTCTTTTTATAATCAATTCTCAATAACAAAGAAAATTTATGAATACACTTTCATATGTTTAGGCTTTATTAAAATTCTAATCATCATTTTTAAAACAATAAATACTGCCGGGGAGGGAAAGCGGTTAAAATAATAGCGCTTTCACGGGGAAAACCATCCTTTTAACATTCCGGATTTTTTTTTTGGGGGGGGGGGTGTTGTTGGAAGGAAGGTTCAAATTTGCCGTGAATAACTTAGAGATTGCCAATTTTTTAGCGTCCTGGGTAAGACGATAAATTACATCCAGCAGTAAGGCCTCTGATCAGGAGGTTTTGAGGAGCGTGGAACCACCTCTTAATTGCTGGTGTTCCCAAATCCACTCTGACCCGGGGTGGTAGCACCTGTTAGGGTCCCAGCTATGGGCAAATAGTTAACTATTACCAGCAATAGTTTTTTGAAAAAAATTATTACCAGCAATACAATTTTGAAGGAAAAATATTACCAGAAACAGATTTTTGACAAAACAAAATATTACCAGCAATAAAAAATTTTGTCAGCATTAAATAACCCATTGAGGTTGATATGCCGTAAAATAAAATAAACCAAACTAATCTAGACTAAAAAAAAAAAAATACATATTCTATTCATACCTATCTATCCTAAAAATGTTGTCGGCATTAAATAACCCATTGAGGTTAATATGCCGTAAAACAAAATAAACCAAACCAAGCCAAACCAATTTTTTAAAACCGCGAAATGAATTTGTATATATTCTACGCAGTTTGCTAATTGAAGGCAAAATATTCTAATATTATTTGGCTAATGCGGAATCTTTCAGTTACAGCCCTTGGCAACGTTGCCATACCGTTTTGACAACGTTGAGATGAGCGGTCAGTTAGGTGTTCAGAAAATAGTTAACTGCAACATTATAGTAATTTCGCCATAGCGTCAGATATCTGCCCCCCCCACTACCACCACATGTCTGCAACGTTGCAATAACTTAGCGAGGTAATGTTCTCATCTTTGTTATTATCATCATGTTTTGACCGCTGTACCTGCCGACCTTCTTCCGATGTCTCTCGACCCGAGGTACTTTAAGGGAATTTCGAAATGAACCCTTTATTTAATCTATCAGGGAGGGGTAGGTAGTTGTCGTTCTGCTGACCATGTCGAGGACGCTTTCCAGTACTATAAATATTCGGCGATATACTTTCCCGTTGTCTTT
>OZ010583.1:19832878-19850378 GCA_963932145.1 Acanthosepion lycidas | reverse complement strand
ACATTCTGTTATTAACTGGGGCAAGGAGTTACTTGTTAATTTTAACGCCTCCAAAACGAAACTACTTTCTATTAATCGTCTGAGAGTCCTTTTTGCCTTACATCGGTATGGCTAATGCTAACCACCAGGAGAGTGAATCGGTGCAACTTCGCTGACAAGTGGAAAGATTATATTGAATCAATTGCTAGGTCCGCTGCTAGGTAAATTGGTTCTATGTTTCATATTAGATAATTTTTCTCCCCCGAAACTATCTTAAATATTTACAAGCTTTTCTTTCATGTTTAGAATATTGCTGCCACATATAGCTTGGTCTTCCTGCTATATATTTAGAGATCCTTGATAAAAGCCAAAGAATAATCTGCATTGTCATTGCTCTTAACCTGGCATCTCGGCTTCAGTCACTTTCACACTTATGTACTGCGCTTTGCTATACATACTTTTATGGTAATTGTTCTAAGGAACTTTCTTCTATATTACCTAGAATTTATGAATTTCAGCATAATACTAGATTGGAGGCAGTATTTCATTATTTTACAGTTGAAATGGCTAGACTTAACCGTAGGTTCTATGCTAAACGTTTCTTCTATAGCACTTCTAGTTTGTAGAAGTCGGCTTCTTGCTTTCCAGTCAAGTTTGATCTTCAAAAATTTCAATGCAATGTCAATGCAATGTCAATCATTATCTTCTGTCTTCTTAATTCTTGTTCTTTTATTGTCCTAGCTCCTTAATAATGTTTCCCTTTTTCTTATATTCTTTCACATTTAGTGACACCTTGCGTCTTAGTGGCTTTGTTCCCTTGCTTCCACGCTCTCTCTCCCTCTCTCTCTCTCTCTTTATATATATATATATATATATATATATATATATATAAAAGAGTTTCTGATGATAGATAGTAAAGGAAGGCGTGAAGAATGGACGAACTATCAAATGTAAAAAGAGAGAATGTATTTCAGCAAGAGAAAGAGCCCATTTTCTCACGGATTAAGAGGACGCTTGAAGCAATAGAAACAAAGAAAAGATTGCTGAAATGTTATGTAATATCAATCTTCCTATATGGTGGTGAATTCTAGACAATTTTATTCACAGATGAAGAGGAGACATGAAGCAATAGAAACAAAGAAAAAAATGCTGAACTATTACGTAATATCAATCTTCCTGTATTGCATTGAATGCCGGACAATTTCCTCACAAATGAAGACGAGGCTTGAAGCAAGAGAAACAAAGAATTCTATATAATATCAAACCTACCATATGGCACTGAATATTGAACAATTTCCTCGCAGATGAAGAGCCTATTTGAGGTAACAGATGTGGTTCTACAGAAGGATGTTGAGAATATAATGAATGGATGAGGTAATTTTAAGGAAAATGGATGAGGTAATTTTAGGAAAATAGAAACAAAAATGACCCTTAGAATCAGAAAGGTGCAGTTGAAATTTCTAGATTATATAATGAGTTAAGAGGTCTTGGGAAATTTGACACTCACCGAACATATCGTAGACAAAAGATGCAATGGGAAGGCAGTGGGCCACCCTACTTGATGAACGTGTGTGACTGGAAAACAGAATGGCAGTGAGATTGTAAAAAGCTAAGTAAGAGCTATAAAGAATAAGAAGTGCAGAGCCATAATCGTCCACATTGTAAAAGGAATGGGAACATGGAAGAAAAGTTTCGGTCAATCTATTCTGCTTCCGGGGTACAGCGACGAAAGCGGCAAAGATGAAGATGATTGTCTGCAAAAATGTTTGGAATGAAGAGACTTTAAATATATTACGCGGTAATCTGATTCCCACTGTTTGCTTTCTTTCGTCGAGAGGAAAACAGTCTGTGATTTATGAATGAATTTGTGTGAGAAGTAAGTTTAGCTTTTCTTAAGTCTAATATTACCCACCTTGTCATGAGAAAGATCATTCTAAACAATTAACCGAGGGCATAGACTGAGAGTCAAAACAGACATAGATTCAGCCAACGACCTGCGTTGGATAGTCCGGCTAAAATGGTTTCAGGCTTTACTATAATAATACCTTAAAACTGTGGGAGTTTTACTTGAAATAATAACCCTGTTCCACAAAAATAAAATGCTTATGGAATAACTAGATTGGAATGCGAAACATCAGTAACGAAACATCAGCATATTTATGTACTGTGTGTCACTTCAGGACGTCGGCGATCAAACCTCTCTAGAACTTCCAGTCTAGTCCAGGGTATGATGACAAACAATATCCAGTAGCAAGGCCTCTGATCGGGAGATTGAAGGTTTTCAGGGGCGTGGAATGACTTCTTAATTGCTGTTGTAACCAGGTCCACCATAACCTGGGATGGTAGCACCTGATAGCAAATAGTGAACTTCCAAACACAACCCAAATACTATGAAAGTATAACACATTTTTATAGTAAAAAATACCAGCAATACATTTCTGTATTTAAAAAATGACTAACAACGCATTTTGAAGCAAAATTACCAACAATATATTTTATAGTAGAATGATCAACAATATATTTTATTTATAGTTGAAGACATACAATTGTGTTCAAAATATCTAGATGTCAGCATTAAATAACTCATACAAGTTGATATAGTGATAAACAAAATCAAACAATCAACAATCAAATCAAACAATCAACAATCAACTCTATCATGACATTAATCCATATAATATCCTATAATTTCTTAAATCAAATTGTATTCCAAAATATAACTTCAACAAAAGTACAACATAAAACACATCACTGCCTCTAGTCATTATGTCCACAGACATGTATATGCACAAAAGCTGAGAATCATCTACCATGTATTTAAATGTGAAAGCAGAATAACATATGTCACATTTTTATCACTTCAAAGCTCCCAAGAAAATTAAATTTCGTCATCAAATGACCCATGAAGAGTTGATATACCGTTAAACAATCAACCAATCAATCAAAAACTGCCAGTCCCTTTAGCTGTCGTTTGACCCTTTACCATCCCTCCTTGTCGCAGCACTGCCATTCATTCACTCATTAGGTAAGTTGCTTGCAATTTCCAATTAACCTTATTTTTCTCATTACATACTGTGAGTATGAAATTTTCCAAGCCTTCCATCCTCTTTACTGAGGTCCAGAAATGTCAACTGTGTCTTTCCGATTCTAAGTATGAGTGTTTTTCTTGTTCTCATTTTCTTTAGAACTTTTTCATTTGCTCACGTGTTCTGTTTATAATATTCTCAGCATTCGTCTGTCGAACCACATCTCTGTTGTCTCAAGTGTTATCTTCATCTGTGAGGAAATTATCCAGCATTCACTACTATATAGAAGGACTGACATTATATAACAGTTCAATAGTCTTTTTTTTTTTATTATTCTCCTAAGCAAATACTGCCTTTATGTTGAACTGTGTCCAGAAGTTTGGAGGATATATTATAGTCAAAACTTCAGACGAGAGAGAAATTGACAGATATCGTCAAATATGTTTTGCTTTTAGTTGATCTACTGTGTAAAAAAGCGGTAAAAACGATTTATAGAAAAAATATTGAAATATCAGGTATAGAAAAATATATACGAGCGTGTACTCAAACGTTCCCGGTCAAACCAAAGAGATGATTTTTGAGCAGCTGATTTGAACAATTGTTTATCGGCACCCACTTTTACCTAAGCACATTTATATGTATATGCCTCTAAGAGAAAGAGAGTAGCTTAGACGTGAGATTAAAACGGAATAGTACATGTCTATTTGCACACAAACATGCACAAGCTCACACACACAATCAATCTTTCTTTTCATAGTGAGAGTAACGATAGCCTACCAGCAAACTGACTATCTCATCCCCCAATCGTTTGTCGGGATTTTATCGTTGCCGTATCGTATCTACTGTGAACCGTTCACCTAACCAGCTTTTGCTCCATCTGTTATCTTTTCTGCTATGACTTTCGCTCATCTCCATTTTTGTCGCTCAAAGCACTTCAATGATATCTCTTATTTTTTTTCTCTGATCTATACTGACCTCTTTCTATTTCCCTTCGGCTTATCCCTCGCATTGTTATATTTCTATCTAAATATGATACAAACTACAGTTTAAGGTATGCTATATTTATTGGTAAATATCAGGGATAGAGCATATGTAAATATAGGAGTGGATACTGATGTCAACATCAAGCGGTGACAGTCTGTTTTATGCTTGAATGCAATCTCTCTCTCTCTCTCTCTCCATATATATATATATATATATATATATATATATATATATATATATACATATATAAGAGAGAGAGAGAGAGCGAATAAAACCATATAATAATTATCAATGTGTATTAATTTATATATTTCCTGTACCATCTGTAGTAGTAAGGGAGATAAATCAACTAAAGTTATATAAATTTATGAGTGATTATTTTCCTTGGTCGTTTTAATAATCTATGCAAATAAAATACTTATCTGCATTTAGACAAAATTAGTTCTCGTGCAAAATGAACCGTTTAAATAATCAGTTAATTAGCTTAATTATAAATTTCTGCATACCAGAACAATGTTAGGTAAGTGGATGACAAAGTGGAGAAAGATTATGTAACACGTTTTGTTTTTGAAAAAGTCTTCATGGGGCTAAAGTAATTTTCTTATTGATGGAATTATATACATGTAGGGAAATATCAATTATAACCGAGGTTTACGTTTACTGCCCTCCGTACATGTATACTGTGTACCCCGGTGTTCTAATGTTACGCCTGCTTAAACTTAAATATTTACTAATCAAAAACGTTCTGCTTCTCTGTTTGATATATATTTAAAGCCTGTCCGAAAATTATCGATTAATGTAATGTCACCTACCTAAAGAAATAGCGACCTGGTCCCTTCAAAATATTTCTCTTCAGACTGGATATACCTGCCCTAGAAACCATTTTACTTTTCTAAACAATCGGCAAAGTTCACTTTAGGGGTTGTAATCCTACTGCCTCATGACGTTCTCCTTAATCTCGTCCATGGTCTAAAATTTGCATGATAGAGTGGACTGACAGGCCTGTGTGATACGATGGTTGAATAATAATAATAATAATAATAATAATAATAATAATAATAATAATAATGATAATAATAATGCCTGGATACTTTCCACATAGAATACATAGAATATTCGGAGAGTTATGAGTATCCTCATCTTTGTTATTTCAATCCCTGTATTTTGAGGAGTATAGTCTGTGGTCTTTCCCCTGTTTTATGCTGCATTTTGTAGTCGTCAATGATCTTTGAAAAGAATTCGGTAGTGTTTAACCTTCGTGGTGGGAAAAAACTGTGGGTCAAAAGGACGGTTATTCTCTTGACGCTCCTATTACTGTATACACTTTTGACTCCCTCAGCAATGTTTATTTACAAGATTATAAAAATATGTAAAACAAGTACAATGCAATATTTATTATTTGCCTTTTATAAAGATTTATCATTTACTATTTTATAAAGAAATAAATTTGAAAAGAAATCTTTTTATTATATTATTAAAAAAATTGGCCTACGGCCACATCACGTTGAAAGACAGGTTCCTGTACGATCACTGAAGTTAAGCCACGTCGAGCTTTGGTCAGTGCCCAGATGGGAGTACCAGGTGCTCTAAGTCGGATATACGAGTGGTGTAATGGATAATGGCTCGGAATTGTTAATCGGATAGCCGAGTTCTAATTCCCGTTAGGTTCGTTATATCCACTTATGCGGAAATGCACTTGAGAAAGATATAAATCCACCTCTTCTTCCCCAGCTATGGGTTAATTAAGGCTTATATCACTAAAAAAATTCTTACAATCTAAAGATATTTTCTGGCTTGCAAAGGGTTGATAAGCCGTAGAAAACGAATCAATTAATTTATAAAAAAATTATCAAAATATATAAACCAATTACAATCCAATATTTATTATGTACCATTTGAAAACTATAAGAAAATGTTTTTTATTCATAATTTTATAATAATATCAATTAACTATTGTTGAGAATTCCCAGAAATAAAGAAAATATATAAATTCACTTTCATATGTTTGGGTTTTATTTACATTCTAATCATCGCTTTTTAAAAACAATAAATATTACCGAGCGAGTGAATAGTTATTACAGTAATAGCGGTGTCAAGTGATTAACCGTCCTTTTGATACACCGTTTTTGTGTGGGCGCAAAGGTTAGACATTACCAAGAAATCTTTATCGCCTTCACACACACACACAATAATATCTTTATTTCTTTTCTAACGATGAGAAAAATACATTTTTTATTTGGTAGTGAGTAAATATTTTTATATACTTCTGCCCCTACAAAAAAACAAAACAAAAAAAACGCTATATTAAATTTATGTCGTTCAGTTTCAAGATTGAGGACGTGGCATATTTGCCAATGGCGGAAATAGTTGATATACGAGGGCCAAGCCGGAATTTCGAATATTTTTTTTCCCAAAGCAGATACATCGGCGCAGTACAGTCTTTCTTTTTTATGTCGCTCTATATCAGGCTGGGCTTAGTGAATATCTATGTAAGGCACGTATATCAACTACGCCTGCTTTTTTCTATTTCCAACAAATTGTAAGGGATGAATAAATACAATTCATTTACATTTTTTCGGGAAATAATAAAATATTTCATATTTCACCCCGTATCAATTACACAATTGCACTGTTGAGTCGTCAACGTTTCCTACTTGTGAGGAAATTAATAATGAAACGAGAGGCTCTTTATTGAGCGATTTCCTCTTCGTGACGTAGGTGAAAGCTCTACTACTTCCCTTCAAGTTGAGCGAGAATTTATCAATGAAATCATTTACCCTTATTGTCAGTAACCACTCGAGGGAAAATAGCTTTTTTATTATCTGTCTATATTTCTGAGATGAGGCATTATGTACACTATTTATATTATTCGGACTATTGTCCTCATCTTTGTCGCCATATTTATTACAACATTTCGGCCGTTGTACACTCCGGCCTTCTTCAGATGGTTGGAATGTCGAATTGAACCCTTTATTTCGCTCACTGGGGTAGACTGTTCTAGTTCCACATTCCAAGACTAATGGATGTCAGTTATCAGTTATCTCCAGTTAATTCCCCTCTCCAAGTTCTCCTTAACCAGGTACTGAACCCGCACTCTTTGGGTCCTGTCACTGGATCTAACTAATGCCTTTATCTACTGTGCCATGTGTCCTTTTTCAATACCCGGTTAAGGCAATTAATTTTGCTTATTGTGAATAATAAATTTAATCTATTAGCTTGGAATTAAGATTAAGGCTTCAAGAAAAAAAAATTCATTTTTAAAATTTATTTTATAAAAAATACTCTGATATATCTAGGTACCTCCAAAGATTCTTGCAAAAATAATTTAATTGTCGAATTTCAGTGAAACTTTCAGGACTTATTCTCAGACGAATTCAATAACTTTTTAAAGCATTTCGTTTTCGAAAATCTTTGTAAAAATATTATTTTTGCATTTGTTAACGTACACTTATTTCCTTTTACAAAAATTCGATATTTTTATAGCGTATCTTTACATGAGTTATAAGGAAAAGTTCTCGAAGAATTTAAATCTGTGTTTTTTTAGTGAAACAAGATCCAATTTTAGAAACATAAAATAAAAATGCAATAAAACTAAGATATAATTTTACAAGAATTGTTTTCGTTATTTTTAAATTTTAATTAAAATAATGTGAATCAAGTTGTTTCAGTAGAAAATATTAGAATAATTTATAAACTTTTAAATTTTTTAAATTCTGAAATAATTTGTAGCGGTCAAGTAATAATGATATTAAATAAAAACTATATTTATTAATCATTAATGTAAAATCTTACTATAAGTAAGCAACCCCAGAATTTTTATTTATTTTTTATTTATTTATTTATTTTTTATTCTTTTATTTTTATTTCTTTGTGTATGTTCATAAACGGCCGATTTTTGTTAATACGGAAGTCCATATATGACATTATCAGACAATAAGAAGCATACCAATAATAAATCTAAAATTTATTGGCAATTTTCAAATATTCCCTCAAAAAGCGTTTTCGTGAGTAACACTATAGAGCAACACAATATAGCCGAAACTGGAAGTTTATTCCATCTGTACCAACCTTGTATCCGGATTACTGGGTAGTTAAAAAAATTATATAAAAAGAACATTACGTTGTAACTGTCAAGTAATTTTAAAGTTAAGTTCCTTTACTTAAAAATGTTACGCTAGCGTTAAATTTATCAACACCTCTTAAAAACACACAGTTTCGTGTTAAAAATGCTTTTCTGCGATCTTCTAAACTAAAAGTGCCGTATATAGCGGCGTACAAGGCGACCTTGTAACTTTAAAAAACATCAACCAAAAAAATCCCGTGCCGTCTTATACTCCAGGTATGAAATACGAACCTTAAATTGTGTGGTTTATGGTAAGTTGCTAGCATGTGAGATTTTTGAAGGTAGGATAACCCCTGCCTTGGTAACTATTGATAAATATTTTCTACTGAAACAACTTGATTCCCATTATTATAATAAAATAATAAAAAATGTAGTGTAATAAAAGGAATCTTATAATATGTGCTATGATTGTAAGACAACAATAAATCGCATATTCGTCAAGAAAGAAACCCAAAACCATTGTCGCATACTTTAAACCGTTTTTTTCATTAGAATTTGATTGAAAAGAAAGTAAATTGCTTACTGAATTTATTTAATAAATTTAATACAATAAATTTTAAAATACTATTGGGGGCGTCTTGTACGGCAAATATAGCCCGAAACCGTCATTTTAACTTGAAATGTGGGATTGAAATGCGCAGTCGCCTTGTACGCCAGCAGATGCGTTAGGTAATATTTGTTTTAATTCAGATTAATCAAACTGTAAATCATCCTTAAATAAATTTTGAGAAAAGTATATTTTACATTTGAGAGATTTTTTTTAATAATGATAATTATGATGTGTTGACAGATTTGTTAATATGGACGATTTTATCGACAAGCAAAAAATAATTCCAGTCAATTTAAATTCGTTTTGAAATACAGCAACGTGATTTATTTATTGGAAATATTAAATTTAATCTGTTCGCTTGCAATTAAAACTAAAATAAAAGCTTCAAAAATAGTTTTCATTTTTTAAAATGGATTTTAAACCTTCTTTATTTCTTTTTATGTGCCATGTCCTTTCAGGACGTTGGCGAACCTGGCTTTCCACTTCCATCTATCCCTTGCAGCTCTCAACAAATTTCGTCCCTTTGCTTCTTCCCCCCAGACCACGTTCTGTCATCCACTTGCTTAAGCCCGCCAGGTATGTCACGCGTTGTTTTCCCTTGTCCCTTTTTCTCTTTATTCGATCCCGTTATTATCAAATTCTCCAGGCCCTCTTTCCTTATGTGTCCCAGAAACTTCAGCTGCCTCTTCCTCATGTATAAGCCTCCTCCTTGTTTACAATTTCTCTAAGACCTCATCGTTGCTCACATGCTCACATGCTCTCTCTATGATATATATATATATATATATATATATATATATATATATATATATATATATATGATCAAATGCAGATTAAATATGGATCGGAATCCGACAGGATGATAAGATAAAGAACAAATAGGAAACGTTTATCAATCTAACATGTTTCACTTTTATTAAAGCTTCATCAGAGAATGAGATATGATAGGATAGGATAAAGAACAAATAGGAAACGTTTATCAATCTAACATGTTTCACTTTTATTAAAGCTTCATCAGAGAATGAGATATGATAGGATAGGATAAAGAACAAAGAGGAAACGTTTATCAATCTAACATGTTTCACTTTTATCAAAGCTTCATCAGAGAATGAGATATGATAGGAGAGGATAAAGAGCAAAAAGGAAACGTTTATCAATCTGACATGTCAGGGATTGAGAGAAAACAGACGGTTTTGCTTGGATCCATTCTCATTGGTCAGTTGTTTATCAGACGGGCTCAAGACATATTGAGGAACTTAAAGAAAGAATTAAATATGAATGCAATAAAATGGCAGAGGAAAGACTTCGACACTTTAAAGAATCATACAGGTGCAGAATTAAAATGTATTTTGAAAAAGAAGGACGATATTTTGAACAGCACATAAAACAAATAACTAATAAATAATTTTTTTTACGTGTAATTATGCATTTTATAAATTATCCCTATGTGGTGAAGCTTTTGTGTGTGTATGGATTGAATATGAAAAATGCTATCATCAATGACATCAAACACACGAATTCCTCAAATTTCAAAAGGTTGTTCATTATTTTTGCTAACAGGAGGCCACTTCCAGAAATTTTATAAATAGTTAGCACGTAAAAGAAACTTGCATAGATATAGTGAACTCCTGTTTCAATATTCAACGTTATCTTTTAGAAATTAATGAAAGGATGTGTCGCACCTGATATCAGTTTAACAAAACAGCCCAGCCCATATCGGTAACATTTTTGTCCTTGTCTCACATGTACAGCAATTGGCTGCCCACATAAAGACCTTGTGCCACACCCTACTTTAGTGCAATGGTCAAGTAAATAACATCACGAATTATTAGGGATGTACTAAGCGTAGATCAGATGTGGCACAAGGCCAAAATTATGGGAAACCCGGTGAGGATCGAACTCACTACGCAGTCGTAATTGATCTAGCAAGACAAGCTTTTTAACGATTACAACACGTCAAAGTAGCAAAGTTTTTTTATTCTTTTTTTTTTGTTTTTTGTTTTTTGTTTTTTTGAGGTTCTAGGCTGAAACTATGAGGCACCCAGTGAGGATAAGCTTGCTAACCATTACACAAAGTTGAAGTGCTCTAAATGCTTTTCTAAACGTAGATTAGGCCGAAAGTGTGGGGCACCCAGTGAGTATCTAACTCTCTATTCAGTTGTAATTGATCTAACATGACAAGCTTGCTAAACCTTGCACCACGTCGATGTGCCTACTTCACGAATTTATTAACGTCATTTTATTTTAAATATATATTATTAACGAATGGCATTTATAACATAAATAGTAGCATTTCATTTGCATAACATTTTAATAGCTTATTTAAATAAATATTTCATGTTATTTATTTTTAATTGAAATTTTAAAATTTGCTATATATAAACAATATTTCTAGAGATTTTTCCATTCGTCCTGTTTGCATAGAAATAATTTTGTGAAAATTCACTCGTAAGTTAAAAAAAAAAACTACAACGTGCATAATAAGCATTGTTGTCGTTTGACATTTTGCATTAATATAAATTAGTCAAACAGGGCTGGAAAATGTTTATGGAATTATCTAAATAAGTCAAAATAATTTCTTTAAGTAGATTTTAGTAAAACTTTACCGAATTATTTAAACAAGTGAAAAAATAGTAAGTTCGTTGAATTAATTACTACTACTACTAATAATAATAATAATAATAATGTCAGAGAATTATTGAAATGCTTATCTTAGCTTTGTGAAACTATGCCCAGAGTAGCAAATTCAAATGGACTTAGTATAATGACAAGAAAAATTAATAAAAAAGATCTTATATGACAACTCTTCTCTGTGTTCGTACGGCGTACATTTGGTTGGTTTTGAAAATCGCTTTAGTCTAAACGGAAGCATTCTCGAATGTTTAACTAAGAATAATGAAAGAATAATGAAAAAGTTATCCCGAAGAAAACGGGTTCTTCTTCTTCTTCTTCTTCTTCTTCTTCTTCTTCTTCTTCTTCTTCTTCTTCTTCTTCTTCTTCTCCCCCTCCTCCTCCTTCTTCTTCTTCTTCTCCCCCTCCTCCTCCTCCTTCTTCTTCTTCTTCTTCTTCCTCCTCCTTTTTCTTCTTTTTTTCTTCTTCTTCTTCTTCTTCTTCTTCTTCTTCTTCTCCCCCTCCTTCTTCTTCTTCTTCTTCTTCTTCTTCTTCTTCTTCTTCTTCTTCTTCTCCCCCTCCTCCTTCTTCTTCTTCTTCTTCTTCTTCTTCTTCTTCTTCTTCTTCTCCTCCTTCTTCTTCTTCTTCTCCCCCTCCTCCTCCTCATCCTCCTTCTTCTTCTTCTTCTTCTTCTTCTTCTTCTTCTTCTTCTTCTTCTTCTTCTCCCACTCCTCCTCCTCCTCCTTCTTCTTCTTCTTCTTCTCCCCCTCCTCCTCCTTCTTCTTCTTCTTCTTCTTCCTCTTCTTCTTCTTCTTCTTCTTCTCCCCCTTCTTCTTCTTCTTCTTCTTCTTCTTCTCATCTTCCTCCTCCTCCTTCTTCTTCTTCTTCTTCCTCTTCTCCCCCTCCTCCTTCTTCTCCCCCTCCTCCTCCTCCTTCTTCTTCTTCCTCTTCTTCTTCCTCTTCTTCTTCTTCTTCTCCTTCTTCTTCTTCTTCTCCCCCTCCTCCTTCTTCTTCTTCTTCTTCTTCTCCCCCTTCTTCTTCTTCTTCTTCTTCTTCTCATCTTCCTCCTCCTCCTTCTTCTTCTTCTTCTTCCTCTTCTCCCCCTCCTCCTTCTTCTCCCCCTCCTCCTCCTCCTTCTTCTTCTTCCTCTTCTTCTTCCTCTTCTTCTTCTTCTCCTTCTTCTTCTTCTTCTTCTCCCCCTCCTCCTTCTTCTTCTTCTTCTTCTTCTTCTTCTCCCCCTTCTTCTTCTTCTTCTTCTTCTTCTTCTTCTTCTTCTTCTTCTTCTTCTTCTTCTTCTTCTTCTTCCTCCTCCTCTATCTTCTTCTTCTTCTTCTTCTTCTTCTTCTTCTTCTTCTTCTTCTTCTTCTCCCCCTCCTCCTCCTTCTTCCTCTTCTTCTTCCTCTTCTTCTCTGTGCCGTATCCTTCAGGAATTTAGCTACCATGACTCTCCGCAATTTCCTGTCCTGTATATTTTGTCTTTTTTTTAATCTCATCAAAGCGTTTTTCCGCCATTCATTTACTCAAGTCCGATCGGTTGGTTATAGGCATTGTTTTCCTCTCTTCCTCTTGTCTGTGAGTATCACATTTTCCAAACACTCTTTCCTCATTATGTGCCCTACAAATTTCAACTATATCTATAGGTTTCTTTTTTGTGCCGATTTTCTCTAAAATTTCGGCGTTACTAGTATGTTCGATCCATGGGATTCTCAGCATCTTCCTGTAGAACGATATTTCTGTTGTTTCAAGTCTCTTTTTCATCTGCGAGGATATTGTGCGGCATTCACTGCCATATAGGAGGACTGATATTATAGGATTGGTGCACAATTATCAGACGTTTTTAAACAATATTTATCATGAAAAAAGAAACGTAACAATTCAACAATAAAATTTTTAAATGAGTATGATTATCGACATGCATTTTTATAACCTGAAAATAAAATATCTTTATTAAAAACAAGTAAACAAAACAGCAACTTTTATTAACAAATAACTCGCCAACAAAAACGCCTGATAATTATGCACCAACCCAATATATAACAGTTCAGTACTCTTTTTTTGGTTTCTAACGAAATTTTTCTGTTTCTTAATACTTTGCTTAGCATTTGGAAGGCATCTTTCGCTATGTCCATTCTCCTTCAGAATGTCAGTGTCGCACTTTCCGTCTTCTGTTAAAGCACTACCTAGATATTTAAATTGCTATACTTGTTTGATTTTGGTATTTCTAATTTGTAATTTGCATGTTGGGTTCATCTCCTTTTACTAACAACCGCACATATTCAGTCTGTATTATTTTCAGCTGTCTTGTATTTATGTAAATTCAGAAAAAAAAAAAAGAAAATTTTAAACTAACTGAATATTATTAACGAAACTAAACCCCTTGAAATAGAATCCCACCTCTAAATTTATTTTTAATCCAGTGCACTCCTCCAAACCTAAGCCAGCAAGTGTTAATAAATTTTACGCAAAATCAAGACTTTGTTCTATGAATTTTGTAATTCGTTGTTTTAACGACTGAACGAGGGTATTATGGTTGAAGTATTTCAGTGAAAAGAATCTTGACATACGCCTGACCCAGCGAAAAATATGTAGCTATTACACCTCATCTTCCTACATTTGTAACGTGAATTCTCGACATTTTTTCATGAAATTAATCTATTGGTAATCTATTCGTGGAAAAAAATGTTTCCCTACTGGTGGAGGGGGTACACCGTGACAAATAATCTTACACCAAAACAAGTAAGATTTATTATCAGACCTTAAACAATCCTAACCATCATCCTACCCTTTCACTGCTGAGCCGCAATCCGCCACTGTATATACCTGAGTATACACTGACCGTTTTAAGCATTAAAATCTCCAGAAAATTCAAGGTTACCTATACGCTAAATATAAAGTCCATGATAAACGTATTTACAGAAATATTTATACTTTCACATATATACATATATACTACTGCATGTATTCTAATATCTTCTTTTAAGTGCTAGGTCCTTTCAGAATATAGGAGTTCATGACTCTCCACAACTTCCTATATATATATATATACACTTATATATAAAAATTCTGTAAGTATATAATCCAAGTGGATCCTAGTAATATGAAAATATTAGAAATGATCCACAAAAAAGAGCTCGATGTGAACACATTCGGCATCTACCGAAATAGCCTATTCCCCATATGACGTAAAAGGATTTGATTAATTATCATATATATATATATATATAATGTGTGTGTGATGTGTATATATATATATATATATATATATATATATATATATATATATAGTGGAGACTTTCGACGTATGAGGGCCGATCAGTTCAGTTTTATAATTCAACGACCTGAACATCCACGTATATGATTTGATTATAGTGGAAAAGGCTTTTCAGAAAAATTGAAAAGAAAATTGTGTAGTGTAACACCAAGTTTCCAAACAGCACTCATGTTTTGAATTCAGAGATTTCCTTCTTCTAAACTGGTTGCCAACCAAGGCTATGGTGCTCAGACTACCTTGCTACTTTATACATACACACACACACACACACACACACACACATATATATATATATATATATTGTTTGGACTGCTGTCCTCAATGTTGTTGCCTTATTCACGGCGTTTCGACCCTTGTACGCTCCGGCCTTCTTCAGGTAATTGGAATTTCGAACAGAACCCTTTATTTCGTCCACCGGGAAAGACTGATTCTAGTTCTACGCGCCATGCCTTTTCTGGATATTTCACTATCAGTTATCCCCCTCTTCAAGTTATTTTTGTTCACCTCTGCTGTATCGAGGTACTGAGCTCACAACTCTTTAACTCAAAGACACACAGCCCAGTAGATAAAAGCGTTGGTTGAATCCAGTGGCTTAACCCAACGAAAGCCGAAACGTCGTGAATATCGCAACAGAGATGAGGGCAACAGTCCGAACAATGTAAATAGTGTAAATAATTACAATACCTAATTTCAGAAATATATATATATATATATATATATATATATATATATATAATTTAAAGAAAAACAGACCACTTTACGGTTCCATAGTTATAATTTATTTCACCAGAGATTTTATCTTTCTCTGGATCTTCAGACTTCACTTTCAAGGATGAAAAATATATTTGGCAAGATACCAGTATATGAATCAGCAGCAGCCGTCTCAGAACCGGGTGTGGTCGTAGGGATGCTGCTCTGCTGAGTACTTGACCAGCTGCGTCTATAAATAGAATTAGCAATATCATTTCGACTTCCTCTTCTTCACAATATTTGTGAAATCTTCCAGCGATTGTTTTTTATCTTGGCCGAAATTCATATAATAACCTAAGCTTTTGATTCACGTTTGTTACCATCAGAGTAGATCGTGAGAAAGAATGAGATAGTGTGATTATTTTTTTGAATGTGTCGTTATTTTCCCAAAACGAAATCAAATGCAGATAACACATCAATTCTTATAACACTGGACGTGTGTGTGTGTGTGTATATATATATATATATATATATATATATATATATATATATATATATATATATATGTATATATACACCGAGTGTAACAGCAAATTTGTCCAAATTGTGTATCAGCAAAATTGTTAGAGTAAGCTTTGAACCGTTTTATCTTAGAAATGATTAAAGATATCTTACTAGATTTAATTGATGGTGATCCCTCTTGCTCTTGTGCCCACTGTGAGGGTTTTTCAGTTATTTTTACGACAAATGTCAAGATGGCTAAACATTTTATCTGAAAACCTGGAAAAAAAACTCAAATACCGCGGTGTTTTGTAGATATTAAATATTTTGTGGGATGAGCAATTATGCCATAATGTTAAACGATTTGGACAATTTTTTGTAAAACCCGGTATATATATATATATATATATATATATATATATATATATGATCAAGGTAAATTTTGAAAAACTAACTACATTTTTATTTTTGTTGATAAATACTTGTTACAAAATAAAATCCTTATATTTGGCTTGATAAAGTCTATCAGATTATGAAATGCGTGAGCTAAGTTTTCATTTTGTCGATAAGACGAGATAAGTTTTCTTTGAGTATATATATATATATATATATATATATATATATATATATATATATATAGAGAGAGAGAGAGAGAGAGTGAGAGGCAGACAGACAGACAGACAGACAGACAAACAAAGAGAAATAGAGAGAGAGTAACCGATGGTACTGGACTTGTTCAAACTGCTGATCACGCCAGATAATGCGCTGTCTCCCAGAAACTGTAACTAAGGTCTGCTCGGCATAGTTGCAGTATATGCACCACAGTTTGGCTGCGTGGCTGTTGAAGAAAGATACATGATTCTCCAGCACTCACACATCTGAAACAGG
This sequence comes from Acanthosepion lycidas, assembly GCA_963932145.1. Lineage (NCBI taxonomy): Eukaryota > Metazoa > Mollusca > Cephalopoda > Sepiida > Sepiidae > Acanthosepion > Acanthosepion lycidas. The sequence continues at coordinate 19,833,756 of OZ010583.1, read as the reverse complement.
GATTTGCTAGCCATCTTACTCTCTCGCTATCTTACTATCTCAAAAAAGAATACCCGCTCGGCCCGGTGGCTAGGATCAAAGTGTAGTATCTGTGCTTTGTGAGCTGCCGGGTCGGGTGTCTGTCGAACTCTCTGCTTGCAGAGAGGAACCCGGACGAAGCTCCGCCGAAGGGTAGGGTTTCGTTGGGGAAGGTTGACAGAACTGGCCCGTCTCGGCGGGTTTGGATGGTTATTTATTTTTGGCTGGGCCTTCGGGCTCGGAGATACCCACATTAAAAAGGCCTTGTGCCACATTCGATCCCCGTGGGTGGATTGATAAATACCATCTTACTCTCTCGCTCTCTCTCTCTCTCATACCCACACACCCACACACGCACACACACACACACACTCTGTGTTTCTCTCGTTCGCTTGCTTTCACCCATACATTCCTGCATACGCACACACAAATATTAGGTTGGTGCAAAAATAATGACGGTTTTTGACGTATTTTTTAACGTCAAACAACGTCATTATTTTTGCACCAACCTAATATATATTTAGAAAGTTAGCACTCTCTCTTTTAATCATTCTTTCGCTTTATATTGCTTTACATTATATTTTAATTTCGCTATCGCTTACTCTCCCTTTCTTACTCTCCTTTTACTATTTATTTATCTAAACATTTCTCCTCTCTCTTGTTTAATTTTCTACTTTCCCTCTTTTTTACTTTTTCTTTCACTGTCTCTTACGCTCTCTATACCATTTCATCACTCATTCTTCATATATATCTATATCTATATATCTATCTATCTATCTATCTATATATATATATATATATATATATATATATATATATATATATATCAGTCCCTTTGATTTCGTTATTTATTATCTTTA
>OZ010583.1:19825378-19827878 GCA_963932145.1 Acanthosepion lycidas | reverse complement strand
TAAAAGCTTCCAAAATTAAATTATATATTTATGACACGTAATTTGAGTAAAATTAGAAAATTAATGTTAAATCAATCTGATTTGAAAGAAATATTACTTACTTATAACATAAAAAACAATATACAAGAATTTCTTAACGATAGGCTCCGTCTTTCTTTGATCTTTATTGACCTATCGAGTAGATCTCAAGGTGATGACAACTCTTATGGATGACCAGAAATGACATAAATAATATTGTAATACAAGATATTGGTCAATAAAAATTATTATTATTGTAGAAAAATTTATTTGCATCAAATTAGTTTTCATTTTAAGCTTAATCATATAATATTTCTTTGATTTTAATAATCAAAGAAATAGTAATAATAAGTATAGTAATAATAATTTTTATTGACCAATATCTTGTATTACAATATTTTTACAAAATTTTTATTAGTGAAATTATTTTTATTTTTATTAGTGAAAAATAGAATATTGTTGTCTTATGTCAAATATCTATGAAGGGGTACCACCAAGAAAAAAAGAAGGGAAGAGGGTGCTATGGGTAAAAAAAAGGTTGAGAACCACTGATGTAGATAAACTCAAAACCCATCAGTGGCTGAAGAGTGTAACGATAAAAGTAGAAACGGATGTATTTATAATGGCTGCACTGGACCAAAGCATATTCACTAGGAATTACCAATTAAATATATTAAAGAATAGCACATACCCACTGTGGAGATTATGTAAATAACATGAGACTATTGACAGGAAGTTGTGATGAGCCAAGAACGTGCATGTCCTGAAGGGACACGGCACAAAGAAGAAGAAGAAGAATATCACTTTGAATGCTGATTTTCTAGGCAGACACGCTTTCTCACAAGAATAATTGGCGTTACACAATCTTTCTTCCTTAAGATCAGCCCATTTGATCTTGTGTCATACTAAGCTGAGTAAATGCCTTGGAACACATAGTACCATTGGGTTCTAGCCCATGTGAAAAACCCAGGCATTTTAAACTGTTGATCTTCTAAACAAACCATCTCACTTATAAGATTGGCGAAATATAATCCTTCTACCCTCAATTCTGCTCATTTGACCTTGTGATGTTCTAATTTAAACTTAGTGTCTTTAAACGCAAAGGTAGGTAAGAAAATGGTGGATGTATGTCTGGTTGGTTAGAAGTTTAACATACCGATCATAAGATCCGGTTTCGAATCTCATCATTTGTCAGAGTGACGAATTTTTGATAATATCGACCTGGGGAAACGATCACAGCGTAAGACATTGTTGGAAAATGTCTGAAAGCCACAACACGAATTGATTCAAGTCTTGTTATTGAAACTGAGTAGAAAAAACTATTCAAAAGCCATCGATGGCTGTGCTTGCACGAAGTCACAAGTCATCGTGACTGAGGGTTTCAGTGTACTGACCTTGTTCAAAATGTTTTTCACATCAGATTATGTGCACTCTCTCCCAGATACGGTATAAGTATAAACTACGTAGCTCTGTGGGTGTTGAAGAAACAGAAACATGCCTGAGTAAATGTCTGAAACAAGGATTATCTAGTCGCTCTAGTAAATGAGTAAACACGAATACGTAAGAAAATCGCAATATTTTCACGTTTTTATTATTGTAGAAGTTTTTATCCATGGTTTTGAGCTTTTAATTTCAAGATTGGATCTGTCCTATTATCGTTATTATTATTATTGTTATTATTATTGTCGTTATTATCTAGTGGTTGTAATGATATGTTGTTACGATCTTTCAACGGGTACAAGCCCAAAAAGAAACCATAAAAGGAAATCACTTTTACACCATTGACCTCGTCTTTTGTTAAATCACCAATCAAAATTAAGACATTGACAAAAAGTTAGGAAATAAGAAATAACATAGTATCAGGTTATAGCGGTTCAAATGCAGAAAACCGGTTGTGTGTGTGTGTGTGTGTCTATGTGTGTGTGTGAATATATCCGTCCGTCTATACGTATCCATTGGTCACGACTGAACGACTCAGTGTTACTATATAGGTGGGCGTCATATTTTTTTAAAAACAACTTTAGTTTGCAGTCAGAGTTCAGTCGTCGATTACCATTAAGAGAGTCACACCATGCCTCAGGTAAGCTTCGTGTATTTACTATACTTACCTAACTTGTCGCAGTAGTTATACCGTGCGATTCAGGTAGATTTTCTTTTCTTTCGTTTTTTTCCTACTGGTTTAAACCACTGGTTGATAAACTTCTCAACTGAATTAAGGTGTTGCTTTTAAGTATCTCTTAAACACTGAGTTTCTTACTACAGCTTTTAAACGTGAAGGCGATGATCGCTACTTTTATATGGTAAAACCCTCATATGTAACATAATCATTATGTCATATTTACAATGCAATATTGTTTACAAGAAGGTCGAGATAGATAGATAGATAGATAGACAGATAGATAGATAGATAGATAGATAGATAGATAGATAGATAGATAGATAGATAGATTTGAACAGACTGAAATACATTTGAACAAACTGA